>JAQPPZ010002410.1:3752500-4952500 GCA_028583015.1 Wollemia nobilis | reverse complement strand
TTTTTCTCTTATTTTCTTCTTTTTTTTGTTTCCTTTATTTCACCGACATCGTGTGAAGCACATGGCAATGCCAATGCAGACTTCTAGTGTTTCCAATGATGCTCCCTCCTATTGATGACTACGAGTCTCATGACTGTTGAAGTCATCATCGCCATAAGTTGATTCTACCTATTGGTGATTCCGATAATTCCCTTGGCTTTAGGGAATTTTTATTTATGACTATTCCTTTGGTTGATCATTTCTAGTTTCTTACAATACGCTAATCCAACGTATCCATATCTCCTTATTGGCTCCTTGTTTCCCTCAATGGATGATAAAAAAACCCAAAAATTCATATTATTATCATCATCATGATGGAATTCTTCCTATCTTGCCATCATCTTGATGGGTTCTGTCTGATCTACCATCATTAGGATGGATTCTTCTTGTATTATTGTCATCTTGACAAGTTCTATATGATATTTTATCATTAGGATAGATTCTTCCAGTCCTCTCATCATCAAGATAGAATATTATGCTATCATCAAGATAATAAAATTCTACCCTTCCATCTATATGTTAGCTATCTACCCTCTCCAACTGATGACGGTTGCCTTGTTTGTCGTTATTATGACGGATCATGGCCGACCTATTTGTAGCTTGCCTTCTACCTTGAAGTTTGTCTTCCTATCTTTGAACTTTTTCTCCCTCTTGGCGTATCAAATGTTGAACTGGATTCCTTGGAGGTATTTGATCCCTATTCTTGAATCCATGTCTTCCCTAGAATCGTTCGAATCTTCCTCCCCTTCTTCCTGGTCAAACTTTTCTTATGTTGGACTATTGAACTCCCAATTGTCCAAGATTCGTCTGGTTCCTTAGTCACTCATGATGACGTCTTCGGTTTCCATGAGCTCGATGAGGCAGACCTGATGGTCCATCCTCATGAGTTCGTGGATGTTGGTTGGTTTGAACTATGTCGATAGATAGTCCTTGCGACCTATTCTATTGACCAGTCGACCTATGGGTAGCAAGAGGAAAATTTCTTTCCCTCGAGCTACCGGGAAGGAGACCAACCAAACTCCCCCCTTGGTCAGGTACACTTGGGTTACCCAGAAGTCTTGTCGAACTCCTTGGATTACTCGAGTTACCTCTATTCCTTGCTTGATCAATAAATTCTGCTCTTGTGGGTTGTCCTGTGCGATCTTGGGTTCCAGGTGACAACTACCTTAGAATCCTCAACCTTCTATTTGCTCTCAACAATCTCCTTCGCCACCTTGCTTCTTCAAAGCGTCTTTGTGGTGCACATTGAACTAAGGCATCCCTATACTGATCTGAGAAGGCAGAGTCAGTGCTTGAATCATTCCCTTCTCCTGTAGTATGCATAGGCCATCTTGATGTCTCCTGCACCCTTCTTTGCAATCTTCTGACTTCTCTCCTTTGTCTTCTCAATTGATGTGTAGCTGCTTGATACTCTTGTACCTTCGTGGTCCTCTTATTGGTTCATCCTCATTGCTTGAGTTATTTTCCATTCCTTCTTCCTCCTCCTCCTGAGGCATTAATGGTTCATTATTTTTAATGACTTGAACCATTTTGAGGAATCATACCCTAGCTTGCTGACTTTGAACTTCATCCCTTTGTCTTCTTCGTTCCAGGTTGGGACTTGGGTATGGAGTGTTAGGATCCCTAGGAAGATTTTCATCACTACTTGATTCTTCTATCCATCCTCCATTCCTAGGTTGTTCAGGTACTTCTCTAACATCCCTCCATAATATCGTAGTTGTTTGCTCTCTACTTACCTAATGTCCTGTATTATCAGCAAGACCTTGTTGAGGTCTATCCTCGATTCTTCCTTGAGGTTCCACTATTCTTCTTGTTCTGGTGGCCTCACGTTCCTTTGTCTTCTAGAACATCTTGTCAATGGGGAGGTAGTACTAGAAGAATCTTCAGTATTCAGTTGGATTCTCAATGTCTCTGAAGAGGAACTACTAGAGTCTAAGGAGAATAAGCTACTTTCTGAAGGTACTTCCTCATTACCTTTTGTGCTTCCCCTTAACTCCTCCCTTTGTCTCTCTAGTTGTTGATCAAATTCATCCAACTTTGCTCTTCATAATTCTTCTCGTTCATTCATTCACTGCATTGTTTCATCTAATTCTTGAACCACTTGTTCTCTCAATCACGCATTATGCATTCTTAGGGTTTCGTATTCCTCCTGTAACCGATATGTCTCCCTAATCATTTGTTGTAGAACCCTTGATTCCTCATTCCCATTCTCCTCTTGCTCTACTTCTGGTTCTTGTTCCTGTAATGCGACATTCGTGAGGGTTCAAAGTCGTTCTTCTTCTTCATTATTCGAGAATCTGACATGAACTTGTAATCGTCTTCGTTCTCCATCTCGAGGTTCCAACTCCCTCTGTTCGATTACAGGTTCCCCTTCTGCTCTGAATAACCACTCTAGGTTCATCCGTTCTTCTTCTCTAACAATTCCACTTGGTTCTCCATGTTCATAGGATCGTATCCCTGGTCATGATTCTTCTATTGTTCTTCCAGAAGTTTCCCTTGATGCTTCCAAGTTGATTACATTCACTTGTGCTTGTGCCTTGTACACCTTCAACTTAGAGCCATTTACAGTCTCGGGGCAAATTGTACCATCCAACTTCTTTAATCGGACAACCCCATTGTCCAGTACTTCTTCTACCTAGAAGGGTCCAAGCCATAGGGTCTTCAATTTTCCTGGCTTGATTTCTCATTTCCCATTATATTTGAGCACTAGGTCACCAACCTTCAAATCCATTTTTCGTAAATGTTTGTCATGCCAATATTTACGTCATCGTTGGGCAATCTTCATCGCCCATTGTGCCATCACCCTCTTTTCTCCAAGTTGTACGAGTGTTGTGAGCCTCTCTTCCATGCTCTCCTCATCACTTAGGCGATTCTCTACTACTATTCTCAAGCTTGGTACCAAGAATTCAATTGGTACAACTACCTCTTGTCCATACATCAACTAGAAGGGTGTGTGATTTGTAGTTGGCTTGAAGGTTGTCCTGTATACCCACAAGATTGCTGGTAACCGCTCTTCCCAATCGGTGCCTTCCACGCCGCATGTTTTGTACATGATGGAAACCAAGACTTTATTCGTTGCCTCTGCTTGCCCATTCGCCCTAGGGTAGTATGGGCTAGACAAGGAATGAAAGATCCTGAATTCTTTGTTAGGTTTTGAATGATTTCATTGATGAAATGGCCTCCTTGATCACTTGTCAATTGAAGAGGAATTCCAAACCTAGTGATAACCTGTTCATACAAAAAATGAGCAGTGCTTCTTGCAGAGTTATCTGGTAAGGCCCTTGCTTCTACCCATTTCATCAAATATTCTGTTGCCACTACAATATATCGACATTTCCTTCTTTGGCTTGTTTGCAATGGTCCCACAAAATCCAATCCCCATCTTTCAAAAAGTTCTTGGGGTTGAGAAGGATGTAATGGCATGAAGTCCCTTTTCAATGGCTTCCTCGTTCTTTGACACGTATCACATGCCTTCACATACTCCTTGGCATCGTGATAAAGGGTAGGCCACCATAGCCCTGCCAACAACACTTTCCTTGCTGTTGCATCTGGCCCCATATGGCCTCTTACCAATCCCTCATGTGTCTCCTTCAATATTTGTTGCACTTCATCTTCCATCACACATCTTCTTAGAATGTGGTCTTCCCCCATATTATATAGCAAGCCTACAATCAACGTAAAGGGTGCCGATTTTGTAATGACTTTCCTTTGATCTGTTGTCATCATCTCCTTTGGTAGCTCTCTTGTCGATAGGTATTCCTCGATATGCTTATACCAAGTTGGTACCACACTTATCATGAATAATTGTGCATCAAGGAATTCATCTTGTATCCCTCCTTTTATAGGTTCTCTAGAGTGAATCCTCGATAGTTGGTCCACTATTACGTGCTTCTTTCCTGGCCTTACTACCACTCAAAACATGAATTCTTGTAGTGTGATGAGCCATCTACTCACTCGTCCATATATCGTCGGTTTATTAATCAGGTATAGCAATGCTTGATGGTCTACATAGAAAGCAAATGGGTTGGCTAGTAGGTAATGCTTGTACTTTTATACTGCGTAAACCATCCCTAGTGCTTCTCGTTCTGTCATGCTATAATTCTTCTTTGCCCTTGATAATAACCGACTTGCAAAGTATATGGGCTGATCCAATCCAAACTATCCTTCTTGAGCTAAGGCACAACCGATTGCAAAATTTGAGGCATCTACATGGACATGAAACTCCTCCCAGTTTGGATAAACCAGGATAGGCGCTTTCACCAAATGCTCCTTCAAGCCTTCAAAAGCCTCTTGGTGTTCCTCCGCCCATTTGAAAGGAACACTCTTGCATGTAAGAGCATCTAATGGATGAGAAATTTGTGCGTAGTTCTTGATAAACCTCCTATAGTAGCCCACTGTCCCTAAGAAGGTTTTCACGGAACTCACATCATGTGGTTCTTCCATCAGCAATATTACTCGTATCTTGTTTGGGTCTGGTTTCAAGCCTTCCTGACATACAATATGTCCTAACAATTTCCCATATGGCACCATCAACATGCACTTCCCTGGATTTAGTGTGATTCGAGCTTTCCTGCACAAGCTCATGCATTCCTCCAATGCCTTCAAGTGATCCTGTGTTCGGCCATATAGGGACCAATCATCCAAAAAGGCCTTGAAATTCCCTGTGGACATCTTATCAAAAATGTATAAGATGATTTGTTGAAAAGTAGTTGGCGCATTGCATAATCCAAATGGCATGCGGTTATATGCATATATACCATTTTCCACTATAAAAGTGGTCTTCAACTTATCTTCCTCCACAATGCTGATTTGGTTATAACCTAAAAATCCATCCAAAAATGAATAGATCTCATGGCCGGCTACTTCCTCCAATATGGAATCTATGAAGGGGATTGGGAAGGGATCTTTTATAGTTACGACATTAAGACTCTGAAAATCCACACAAATCTGGATCTTATTTGCTTCTCTCTTCAGGGTAATCACTATTGGTGACACCCACTCACTTGTCATAACTTTGAAGATAATGCCTGCATCTAGCATCTTCTCTATCTCGGCATTCACCAAAGCTGCATACTTTGGATTCATTCGATATGGCCACCTTCTCACTAGTTGCATGCCTTCAATTAGAGGAATCTTATGTACGCATAGTTCTAGTGGTACTCCCTTCAAATCCTTGTACGTCCATGCAAACACATCTTTATATTCCATAAAGATCTTAAATGTTGTTGCTTTAAGCATAGGATCCCAATCATCTCCACACTTGATCATCTTCTCTTCGCCTTCTTCCCCGAGGTTAACCTACACCATTCTTGGTCCTTCATATTTAATGGATTCAGGTTCTTCTACTGCCTTTAGGACATCAATGGGGTGAGCCAGTTTGACTTCAATTACCGCATCTCCCATGGTGTATTCTGCAAAGTTCTTCGGAAATATCCACTTTTCATGTTCTTGGTCCTTCTCTATTGCTGATTTCTTCTTGCTACTTTCTCCTTTCTTTGGTTCTTTCTTTTCATTATCTTGGATTTCATCTTCTGTGTGGATGCATAAACACTAGGGTGTGAACACTTCATAATCTTCCATCTGCCAATGGAGTAGGCCTTTATCATCATCGTTCTCATCTTCTATACATTCTTCTAGTTGCAACACTCCTTCATCCAGTTCATATCCTGTTTCTCCATCGGATGACGAACTCTCCGATTCTTGAGGTTGCAATATCTTGGCTCACTACCTGGTTCTTCAAGTTGATCATATATTTATGTTGACCTTTCTTGAAGGTGAGGTGTTCCTTCTCCTAGTTATGGTTCACCTTCGCCATTCTTAACCATCCTCATCCAAGCAATGCATCATATGCAGGTTTCTGCATGGCAATCACTACGAAATCCAAAATAAAGTCTTGTTCCGCTATCCACACTTTTTGGCTCATTAGTACTCCTTTCGTTTCTATACCATACTGATCTGCTCCATATAACCTGAAATTTGGAGATCTCAATGTGGGTTGGTCGATGCTTCACCATGTCTTTTCTGGCATCACGTTCACACTTGATCCTCCATCTACGATCACTTGAGTCAGCTTATGGTCCAATATCTCCATATGAACCAAGGTTGGCTTCTTCTCGGCTTCGATCATTAGTATCGTAGGATCAATGAACTGCTCTTGTTTGATGTTAGCTACCTCTCGAACTTCTTTCTCTTTCTTGTCTTTATTGCTTCACCAACTGTAGCATACAATTCAGGTATTGCACTGAGTAGATTTGATACCTTCACTTCCATGGTCGTATTTAGTACCTGTGTCACCAAACGTTCAATCGATGCCTGCTTACCTATTATGATCTCCATATTTTTCAAGGCTTTTTCTTGGAGTAGCCTTTCTTGCTTCTCCTTCTCCAATTCTTCCTTTATCATCTCCTGAGCTTCCTGCCATCGCTCCTTTTCCTTGGCAGGATTTGGGTATTGCTCCATCTTTCTAGCATGAGCTCTGGTCACTGCTAGAACTTCTTTTTCTTTTTCTACCTCATTGCTAACTTCACCAATGTCAATCAAATTGACATTTTGTGTGCCACTTGTACTTGCTTTATTTGGGCAATTTATTTCTTTGTGGTTACCTGGTCCACACCATCGACACATCTGGGTAACATTGTTACCATTTGTATTTCCTCCAGTTTGTGGTTTGGGGCAATTTTTTGCGAAATGTCCCCATTCTTGATAGTTTTGGCATTGGATGATAGGTCTTCCATCGGAATCATATTGTAGACGACTTTGTCCACCTTGCCTTCCACCTCGATGATTATTCCTATATCTACCACTCGTTGCACCTTGTCCATTCCTCGAGGTATTTGTTTGTTCTTCTTGTTGCACCATCATGGTTTGGTGCCTTGCTCCCTTCAAATTAAATGGACAATCCAAAATGGGATGTCCTACCACATCGCATATATTGCAATATGCATTCTTTGGACAATTAATATTTGTGTGTCCTTCCGATTTGCAATCCGAACACCAAATATCTTTTCGTTCCTTCCTCACCTCTCCTTTAACTTCTTTCATGATTTTATCAAATTCTTTTCTAAAGGAGTGGATAGCGCTTTGCACCTTATCTTCCGTATCACTATCTGAATCGTCATTCCTTGAATGCCCCATGATTTCGGTTGCCATTTGTTTAGCTTCGCTCTCAAAATTCTTCGCCTTTTTGAGAGCTTCCTCATATGTGGAGGATGGTACTACTTTCATCTTCTTCCTATACTTTGGTAGAAGTCCATCTATGAACCAACGTTTTACTAGTCCATCTACGGGTGGCATTTGCATTTTGTCAGCCAATTGCTTTAATCTTCTGTTATAATTCTTGACATCCTCATCTGGTTTTTGTTTTGTAGCATAGATTTCTGTTATGATTTCTGTATCATCTCGTAATGGCCAAAATTCATTTATAAATGCTTCTTGCATGGTGTTCCATTGTCCAAATGGTTGTGTACTTTCTCTTTTCAAGTACCAATCTATGGCCATTCCTCGCAAAGTGGTAGGAAATAATTGCAACCATTCTACCGGTTGCGTTACTCCATTTGCCTTCCAAATCATGGTACAAGTACCAATGTGGCATGTTGGGTCTTCTTTCCCTTCCCTAGTGAAGGGTGGGCATTTTTGTTTGCCCACTCTATTGGCAATGTGTGCCATTGGGACTCTCCCAATCTCCTCGTCACTTGATGATGATGCTTGTGGGGTTCTATCCCACTCTCTCTCAGTTGTAGGTGGTACAAGTGCTTCTTGTTCAAGTGCCTATTGTTCAAATAGTCTTCTTCCAAACTCCCGTACGTCACTACTTTATGACCTCCTTCATGAGTAAACGATATGTGGTTCTGGTCTTCCTACCCAAGAATCCCCATGTGGTTGCTCTGGTGCCAAGCTCCGATCTTCCACACCTGTTGGCAAACTCCTCTCCATTGGCTCAGGTGTTACCATCCGCTCTTCGCTTCCAATGTTAGCTTCAACTGCTACACTAATATCTTCCTCGACTATTTGATTTTGCACTTCGTTCTCTGTTGTCAATAACAATGTCTGCCACCTTTCTCTTTCAGCTCTTGGACTCTCGTCATCCAAGGGGTTCCACACTCTCTCCACCTTTGGTTGTGAAACTTCATCTCTAGTTTGTGTTCTTTGATTTGCCAGCCTCGCACTTCTCCTAAGTGGTTGCTCCATTGTTTGTATTTGATTCCTTCTTCGTCGACCTTGCAACCTTGAATCTGTCATTCACCTCCTTGTCTTATCACGTCCACTTCCTCTTTTGACCCGAACTTGATCTAGGCAACGACACCAAATGTAGACAATGGTGAGTACTTCCCAAGATGAGGGAATGATAGGGTTTAGTGGGGGAAGGAGTGGCAACTCATACTAAAGAACATGTCATTATGACTTGATATTGACTGTGTTAGTATCACTTAGATGGCTAATTCCTTATGGCTTAATATATGATGGATCATCCTAGATAACTAACTCTATGATGGATAACTCTATGACGGATTGTTGATGACTGATGATGGATTACCTTATGACTGATGATAAATTACCTTATGACTGATAGGTTGTGATGGATTAGCTATGATGGATAGCTATGATACATAGCTATGATGGATAGTTAGGATGGATAGCTATGATGGATAACATATAGCTACTAGATGTCGACGTAGCTCCTATCAACTCCTAGCATATCGACTACCCTAGGCAGTTAGATGGTTCTGTCCCTGCAACTCTCTCGCTCCGCCTGAGTGCTCCTCCCTGCAACACTGCAACACAACATAGATCTAACACATACAAACATTCAAGAGACCAAGTTGGCACCAAATCGTATCATTGCATTATCATGAAGATGATTACATCTAGTCTTATGATTGCAGCACAATGCTACATCCTTCCTATGACTATTCTCCTATGCAATGGACTTGAAAAAATGGTGGATCATCTTTGGATTGATATGGATGATTTACAAAATGAAAAGGGGGTCTATATATAGGGTGGCTCTGGTGGTTACTGTAACCAACCAGGCCCCAACTTCCCCAACCGTCTTGTGTTTCAACCTTAACAAAATAATCTTAATAATAATTTAACACTTTGCATGATGATTGATTACATTGTACTAATAAACTTAATTTCATGTGTCTAATTACATTGCAATAGCATGATTAAGCACTACACAACATTGTTTTGACCACATTGACTATTTACATATATCCTACGTAATTACAATGTATAATGTAGACATTTCATCAAACACTTGTTATTTCTTTTTGGAACTGCTGTCTACACTAGGAAAACAACAAAAAATATGACTAACATACTTAACTCCTACATTTTTTGCAAACACTTAATTTTCCTGTCAAAGTAATTCTCCATAATATCATTGAAGTACTTGATCTTATTAAAATCCTCATCTTTGATAAAAAAGGATGTACAACCATACATATCTAGATAAATCATTATAAATGTAAGAAATTAGTTATTCCTAGAAAGAGAGGTAGACTTCTTTATAGCTTCTTAGAGATTAGATAGAGTCTTATTAAATCCAAAACTTTTAAAATAGCAACCACAACTACCTACCTAGCCAACACCAAATCCCAACATCAAAGTAAGACAACCAGTGTATAGTCAGAAGTTAGTAGGATACTAAACCTACTCTATACAAACTATCAAGTATAATGAATTACAATTATGACAAAATAAAAATCTCAAGGATCTTGAACCCCCTATTATCACTCGACTAGAGGAAGAAATTCCTCCTCAACAAGGTCCTTAATAATTTGATCCCACTCGTAGACCCAATTCTAGTTATAAACAAGTGGAGAACCCTCATTTTCCTAGAATAATAAATCAAAAGAAGGAACCTTCACAACTAGAATTTGATTTTTAGGAGAACTATAAAATATATGTGTTTTCATACCTATTTTTCAAGCCATCAAAGATGTCCCAATCTATATGAAGAACATTAGAGAACTATGTTTGAAAAACTAGGAGGAAAAAGGACCTTAAAATTTTTCTAGTAGAGAAACTCACTTACCTTATGGTTTGAAAAGTCATTACTCCCAAGTATTCTAATATTGAAATTCATGTTCTTAATATTCACATAAGGTACATTTCAATTAAGAATTTCTTAATTGATTTAGGAGCAGTAAACAATGTTATGACAAAGGAAATGATGGATAAATTGCAACTCCTAGATCTCAACCTTACTCCCATATTATTATAAATGGTTGATCACTCGACTATGACTCCTAAAGGAATAGTTGAGGATGTGGTTATTTATATGGATTCTTGGGAGTATCCAGTTGATTTCATGATTTTGAAACTAAAGACTAATCTAGGAGGATACCTACTAATTTTAGGAATTGTAGAGGGGGAAAACTTCCCTATTGTGTACAATTCTAGACTAGATCCACTAGAATTCGAGGTGACCACACAGTTGTGTTATATTCTCTCCACTTAAGTGCTAGGGGGATAGAAGGGTTCACCAGGAACGGTTTAGGGAATTTCTCCATGTTTAGGATGGAGATGTTTAATGTTTATATTGATCAGACACCTATGTTTGGATTTTTTAAGTCTAATCTATAAATAAATAATGCAATATAAATCATAAAAAAACCATATAGTCTAAAATATTATTAGAACACTTATCTGATTTGATGGCTAATCCTAGCTTTAACTTGCATCCAAAATATTCGAGTAGCTTCAAATCTTATAAAACAACTTCACAAAACCTTAAAAATTTGATCAGCATTTGTGGGCCTGCTTAGGTCATTATCATATTGAGATTGGAGGTGCAACAATCAAGCCCCCTTGGTCCTTTTTAGCTAACCATTCAAAAATAAAATGATCTTTGACCTTTGGAACAAACCTAATGTTATGGGGTTATTTTTTATTTGAATTAATTATTTAAAATTTGTGTTTTTTCGACCGCTGTAATTATCTGTCACACTTTGATATTCATAATTAATCCAATATTTTAGTGTATGGGTGTCTCTGAATAAGCAATAATATATACCTTGTATCTCGTAGTAGACAGGACAGATGAAAATGAAATGCTCCTCGGATTCCACATCAAGACTGAAAAAAATTGTAGATGGGTCTTTAGCTATCACCATGGCTGCTCCTAGTTATCCTATGACTTTTATTTTGAAAGGATTTTTCTGGAGAAAATATTTTACATAGTAATTCATATTTTCCTTAAAATTACATTAAAGGGAAAAAATATTTCCAACAAATAGAACGTCATTAGAATAGAAAGTGCTTAAGTTCAATAGGAGAAATAAGGTGTAAAAGAAGTTGATATTTGTTATTTACAAAACTTTACAAAATAAACTCTAGATTGAACTACTATTATCAAAAGCACTTTATCTATTATTCAACATATCTAAAATTACTAGGGAGACATAAGGCATTCTATAAAACTTGATAATAATAGCATTCATAAAAAATTATCAAGTACTCAATCCATCTAGGAGTCATAAGGACATCTACAAAATCTACAAGGACTCTACTAATTCACATCTCTTAACTAGGAAGATATAAGGAAGCCAAAAAACCTAAGCTCTAAAAGGTTCTATCAAATCCTCAAAGCTCATAACTAGGGAGTCACAAGGTAGATAAATCAAGACCTCAAATCATGTTATTTAATTAATAATAAAATTAATTTTGGTTAAAATAAACTTAAAAAAAATTGATTCTATGCAAAATATTGATTAAACTATTAAAAAAAGATTAAAAAATTACAAAAAAAAAAATTAAACCTTTTATTTTTTTTATGTTTTCTTAGGAAAAAATTATGTTTTATCCCCATCGGGAGTTGAAACCACGATTCCGCAAGTCTAGCCTTAAGATTGGCACTCCTGCCAATCAGGCTAGCCCGCCCGACGAGAAGGGAAAGGAAAGACCTTCCCTTTCTTCTCTTTCCCACTTTCAAGAAGAATTTTTTTTTTGTGGGATTAATCCCACATCGCCCCTACGGGAAATTGTTTGTTTCTTAAAAGGGAAAAGGCATCCTTTTGTTTATGACTTCCTACGGGCAGTCGAAATCTGGTCGAGTCCTTTTGCTACAGCCACATGTCGCAACAAGTTTGTTTGGATGGTGCGTGACCTGTCCGCCACATGTCACCCATGTGTTGAGTCCTATCCGGGTTGCGCATGGCCTATCCACCACATGTCATACATGTATTGAGTCTAGTCTAGTCGCTTGTATGACACATGTTAGTCTAGTCCAATGGCTTGTCCACCATGTTTGAGGTCTTGATTTATCCAGGTGTCACCACATTTTTGGTGTCGTCCTTGATATGCATACTAGTTATCTGGTGTTGTCCTTGAGATGCGTGCCAACTGTCTGGTGCCATCCTCTACCAAGATTGTATCAATCCACCATTGCATCAGTCCACCATGTTGGAGGTCAACTATGACTTCCATTGATGTAAATACGGGCTGGTCTTGTATATAGTGTTCAGGTTCCCTCTAGCAGTTCTTGTACTCCAACCATGGTTCTGATATTGCTAGTCTCTAACTCCCAAGGCTGCATTTGATGAATGTTGGCAAGTTTCTTCATCCATTCCCCATCATGGATCCAATTCACTAACTTGCCCAACTCGCTCTCTGTCATCAACTGCCATGCATGTGAACAACAATTTGAAGAAGTTTGATTGGCTATGATTGTGGAGTGCATGCAACAAAGCTAGGATTTGCAAATTGAAGCACAGAGAAAATTCAAAAAAATACAAGTGACCAAAAAATATTTAATTTGTTGGAGGAACGAATTTGGGGGAAGACAAAAAAACCCTAACATCGATCGATTTTTTCAAGAGATCGTGAGTATCAGTTCAGGTATGGTACTTCTTTGGCTTTAGCTTTGAAAATATTGTATTGGTTATGGATTTAAAAATAGGGACCTCTTCTTTGGAAAGTGATTTATGGTAATCTATTAGTTGCAATGACGACTATAGCCTCACTTTTCAAACAAGTAGGCAATGAGGCCTTCTCCATATTTTCACAATAGTTTTCCTTTGATGAGGAGAAGTTGGATCATATGTGTCAAGTGCTTAAAGTGAGGAAAGCACCCCATCTAAAACCACCTACTCACTCTAACAATGGTACCTTTGTTTCCAAGTTAGATGAGTCTCATGTGATTGAGGTACCTCCATCTTACATCCAACAGCCTTTGCTCACGCTTTCCACCCAAGCCCTTGTATGCAAATGTGTGGAAATATGTCCTACAGTCCAATCAAAATATAAAATGGATTAACACACATTGGGGGGTAAAGTCTCCTCTTATGAATTCATGATGATAGATAAGGGATACTTTGTCGTTACATTTATCTCTATGAAGGACAAGAGCACTGTCTTTCATGGAGGTCCTTGGTTTCTGGTATCTAACCCACTCTACATGACCTCATGGAGCACAACATTTGATCCTCAAGAGGAGGAGCTTGAAGAATTTTTTATCTGGGTGAGGTTACCATTTATGCCACTACACCTATAGAATAAACCCTCAATGGAGTTAATAGGGAACACTATGGAAATTTTCATTGATTGGGCTCCTCCAAAGGCCAATAATTCTATATGCACATGCATTTGTGTGCAATTCAATCTAAAAAATGGTTTTCCCTAGCATATTGAATAAAGTTGTTTGATTGGATACATAACCAACCCCTGGACTAGAAGTATATACATTTCAAGTGTATAACATACCATGAGTATGGGCATTTCTCTCAAAACTACCCAATTAAGCAAGCACAAGAAACAAAAAAGGAAAAACTAGGATTCTATGAAGTCAAAAGGAGACTGCGTAGATCAAGAAGCAAGAATCAATAACCTCAACCACAAGATCAAAAAAGCTTCCAGCACAAAAATTAACTTGCCAGTATTTATGAAGGATCAAAGGAAATCACCTCTCTAGATGTGATGGCTCCTAAAGATAAAGAGAAGATACCTACAACTGAAGCTGACAAGTCACCAGAGGTCTTAGGAGATACACTAAAGAACACAACAACTAGAGAAGAAATTGATGGAAACTCATAGGAAGAGGTAGAAGAAACACAAGTGGAGTAAATAGTGATTCTTGGGGGCTTGCTGACCAAACGATTTACAACTAAGAGAAGAAAATTGAACCAACAACTCAAAAATGAGCAAGCACAGAAAGATTTGCAATCCAAAATGCAAGTCATAATTAAGGAGAGCTTTGTAAAATAAGAAGCAATCAAAAATGAAGATTATGTCATGGAATTGTAGGGGACTGGGAAGTCCTCTGAAAAAAAAACTATCTCAAAGTTCTAATACAAGAGCAAAAGCCAACAATAGTTTGTATAAGATATGGGCACAATCAAAATTGATAACTTTTGATTATGTGGGAGCTTCAAGGGTACTATCTCTGGTTTGGGATCCACAACAATTAGTTTGTATCTTACAATATAAGAATAAAAATTGGATAGGTACAAAATTTATCTTACCAGATGGAACTAGTGTAGCAGTAATAAATTTTTATGGTCCAAATCATCCTATCCATAAAAGAGAAGCATGGCAAAACTTAGCACAATGGCTAGACAATGAGAAGTTTGACAACATAATACTAGGAGGAAATATCAACATGATTCTCTACCACTGGGATAAGGTTAGGGAAGTTTAGCAAGGGATCCAAATAGAGATATGTTCAAACAAATTATGGCAGATGAAAGCTTACAAGACATTCGATCGACCAAAGAAAAGTACACTTGGAGCAATAAAAGAGCAGGTAAAAACTATATTGCAAAAATATTGGATAGATTTTTTATCAGTGAAAATATTGTAACACACTTTCCCCTCACTTCCAGTCACAACATTCAGAACTCTATCTTAGATCATAAGCCAATTCTCTTGGATAGCGTTCAAAGCCTACAACCCCAAAAAATTCCTTTTAAATACAACTCTAAATGGGCGGTAGAAGAATATTTTAGTGAACTTGTGGAAAGCACTTGGAACCAACAGGTCCAATCCACCAACCCCCAAGAAAAGTGGAAAAGAAAAATTCAAAAATTGAAGCACATGATAAAAATGGTTGGCAAAAAAAGTGAGAGTCAAATCAGACAAGAAGCAATTGATACAATAACTAGAGGAGCCAGAAACAGAAATTGGGGATCAATCTCCTCAACCATGGCAAGAAGATGCAAGAAATTACCTAATTTAGAAGCTCAATAAATTAAGCACTGAAGAAGAAACACATTGGAGGCTTAGATCCTGAATTGTTTGGCTAAGCAGGTGGGATAGAAACACCAAATATTTTTATCTAAAAACCATGCAATGCCACTTATACAGACCATGAGAAAATTAAGAAACTTGTCAATCAATATTATTCAGCTTTGCTCTCTAGAGAAAATGGTAATCCTCATTCCCGGGGAATACTACTGTAGCATATACCAATAGTATTAATTTTGGAGGACAAACATGATCTCAATCAGTCAATCACTATGGAGGAACTTATGGAGATTATAGTAGCTCTACCAAAGGATAAAGCTCTTGGACTTGATGGATTCACAAACAACTTTTACCAGTGATACACATAATCGAAGAAGATTTGCTACACATGATTGAGGATTTTAGGGTGAAATATAAGCTTCTTGGAGCCATCAAATCCACCTTTATAGCATTGATTCCTAAATAAAAAATACCACTACTTTCTCTAGATTCAAACCAAATTCTCTATGTAAATCTTCCTATAAAATTATTACCAAACTTTTGGCCAATAGAATAAATAAGAAACTTGATAAAATAATATCAGAAGAGCAAGTAGGGTTCATGCCTAGAAAGAAAATATATGATAATATCATAACAGTGCATGAAACCCTCCATAATAGTAGAAAATAAAAAAAGAAACAAATTGTTATAAATCTTGATATGGCAAACTCCTTTGATCGAGTTAATATACAATTTGTAGAACAGGTCCTACAAAAGTTTAGATTCCCACATTAGGTCATCAAGTGGATCAAAGCATGCATAAAAACCCCATGGATAGCCCCCTTAATAAATGGAGAACCAACAAATTTCTTTCAGGATGCAAGGGAAATTAGACAAAGGTGTCTACTATCACCATACCTTTACATCATTTTAGATGAGACTCTTGGAAGATTAATTAACCATCTTCAAAGAGAAAGAAAAATAATAGGGATAGAGGCTACAATAGGATGTAAAGTTGTAACACATGCCTAATTTGTAGATGATATCATTCTTTTAGGTGAAGCCACCAAGCAAAATGCTATACAATTAAAGCAATACATGGATTGGTTCACACAAGCTACCAGGGATCATATAAACACTCAAAAGAGTCAGTTCTATACACAAAATGTTGTAGCAATAAGAGTCATACTCTTTTGCATTATCTTAGGATTTTGATCTAGTACAAAAAATGCTTCAGATATCTAGGAGTGCCCATGAACTTCCACCTCAAAGCGTCAGACTGCTAGATCCAAATATTGGACAAGATGGTTAGTAGGATATAAAGTTATAGTAATAATTGGCTTAGTCTTGCAAGAATTCTCTTCCAGTCTACCAACTATTAGTATATCATACTCCCAAGTTTATTTTGTAAAAGGTAGATAGAATCATACGCAACTTCCTATGGCAAGGAGTTAGGCAATCAGAAAGAAAAAAGTTCCACTTGGTCGATTGGGATATGGTCACCAAAAGTAAAATTCAAGGAGGACTAGGATTCAAAAAATGGAGATAGTTTTGAAAGCACTAGGAGAAAAACTTCTTATGAACATGCTTAAATATAATCGAGCATGGCATCGCATACTAGTTAGCAAGTATGCAAATAATCAAACAAGTATTTAAATGCTCAAACACATAGACAAACTTCCTAGAGTCGCGTCGGTTTGGAAACAAATAATGGCTGCAAAGAGCATAATAGGGGATAGAATTTCTTGGTTATCGGGATATGGTAAGTCAATCAATCTATGAGAGGACCCGATCCTAGGAAATCCACCATTAAGAGAGAGAACTCTTATCGAATTTCAAAATCACTTGGAAAGTCAAAGAATACTCAAATTAGGTGACTTATTTTATTGTACCTCAAAAACTTTGAATTGGATCTCCCCTCCCATTCCATCTTAGCTTTAAGGAGATTGGGATTATTTTAAGTCCCACGTGGTGAGCATTAGATCTCTTCATCCCATGATGCCATACAAACTTATTTGGGGTAGCATCAGTAGTAATGGGGAATACTCAGTGCATCTAGGAGTCCAACATCGGCAGATTGGGCCTACCAACAAAAAACTATTGATATTATGGAAAACTAGAGCTCCACCTAAACTGTAAGTATTCATCTGGCTAGTATCTCAAAATGAAATATTAACATGTGATAATCTGCAAAAGAGGAGTATAGCAGGGCCTCATGTTTGTTACAAGTGCAGGAAAAATAGTGAAATAATTTTCCATCTTTTGTTTGAATGCCCAAAGGTAATTTCAATTTGGTTAGGAATAACCAAAATTCTTGGCATTTCCTACTTTGGAAGGTTAACCATAGACACATGTTTTACCAAGTGGAATAAATAATATAAAGGTAAACTGGCAGGTAAGCTTCTCCTAAAATATCTATGGATATCTATACCATATTTTATCATTTGGCACATATTGTTGGGCATAAACTAGAGGATTTTTGAAGGTAAAAGGTAAGGACAATAAAACTCTAATACGAAGGATAAAAGTAGTCCTAAATGTCAAATCTAGTTTCTTTCAACATCAGTATGAAGAAGATTTGTCACCCATAGAAAGAATAATGATCTACCAACTTAATCTCCAAGCTTTCCTGACATAGGGAGGATGTAGACCAAATAATTCTTTGCTTGACATATGTTTTTCGACACTCTTCTTTGATGGTGCCTCCAAGTTCAACCCCGATCAAGCAATGACATAGGAACTAATTCTTATAGAACCTCGTGAGATCCTGCTCAAATACATGATCAGCTTGGGAACAACATCTAACAATGTGGCATAGGCTATTGGATGTAAAATAGGCTTAAAATTGGTGGCAAAGCAAGGAATCACTCAGGTCACAGTTTACAGGGATTCTAAACTGATAATAACAACTCTTGCCAAAAATAAAGATTTTAGATCTTTACAATTGAAGATTATTCAAGACAGGATTAGACAACTAGGTAGGATAATTGTAAAATATCCTATCAACATATAAGGTAGGAATTCAACAAAGAGACTAACACACTATGTAATGTCCCCATTCTTGGTCACTTTAGCACTATGGTTGACCCTGGCTCTCTTGGAGTCCATCAAACGTGTCTGAGGGGATTTCTGATGATGGCATTGAGCTCAGGTGGTCTAGAGGACCCCGATGACACTTTTCGAGGTTGTACCCAGCTTCTAGTTTGTTCTCCAATATTCTTGGAGAGAGCGTCTATTTATAGTAAGTCACCCAGTCAGGTCCGTTCATCATTATTCATCATCGGTATCACTCATGTGTAGTCGGTTTTTGATTCTAATGCTTTTCGACCATTTTCGTAATTTGGGTGTTAATACGAGCTATATTTAATTATTTTCTTCTAAGGTTGCCATTTTAATTAAATAATTTAATGGGCACCTAAGTGTTATAGCTCGTTGGAAAGGGAATTAAAATTTTTAAATCATAGACGCTTTATTTTGGAGCCTTGCACATCAAATATCTATATTTTAATTAAAAAGGGGTTTTTGGAGCAAAAAGGAGTTTTAATTATAAAGTGACTTTATAAGGTGACTTTATGTTTTATCCCACATTGAGCCCACAAGAGGAAACTTCTCAATGAGGAGTCTATTTATTGATTGCTTGCTCTCATATTGGTATGCTTGGATATATTTTATTTTGGCTTCTCTTGGAGAGAAAACTTGCAGGGCATTTTGCAAGGGTTTGAGCTTGTTTGGAGACGAAATCCTCCGACAGGAACATCATCTTCGGGATTGGAAGACATCCTCAGGGTGATCCAGAGCATTTCCATCATGGGGAATGTATTGTGCTTAAATTTGAGGAGATTTCAGAGGATGTTCAGATAGGGTTTCAGGGCAGATTTCAGACCATTCTTGCTAGCCATAATTTCCTCTAGCCTGGTCGTACCATATCTTGCCTGGCATTGAAGGTGGTTTTTAATATTCAGATTTTGGGTGCCAATTAATGATTATAATTGAGGCGGATAAGGATTGGAAGCTTTCCTTTGCATTGATATTGTAAAAAGACATCTTTATTTGTTGCTGGAAAAAAAATACATATATTCATGTGTTGCTGTTCAGCTATAAAGTCGCCATTTTCAGTGTTGTACAACTTTCGGGTATTTTGATACTTTCCAAAGTCCTTTAAAGGGTTTATAGTTTTATATTATCTAAATTCCAAGTTTCATTGATTCCCGCCAAGTAGTTTGCTAGATATTATTTGTTCAAGTTAGCAGTTTAACTTTTTCCTACATCATTCTGTACTTAAATAAAAAATACAAAAAAAATCAGAACATTGCACAGAAACCGAAAACCTTGCAAATTTCCAAAATAACAAAACAAGGCAGAAATTTCATATCTCAGCTTGGGTGGGATATTACACACTAGAAAATCACGCAATAAATATAGCCCCTGGTTATTGCCACCAAATCATCAAGAAGCATAAGGGCAGGGGTGGTATGCGAGGATGACGAGGACTCCAATAATGAGGTCCTTTTTTATCTTCATGTTCTATTTTTTAGAATGCTCTGTTCACTTTGATCTCTCTAATTAGAGATTTTTGTACCTTTTTGTTAAGTAAATAAATCTTTTCCTTTAAAAAAAAAGTTTGAGACAAGTATAGTAATTATTTTCCAACTCTTTATTTTCCCTTATAGAACCTTCTTTTATAGCCTTTGATAATTTGATATTTTATGTTTCTAAATTCCAACCATCTATTTCGGTATAGTATTCCTTATAACTCCCTAATTATGGAAATTTTGAAAATAATGATATTTGCAATGTTGGATAATTAATTTATCCAGGTAGAAATCCTTATTTCTCCTATACTTTAGATTGCAAATATTAGGCTATTAATATATATCTATTCTTTTTTTATATTGCTTTCAAACGTGGTTGATTTCTCTTAATGTTTCAATCTTATATTATACCTTATATCTCCCTATTAATGAAAGCAAGTTGGAATAAGATGTAGTCTTACCTTTGTGATGTCCCAAACCTCTACGTATCCATTGCTGGTTCTTATACATAGATGGTGAAGAACATGTGCTTATACTGAGAGGGGGGTGAACAATATAACATAAAACTTTTCCCCAAATAGTAGCATCAACATTAATAAAATAGTAAACATCACACAAAGCATCACATACATGAGAGACATCATTTTAACGTGGTTCACCCAATGTGGGCTACCTCCATAGAAAAATATTTCTTCTAAATATTTCTCAAATAATATTTTGGGAATCCTTCCCAATTACAATGTTTATGGACCTCTGTCCAAAGGAGATGTTGATCCTAATCTCAAGTTCATGAATCTCTTCCATAGGAGAACTCTTTCCCCTTCTACTCTGGCTAGTGATCTTCTAGAAGACTTTCTCTCTCTGCTGCACTGATTGGTGGATCTCTCTCCACTTGAAGACTCCTCACTTAGATATATCTTCAATTGTCCTAGTTGTTGGATCTCTATCCACTGAGACTCTGTCCTCTATACTTTATCACCTCCAAAGCTCTGTCTCAATATTGTACTAAACATAGTCCAGTCGGTCTAGCATAGCTCTGCTCAATCTCTTGTACTAAACACAATACATTTGGTCTAGCATAATTCTACTCAATAGGTCCACACAGAACCTGATCAAATCTGCTCAACATGTCCACACAGAACCTGATAAAATCTGCTCAATAGGTCCACTTAGAACCTGATCAAATCTGCTCAACAGGTCCAGACAAAACTTGATCAAATCTGCTCAACAGGTCCACACATAACCTGCTCAAATATTCTCAATATATCCACACAGAACTTGCTCAAATCTGCTCAACAGGTCCACACAAAACCTGCTCAAATATGCTCAATAAGTCCTCTCTAGGACTTATCCAAATTTGCTCAATAAGTCCTCTCTAGGACTTGTCCAAATATTTTCAATAAGTCCTCTCTAGGACTTCCTCAAATATGCATAGCAAGCTTCCACAAAAGCTTACACAAAATCATTCCACAATCCTTCTCAAAGACTTACCTCAAATCAGTTTAACAAGCTCACACAGAACTTGTCCAATCTGATAGAATCATAAAGAGAATTGTTAGAGACTCAATATGTTCTATACTCAATACTCAATCAATATCTCAATTCAATCTCATAGAAGCATAAAGAGAATTGTTAGAGACTCAATATGTTCTATACTCAAATCCCAATCTCAACTCAATCTTAATCTCATAGAAGCATAAAGAGAATTGTTAGAGACTCAATATGTTCTATACTCAAATCCCAATCTCAACTCAATCTTAATCTCATAGAAGCATAAAGAGAATTGTTAGACACAATATGTTATATACTCAAATCTCAATCTCAACTCAAATCAGAATATAGAATAGTTTGTTTCATGGAACTTGAACAACCACTTCACACAATCACTTGGCTAGGCTCAATCAACTCTACTCAACCAATAACCTCAATGAAAAATCATTTCCACAAACCCTAGTCTAAGCATGTATCAACCAACTCAAAATGTTTCCAACAATGCTCAACAACAAATCTCACATAACAATGATACTCATGTTCTTAACTCAAGTTCAAGTTCTTTGCATGACCAATTGGCTTCAACAACAATGCTTATAAAAAAAGGGTTTAATCACAACTCTCAAACTAGAAAATATTGAAGCATTAAACTAACAACTCCTCAACAGGAAACCACAATCAATCCTTTTCTCTCTAAATATATTTTCATAAATCAATCACCCAAATAAGTCAATGAAGAATATTGCCCATACATTTATTATGTCTTATGAGTTGTCCACTAAATTTGCCACACTCAAAACATTTTCTTATTCCAATATCAACAAGGGTTAGAGGTCTTGAGTAATAACACAATAATAAAAATAATATCTCAATAATACCTTATTTCTCCCACTCAATAAAATGCACCAAATCCTCTTATGCAAGAAATAAATCCTCAAAAGAATAAATCAAACTTACTTTTGAAACTCCTTGAAAAAACTAGGAATATCTCCTTGCACACACCTTATGTATCCCTCTAAGTAATCTAAAAAAATAGCTCTCGAAAAGAGCTTTCCAATGATATATAATATGATGTACTTCCAAAAAGAAAATCAACAGAATCTTTCCTAGGGCATTTCATATCCTTATTTCTCCTTAGGCAACCTTGGCAAAAATTAAAATATTAAACAACATCAAAAATTAAATCCACTTGCCTTACCCTCAGCGGGATTCGATCCCCCGACATCCTCCTTCCCAACGCCTTAGCTGCAGCCAAGCCATCGTTGGGCCACGCGCCCTGACGTGTCTAAAACGACACGTCCACCATAAAGTTTTCGCGAACAACACTCCTCCAAAAAACAACAAGCGCTTCTTCCTTGCAATCCAAAAGGCCTCACGCGAATCGAACGTGGGACCTCCTCCTTAGTACCAAGCCAACATACCACTAGTCCATACTGGCCTTTGTGCTTAGAGCCTCTGAACCTTCACACCTTTAGCCTTTACGTAAATCGTAAGGCCTTTGAAAAAACAAAACCTTTTCGCATGCGCTTCGAATAATTATTGCAAGGGATGCCTTGGTAAATTTTTTTGATGGTATTTATATAATGCCTTTGTCCTCTTTTGCAATCACGTCGGCACTTCGAATAATTTCGACGTCGACGTGATTTTTAATTTATAATTAATTTAAATTTAAATTTAAATATTATAAATTAAAAAGAACCAACCTTAGGTTTAATATAATTAAACCTTAGAACCTTGTATTAATGCTCAATCTTGGTATAATTAAATATTATTTATAAAATTTATATTCCTTATGAATTTAAATAATTTATAAATAATTATTAAACCTTCTTTTTAACCTTTGCAATAACCCATCTTGGGTTTTTATAAACCAATCACTTAACATTTGCTCCCAATAATATTAAAATATTATGGGGCTTTTTTCCTTTTATTTCTACACTGATGAAGCTTTTTCCTGGATGACTTGGGCGACTTTATTTCTTGCCTAATTCCTTAATAAGAGTGATAACTCTATTAGGTGACATCAATGACAACTTTGACTTAGAGGACTCAAAATGTCCAATAGATGGCAACATTCTTAAGTACAATTTTGACCGTTATCTCCAACGTATGGGCATAACCTTTAGCTTCTTCTTTACCTTGGATGGTGATTGATTTCTTTGACTTTGCTGCTTGGATGCTTGACCGCTTTGACTAGGAGTATTCAATGCTATTTTCCTCCTGGTGCTATAACATTGACATGGTTGTATAATTTACCACGAGCTCGACTCCTTTTGCTACTATGAACTCGGTCTTTAATGCACAAATTTACCTTGACTTCGCTCTCTTCAATGCTTGGCTTTGCCTTGAATTTGCTCTCTTCAATGCTCAACTTTGCCTTGAATTCGCTCTCTACTGCTTTCTCCAAGTTGGGCGCTTTAAATAGAATGGAATCTTCCTCCTTTTGGACAAGTGGTGAATGGGAGTTACAAATTGGAATTCTTCCAATGCTCATGCCAGGATAATGTACGTAACCTCCTTAATATTCTTTGTAACTCCTCTTGCTTAGGCACTTGAAGTTTCTTGAGTGTTAAGAATCGGGATTGCGCCTTAGAATTTTTGTGCCAAGTGACACTCAAGGTCTTTGCACGTAGACCTCTACTATAACCCTCAAGAAAGACTCTTATAATTCCTCTTGCCCTTTTGTATGCTTGTTCCTTGGCTTGCTTCGTTTCTTGGACAACAAGCAACCTATTTCCTTCGTAGGCGATTTGATGAGGATGTTGGATGGTGCTAGTTGTGATGCTCCTCGGTTCTATGGAGCTCTAAATGGTGGCTTAGTAGCTGATCTTGGTGCTTCCTTTGGTGGGTGTTGCCTTTCCTTTTTTGTAGTGTAGATAGCCCTTTTTGTAATAGCTTTATTCCACGTTGATAGACAACCCTTTTTTACGCAGATGAGCACCCTTTAGTATGGACCTCTCTGTTGTCTACATAGATGCAAATTGATTAATGGCCTTATGTGGGATTTGATATTGCAAGTGAATGCTTACTTCTGGATGCTTTGATGTGGAGCAATGGTGTCTTTTGACACCTCAGACCTTGAGCAATATGTACTCCTCGATGACTTTATTTTCTTGCTTGAAACCTGCCCTTATACCTGCTCGGATGATGGTCATTGTATTCTAAGACCTTTTGTCCTTCTTGAATGGACAAGAATGGTGCTTGTATTAGATAGATTTTGCACCAATATAATGGGTCGAATGTCTTTTTATGAGATGCTCCTTTTCTTTTAGTAATTCCTTTTTGCTTGGTCAATTTAGTCAGAGTAAAACCAAGCTAATAATTTTCACCCTTTTGAAGTAGAAAGTTCTGCACTTATTCTTTTAATGAAACCCTAAGTGCACTTTTAAATCTAAGACTCTCCAAGTCTCGATTCTTAGCTCCTTGGCTAATTTTAATGGTGGCTTTCTTTTGGCCACTAAATATTGCAGATTTTGTGCATTAGATGGTTTTTTTAGACACCTTGATAATATGTTGATTTTGTGCCCTTAGATCAAGACACACAGTAATCCTTTGAGAGTAACTAGTTAGAGATCAACTAGTATAGTGCCAATGCACTTTTAATGGTAACAATAATCTCACCTTATTGCTCCAGTAAATGAACTCTCAGAATAATTTCAGATGCACTAATAATCTCTGCAACTTTTAAGAGTAATTTGTAATTTACCCTTAATGAATATTCTACAATTTTTCACTACAATCAATATTGTAGGATATAGTCTTTTTGCTTTCTAGATAGCAAATAGGTAGATGATAATTTTCTTTCTTTCAAAAATATCCAACTCCTATTTAATGTGAAAATATCCCTTAAAATGAATTTTCCTTTTTGCACTTGAATACTATAATGCAATCTATCTTTCTGCAACTTTTAATCCAGATATGGTGCTTAATAGAATTTGATAATGAACCCTAATTTGAAGTTCAACTAATTGCACCCTAGTTGCTTACCTCTTTGATGGCTTCTAAAGTAGATGTAGATCTTGGTGTTTTGATTCACCAAGTTGTTGCCTTGAAATGGTTGAATTCGCAACTTCTTGTTGGTTGTCCAGAATAACTTCCTGCTTCACCAAACTGTAGCCTTGAACTTTCTATCTTGAGCCTTGGATTTGGTGGTTTGATCCTTCTAGTGATCTCTACTTTTCTATTGTAGATTCAGAGAACTCCTTTCTCTAAACTATGCCTCCTTGCTATGAGAGGCAATCTCCAAATCTCCTAGATTTGGTAGGCTTCTTCTATCTGAATCTTCCTTCAAGCTTCTTGTCGAATTCTGACTTCAAATAGGATCTTCTTCTTCTCAATATTTTGAATGTCTTGAGGTCTTCACTAGATTCTTTTTCTGGATTTGGCACTCCTTGCCAAATTCTTCTTCTCTTGGGCTTGTTTTCGGATGGCGACAATTGTCCCAAGTCCTTCACTATCAGGAACTTCTCCTTGGTAGTGGATTTCTCCAATGAGTTCTCCTAGGAACTCTTTTGATGATGCTTCTACGAACTCTGCAACAAGGCTCTCCAAGACTTATTCTTTTCTTCCTTGAGACCTCTCCAAGATCTTCTATCTTGCAACTTCTCTAGTCTTCCAACTGAGACCTTTTCTTCAACCTTCTACTTCTAGAAGTGTTGGTGATGGGATCCTCTTCTAGGATCTTTGATTCTATTGCTTTTGGATTTGTACAGGACTCTCCTAGTCCTTCTCTTTCTTCCAGGAATGGAAGTTCTTCAATGAGATCTACTTAGGATCTCTTTAGCTTCTCTTGAAAGAAGTCTCTAATTAGTAAAGGATATCACCAATCTCCTATTTCTTGGACTCTTCTCAGGAGTCTTCTTCAAGAACTCCTTTTTGGAGTTTTCTTCTAAATCAGGAATTTATCTTCTGAATCAGGAATTCTTCTCTAACTCTTCTTTGGAGTGTTCTTCTGAATCAATAATTTATCTTCTGAATCATGAATTATTTTCTAACTCTTCTTTGGAGTATTCTTCTAAAGAATTTATCTTCTGAATTAGGAATTCTTTTCTAACTCTTCTTTGGAGTATTCTTCTGAATCAAGAATTCTTTTCTAAATTTTTCTTCATAATTAAGGCTACTATGGCCTTCTTCTGCTTCTAGGCTTCTCTGGCCTTTTCTTCTTCTGCACTCTACAGGTATCAATATTGAATGGAGATCACCAATATCCTATCTCCTTCTCTGACTCAGCTTCTGGAGTCTCTTCTTCCTTGAGTCTACTATAAGGCTATTGTGGCCTTTTATTTACTTCTACAATTTGTAGGATTGCAACTCTTGTAATGAGACCTTTCTTCGAGGTCTTTGAAATATTTAGTCTTCTCCTTGTTGTTGCAAGTGTTGGAATGATTCTTGAAGATATTATTCCTAACTCTCTCGTAGGAAGCTTCCCAAATTTTTGTTGAATCTCCTTTTCCTGCAACAAGTTGTTAGAAACTGGAATGAAAGAACTTATAAATTTGGAGATAATAATCTTCACTAGTTCATTTGTCAATCTAGTGGTATGAATGTTGAGTCCTAGTCTTCACGAGTTTTTCTGCAACTCTGTGGAAAGACTCTAGCCAAATGTAATCTCAGAATTTTTGCAACTGAGATTTATTTTAGTCCTCACTTTTCTAATCCTATTGACTACTGAGGTTATTTCTATCTATAGATTCCTAATGGCAACTTTTGCATGCAGCGATGCACAATGGCAGATCCGATTTGTGAAGATGCAAGCCAATCAGTAGTAATAGTAACTCTTCCTATTCCTCTTGACCTATTGGACTTCTCTTATGATGGATGTAGGTCCTCCTATATTTATTCACCATGGCTCTGATACCATTGTTAGCTTTTGAGGATATATTCAATGGAAGAGATCTAACACAGGTCCTAACAAGATGCAATAAATATGAAAGAAAGTGAGTCTGCAATATGACTAAAATATGCTATAAATAGAAATGACAAAATTACAATGTAGTATGGAGGAAATGGACACTCCATTACTATGAGCTAAAGAGCTACATGGTACTCCATATGGGAGCACCACTATCTACTACACTACACTAGATAAGAACTTGACTTGATCTCTAATCTACCACTATGAGGCCCTTTATATAGGAAGATGGATTCCTTGGCCAACACTCTACCTAGTTGTACAAGGGGACACCTTGCACATTACAACTTGCACATTGCCACTTGTGCATTAATTACATTGCTTGAAGTAACTAGCTAACTTCCCCCTAGAGTAATCTCCTACTCTAACTATGTACCTAAGGTGGTACATTTACATGATCCAAATGATGTAATATACTCTAACTCTAACAGCCCTCACTTTGCATGTCTCGCTGCACCTTTATTAGCGTTGGGTTTAATGAAACCAGTGAAAGGATTTGAAACTCATTATAGGTGTTTAAGAGTAATGGTAGCTTCCATTTAACCTGTTTGTAGAGTTTGAGGAAGCAATGGCGGTGATTATCCATATGTTTCTTTAATCAAAGGAAGATGCCTTATGATCCAAGTCGAATTTTGAATTTGGATTTTGAGTTGTTGGATTTGTAATAACATGTTGTATGTTGTCATCCAAGGTGAGAGCAGGGCCTTCCTATAAGGTTTTTAGCAAAAGTCTTTATTGGTTATGACCTCTGTTATTACAATCCACTATTTGTCTTGTAATAGATATCCAATATCTGGTGCATCGAAAAGAAACAAAGGTTGGATTGACTCTATTTTTCTAGAAATAGATAGTTGTAGATGAGTATTTTGAATATACTTTATCTAGTTGCGTTTTCTTTTAGTTTTTGTAATAGGCTTTAATATGGCAGTGTGGAGGTAGCGTAACCAGATATATGTTGTAATGTACTTTTAATCTCGGTAATTAAATTTTGGATATATGTTGTAATGTACTTTTAATCCCAAAATTGAGTTGGATAAAGGGTTATATAAACTCTTAGAGTCATACGGTTACTAGCTATGGCGATAAACTGAAAGGCAAGTTCCAATTGTAATATATGAGAATTTGGATTTTTGTATAAGGCTAGAAGGGATTTTTTGGAATCCAGCCTGAATGTATTTATCTATTTCTTTTAAATATAAGATGGAACTATTTGTAGTTGGGTTTTCCTTTCGAGGTTTCTCCTAAGGTAAAAAGGTTGTCATGTGGATCTTTGCTATGTTATTGTCTTTATGGTAGAATGATGTAATATGTGCAAGTGGTTCTGGTGTTGACCTTGGATATTCAAATAAAAGAAACAATATGAAATATTGTAGTTGATTGAATTAATTAAAAATATAAATGCTGAAAGGAAATCATGGGAATAGTTATGATTTTGAATGTTTATCCATGCTATCATATAAAGAGTAGATACTTTTCAATTGATTTAAACATGCCAGCTTGGAAGTATTAAAGATATTTAAAATTTTTTTGATATTGGATATATATCATGGATCTCCTTTACATAATAAAATGCTTATTTATATTCAATGATTTAAGTAGATGGAATTTGAGTTATGGTAAGGTAATTAAAGTAATGGGTGACTTTATTGGAATTTAATTAATTCAAAGCATCTTGTTCATAATGCTTGTTTATAAGACTGTGATGTACCTTTTTATTATGATGGTTAAATTATGTTGTCATACGAAGGTAAATGGTAATTGGAGAATAAGGGATTATTAATGTTTGACAAAAAGGGTTAAATCCCTAGATTAGTAGCATATTACTCCAAAATATCACTAAAAGACCTTGATGGGTGTAGTCAAGAGATGTCTCATATGAACGAGAAGTGAATAGCCTTCTTGCATTAAAGGATAGGCCTAAAAGAGTAGTAAGACCTATTAAATCTAAATAAAAAGAATGGATAGGTTTGATGTTGATTCCACAATGAAGGAATTGGGAATGAGGCTTTTGGGACATCTAGCTCAAACAAAAATGAGATAGACAAATCCCACACGCATACACCACCTACATAGAAGGACTTATGTAGAGTGTAAACTGGCATGCACCTTTCAAAAGAATAAATGGGAGGTCAATTCTAGATCATTGGATCCATGAGATGTATAGTTTTGACTCATTAATCAAAACACCTAATGCTCTTACATAGTTGGATTTAAGTAAGGAGTAAGGATGGGTGCGCCTTGAAGAGAATTTAGATAGGAATATGTTATTGTGACTTTGGTAGTTGCTCCAGATCTTAGATTCTAGAACCTTTAGTTGAAAAAATAGGATGGGAAAATTTGGGTTGTGACAATAATCCACTCACACCAACCTTGAGCAAATTTGAGAATACCATGTAGAAAATCCAGCAAACCCTATCATATACTTTATTCATATCTATTTTCTTAAGCATACTTTTTTTTGTCATGGATTGAAGAAAATGTATGGCCTCTTGTGCAATAATTACACCATCACATTTTTTTTACCATGAACAAGACTACCTTGTTGCTTTGAGATGATGCAATTTTGAATTCTTTTCAATCTATTTGACATAATCTTTGAAAATTTCTTATAAATCATATTACAAAGGCTTATTGGATAAAATTTATCAAAATATTTTGTCTCGTGTTTCTTGGGAACCAATGAAATAAATGTGGCATTGGTATTACTTCTTGTAGTCTTCTTTTTTTGGGCCTCTTTAACTACAACCAACATATCACTCTTCAATAAATCCTAAAATATTTTGAAATAAAATTGTAGGAAATCCTTCAAGACCAAGTGCTTTGATAGGATGGAAAGATAAAACTACTTTATGCACCTCCTCCATGGATATATTATTCATCAAGCCTTTATTTTGATCTTGTGAGATAATTAATGGAATATTTTGCAAAAGCTTACCTTGTGCCTCCTTATTTTGTCAAGCATCTCACAATATATTATTGAAATAATTAATTGCTTCCTTCTTGATATCTTCTTCTTTATCAATATTTCTTCTATCTATAATTAAAATATTTTGATGCAACAAAAAGAAAAAAGTGCTATAGTATTAAAAAAAAAAAGGTATTTCTATCCCCTTTCTTGAGTCATTTCTCCCTAGATTCTTAGAACCAATATGCCTCATTTATCAATACATCATGATAATTAGAAAGAAATTATTTTTCTTGCACATGGGAATTTTGGTCTATTCCGTTGATTTCTACTATCTTTTATCAAATTTTGAGCTTGAATTAAATTTTCTTCTTTTCTTTAAAATGGTACCAAAATATTTAGCATTCCAAATATTCATTTGCCCCTTTAGATATTTCATCTTTTGAACAAGCTTGTACATTCATGATCCTTCAAAATTTGTTTCATCGCACCATAACATAACCATCTAGAAGAAATCAGGAGCATGGAGCCATATAGACTTGAAGAAAAATGGAGTTGGATGATCATTATTAGTAAATCACAAGCAAAAAACGGTTTTGTGATATTTTCTTGCTAGCAATAAAATATTCTAAGAGATTGTATATGGTGTTTGCAACCGTGTGTTGGATAACAAAAACTATCAATTATTTTTATATATTAGTTTGCTCAATACATCTATTATCCCATGTATATTAGAAACTTGAGCATACCAAAGGCCACTAAGCAATATATTATATTGATTTAGGTCATCTAGTTGTAGCACCCTTATTTTCAAAAGGAGAAAGAAATGTGTTAACTTCATCCCCAATAATCCATCTATCATAATAATGAATCATCATTGTGCTTAAAAAATATGTTGAGGTCCTTCCAACACCTTTCACGAGGAGTAACTATAGTTGGAGCATATATATTTATAACTTCAGCTTCGATGTTTTCATATTTTCTACAAAATAGTCTAGCAACATAATTACTTTTTGCTTCTAGCAATTGTCCATATCATTGTAATACACCTACATAATATCCTATAGAAGAACTGTAAGCAAGCCACATCTTCAAAATATTTTTGAAAGCATCCTTACATTCCTCATTACTTAATTTATTTATTTTATTAAAACAAACACAAGACTATAAAAAACCTATTAATTTTTTACTACTACATTTTTAGGGGTCTTACTCATACCCCTAAATTTCACAACACCATTTTCATCATCACTTTTTATTTTTATTGGTAGGCTTGGCTCCATTTTTTCTAACACTTATGATATTTATTTTTGGCTTCCTAAGTCGATACCCCTTTGAGTTTTCTTTTCTCTTTCTTCTTACTTTGATGACCTTCCTTGCCTTTTCCCATTCCCGTCAACACTTTCATCTTCATCAATCTCTACTATTTTTTCATACTATTCATATTGATGCTTATCTTTTAAAAATTTATGTTGTCATAGAGAATATGAAATGCAAGGGATAGCCTCATAAACAATTTATTCTTTATGTTGCCTCATAAACGCTAAAGTACAAGGATGATCTTCCCTAGTAATTACTTTCTTGTGTTGACCTAGAAACATGGATATCCTCCATATGCACTTCTTTATTACATTGCTATTAAAACCACAAATTCCAATGGATACACTTTATACTACTTTTATTTTATTGCAAGGGGAGGAATTTATGTTACTCGAGGAAAATGAAGATGATTTACTTGGATTAACCTTTACTTCCTTTGCCTTATTTTCCAAAACATTTCCCCCATATTCCTTTGCATCTTTTAACTCCTCCTAAATTTAGACCTGTACATTGTACTTCCTCATCTCTTGTATCACTTTTTTCTTCTAATGGTCTATTAAAATAAACTATAATGACCTTTGTCATTTGATGATACAAAGGGGATTTTTTTTGCCACTTTCTTAGGAGTGGAAAATCATTGAATTGACCCAACTTCTACTATGATATAACCTTATTGCTTAATATTGAAGTTTGTCTCATGCCTAAAATTTCCCATATAAATTCCCATCATTTTTACTCTGCAATATCTTTCCATATGTCTCGTCTCATAATATTTGTGACATAAGAATGCAATATTTCATAATCTACTTGTTGATACCATTCTCTTGATTTAGATATAATCCTAATGGAACATGGTAAAGTTTCGAAATAACCATGGAAACACATATTCAAGTATATACATCAGGTCTTCTCTCCTTCATAGTTGGTCCTTCTTAGACGGACTGCCATAGAGTATTGCTAATATTATTAAAAAAAAAATTATTAATAAGGTGATAGGGAAGTCCTAAAATCCTAATCCATAGTGAAAGGCTTTTAATAGATTTTGTTTCCACACAAAATTTCTCACTTCATGGTCTTAAATATAATGCATCTTTATCCCTAAACAAGGGACCACAATCCATTACATTATCCATGATTTTAAATTGGAGAAGACAATGAGGAAAAAATTGTTTGGAAGAAAATTCATGGAGTAATTTAAATTCAATTTGAACTTTCACTTGATTCAATTTTAAATCTTAGAAAAGTGTGGCTAGTATTCATGGAACTTACATATTAACTCTCTAATCTTAAGAACTATTTTGTCATGCTTAATAATCACTTATGGTGTAATATCTATTACTTGGATAGAGTTTCCCATAAATTCACTCATCGTCTTATCCCTAACTAGGGAATATATACTTCCAATTAGGACATCCTTATTTTCAGTGAAGACTTTCAAAAATAACTTTCTTGTCATGTTACCTAGAGTTTCTTTACAAGAATCAAAGTTTCTTTATTTTTTGATAAGATCTAGTACAAGAGAAATTAGTGTTTGTTCCTTGCTTGCACTTTGTTTCTTTCTTACATTTACTTCCTTCTTGCACTCGCAGCACTTCTTGTCTAAAATAGAATAAAAATGTGAGGATTGCTTTTGGGTTGCAGGTGCTCCTAATTTACACTTCTTAAAAATGTTAGGATTCATCTATGAGATTTAAACCTTGGTTAGAGATGCAAAACTCTTCACTTCCAACCAATTGTTCTTTTAATTTTAACAATTATTAATGAAAGGAACAACATTAAGGTTGAACCTATAACAAAATCTTGAACATTTAATGTAGATCACGAAAGTAATAACAAAGGTTCAACAATGGAGGATTAACAATACTTGAAGAACACAAGATTATACTGAGAGGGAGGGTGAATAGTATAAGACCACTTTTTACTTTTCTTTACTCAAACAATATTATCCAATATATCAATGCAATGTTAACAACAATAATCAAAGCAATGCACAAATCACCACACACAATAGAGACACCAATTTAATGTGGTTCACCCAATGTGGGCTACTCCACGGAGAAAATATTTCACTAAAATTTTCTCAACAAATCTCTTGGGAATCCTTCCCTATTACAATGTTTATGGACCTCTATCCAAAGGAGACACAAATCCCCTAATATATTTTATGGGCACCAACCCACAGGAGACACCAATATCCTTAGTTGGTTTGTGGATCTTTATCCACATGAGAACTCCTTCTCTTCTGCTCTAGCTGGTGATCCTCTAGAATATTACTACCTCCACAACACTGGCTTGTGGATCTCTCTCAACTGAAGACTCCTATCCTCACTCATAAGACCTCTATCCTCACTACCCTGGCTAATGGATCTCTATCCACTGGGGACTACTTTCCTCTGCTTTGTCACCTCCAAAGCTTACTCTCAGCTTTTCTCAATCTCTGTCTCAAATCTGCACTAAATATAGTCCTTCGATCTAGCACAAATATGCTCAATATCTATCCTCAAATTTGTACTAAACACAATCCTTCGGTCTAGCACAAAACTGCTCAATCTCTATCCTCAAATCTACACTAAACACGGTCCTTCGGTCTAGCACAAATATGCTCAATATCTATCTTTGTACTAAACACAATCCTTCGGTCTAGCACAAATATGCTCAATCTTTGTCCTCAAATATGCACTAAACACAGTCCTCGGTCTAGCACAAATATCCTCAATTTTTGTCCTTAAATTTATACTAAACACAGTCCTTCAATCTAGCACAAATTTGCTTAATATATGTCTCTGGTCTGGCACAAACCTATCCTCAAATCTACACCAAACTCTGTCCTCAAATCTATCCTCAAGCCTTAACACAAAGCTTGACCCAATAACTAATCAACTTTACTAGATCTAACCCAAACCTTAACTCAAGGTTTGAACAAATCAATCAATCAACTCTGCTCTCAAGTCTTCATAAAGACTTACCTCAAATCTGCTCAACAAGTCCTCACTAGAACTTGTCCAATCTACTCAACAAGTCTTCACCAAGACTTACCTCAAATCTACATTGTAAGCTTCCATAAAAGCTTACTCAACTTCGTCCTTAAGTCCACTCTAGAACTTACTCAAATATGTCCACTAGATTTCACAAAAGCTTATTCAACTCAACTCAATCTATCATAGAAAACCTCTTCAATCACACAAATAAGTTTCACACAAAATCTTGTTTTTATCTCACAAAAACATATAAGGAATGGTTAGAGACTCAATATGTTTCACACTCACAACAATACTTAATCACTTTCAAACTCTCTTGTTTAACCACATAAACATATGGAGAATGGTTAGATACTCAATATGTTTCACTCTCACACAACACTCAATCACTTCGAAACTCTCTTCAAATCAATTAAGAATAAAGAACAATTTGTTTCATAAAACTCGACCTATCACTCCAACACTCTCAATAAACTATGCTCAACCAACTCCACTCAATCAATCACTCAATGAAACACAACTTGCATACAAACCCTAAACAAGTGTTTTACTCCACTTCCAAAAACTCACACTATGAATCTCAATCCTTGACTCGATATTATTCCTCATTCACACAACAATGATACTAATAATGTTTTCATAAACCCTGATCATGCACATCAAGATTTACTCAAATATTTCCAACAATGCTTATCAAACAATCTCACATAACAATGATACTCATGTTCTTTTACAAACCTTAGTTCAAGATAGTTCTCAATCTTTCACTCAAATGTTTTCACAAACATTCACCAATCATGCACATGAAAGCTTACTCAACAATGCTTATCAAACAACCTTTTTACTCCAACTTAGCATTCATAACATTCAACCCAACAATATTTCACTCACAAGGAAGATATGCCCATACCTTTTTCTTGATGGAGAAATGACCTCAAAACATGTCTCAACACAATCAACCTCTTTGTCAATCTCAATGGTTAGATATCAAAAATCTATCCTCAATTATTTCCTTCAAATATTTCACCATACAAAAAATGATTAATTCTCAAATACACCTTATAATCTCCAACCTTCAAAATGATATTCAACATATAACAAAGCACAATAACCCTTATTACTCCTAACTTCCTTTTTATAAAAATAAAATTTAGTCTTATAACTCCCTACTCAAAATTGCATTTTCAAATAATTAACTTTATAAAACAATGCAATCTATTTTTTAACTTTCAAAAATATTTCTCACTTTTATCTAAGGTAAAAATAATTTACCTTACCCCTTTTAACTCCCTAAGCACTCAACAAAAATAAATACACCACGTGCTCATAACATTCCCACTATACACATCAACCTAGGCACAAAAATTAAATACCTCAATGCGCTCCTCGGTGGGACTCAATCCCTAGACGAAGCACCACCTGCGCCTTAGCCATGGTTACCCTACTACGTGAGCTAAGCACTCACATGGGAGGCAAAAGCGCCTAGAGCACTTTGTCTCTTCCTCCCCTACGCCAAAGCCAAAAGGCTTTGTTCCTGTGTCACCGTCGAGACTCGAATGCAACACCTTTGCGTTCTCAATGCCTTACACACCTCAGATTCACCGCTAGCCCAACCAGCTGGTTGGTGTTGAGTCTTCCCACCTTGGTTGCTTTGTTTTACGTGTATTTTGGGGGCAATTAAAATTAAAACCTTTTCCTTTGTTTGCTCACGAATTATTCGCCTTGTCTTTTCACAAATCGCATGCACAATATTTCGGAGACTTACCTTTGTGAGGTAAGTGCTATGGTATTTATACCATATGCTTCTATTTTTCAACGTCGACGGAGGAATATGAAATTTAATTTAAACTTGGCTCCCAACCCAACTTTGGGTTATAAAATTATTATTTCTATAAATTAATTTATACTATAAATATTATAAATTATTTATAAACTACGTTAGGCATTAATTAAACTTTTTAATATTATAATATTATTTCCTTTAGACCTTTTCTTTAGGGTATTTAACCGTCCTTTTGACCAATCATGCGGAGCTCTTAGACCAAATCTCTTGGGCTTAAAATATAAATATGTTAACCCTTCTTTTGCCAAGTCCTACACTGATTCCTGACACTGACTCTTGACATCAATGACAACACAAAATACTCAAAATTTCCAACAATACTCAATAACATGCAAAGACAATATCACAATAATGAGAAAAAACTCCAATATGCTCCAATAACCTGTATACAATCTCTCATATTCATAGAAGAAGAAACCCTTGCATATATAGGCAAGGGTGAGGATCATAAACAATGAGTGCACAATTAGTTAACAAGGAAAGTAACTAATTGTGGACATGAGATCCAAAAAATAAAAATAAAAAGCAAAAAGCTAATCACTCAAATCAAGGAAATAAATCTAGAGAAAGCTAGAAGAAATATCCTATGAGTGGATTATTCTTATTTAATAAATAAGAATAATATAATTATTAGCTAAGTCTACCTAGTAAACTAAATACTAAGGTGTAATTAATAATATTACACCAACACCCCCCTTAAGTGCAACTAGGGAGAAGTGTACAAAAACAAGATCCTCAGATATGGGTCCCAAAAACTAGGCCTGATGAGGTACCCATGTACAATATGTGTGAATATCCTTAAGCAAGAAGGTTGCTTCTCAAAAAAGTCCTTTTAAGTGTTTAAAGGTGTCAAACACTTCACTCTTGTACTTAAGAAAGTACACCCATGTGTGCCTCGAGAAGTCATCAATAAAGGTGAGCACATACTTGGCCCCTATAAATGAAGGAGTTGGAAAGGACATTAAGTCACTATGAACCAACTCAAGAGGTGCCAAGGCTCTCAAAGCCTTCCCTTTAGGAAAAGGGTCTTGATGTTGTTTTCCAAGTGCACAACCTATACAAACTCCATCAGTGTAGGAGACCCTAGGGAGACCTATAACCATGTCATGTGAACTCAGCTATTGCAAGTATCTGTAGTTGAGGTGTCCAAACCTCTCATGCCAAAGTTTGCTCAAGGTATCTGCATGAGCAATAAGACAAGTCCCAAATGAAGAAGTATCAAAACCCTCAAATCTATAGAGATAGGAACTATGATCAACAACCCTTATAGCAATAATTGTGTCTAGCTCCAAAAAATCTCTAATCTCAACTCCATGTGGGGTAAAGAGTATTGTCTTTCCATTGCCTGAATAGCAAGTCTTGGAAAGAAGGTTGGTGGTTATCTTGGGTACATATAAAACATTTTGGATGCACCCACCATCCAACTCAATAGTGCCTGAGCCCAAAACTGAAATACAAGTAGAGTTGCCAACCTCAATGTTGGAAGTAGAGCAATCACTAAGGCCAGAAAGATGCTCTCTAGAAGGAGTCATATGATGTGATGCTCTAGAATCTAAGACCCAACTCTCAGAAGATGTACCAACTGCTTGTGCTAAAAGGGCATTTCCTTTATCCTTGGAAGAATTTGAAAGGGAAAGGTGATGCTTCTGCATGGCTTCCTCTAAGGCTTTCATTTTCTTAAAACACCTAGACTCAGGATGGCCTTCTTTACTACAAAACCCACAAGTTTCCTTAGAATTTTTCTTACTTTTAGAGTGAGTCTCATTGGGTTTGGAAAAAGAGGAATTAGAAGGGTTTTGAGTATTTTTGGGAAGTGGGGGAGAAGGCTCTTGCTTTTTAGGCTTATTTTTCCCTTTACTTTTTGAAGTGGATGCAAATAGAGCTTGATTTTTAGAAGGCAAGGCATCTAAGGTTACAAGCTTGGATTGCTCTCTAACAAGTCTTTCACAAAATTGCTCAAGTGAAGGCATGACAAAGGCATCTCCTAAGGCATCCATGCTAGAATGAAAGGTTGAGGAAAAAAATTGATATGGGCCTTTTAACTTGGATAATATGAGGAAAACACACTCCTCATATTTCTTCTCTTTACCACTCCCTTTTAGTTGAGTTAGAAGGGACTTGAACTTGGAGAGATAGTCTTCAATAGTAGGAAATTCCTTAGGAGAAAGAGCACTCAATTTTGCATCTAACTACAAAGTCTTGAATTGGTTGACTTTCCCAAATATTTCTTTTAACTTATCCCACATTTCCATTGGTGTTTCACAATCAATAATGTGAAATAGCAGCCCATCACTAACATTTAGACTTATCAGACCCTTAGCTTCATCCAGCTTATTAGTGAAAATAAACTTCTCATATTCTTTTGCAAAAGTGGGAGGATCTTGAGTTAACATTTGTCATAATCCTTTAGAATTTAGGAGTACTTGCATTTTATATTTCTAGATATGATAGTTGTGAGGAGTTAATAATTCAATAGAAGACATTGTAACTCAAAGCACAACAAAAACTAAAAAAAACAAGAGGCACACCAAAAGGTGCCTTACACAACCCCCCAAAAATCTTTATCAAATGTTGATCCCCCCAAGAAGCTTGGCACTTTATTTTAGTGCATGTACAATATTTAACAGATCAGAATGAAGAAAACTAAAGGTATTGAAAGTATAAAATTCAACCAAAAAACTGAATATATGCAATTTTTGATAAATACCCAAAGAAATCACAAGTGATTGTACAAATTGCATGTTATTAGATAAATGCGTGTGATTATGGAAAGTGCCTGCAATTCTCTGTTAGTGACTATGAGCTGTGTATTTTTCCTGTGTAAAAAAAAAATGGCAAAAAAAAGCAAATTTTTCCTAGGTTAAAAACTACGAAAAAAATCAAAATTTTCCTATGTAAAAAAAATGTCTTTGAAGGAGTGACAAATCCTCAGGAACTTATGACTATAAATCTACAAAAAAACAAACACAACTCTATATACCATGAAAAGAACAATAATAAGGTTGAACCTATAACAAGATCTTGAATGTTTAATGTAGATCACAAAAACAATAACAAAGGTTCAACAATGGAGGATTAACAATACTCAATAACATGCAAAGACAATATCACAATAATGAGAAAAAGCTCCAATATGCTCCAATAACCTGTATACAATCTCTCATATCTGTAGAAGAAGAAACCCTTGCATATATAGACAAGGGTGGGGATCATAAATAATAAGGGCACAATTAGTTAAAAGGAAAGTAACTAACTGTGAACATGATCCAAAAAAACAAAAAGAAAAACAAAAAAACTAATCACTTAAATCAAATAAAGAAATTAAAAAAAGTTAGAAGAAATATTGTGTGTGGATTATTCTTATTTAATAAATAAGAATAATATAATTATTAACTAAATCTACCTAGTAAACTAAAGACCAGGTGTAATTAATTATATTACACCAACAATTAAATGGTAAATTTATTATTATTATTTTATTTTTGGATGCCAAGATAAACTTGTAGCCATTTATATTCCACTATTCATGAAAATTGTTGAATTTGTTTTTTATAAAAGGGGGAATTGGTAACATCCTTTCATCTTTAACAACTGGACACGCGGTCAGAATTCTCCCAATTTTTGCCTTCAAACACGGGTCAAATCATTGAATTTGCCTCTATAACCCTTGCCTCTCCTCGGTAAACGTGGCTTGAAGTAAAGGAGACCCTCGGTGGCTCAGGGTTGGTATTGCCGTCGTCAAGCTAGTGCGCACTCAGCAGACTCAAGTCAGATGACTACCTTTGCTCTTATTCGACATGCCCCCAAGGTTTGAACCTAGGTCTCCTCTTGGTAAGTGCCCAAAGTCTTACCAATCCACCTAACCCTTGGGTATAAAATTGTTGAATTTATAAGTGATGTAGATTGATGGTTATCAATCAAAAGATATTAGCTCAATTAGTTAAATTCCTCAACTTTTAAAAAAGAAACCAAGGTCTAAATCTTATCAATGTATAAATATCAAAATTGTTAAAATACCACAACATAATCATAATGTAACATAAAAAAAAGGCCTCTCTTAATCATATATTGAATATTCCATATAATAGATTAAAAAAAAGTCTAGTTACAAGTATACTCTTGAAAGCCACTATAATAGTTTCAACCTGCCCTCTTACAACAGGATTTATTCTATTATGTTATTAATATTATCAACATTTAAAGATTTGACTTCCACTAAGCCATTGAATAGTTGAAAAAGTTTTTATATACCTAACGACGCCGTGCACTATAGGATACGCCCTAGCTATAACATTTACAATAACTTATGATAAAAAAGAAAAATGGGAATAACGCAATCAAGGATCCAATTTGAATGGAGCTTAAAGTTGGTTATAGTTAAAGTATATTTAATAATAAATAAATTTAGAGTTTAAATTATAGGAATTGTTAGTAATAAATTTATTTCAATTCGTTGTTATTGTTTTAAATATTTAGAGCAGATTATTATCTTTGTAAAATTGACACTCTTAAGGTTTAACCTCAGGTCTCCTCTTCGTAAATACTGGTTAAATAAGCAACTACAAAATTAACACCCAAAAATTTAAACTGTGATCTCCTAATATATATAAATATTTTAATCAAATATTTTAATTATTATAATATTATCTATAATATTTATTAAAATTGTATAGTTATAAATTTAATGTATGATAAAAACTTTAACAATTTTTATTTTATCCACCATAAATGGAATTAGGTTCAAACCTCTAAACCAAAACTTATGTGTATTGATGATATTCAAAGAATAAACACATTCCTGGGTAGTGCACTCAAGCCAGTTGTTCCCTTAATTCCTTCAAGCAAATATAAATAAATTAAAGCAATATAATATGGCATGAATGTTATGTTTCATGCTGTCCTCATCTCCAACCATTAATGCATGCCACGCTTAGGAAACCTCCGATCTTTTATTATTCGAAAAGGAAAGTTAGTTGAATGTGTTAAATACAGGGAAAATGGATAAGAAGCTAAAACTTCATCTATTCTTTAATAATGCTGACCACATTTATGAAGCACCTTCCAATCTTTGAATGGTTGGAATGTTCAACGACACGTATAAGATTCACCGTAATTCTCTGATGTTTCACCATGTGGGCACACAATTTCCTTTCAACTCAATTCCTCTATTTTGGCCTGTACCTTTGTGGCCTGTTCTGACTCTTCTTTTGACTTTCTACTGTACTTAGCATCTTAGCCAAAAAGTAGGTACCTTAATCCGACAAAGTACAAAAGTCATGGCCATCTTTGAATCTTAATGCCACTATTAATCAAATCAATAATGGGCTTGAGATAAAAACAAGGAGGGGATAAAATCTATCAATAAACCCTAGGAGATACACCACCAATCTTAGCTTAGGTTATTGGGAGTGATGGTGTTTGTTAGTAGATTGTTTTCATTTAATTTTAGATAATTAATATTTTATTAATTCAATAAAATTTATAAAGGTTTTCTACCCATCCTTTTCAAAAAGATGGGTTCACCAACAGAATATACCCAAAGGACTGTAATGTAACATTGAGAATATTGCATCTTGACTGTATGTTGAATGCTAGTAAAACCCAAAAAAAAATTTGCATGGGAATCTTTTCTTGACCTTATGCTAGCTTTAAAAATCCAGGCCAACAAAAATAGGAATGGGAAAAGACGAATCCAGAATAGGGCCGGATGCTACCCAACCCTCTAGTCCAATTAAAGCATGAGTTGGAAGACAATAAAATTGAGAGGCTTTCCTTGTACAGAATTCGTAGGGGTACCTTACGAAGTGAAGTTTGACTTTATATACGACACAATTTTTTTAAGATACGACACCATTTTAACCCTTTTCAAGGGGACATAACTTTCTGGTGACATGTAACTTTTGGATGCACATACGGGCAGGTAAGTGTTCCATAGAAATTGGGTACATGATTGCTTATTCTTTTGCTTTCTTTGGGCCCATCTGGCTGTGTTGCATCTTTGTCACCTTCAACTTAGTAACGATGACTATCAATTTACTTTATAAAATTGGTCAAGTCGGTCTTAACAAATCTTTTATATACAAATATATTTAATGTATGTTGATTTATGACTATTAAATGAAGTGATGTTGATTTTGGTCCATGGGAAATCTCATAATCAAGATTTTCAATAAAAATATTAGATTTATGATTTTGATGTAGAGAATAGTTTATTATAACTTGAAAGCTGTAAAAATGAAATGAAAACTTGTTGCCATCGTACTTAATTTTCAAAATTAATTGTTTAATATTTATATTAAACATTGATAGTATAGAAATAGAAACATAACACTGGCGGGAAAATGAGCTCTGGCGATTTTTTTCTCTGAACTAGGGTTTCTGGATTTTCGAAAAATCTCTGGCTTCTGCTGGCTTACAGAAGTGTCTTTAGGGTACGGTGGATCCGAAGGTTCGATCGGTGCCCCAGGGAGGGGTCCAATGGGGACTTCTCCGGCTCCTTTTCCGGGAAGTACCGGCTCTTACGCTGATTTGTTTAAAGAAGATTCTCCTCCGAAGAATGCCGAAGCCCAAAATATGGCATATAAAAAGCTCTTCACGATTCGTTGGGAATAGGTCTTCGACACGTCGTGTGAATGGTTGTTTACCGCAGGCCGAATCCGAGGCCAAAAATCGTCATTGAGCCCAGCATGGTTGAAGAGTCGGTCCTCTATAGAGCTAACCATGATTTAATCTGCAAGTTCATGGGTATTCGCCCTTCCACGAGCTTTATGCATTCTTGGATCCGCCAGAACTGGGAGCCCCACGGTGAGTATTCATTGTGGTTTATTAGTAATGGTTATTTTATTGTCAGCTTCTCGGCTCTGGCCGATAGAAATAAGGCTTTCGAGTCGGAGAAGAAAAACCATGGCCCGACAGGGCTATTTGTTCAACCATGGAGGGTAGGATTCGATCCTCGTGTTGAACCTACTGCTTGTCCCGGTGTGGATTCGACTATATGCTCTTCCAATGGAATTACGGGGTGAGCGGTATTGGCAATGATTGGCAATTCGATTGGTAGACATCCGGGTGTTGCCGAGAGACACTATTGAAGGGAGCATGGCGGTGTATGCTCGAATATGTGTGGAGATGGATCTCGGCCTGGCCTTTGTCGGCGAGTTGGAAATTGAATTGGCAGGTCTTTCCTGGATTCAACAGTTGGACTATGAGGCCCTACCCTTTAGATGTAGGGTTTGCCACAAGCATGGACATTTGGCCCGTTTTTGTCCTATTAATATGAATGCCAATATGGAGGCCCCCTCAGGAATGCCAAACCTGCCTAAAGAGGATAAGGCTGCACCTAATAAAGATCCTATTAGCACCGGTCGGGGCCGGGAAGCTCGGAGAGAGGGTTTTGAACAGCCCCGAAGAAAAATACGGACAAAGAAAAAGGAGGGAAAGGAGCAATCTCATCTCAGGCTTGCCAATAGGTATGAGATTTTTAAGTCATTGGTTGATGAAGAGGATCAATCTATGGAGGGCTTGGAGGGTTTCAAGGAAACTTCTTTTGCTTCCGGGCAACTCCCCCTCTCTTCTTCTCCCGTCATACGGCGGGTAGTTGATCCCTCCGAGGTATCACGACCCGGTGTGTTACGGTGCCTTAGTAGTCCATAACCGGGGAGCGAGACGGTATCTCGGGATGTTCGCATGGGGATAGCGAGAGAAGAACAGGGAAAGGCCATCTTTGGGGATAACCCAGGTAGAAAAAAGATCAAAAAATAGCAATTCTCAGGGAGCTGGTAGAAGATCCAATAAGGAGGCTGCTAGCAGCCCAGGGAGACAAATTGATCATGGGAGGATTGGTGAGGACAATTGACTCTTATTGCTCCCAGGGGTAACCCATGATTATACAATCTTGGAATGTGAGGGGTTTAAACAGTAGAACCCATCAATTTGTTGTTCAAAGATTATTAGAGAATAGCAATACTGATTTTTTGCTTTTACAAGAGACTAAGATGTCTTTGGATCTTATGTCTAAAACAGATCAACAGAATTTGGAGGGGTCTTTGGTCATATGGATGTGGCTGCCCAAGGTGCCTCAGGGGGGATTGTTACTCTGTGGAACTCTCTGGAATGGTCTGCAATAGAACACCTTGCCTGGAGGGGTGTTCTCACTTCTCTTTTTAGGAATAATGTCTCTGCGGAATTCGTTCTAATCACTAACTTTTATGGATCTCAAAACCTAGAGGGTCAGAGGCGGCAGTGGAAGGCTGTGCATGACATGCGAGCATCAAGGGAAGATCTAGACTGGGATTATAGCGAGGGACTTTAACGCTAAATTATTTTCTAGAGACCAGGAAGGGGAAACACCTCTTTTGGATCCAGGGGACCATTTCATGATTGCTCAAGTCTAGGCTTTGCACTTAGTGGACATTAAATGTCTTGGCAATAACTTTACTTGGACTAATAAAAGGCGGAAGCCATATAGTAGGAAGGTGAAGCTAGATCGCTCTGCCTTTCGGAGGAGGCGTTTGTAAAATGGAATATCAATTTTCAGATTTTAGCGAGGCCCTGTTTACGATCACTTGTCCTATTACGTTGGAAGGCGGGACTAGGATGGGGCACCATCACAAACCTTTCGATTTGAGAATTTTTGGCTTCGAAAGAAGAACTTCGGGAGAAAATCCCACGAGTGGTGGGAAGAAGGCCGCCCGACTTATGGGAGAGCAATGTTCGGAATCCACAAACAACTTCAATATGTCAAAACTCGGTTGAAGTATTGGAGGCGTTCTAATAAATCGACTTCCGAGGCCCAAAGAGCTCCGTTGGTGGCCCAGCTGGATGAGGTCCAAAAATAGTTCGAGAGAAGGAGTAATAAGCCGACCGGCTCAAAGTTGAGGATGATGCCTTGCGTACGGCGGTTGAGGACATTGACAACCGGGGAGGAGATCTATTGGAAGCGAGAGAGCAAGAACCTCCTGGTTATTAGAAGGGGATAGAAATACAAAATTCTTTCATCGGATTGCTTGTGCTCAAAGACAGATGAATAAGATGGAGGTCCTTCAAGATGAGAACGGTCATTCCTTTGATACTCTTCCAGGTATACATTCCCATGCTATGGATTATTTTTCTAAGCTTTTTAAGGAAAGTGTGGTTCAAGATGTAGAGGCCCAAAATGAAGTTATTTCATCATACCTGCTATTATTTCGGAGGATGAAAATCAGGCCCTCCTCAAACCCATTGATAGGAATGAATTGAAAATTGTGGTCTTTGGAATGAGCACTTGGTAAAACTCCTGGTCCGGATGGCTTCCCAATTGAGTTCTTTCGAGGCTTTCGGGATCTGCTTAGAGGAAGATGTAAGGGTTGTTGTTGAAGAGTCCGAGAGAAAATAAGAGAATGCTTAAAGCTATAAACCACACGTTCATTACCTTGATTCCAAAAGGGGAGGAGGGGGTTCATATTTCAGATTATAGGCCTATTGCCTTATGTAATGTGTTGTACAAAATAATCACAAAGGTAATGGTTGAGCGCCTAAAACCTCTTCTTCACAACATTATCTCCTATGAGCAAGGGGGCTTTGTTGAGGGACGACAGATTCTGGATGGGGTGGTTGTGGCCCAGGAAGCAATCCATTCAATGCACACTTCTGGTAATAAGGGGATGTTCATTAAATTGGACATGTCAAAGGCTTATGACGAGGGTTGAATGGAGTCTCCTGGCTAAAATGATGGCAGCCTTCGGCTTCTCTCAGGGTTGGATTGAGTGGATCATGAGTTGTGTCTCTTCCCCGACTTACTCTGTGCTTATCAAGGGCCTTCCTTCGCAACCTTTTGGAGCTTCTCGGGGTCTGCGCCAGGGGGATCCCTGTTCCCCTTATCTTTTTCTCATTATGGTTGAAGGTCTTGGCGAGACTTTTCTTGAGGAGAAGACAACAAGGCAGATTATTGGGTATTAGGGTGGGGGATGAAGTTTTATCGCACTTTGCAGTTTGTGGATGACACTTGGTTTGATGGGAGTGGCCAGCATCGGGGAAGCAAGAACGATTAGGGATACTCTTAATGTCTATCTCGGGGCTACTCAACGGGGTCATTAATGACAAGAAATCCAAAGTGGTCTTTTTTAACTGGAGCAAAGGCTTCGAACGGAATTTTAGAAATCTTGGGATTCACTAGGACTTCTCTCCCTGTGGTTTACTTGGGGATCCCCTTGCACTTTAAGAAGCTGAAATTAGACACTTGGAGGAATTTTTTGGAGTGTATCAAGGACAAAATTAATCATTGGTCTCACAAGTGGTTAATTTATGGTGGCAGATTAACGTTCTTACGGTCGGTCATTCAAGCCATGCCAATCTACAAATTTTCTATCCTGGCTGCCCCGCTTACAATATGGAAAGAGTTGGACATGATGGCTAGGAAGTTTTTGTGGGAAGGAGCTAAGGGAGAGAGAAAGTGGGCCTTAGTGGGCTGGGATAAAGTCACCCAACCCAAGGTAAAAGGTGGGTTGGGACTGAGAGGATCCAAGTTAAATAATCAAGCCTTGGCTGGAAAGTTGTACTGGAGGTGGATTTCCCAACCAACTTCCTTATTCAGTAGAATCCTAACTAGTAAATATTTGGGTCAAGTTAACCCCAATGAGGTGGGCCGTTTCCCTACGGATGGTACTTTGGATCCTTAGTGTGGCGAGGCTCTCAAGCTAGGATCTCAGGTTATTAAAGACCAATTGTTTTGGAAAGTGGGGAGAGGGGAGAAGGCTCGTTTTTGGACCGATTCATGGGATCAGTACCCACCCATCATTGTTGAATTCCCCAAGTTACTTCCAATAAAATCTGCCATAGAAACCAAGGGTTGGGTCCAAATTGAAAGTTATTTCAACACTACTCAGTTGGGGGAGTATAAGTTTAAGAAGTTTAAGAGGTTGGAGGAGTGGCCAATTCCAATCCCCCTGGAGTTGGCACCCATCTTGACCAAAATCTTGACAGAAAGGTTTCTCACGGGGAGAGACGAGGAGGATGAATTAGCTTGGGGCTATGGGAGCCTTGGTGTTTATACAGTGAAGGACGGATATGACAAGATCCTCCCAGAGCCTCCCCCCATTCTTATCCGGTTGAGGATTGGAGAAAGATTTGGCACTCCAAGGGTTGGCCAAAAGTAAACTTTTTTGCACGGCGGTTTATGCACAATGGTATTCTCACTTTTGACAATCTCAGATGTAGAGGAATCATCGGCCCTTCTCAATGTGTTTTATGCCACAAGAACGAGGAAACAACTGATCACCTGATGTTTGAGTGCCCTTTCACGCGTCAGATTTGGAAGCGATGGTTCTCTCACTATAAAATCCAGGGTTAATGGTGACATGAATCGGACTAATATTTGGGAAAGATGGAAGCGGGGTAGATTTAAATCCAAAGCTCTTCAAATTGGGTGGGAGCTTGGCTTATACTTCATTTGGTGGCAAGTGTGGTTGGAGAGAAATGCTAGAATTTTTAGAGAAACCTTTTCCTCGCTAGATGGAGTTTGGCAGGTCATCCGGAGCAAAGTCACAGAAACTGTTGCCGTCTACGCTAAAGAGGAAACTCAGGTTGGTCCTGGGCCAATGGAAGAGGGAGTTGAAAAGCAAGAGGGACAGGACAAGGCCAGTTGGAAACCACCCCCAGAAGGTCTGGATTAAAATCAATACGATGGTCCTTGCAAAGGGCAATCCGGGTAGTGCCGAAATTGGCGTGGTCTCGTCGAAATCATGAGGGATCAGTGCTCTATTGGGAACTGCGGGGCTTGGATAGAGCCACAAATAATGAAGCAAAAGCCATTGCTATCAAATCTGCTTCTATTTGGGCGATTACTCGGGGCCACGGGAGGATAATTCTTGAATACGATTCTCAAATTCTGGTTGGAGCTCTAGGTTGCATGAGGAACTTTGCGTTGAAATCTTGGAGGTTGAGGATTATGGTCTCTCAAATCAAGGAATTATGGAGGGAATTAGATGATGTGATTCCGGTTTATGTGAGCGAGAGATTTAAACAAAGCGGCCGATTTCCTGGCTAAGATGGGTCTTGAGAAAGAGGTAGGGGTGCAGTTGCACAGTGACATGCCTATTGAAGATGAGGTGATTAGGCAGGGCCTTGAAAGATCCTTGAGCCAATGATCAAAGAAAAAGCTAAGGGTGGTTTTTGTCGCGATTTCGCGACCTGTTGCGCCATCGCGGCCATTGGAGGAAAGTTGTCGCGATATCGCGACATGTTGCGCCGTCGCGACCTTGGAGGAAAATTTGTCGCGATATCGCGACATGTTGCGCCGTCGCGGTCGCCGGAGGAAAGTTGTCGCGATATCGCGACATGTTGCGTCATCGCGGCGTCGGAGGAAAGTTGTCGCGATATCGCGACATGTTGCGCCGTCGCGGTCGTTGGAGGAAAGTTGTCGCGATTTCGCGACATGTTGCATCGTCACGGTCGTTGGAGGAAAGTTGTCACGATATCGCGACATGTTGCGTCGTCACGACCGCTGTGGGAAAGTTGTCGCGATATCGCGACATGTTGCGCCGTCGCGACCGCTGGAGGAAAGTTGTCGCGATATCGCGACATGTTGCGTCGTCGCGTTGGAGAAAAGTTGTCGCGATATCGCGACATGTTACGCCGTCGTGGCTGTGGGAAAGTTGTCGCGATATCGCGACATGTTGCGCCATCGCGGCCAAGGGAGGAAAGTTGTCGCGATATCGCGACATGTTGCGCCGTCGCGAGCTTGGAGGATTTGGTCGCGATATCGCGACATGTTGCGCCGTCGCGGCCAAGGGAGGAAAGTTGTCGCGATATCGCGACATGTTGCGCCGTCGCGGCCGCTGGAGGAAAGTTGTCGCGATTTCGCGACGTGTTGCGCCATCGCGGCCGCTGGAGGAAAGTTGTCGCGATATCGCGACATGTTGCTTCGTCGCGGCCAAGAGAGGAAAGTTGTCGCGATTTCGCGACATGTTGCTCCGTCGCGGCCAAAGGTGGAAAGGTGTCGCGATTTCGCGACATGTTGCTCCGTCGCGGCCAAGGGAGGATTGTTGTCGCGATTTCGCGACAGGTTGACTTTTTGCGGTCAGAGGAGTCTTGTGTCGCGATTTCGCGACTTGTAGCTTTTTCGCGGCCAAAGGTGAAGTTGGTGTTTGCTGCGCGATTTCGCGACAAGTTGTTGTAACGATCCAATCAGCTCCCTCAGCTAGCTTGGTATTGGTTCAAGAGATTAGGATCCATTGCAAATCTTCCTCTTCTCTTGTAATCATGTGCTTTCATTGTTTTCGGCTGGGATGTGTCTACTCCCAATTGTAACTGATCTTTGTTTTAATACAAGTTTTTTTCAATTTTTTCAAAAAAAAAATATTTATATTAAAAATTAAATAATATTTTAAATAAAAAATTGAAATTTATTATATATTACATTTATGGAAAAAATAGTATTACAAGGGAAAAAATTAGTATTGTCTTAATAAATTCAATATAAACACAATTAAAGGAAGTGTATATATTTAAAGAATAAATGGAAAGAAGAGACTAAGATTCATTTCACACTATTTGAAATGTAAAATTGAAATATGGATGACATCTAAACAAGCATGATCAAAATAAATATGCACACTTTACACAATAGAGACAATTGAGATCAAAAATCATGTTATGTAATGCAAAGCCGACAAGGACATAAGGAATCACCAATGCATATGAATGACACTTTAAATAAGTGTTGATTTTTTTTTACATTTTTCAATAGTTTTTTTTTTTTTGATGAGGAACTTTTTATATACAACATATTCGCAACATGTGAGGGGAGAGATTTGAACCTGGGCCTCTTGATAATTGGAGAGTTTTTTTTGTAAACAGTTTTATTATTATTATTATTTGTTTAAGTGTGTAGTTATATATAATATGTTGACATCGTTTAAATAAATAAATTAAAAAAAAAAAAGTGATTTTGTGAGATTTTAAGTTTTTGTAGTTGACTCTTCATTCTACAAGTTTTCCATGCTCTTTTATCGTTAGGATTCCAAAAATAACTATGTTATCAATAAAATAAATAAATTTAAATGGTAATTGTAATGATTTTAACATGTTAGATCTTTTATAAATGTTTTTTCTTATATTAGATTATTGATTCAAACACATGTTTTTGTTAATCTTCCTATTATGTATTTAAAAATTATTTTGTCTAATTTAGTCATTTATTTTGTTTATAGATTTTATTTAATATTTCAATGTTAATTATAATTTATAATTTTAACCAGATTTTTTTTTGCTAATGAGGTTATGGTTTAATAGTTAAGACATATGAGTGATGCAGCTCACACCAAGGTTCAAATCTCGGTAGCACCAAATGGGTTGTATAGCTTAGTGTGACTAGTTAATGTAAAAGGAAGAGGATAACCCTTTCAAAACCCTACCTTTAATATATAGAGAGGCAGAGGCAGTAGACCAACTAGTTTTCGTTGAATGTTTGTCAGCTTGAGGTTGGTAGTTCCAATTCTAATCTCATCTAGGTCCTTCTCATTGGAGTAAATACTTATCGAAACGGGCCACATGGAAAAAACCTCTTTTATATCAAATATATATAAAGAGATATTTTATTTAAAAATTAGTTATATATATAGTTATAGTTATAGTTATAATGTCGTTTCTATTGAAGCCATTCTTGTTAAAACAACAAAACATTGCATTGTTCCATTACATCACTATCAAGTTAATTAAACAACATTCAACTTGCCTTTTTATCAAAAATATTCTTCATTTGAATTTTTATTAAAGATATTCGTCATCTTCCTCAAACTATCAAGTTTCTACAATCAACTCCTCTATATCATTTTTATTATGAGAAAATATCTCACTTGTATAATTGTTTTTTGAAATTTAAATTTTTTTAAGATAAAATTCAACAATTTACTACTTAGTTTTCATATCTATAAATACATTGTCTACGACAACCTATCAATTTCTTGGTGCTTTTTTTTAGGGGTACTATTCATGCCCCTAATATTCAAAGATATCATTTTCATTGTCACTTTTTTGTTTCTATTTGTGGGTTTAGTCCTACTTTTTGTTAACACTTAATATTTGCTTTTGTTTTTCCGTATTAATATCCACTTGAATTTTTTTCTCTTTGTTTTTGTTTCTTGGGTCTTTTTTTTTATTTCCACCAAAACTTTCCTCTTCATCAAAATCTTCAATCTTCTCACATTGCTACTCATGGTAAGACTTGTCATCTATAGGTTTGTCTTGCTTTAAAGGATTTAAAGTGAAGGAATAACTTCAAAAGCACATTAATGTTTATGTTGCTATGAAAACCATCAAGTGTAAAGACACTTTCCATAACAATTACCTTCTTATGTTGTCCTAGAAACCTTAAATTGTTATGGATTTCTTCCATCCTCATTTATTTATTATGTTGTTCTTGAAATTCTAAAGTGCAAGGGATAGCCTCTACACCACTTTCATTTTTATTACCAAGAGGGGATTCTATACTACTTGAGAAAAATGAAGATGATTTATCTCGAATAAACTTAACCTCTTTTATTGTCTTTGTTTTAGAATTTTTCTCTACGTCTTCCTTTGTACCTTTAATTCCTTTTGAACTTGAATATGTGCATTATACTCTCTCATCTCTTATATCCTTCTTTATTTCTTTTAATAGTTGAGTCATGGTGGCCTTTGCCATATGATGTTGTTGATAGGTTTTCTTTGCCTCTTCTTTTGGAGTAGAATATCCTTCATCTAACCCATCTTCTATAACAACATGACTTTTTTTCTGCGTCTTGAAGTTTATCTCATGACCAAAAACTTCTCTTTCTTTCTTCATAGATTTCACTTTACAATCTTCGTCTCTTGTCATATGTCTAGTCTCATAACAATTGTAGCATTAGAATGCAATATTTTCATAATCCAATTGTTAATTCTATTCTCTTGATTCAAATTTAATCTAATGGATTGTAGCAAAGGTTTTGAAGTATCCATGACAACACATATTTGAGTATGCATAACATGCTTTTGCTCCTTAATAGTTAATCCCTCTTGATGAATTCTCCTAAGGTATTTTCAATATTCATCAAAACATCATTGTTGATAAGTTGATATGGAAGTCCAAAAAGCCTAACCCATACCAAAAGCTTCTTAAATAAATTTATCTTAAAAAAATTACACTCCATGATCTTAAATAAAGGGTATCTCTCTCCCTAAACCATGGGCCACCACCCATTATTTTATGAGTAATTTTGGAATTGGAAAAGATGATGAGAAAAAAAACCTTTAGGAAGAAAAGTCACAAAGTAACTTGAATTTAATCCTCACTTCCACTTGATTCAATTTTAAATCTTTAAAAACGCTAGCCAATATCAACAAAATTTACATATTAACCCTCTACTTTTAAGAACCATTATATCAAGCTTGATCATCTCATCCTTAATAATCACTTTTGTGTAACATGTTACATGGATTGAACTTTCCATATTTGCTCTTCAACTTCTTTAACTTGGACATCTTGACTTCTTATTAAGGCTTTTAAATATGACTTTCCTTCGATGCTGTCTAGTGGGGTTCACTCTTGCTCAAATTATTAATAAGAACTCGCGATATGGTTAGTCTAAAATTAAGTTTATTTTTAAAAAAGATACAATACAAATAATTTAAACAATTATCATTTATTTTATTTTTTAATAGTTTATGTTAAAAAGGTTTATATATATACTTCTTTGAGAGGTCCAAGGTTCAAACCACGACGTGGGCGAGTGTGTGAGGGGGTGGGTGTGTGGTGGTTGTGTGTTAAATTCCCTATTGATAAGCATAGATCTCAACTTTATAGGGGTCATGGTTGGGAGGAGACTGCTCAGCCCTGTGCGTTGGTCGTAGGAGTTTCTCATATTAATAAAATATATATATATATATATATATATATTGGGTTATACATGGGAATCGACAATGTCTCCATCATTTTTTTCTGTGGACATGGATTTGATCCTCGTAGGCACAATTTCAAATCCAGAGAGTTACCACTATACCTTACCTCGTCTCAATAAATGTTTGCTCCAACTGAAGGGGTCTAAAGAGACTCGAGATTGGAACCACCAACCTCAAGCTAGAAAACACTCAGCGAAACAGGTCGGTCTACTACCTCTGTCCTATATTTATAGTTTTTTTTAATGAAAAAAGCAAATTTATATTAAATTAAGCTAAAAGCCTTTACAATAAAAATAAGTGGATGGATTAACACACCCCATGGGGAATCAAACTAACCCTCATTGACAAGGGTTAGTAAAAAAAGCCGCCAACAAAACACAAGTTTACCAATCATGATCATTGATAATCATTACATCAAAGAAAGCATATCATATGTAGTAATATACCTTGGCGTAAACTGCTAGTGAGTATGGGATGGGAATCCACCCCTCTGCATTGCAATTAAGGCCTTCAGTACCTGCGTCGCTCCAACCAACAACTGGCCCAAGTGAAACTGGTTGAACATCATCCCACCCCCAACCTGGCGGGATGAACAAGAAATGTCAACATTAAGCCACTTCCTGACTGATGAGAGCTGAGACCAGTGCCTGTCTGCGAGAGCACTTCTTGCATATGATAGAGGCCGGTGGCGAGAGCGGGATCAAAAAGTGACTATAAAATTATCAATCAATAAAATGACTATATTTGTAGTTATTTAATAAAAATATCAATCAATGAAAAAAAAATGATTAAAATTTATTTTATTTTTTATTTTAATATCAAACATTCAAATTCAACTTATTTATTTTTAATCCTATTAATAAAAACAAAAAAAATATATATATATATATATATATATATATATATATATATATATATATTTATTTATTTATTTATTGAAGGGATATGAGAATCGACAACGATGATCTCGTCATTATATTAAGTTGAGGGAGATTATATTAATTGAAGACTTCAATGCAAGGACAACAAATAAGCAAGCTAACATTCTAGTAGGTAATGAAGATATTGAGATTAATCCTCTTTGGATCCCAGATGAGGAAAATCAGCAATGGAGCAGGACTTTAGAAGATGAGCATCGGATTATCACGCAATATGGAGAAGAGTTGTTAGGCCTTTGCAATATACACAACTTGGTTATTTGCAATGGGATGAAAAGTTGGAAAAATTCAAGAAAGTATACATGCAAAACATATAAGGGATAAAGTGTAATAGACTATGTAATATGCTCACAAAATTGCATACCAAAAATAGAGGAGCTAGAAGTGGAAGATTCCCAATGGAACTTAAGTCATAACACAACCCAATTGTTATGAAACTTCAAATGCAAGGAGATAAACCAAGGGCAAAATGCATGCAAAGCAATAAAAAAAAACTCCATCACAAGGAAAACATTTTCTTAACAAAATAAAATCAATAGAGTTTCAAGGCAGCATTGAATAACATAGGAAAGGGAGAGAAAGGGACTACCTCACTGTTCAGAGATTACAATAAAAGTAAATAGTTAATGCACGTTATCCAAGAAGCTCTAAACAAATGCAAGAGAGCTAAACCTAGAAATAAAGAAAGGAATAGCGTCCCAACAAACCCATGGTTCGATGAAGATTACAAGGAAGTGCGAAGATTACTAAAGGAACCAACGGGTAAAATAAGAGCAAACAAAAAGGCATATGAGAAATTGGTAAGAGCAAAAAAAGAAGAATACACTAGAACAAGGAGGAAATAACTAATTTACTTAGGGAAGCATGAACCAAAGAAATTTTAGAAGGAACTAAGCATGAAAAAGATGCAAACTGAAAATAATATAACAGCTAGTTGAAAAAGATGCAAACTGAAAATAATATAAAAGCTCAATAGGAACTAGTTAGTATGTGCTTCAAAATCGGTGTAGGAATGTCGAGTTGTGGGACTAGAAGACCACCAAGGTCTTATTTGGCCTACTTGTCACATCGATTGTGTTGTATGGTTGTGAGGTGTGGGCCAGTGACACGACAAATACAAAATGGAGGTAAATAGAAAGGATTAAAAAACGTCTAATTATAATTTTTTTTAGAATTAAGGCCACAGTCCCTTATGAAATTATTCTAGATGAAACTGGACTGTTTCCTTTTGTTATGCTACTTGAAAAAACAAAAAACATGAAAAACAACAGATGGCTTAAGGTAGTTAGGGATGAAGAGCTACATAGGCAAAAGAACACATGGATGAAAAAAAATCAGAAATGGATGAAACGTTAGGAAATTAACATAAATGAATGCCCAAATTTCAATAAAGACATAAAAAACTATGTAAACAAAAAGTTTAGAAGTAGAATGTGGAAAAATGCAAGCAAGAAAAGATAATACTATAATATAAAGTTTAATCCAAACGTATGACCACAAAGAAAAAGCATATATAGGCACTGAAATCAAGTGGAGGGAAAAAATCCTCATTGCTCAGATAAGGACTAGTTCTCATAGGCTTAGATATGAAATAGGGATATGGACAAGGCCCAAGGAACAATGGGAAGAAAGGATATGTACTCTATACAATACATGGGAAATAAAGATATAGTAACATTTCATCAATGTATGCCCGAGTTTTTCGGACATCCGTGGCAAATACAAAGAAACGTTTGGAAAATGGTTTACAATAGAGTTATTTGAAGACAGTGAAATAAAAAAAGTTGGGGAGTTGCTGACCCAAATCAACAAGAGAAGAAACAACCTTCTCAAGAATATTAATGGTCATATGATTTGAATAACTGTGTTTCCATATTTGAAGGTCCCATAGGCCATGTTTGGGTCTCGCGAACGTAATTAAAATCTTTCATTTCATTTTATATTATCCATAAGGTCATGGTCCACAAAGTTACCACTATAGGCCCCGCCCCACCTAGATAAGATTTTTAGACCTCGTCCCACTTAGATAAGATTTTAGGCCAAATGAGAGGGACCTTGGAGGAGTTGGTGATTGAAACCGCCAACCTCAAGCTAGCAAAGAGTACCTTAAAAAACTTAATATTAAATTAAAAAAAATTACTAGTAAGAAATGACTCATTTCTATCAAAATTTATCCAAAAATTACAAATGAACTTCATTTGATTGAAAGTTGTAAAAACCTCATTTTATTTTTGATCTCAACATTAAAAATTGTCTTAAACTTTTTATTATGTTTAATCCCATCCATAATAAAAAAAAACTTAATATTAATTGCTACAAAATTATATATTATCAATTCATTTTTTTTTAAATTTATTTAAAGTTGATATAAATTTTATCTTAATGTGAAAACTTTCAAAATCTAAATAGAAATCTAAGATTCAAATTTTGTAAAAGTAAAGTTTATACATCATACTTCAATAGCTTAGTGTAAAAACTTTAAAAATAGGAGATGAGTGTGTGTTTGATTATACATAACAAAAAAAACTAAAAACTTTGAAAATCATGAAATTTATACACCAACTTTGAAAAAAAAACTAAAAAAAATAAAAATATGGTATTAACAAATTGTAATAACTCTTTTCCTAACTTTAACATAAAAATCCATATTCAAATTTTGGTTCCATCTTTAATCTAACTATTAGGAGACCTGTACATGTAAGAATATTCCAATGGAATGTGTAACCTAATTATGCCATCCATTGTGTTTCGTGTTATTAAAAAAAAAAATAACAAAACTATAAGAAGTCTTTAAAAAAATTTTAAGCGCCATAGGACATCCATCACATCGTAGACCATAAAAACCCAACAATCTTGTCTCTGTCTATACTTCGAAAATTTGCTATGTAGAGTTGAGCATACAACTTTTGAAGGTAAAGGCAATTTTAATCTTGTACTGGAAGGAGGAAAGGCCCAAAAATGGCACTCAAAAAGCTGGCATTAATCCTTCAACCGTGCAAATTTCAATTCTCTCAACGATATTGTTCTTTCAAGTGAGGCCAGGCCAACTCACATTCTTTTGTCGCGAGCGCAAGGAATTCTCAGCTTTAAAACACATTTAAAACCGAACGTTAGCCATTACAGTTCTTGTCGCATTCGTCCTTTTTGAGTAGGAGAGCAAAGGCAGCCCCACCCTAGTCTATCCTCTTTTTTCCTTTATTTTCTCACATGTGTCTCATGCTCATAGCCCTTTTCACTGCCAGGACACTGTCCTTCCCTTCAAAATTATCCATCCCATCCATTAACTAAGGGCGGCCTGCTGCAGTTTTCCTTCTATATTTTTTCAAATCTGGATCTGCCCCTGATTCTGTGCATCCTCATCCATCACAGGAAAGAAAAGAAATAAAAACCCTTTATAGAATTTGAGGGTGGATCTTTTTTTTATTATCTGTTTCTGTATTATTTTTTGTTTTTCATATTATTCCAATTGAATAGGTGGGTGTTTGAGATATGGAGGCAAACATGGGGGATTCAGGTCCTACTGGAAGTGAAAGTAGAGCAGGGTCTTCATCTGGGCATCAGCAAGGATCTTCATCTCAAGCTCCTGAGATTTGGGAGGAGATTTACAGAAGGCTTGTTGAGACAGAGAATGAAGCTGTCAACTCTCCAAATTTTGTGGAGCAGCTGCAGGCTCATTTCAACCGTTTACCTCCCAGGCAATTCTTTGCACTTCTTCCAAATATCATTAAAAAAATTATATAAGCACACATACAATTTCTCTGGATTCTGTATATACCCACGTCTCATTTAGCACATATACCTGTATAGATTTGCTTATAGGGAGATAGGCATGTATTATGTATGTCTTTGGGAGGAGTATATACTTCAATGTTGGTGTGGTTTGGTTGGGGCATGGCAAATTGGTTTAATATACCAATCTGTAAGTGGGATTTGGGATTTAACTTCCTTTTTTTGACGTTCTATTATGCTTCATTAGCACTACTTGGATTGATAGATTTGCATGCCATATAGATCTCTTTGAGTTTGTGTTTCTTTAGTTTATGGGTCCGAGGACGGCGGGCAATGTATTGTTGAAGTCAATCCCTTCAATTCAAGTTTTTATTGAGTTTTTATAGAGAGAATGCACGGTCAAGCTTAGATCACCGCTAGCGTTAGAAGGCATGTCCAACAGGTTTCTATTCTGCCAATTTCGCTTTGGATTTGCATACATTTCTGTTTTCGTGTGACCCATATTGGTGCGGCCCTTGGAACATGGCCAATAGGGTTGGAGACAAGGTCAACATCATGACAATCACTCTGCCTTGCCACGAAACTGTGCCCATTGGGCGTGGATTAGTAGATTAAGAAGAAACAAAATATTAATCATTTTAATCTCTTGATTCTCAGAGTGAGAGAAGTCCATTTTTACAATTGCTAGAGGTGAGCAACTGGTGCCAACGTCTTTTAACGGGATAAAAGCTTGTGATTCTTAGTTTTTTTTACTACCACCCATGATAGTGTATTGATTGCGATTGTTTTTATGATGATTTGCTTTAGGATATTTTTTGTCAATAAAAGCAGATCGAAACTGAAGGAAGGCCAGCGGCTGGTTTGGGGGGTCCAAAACAATAAGAAAAGGGGAAAAATAAAAAAATGGTGAACCGTTTTAGTCTTTAGCTTCTGAAACTATAGAGGCTCATTTTTGAAGTTGCTAGATGTTTGCAAGTGGTGTCATTATAATGGTAATGGTAATTGAAGATGTTATTCTTGGTTTCCAAGAATCGCCCACAATAATAAAATGAGTGCAACGCTGTTTATGTGGATTTGCATCAAAATTTTATACATTGTTTCTAACTGCAGACCAAAACTGATGGAAGGTTATTTACTAGTTTATAAAGAAAGATCACAGAAGCTTACTTTTTGCAATGGCTAGTCTGCGAGGTGCGCACAAGTGGTGTCATTATATGAGAATTGAAGCTGTGTTCCTTTGTTTCCAAGAGCCATCTATAATAATGAAAGGATTGCAATAATATATGAGAATTTTCGTTTAGAATTTCATCACTTGTCTGAAATTGAAGAACAAAACTGATGAAATTTTTTTTGCTAAGAGCATATGGAAAATGTCTCCATTCTTTGACAAAATATAGTTTATTCACTTTCTGCCTGCAAGTTTTGAAGAAAAATTTCCTTTTCTTTCTTTTGTATTTATAGCTTATTCTCTTTCTGGTTGCATGTTTTGAAGAAACTCTGCTTTTTCTTCTATTGTATTTTTAGCCGTGATTTCATACCTTTAGAGGAGGGATCTGTATGGAGGTACTGAGGCCAATTTTTGTTAAAATATATTTCGTAGGAGGGATTTCTTATTGTGTTTTTTATTCAAATCTACGTTAAGAATTTAAGGTCACTCAATCTGTAGTGAAAACGATTAAACTTAGATGATAAGATATTAAGAAGTCACCTATAACTTGAGACAATCAAACTTGATTAGTGTGTCATTTTACTTTTCTTAAGCAAATGGGAAACACTCCACTTGTAGCACACCATCAAACTCAAAAAAGATTTTGCCTAATAGCAAAAATACAAGGGGCTTTTATTCTGACAAATTCTTCTGTGACTTGTGCATATCCTTGTCTTAGTGAGGCCTGTCTTTTCACCTGGTCATGGCCCGCTGAATCCTTCATCTATAATCAATAGGCAAGCAAACCTAGCAAAGCTTTGAAGTCAGGTTATCATCATAGGAAAACAGCAATTGCTCCCACCTTACCATTAGACCATGATCTGCTGGACTAATTTCTGTTTCATCATTATAACTTTATGACTTGTCTGTATTTAATCTCACCAACATGTAGTGTCAGAGATTAATAAAAAATAAGACAGTCAATATACCTTATGCAGACTAAAAAATGTGTTTATCTGTCGAAGAACTGCTGCAAAATGTCAGTGCAGACGTCAAACTTGTCTTCAGCAACTTAAATAGAGCAGAATTTTATCTCCAACACGTTTAGCACATTCAAAGATAGCAGTGGCAAAGACTTATTTCTGCTGAAAGTCAGATTCTTGTCAATGCTGGTAAAAGTCAGAGATTATGTCAGATGTGGTAGGTGTTAGCTGTTTTGGTTTATTCGCTTGTCAGTTGGGTGGCATTCTTGTCCACTTTTCCTTGCTTTATGCCTTGGGGACTTGAAATTCTAGTCTACTAGTGAAACTAGGTTATTAATTGACAACTAATGCAAATAAAAGAAAGGTGGTGTCATGCTTTTTGTATTGATCAATTATTTTTAACAGTTAACTCCTACTAAATCTGAATGATACAAAAAAGGTGTGCTTGTCTTGGAGATACCATTCTAAAACTTGAAGTTTATGTAGAGCAAAGTATGAGTTTTGCATTAAACAGAATATATCACCATATTTCCATTTTTGCTATGATTGGTAACAAGAAAATCAATTATTACCTCTGATTTGTGCATTTTAAAATGTTTTCTCATTTGTAATTTTATGTTTTTTTAATATTTTTATATGGCTTTCCTCGTTGCTGTTTTATTTTTGCCAATATTTTCAGGTGTCTTCTAGTTGTTCCCTTTTTGTTTCCTGCTATTCTCTGTCCCAACAAAAGGGGACTCAGTTGTACATAGAATCTTATCTCATTTGTAGATGAAGATAAGCTTCTTTCCATGTTTGCACATTCTTTTTCTGTTTTTTATGTTAATATGCTATCAAGACTGTGTATGCTGCCTTCACAAGAAAATTTCTGGATTTGATAGCATAAATATTCATTTTAAGATTATGGCTTGACAAAGTTTAAAAAATTAATTGCTTATACAACTGTGTCCTGAATATCTTAAACTTGTTCAAGCACTACATTAATTTGAAATCAACTATTGTTGTGAATTGCTGCTCACATGACATGGGACCAATTCATCTGGCATTTTTGCTTTCTAAGTACTTTATACTAAGTTGATGGAAGTGCTTGTATTTTATTTTATTTCTATTTTTTTTTTTTTTTTAAAGTTTATTTTGGTTAGAAAATCTCTGTGATGTCTGCCTACACTATTCATTACACAGTTAGACAAAGGGTGCACCTATTCAATTATGCATTAAAAATAGAACTCAATCTATTTGCCTATGCATATTTAGATTGCACTTAAAAGTGCCATTAGCTACTATATAAGTATAGAGGGTTAATGAAAAGTAAAATTTAACATTCAATTTTAAAAATTATGAATCGGCAGAGTTAGGGCAAAATTTTCCAAAAAACGAATCATCTTTCAGGAGCCATATCATTGCATAGAGTTGTCTGATTTAAACTATTGCTGTGCCATTTTGTGTGGAAATTGAAAAGCTTTGAAATGAGTGGTCATTTGAAAGAATCCAAGCAGTATTGAGGGAGATATGACCATGTGAAGACAGCCGTTCGAAACTAGGGCAGTGTTAGGGCAAGTTTTCCCTAAAAAACGTCTCTTTGTGAACGGTTGTCCGATTCAGATGATTCTTGGATCAATTTGTGTTTAATTTGAAAATCTTTAAAATAAGTGGTCATATGAATGAATCCAAGCGGTATTGAGGGAGATATGACCCTGTGAAGTCAGCCATCTAAAACAAAGGCAATGATGATTTTTCAAGTCACGGAAAATGAAATTGCAGATTGCCAGCTAGGGTTCGGATGACGAGAGAAGCAATGGAGGGCTAGGGCATCAACGAGGCAACTAAGTTTCTTTTTCCCCTTCATTATCTTAAAAGTTTTGCATGAAAATTATTATAGATTTATTTTCAAATAATATAATTGCTATAGGATATACTAGTAAATTTCAGTAGATTTTGAGTTATAGTTTCTTTCCCATGGATCGATTTATAGCTAAATCCTTAGAATCATCCCTAGTAGAGGTTACTGGTTAGTACGGACCTCACAGAGCAATGATCCTTGTTGCTCAAAGATAGAGGAGCAATGGAGGGCTAGGGCATCAACGAGGCAACTAAGTTTTTTTTTCCCCTTCATTATCTTAGAAGTTTTGCATGAAAATTATTATAGATTTATTTTCAAATATTATAATCGCTATAGGATATACTAGTAAATTTCAGTAGATTTTGAGTTATAGTTTCTTTCCCATGGATCGATTTATAGCTAACTCCTTAGAATCATCCCTAGTAGAGGTTACTGGTTAGTACGGACCTCACAGAGCAATGATCCTTTTTGCTCAAAGATAGGGCAATTATTGGTAAATTTCATGGTTCTTGGCTAGGGGCTTCGGCCTTGAGAAAATGGATTGATAGGAGTTGGAAGTCTCCAGGAGTGAGTCTATCCTTTCTTCCCAAAGGTTTCTTTGTAGCCATTTTTTGTTCCAAGGAGGAAAGAGATAGAATCCTAAAAGGGGGTCCTTGGTTTATGGGAAGAGTAGGACTCTTCCTTACCCGTTGGTATGAAGGTTTTGCACTTGAAAACATAAATCTATCCCTAGTACCAGTCAGGGTTAGGATGTATGGGTTACCCATTGAATATTTGGAAATGGATACCTTCAAGGCAATAGGCAACATTTTATAAGAATTCCTTGAGATTTCAGAAACTACAAAAGATGGATTCTTGGCTATTTGTGTTCAGATATTGGTCGTGATTGATATATGTAAACCTTCACAAGAATCAATCATTCTTATGGATATAACATATGTAGAAAATCACAAGAGAAACTTTCAAATGGATATGGATGAGGATGGTTTTCAACTTCCAAAAAATAGGTTTGGACAAATGAAAATAAATAAACAATGGAGACGAGTATGGAAAGATATTGGAAGAAATACCAATTCTTTTGAGGCTTTAGCCTTTGAAGAAAAAGCAAATCAAAGCTTAGAGGACACGGTACAACAGGTTTTAGAATATTAACAAGGAACCATCTATTCAGTATGATCTTGATTTAAGGATGAACATTCCCGTTGAACCTAAGGAATGTGTCTCATCAGATTTTGAAGACTCTCTTGAAGTACCATGCACCATTCAAGAGAAGAAAAGTGGTAGAGAAAATGTAGTGTTAGATGTTAATACCTCTACCATTAATAAGGAAATACTAGAAAATGAGCAGGACAAGTCAAAAGCTTTAGTAGCAGATCCAGGAGAGGATAAATCTAATGAAATGGAAAATTGTGAAAGAATATTAAGGAATAGAATAATAAGACCTACTCTTGAGACAGACAAAGCAAAAAGAGGAAAACTCTCAAATGATCAAGCGAGAGCCAAGGAAGCAAGAGCAAACATAGAGAAAGGAACACAATCTAAGTTGGTTGAATTTCTTTATACCAAACAAAAAAGTGATATTGGTAATTTGCAAGCAGAGCCAGTACCCCTAATGAAACATGATTACCATCTCATGGAATGTAAGGGGTGCTAATGCCCCCTCAAAGCAGAGGTGTATCATGGACCTTTGTTTAAGTAATAAGCCTGATATTATTTATATCCAGGAAACTAAAATGACAAAGGAAGAAGTTTCCAAAACTATGAAAGTAGTATGGGCAAGATGTGAATGGGATGTTGTGGATTTTGAAGGAGCGATAGGGGGAATTCTAACATGTTGGAATCTTGTTAGAACCTCCTTTGCAACCATTCATAAAACTCTAGGCATTGCATAGCCTCATTAGTTACATGCTACTCTGCGGATATTCGTTTCATACTTATCAATGTCTATGGACCTACAACTTAGTTGGGCAAATTAGAAGTATGGAGTGGGATTGAGGCCTTTATGACAAGTAAAGACCAAGAAACCCGATTCATGATCATAGGAGATTTTAATGTCATAACCAAGTTGGATGAAAAATTTGGGGGAATTAGGAAAATAACCAAAATTATGAGAGATTTCTTAGCTTTTATTCAAAACAATAATCTATGGGAGGTTGAGTTTGAGGAGGACAACTATACATGGACCAACAATAGGAGAGGCCAAAACCTAATAACAAAAAAAATAGAGAAATGCGTACTCTTAGATCATTGGCTAGATGAAGGGACTTGTGCTAAAATAATACCTTGACAAGGATTGGTTTAGATCACTGGCCAATAAGAGTTAAAATGGCTATAAATGAAGTGATAAAAAGATCATATTTTAAATATGAGCAGATGTGGGAAGGCCATCCTTAATTTGTTGATAATGATAGCCCAAACGTGGAATTCTTCAGGAAACAGTGGGCTGTATACACTTTGAAAATAAATTAAATCAATGACATCTAGATTAAAAGAATGGAACAAAAACACTTTTGGAAACATTTTTGAGAAGAAAAAATAACTAAAAGAGAAACTTTCAAAATTCCAAAAAGGTGAGCATAATAATCCAAGCTCGGAGGAAAGGGAGTTGCTTAGTGAATATCATAATATTTTGAGTAAGGAAGAGAAATTTTGGAGATCAATATCAAGACAGATTTGGTTAAAAGGAGATAAAAACACAATTTTTTTCATAGGATGGCAATAGTACAAATATCAACATCCAAAATTAGTAGAAGGGGTTTGGATTGAAGACTAGAGTGAAATCAGAAAGAAAGCAAGGTTCTTTTACCAGAATATTCTAAGATCGGAGGAGTTTGAAGTTCTTAATGATAAACTACTACAAGAAGTACTTTCAATTATATCAGATGAAGACAATAGCAAACTGATGGAGCCTATTAATCTGGAAGAAGTTTATTTAGCTCTTTTCTCTTTTAATAAGGTTAAATCCCTAGGTTCGGATGGACTCTCTACAACATTCTTTTAGCATAATTGGGATTTAGTGAAGGATTCTTTATTGGTGGCAGTGGAAGAGTCAAGGGTAAAACAATACATACCTTATAAATGCAACAAATCTTACCCTGAATCCAAAAATGAAGGATGCAGAATTGTTTGATTCATTTAGTCCCATAAGTCAATGTAATATGGCATATAAGATAATGTCCAAAGTGATGGCAAATCGGTTAAGACCACTATTAGACAAAATTATTTCAGAAGAGCAAGCAGGATTTGTGAAAGGGGAGACAGATTCTGGATGGGATCATAGTAGCTCATGAAGTTATGCATTCAACAACTTCAAGAAAAGAGAGAGCAATAATTTTAAACTTGATATGAGTAAAGCCTATGATAGATATAATAGCTCTATTCTCTTTTGATAAGGATAAATTTCTAGGTTCGGATGGGATCTCTACAACATTTTATTAGCATAATGGGAAATAGTGAAGGATTCTTTATTGGTGGTAGTGGAATAATCAAGGGTAAAATAGTACATACCTTATAAATGCAAAATTGTTTGATTCATCTAGGACCATAAGCCTATGTACTATGGCATATAAGATAATGTCCAAAGTGATGGCAAATCGGTTAAGACCACTATTAGACAAAATTATTTCGGAAGAGCAAGGAGGATTTGTGAAAGGGAGAATATTTTGGATGAGATCATAGTAGTAGCTCATGAAGTTATGCATTCAACAACTTCAAGAAAAGAGAGCAATAATTTTAAAACTTGATACAAGTAAAGCCTATGATAGAATTAAATGGGATTTTCTTTTTGTAATATTAGAAAAGTTTGGATTTGGAAAGAAATGCGTGGGTTAGATGGATTAAAGCTTGTGTCTCTATAGTATCATATTTAGTTAGTAATAGAATCATTTAAAGCCAAGAGAGGTCTTAGACATGGAGATCCTCTATCACCATATTTGTTCATTATTATGGCAGAGGTATTGGGTAGGAACTTGAAGAAGGCTAACAAAGATGGGCTAATAAGTGGACTTAAGGCTAGTAATAACATCGACAACATCACCCATCAACAATTTGTAGATGATACAACCCTTTTTTGGGAGGGCAAGGATAAACGAGGCTAGAACTTTGAATAGCTTACCAAAGGAATATGAGAGAGCGTTGGGGCAAAATGATAATAGGACAAAATCCAATATTTACTAAACACTCCGGTTAGAATCAAAGGAGGGATATGCAGGTTACTTCAAATGGAGGAGGTAAATTTGCCAACAACTTATCTAGGGATGCCCTTATTTGAAGGGAGAATGAGGATAGAATTGTGGAATCCAGTTATAAGTAAAGTTCAGAATAAACTATTGGCATGGAAAGATAGATGGTTATCATTAGTAGGAAGAGTGCAACTAATTAAATTAGTCTTACAAGCCATTCCAACATATTATATGTCCTTGTATACTATGTCAAAATTGATAGAAATTTTTTTAATCTATATTATGCGGTCATTTTTGTGGTCAGGATTACATGATAAAAGGAATTTTCCTTTGGTGAAATGGAGCAAGGTGTGTGATGATAAAACTAGGGGGGGTCACGGTTTAAGAATTCTTACGGATGCAAACTTAGAGCTTAAGGGGAAAAGTAATTTGGAGATTTGTACAAAGAGAGTCAAAGACAAAGGGCAAGAATTCTTCTAAGTAAGTATGTTGAGCCCAATGACCTAAGCTTAATATTTACTTCATTCTCACTACCAGATGGTTCTACACTATGGAATGGATTAAAAAAATCAATTGATTTAGTGATTAAAGGTCTAAGATGAGTGGTGGGAATTGGAGAAAAAATTTCTATTTGGATGGGTATGTGGTGTGATAAACCACCACTCAGTCTAGATCCAATGTTGAAACCATGGATGAGATTACTTAGAGACAAATATGGTGATAGGGTTTCAGACATTATGTACAAGGATCAGGAAGGAAGATATGAATGGAAAGAAGATTCTTTTACAAGTATACAAAACATTGATGCTAGGAGGCAGTTGAGCAGAAAGATAACAACAATGCTTATTTCGAGGGGAGTAGAGGATAAGTTGATTTGGGAGTTGTATAGCTCAGGAGAATACACAACAAAAAGCGAATATAATGTAAAGCACAAATAAAATAGGAATACTGTGAAAATATGGAGAGATAGTTGGGATAGCTTGAGCATTCCTAAAGTCAAAATGTTTTTTTGGCTAGTAGGTCATAGAAGAATTTTATGCTAGGATAACCCTATGAAAGAGGGATTTCATGGCCCTTCACAACGTGTTCTATGTAAAAAGGAGGAAATAATAAACCATCTCTTGGGACATTGCTCAATAGTCTGGAAACTATGGCAATGGATTCTTAATATGTTTGGCAAATGCGTGTTGATGAATGGAAAAATTGAAGAATGGTTAAAGCAATGGCAAAGCACTTTCAAAAGTGAGGCTCTCCAAATAATTTGGGATATATCAAAAGATATAATATTTTGGATTGTATGGTTGGAAAGGATTAGAAGAATATTCGAAGGAAAGGAAAGTGGTTTGGAGGTAATGAAAAGGAAGATATGTTTAGCAATAGAGGAGTCTAAACCAACCTTATTAACTCACCCAATCCCTATACTTGAAGTAGAGAGCCTTGATAGATGGAGTCAAAGTCATCAAATGGAATTATGATGTTGGGTACAAGAGAAACAAAAAGAAGGCAAAGAATATAAAGTGGAGGCCACCGGAAGTGGAGTTGGTCAAATTGAATTTTGATGGAGCATCTAAAGGAAATTCAGGACCAGGACGAGGAGGAGTAATTAGAAATAATAGGGGAGAGATTTTGTCTCATTACGGTTTCAATAGTGGATTTAAGACAAATAATGAAGCCAAAGCTTGGGCAACTTTGGAGGGATTAAAAATATGTAGACAAATGAAATGGAATATAGTATGGATGGAAGGTGATTCACTAATAGTAATAAATGCAATTTTGAGGAAAACAAAGGCTCCATGGAACATACAAGAAATAATTGTGAAAATACAAAACCTTGCTAAAGAGTTTGAAGAAACAGGTTTACACATACGTAAGGAAAGGAAACAAATGTGCAGATAGGCTAGCTAATAGAGGGGTTTTAATTGAGGATCGTGAAGTTAAATTCTCTTTTCTATGGTTAGAGGAAGTAGTAAGTTTAGCTAAAGTTGACAAGAAAATGTTGACTGTTTGAATCAAATAATGATTAAGATTTACTTTAATGTTTTCTATTGGTAATATTTGCTTTATTTTATAACATTAATGTGTTTTTATATAAACTATTTATTACAATTCTTGTGGTTGCACTTATGCTTTAGGAAGGAAACTAGCAATCCAAATCTGGTAAAGCAGACTATGATAGCGCGAAGTTTTAGAAATATTACTCTACTAAGATGCAATGCATAGACAGTAGAGGTGGAATTTTGGTATTGTGAACGCTGTTGCAGGAAAATGTCAAGAGGAAGGTGTTGAATTTTGGAATATTTGTATTCGCACAGAAAATGGAAGAAGATCCAGAAAATGAAAATCAAGAATTCAGACTTTTTATGAAAAATGATGTAGGTATCTAGCTATAATAACTCAATTGAGATGAGAATCGAATCTTTTTGTAAACTCTCAAGCCCTAAAGGAGAGAGTTGTGATTTGTCAAGGGTGGGGGACCCCTTGTTTTCTAACAAAAAAAAAAGGTACAGAGGGTTGATCAAATGGCATGAGCTCAGCTAGTTAAATTCCTCGACTTTCAAGGAGAAGACCTAGGTTCAAACCGTGTCAAGCCATGCATGCATAATGCCAAGGTGTTATTATACCTCCATGTTGTCACGATGTAATATGGGTGGGCCCCATGTCAATCCCATATTAAAAAAATAAATAAATTACAAGGGTTTAAGCAATGTAATATACTAAAACATATAATGAGTCACAAAAAAGAACGTCGTAGAGTCATGTTCAAAACGGGAGGTGTCAATATTGGGCATCAATTATTGAGGGAGCATATTTTCTGAAGTAGAAAGGAGGGGCTCCACTAGTATTGGTAAAATACAGAGCTACATTTGAAGGCTGCCTTTACTCTCTATAACTCTAATATAATACACACACATATAAAGGCTGATTCTTGTTTGTAAGTAGTGGCAATTCTAGCCTGTGTGTCTTACATTTGGTGCCATTGCGTAGAAGAAATTACTATTGTTAACTGATGGGAAGGTAGACTGGAGCAATGGAAGAAATAGAAATAAACTATCTGGAAAGAAGATTTGCAAGTCAATGAGAAACCAATGTAATCCAATTGACAATTAGGACTTGGTTAGGATGAGGCAGTGGTGGTTGCTGAATTATGGCTCCACAATAATTTGGATCTTAAAAATATAGGATTTAGAACCTTTAAATCCTAGTATGTCTTATGGAATTTGTAGTAACAACTATATGATTGGAAACAGTATGGAGGTTGGATAGAGAAGTTGAAAAGGTTAAAGAGAATGTGTTTGCAATTGTGTTTTACTAGTATCTTTCTCACAATCTCTAAAAAATTCAGAGTGGAGTGGCCAATTTTTTGTCAGCTAGTTTTCCTTTGTTAGGATGGACCGTGAGTATGCTTCAGGAACTTGGATAAATTTTAAGAAGAACTTTTTTAGCTTTGTTACTGTTATTGGACTAAATTTTAATGCAGTACAATTTTGTTCCCTTTTTTTTTTCTTCTTTGCAGGTATGCAATGGATGTGAATGTAGAGAAGGCAGAGGATGTTCTCATTCATCAAGAGCTACTTGAACTAGCACTGATACCAGAAAATCGACCTGTATTCCATGTTCGTTCTTCAGAGGTATTTTTTTTGACCATCTAATTGCAATCTGGCAACTTGATCAATTATTATGGTTTATTGAATTTTGCAAAAACAAAATTTTAAAGTTTGATGCACTTTTTATTGCTGGTCCCATGAAGTTCATAATCAGTACCCCATTCTTGGGACAGAAGATGAGAAAAGTTACATTGAATTTGGATGTAATTTCTATTCCTGGTCAATGAACTTCATAATCAGTATCTCATTTTTGGGACCAAAGATGACAGAAGTATTATAGCACTCATCAGTATACATTCAAGCAATAAATAGAAGTAGCTTATGTATGAGGCGAGGAATTTATATGCAAATCTAGTTATGACTCATTTATATATATTTCAACTGTTAATTGTTGCTTGCATTTGTTTGTAATGTACGGTTATAAAAAGAAATAAATACCTTTCTGGATGGAGGACATTTTTCCCCAAACAGTAGTAGTGGTATTTCTTTGTTTTGAATGGTAATTATTTTTTTGTTTGCTATGCTTGGCATGGTATTGTGCAGCGTCTTGTGGTTAGATTAGATGAAGAGGAGGATGAGACGCAGTTTGTGGCAGATAGCTTCTCATCCAAATCTGAAGGCACTCTTGGTTTCCTGGGTCATTCAAGTTCCAATGAGTATGCAATTCTTCTTTTTGAATTTCTTATTTACTTTCGAATTTGGTAGCATGAGTAGTTGGTATCAAAGTATCAAACATCTTAATGATCGATAATGAAACATGTTACATACTCATATGCTAAGGTGTCTTATTCATTTAAGATGTTTCATTCCCTGAGCTGATGCATTTGAATTGGATGCAGTCCTGTAGTTTGTTTGTAAGATTCATGATTCCTATTCATGTCTTCATAATTTTGATTATGAAGGGACCATCAACAACCTCCTGAAACCTGCTTGAAATTTAAAGAATTACTTCTGGATGGGAGCAAAAGTATTTTGAATCTTGAAGACAAAAAACCAGTCAAGAGTGGCTCTTCTAAAAGGTATTAAAATTGTCACATATTGACTTTTGAACATTTTTCCCAGCTTCATGTTTTGTTTCTTTTACATAAGTTATTTTTACAAGTTGAATCAGCAGAATGTTTTAGACAGAAAAATGTGTGAATATGACCCCAAACATTATTATGTAAACCTATTCATGCTCAGAATGCTGCCCTTTTTTTTTGTGTGTATATATATATATATATATAGAAGCTATGTGTGGCTTCTATTGGAGCCACTCCCATCAAAATGACAAAACATCACGTTTGCTGTCAGGTCAATTAAACCATATTCAACTTGCCTTTTCACCAAAGATTTTCTCCATCTGTCGTTCCAGAAAGATATTTGTCATCTTCCTCAAACTGATATGTTTTTGAAATCTACTCTTTGGTATCATCTTCATTAATAGATAAAATCTCACTTGGCTACTTACCTTCTAAGTAAAAGTACAACTCAAGTGGGCCTAATGGTTATACCAAAGATTTTCTCCATCTGCTGTTCCATCAAAGATATTTGTCATCTTCCTCAAACTGATATGTTTTTGCAATCTATTCTTTGGTATCATTTTCTTTAAGAGATAAAGTCGCACTTAGCTAGTTGCCTTCTAAGTAAAAGTACAACTCAAGTGGGCCTCTAATGGTTAAGACTTTAGAACTTCGAATATGAGGTCCAAGGTTTGAATCCGAAAGGGGTAAGGGTTGTTCAGCATACTTCAATATGGGCGAATAAACAGTTGGATAGCCACGTTGTCCCATATAGCCTATGGCCTGCTGGACGCTAAAAACTACTTTAGTACAACTTGAGTGGGCCTAATAGTGAAGACTTTGGGAACTCCAAATAGGAGGTACAAGGTTGAAATCTGATGGGGGTAGCGTTGTACACCATGCTCTGGAAACTGGAGTTTGGTTGGATAAACACATCATCCCATATGGTCTAGGCCTCGTGGACGTTATAATCTACCTTAGTTCAAGATTTAAATTTGTCAACACAAAGATCAACAGTATGTTTGGCTAAATGTAAAGACCCTCTCTAGGCATTTCTTGGTATGGGTGGTGAACATCTGGATAACCACATCGTCCAATATGGTCTATGGCCCTGTGGATGTTAAAAACTACTTTACTATTACTTCATTATTAATTGTAACAAGAACCATTAGGCTAGAAGCTGAAACATACAACATTTTTTCATTTAAAGAAAACACATAAAAGAAAATCATAGTACAAAATAAAAAATCGTCTTTTACACACATCAACACTTTACAACAGGAAGTTATATTCTGCAGACTCGTAATGGACTTTTGAAGTGGGTGACTTAATCTCAAACCGGTCATTGGGTTCTAGCCCACCCCTTCCCCATTCTCCCTGCATGAGGCTGCTAAACCCACTTTGTCCATCCTCCCTTTCTCCAAACTGGGTTTACCCAATGGTCCTCACTTTTGAACTCAGAGGTGAAATCCGTTCTTGACATGCGCATGCCCATCGTCATGGGTTTAAATAATATATCACAAAATTAGGAAGGGCTCCACACATCTCCAAAGCAGAAACTCCTCAGGACCTGACACCTGCAAGGAACAAATGTGCAGTCCCATCCTAAGGGTAAATAAGAAGTGACTCATAACGCCATTTCTCCAAGATGGATTGGACTAATAGTTATGGTCATATGCACTACCCAAAACCAGTCTCATACGCTTAATGGAGGAACAAGGACAAAGAGGTATTGAGCCTTGGCAAGAGATCCACCCCCTTTCTGCTAATTTGTGGCTTGCCTAGCTAAAGCTAGAGGGGCACCCCCCTCCAAATTTAGCTAGGACCTCTCATAACAATCCATCACAACAAAAATCTCCCTTCACAAGGGCTCTCTCAACCTCATTTTCCAGAAATAACATGGAATTCAGTACAAGAAACACCATAGAAATTACTATTTATAAGCAACAAGGTAAATTCTTCATAATGCATATTAATTCCTAATTTCCAACAGTGATGATTCTATAACATAACCATAATAAACTTTAAACAACAGAATGCACACATGCATACAAAAAATAATGGAATAAAAGCTTAATCCCAGAATATCATGCACTCACTTTAATACCTCAAATCTGTATAAATATAGTCACAGAATGCTAAATATTCTAGTTCTAGATCAATTTCTCAATCTCATTTAAGATGTTGATTACCATACAATAGAAATTTCAGCCTACCAAGCAAGTGTAGAATTTAAAACACACCCTATTTCATTTTCTTTTCCCACCTAAAACTTATCACATGGATTGGCATACACAAAAGGGAAATGAGTTTGAGATCCTACCTTCAATTGTGTGGTAATGGTAGACTTGTGGAAACTCCTCTCCTATGTTGGAATTTCGTTCCACTTTAATACGTCTTCTTCTTCTCCCAATGCAACCGAGTTTCCTCCTCTCATACAACTCTTTCGCCACTTTCCTCCACAATGCAGAATAAATCCCGCTTTTTTCTTTAACTCTTATACAAACCTTTCATAACTAAAATAGAGGTTCCTCTAATAGGGCCTCGACATTTGTCCCTTTAGAACTCTTTAAAATGAGGGGAGAGAAAGTTTTTTTTTTTTTTTTTGAATTTGGCGAAAAACCCCTTATTTCTAATACCCTCATTTTTTTTTTTTTATTGAGTAAATACTTCTTATACATATACATATCCTTCGTGGGGATTGAACCCGGGTCACATCATCGATAATGCAAGTGGCGTCCTTGCCGGTAGACCACATCATGCCCACATCATGCGGATTTATAATACCCTCATCTTAATAAATCTGGGATTTATAATTTAAGTAACTTTTCTAAGTTATACTTTATTAATAACTAAATCTTAGTCACAATTAACTAATGCCATTAACTAATTATGTATGCCATTTGTAGCACAGTGATTGTATTCTGCAGTTGGAGGAACAATGATGAATGACAGAGTAGGTTGACCAAACAAATCATCAACATGCAGTCTAGACAGCCTACAACACAATGTCTTTGATGACCATGCACAACACAACAGTCAAATGGCCCTGTTTGCAGTACAGACGGCATGGTATAGCAGTCAAATGGCCCTGTTTGCAGTACAGACGACATGGTATAGCAGTCAAATGACTTGCTGCCCTTCAGGTCGAACAGCCCAAGCTTGCATGGGACGACCTGGATTCAGATCCAGACGGCCTTGTATGAATGGAATACGACAAACACAATCTAATTGGAAACAAGCTGGAACATCTATCTACAACAATAGCATTTAGATACAAACACATGCAATAATTATACACAATAGCAATGGCTGAATGATGTATTGATATTAACAAAGATACATCTATGTTTTACAACTATGGCTGTATGGATGCACTCTCTAGCATCTCCTTTGCATACAGCATCAATGTCTTCTATGTGTATACAATCTCTCTAGTGTTTGTATAATGTGTATGTACCTGCTCAAATGAATGAGGGGTCTATTTAAACGCATGGGGAGGTAGTTATTCCCAACTATCAACCTGACACCTCACCAACTCACATTACATTTGTCATGTATTTACATATCATTTCATTTCCAACTACATGACGAGCTGCATAACAACTAACAACTCATCTGTACATAACTAATATTTCACTCAACAATACACATTATCACATGAAATATTTCATCACAATTTATTACATCAAATATATCAAAACTTTATTGTGCGTGAACTTGACTTCCAATGCACTTATTATTATTTTTGGTGTTGAGGTGGCAAGTCAGAACTAACATCTACATGTGCCCTCCCCTCTAGATTGGTTGACGTCCTTGTCAACAACTGTTGATGTTCTTGGGGTCTTTAACTGTGTTGAGGATGTGGCATTGGAACAGGTACTCATAGCTCTTAAATTTGCAGCTTAAAGTCTTTATTTTCTCCCTTAAACCGTTTTGGATAGGCCTGGTAACGAGCCAGCTAGAAGCCATAGTGATGTGACTTCTACTCGAATTCAGCTAGTTTAGCCTTCAACCCCGCATCCCTTCTTGCTGCTTCAACTCCTTCCTTCCAACTACTACTGACTAATGTTGCTTAGAAATATTTGATTTTGGTGAGTAATCTCTTACATCTTCACCTCCAGAGTTTGCTACTTACTGCACATTCTAACTTCAATTGACCTATTGATTGATCCTGCTATCCCTGCACTTGCCTCATGCTCTCCATTTCTGTTCTCAACGCTGCTAGTTCTGCTTTGACATCCTGTCTTACGTGTCAAAGTTGTTCTTCCACCATCCTCAATTGGTTAGCTTGTTCCTTCTTCAACTTCAAGCTATAAACCATATGCTGAAATGTCTCTAACCCTACTGCTAACCATTGTGTCAGATATGCCAAGAAGTTCATTATGGCATACGACTCCGATGGGAGTTGCTACTGCCAACACCTTGCTCCCATGGCTGCATTTGATGGATCTCTACAAACTTCTTCATTCGCTATTCATCTTGAGCCCATGTTACCAGTTTTGCCTAATTCTACTTCAATCCCCAATTGCCATAGTCGCTAGTTTCCAACACAACCCATGTGGAATTTGCTCTAGACCCTATCGAACAGTCCACTCACCTTCTTAAAAAATGTATCAGCTTGTCCATTAATATTTTCACCTTGAACTAGAGGCTACCACAAGTTAGGCATTTCTATCATGAAATCCTCACTTGTTTCTCCTTGCTTTAGCTTGTCTGGTGGTTGTTTCCTCAATTTCCTCCCCACCTTGACCTTCTAGGTTGATCTTATTTTTGGCTACCTTGCCCTCTTGAATCTCTACTATGCTACCTCCTTTTGCATCCGTGTGCTTCCTAGCCGTATCCATCGTCTCTTACCTTTATTAGGTTCATCCTCAGGCGGATAGAATATACTTTGATGCAAGTTGCTTGCCCTTTTCTCTTCTTTCCTCTGACACATATGAAGTTAGTGTCGTGACTTGCATTGTTGTTGATGTAAGCTTCACTGGTGGTCCCATGACCAGTGGAGGTGAACCACATCTCTCCACCTTATCTACAAATTGTCTCAATGGTGTTGTAGCATAGCTTTCTTGCATATTGACATTCATTGGCATTGAAACATCACCAACGAATTCTCCTCTAGGTATTTCCTCCAAGGGTTCCACTGCATCCATTGTAGTTTTTATCTTATCATCTACATATATAATGACATGTGTCTCTTGTGCTTGTTGTTGCGTAGTTATTCTTCTCCCAGATTGTTGCATTGCTCCTCTTGCACTTCTTTCTGTGCAACAAGTTCATCTCTTTTTGGCCATTGACCCCTTTTGGAAGCCTCACTTGAAGCCACTTCTTTGGTTCCCACAATTGAACTTGAAGTGCCTCCTTGCATAGTTTGGCTTCTCGGTTGTGCTAGATTCCCTAATGGCATTGCAACTTTGGTTGATCCACCCAATTGAGATTGTTGACCAACCACGATTTTTTGTGAATCTCCTCCAACTATTGTCCTCTTTGTGGTGTGCTGTGGGTGTCCCGAAGCAAACATTTTGGCGCCTTGACCCACTGGTTGCGGTTGTTGCTACTTCCGAGGTTGCGGTTGTTGCTGCAATTGTGTTCCCATATGCTTACACTGCTGCTCCAACTATCTTTGCCTCTTCTTGACTGGCTCCTCGACACTAAGCAATTGCTCCTTTACTCTGTTGGAGTCTTCATCCTTAGCTAGGGCATGTAAAGCACCTCCATCGTCCTCCGATGCCTCTTGTGCTTTCCTCTTCTTTGATGTTACCTTCTTCTTTCATGAAGTTACCTTTCTTGTTGGTTTTCATCAATGGGGCAACATGTGCCTATTGAAAAATGGTAAGTGTGCCTTCTGGAATAGTATGCGGAGGATTCAATCCTAGAAACTGAATCTTTATGTGTGATGCTGCAACCATAAGCAAAGCAATGGCATGGAAAGCCATCAAAAAGTTTTTAGTATACTACATTAGAAGATTCTGAAAGTTCATTAACAAAAAATTAGCCCAATCATATTGTTCCTCGGCTATGACTCCCTCCACGTACAGTATGAGCAAAGGGGGCATATTCGAGGCTCTCTGTTTGCCAGATAATTTGGACATGATCACATTCATTGTACAATGCAGTTTGCCCAAGTTTAGATGCTGCTTCATCAACTTTGCCACTTCTTGCGAATCGAGATTGGTGACTTTATCCACAAAATTTTGCAACCGGTTTGGCTTCACTCTCTCCTTTTTCACCGATTTCATGGAAGTCAGACAAACCAAATCCTCTTCGAAAACTGTTCCGAGAAAATGATACCTGAACTTCCTTGTCACCAAGCATACTCTGCTCCTCTTCCTTAGCATCGTAAGTCTGTAGCATTTCCAGCTAGCACGACTTGAAAAAATCCTTATCAAACCTAGGAACTTGCAGAATAGACTACACTAATGCACTCTAAAATGCGGTCTTCAATGAATGATCCTTTGGGTGCTCCAACCACCATGTTTTTCAAAACTCACCGATAGGCATCGTCCATGTTATTTCTTCAAAGTGGATTTGCATTTGCTCCTTACCTTTACTCTTTGCTAGTGGTGAAACTATTGGTTCTTTCCCACGTACCTGTCACTCATCCAAGGGGCTGGTTTTTGATCTCGACCTTGCTTTGTGTTGTCGAGTTCTCCTTGGTTTAGCATCCGTGTCACACTCCCTCTCTCTACCATGTGCACGCTCTTCTTGGCTTTGTCCGAAGGCCAATTTCGATGCTTCCTCCACGAATACAAGGTCTTGCTCGCAACTCAAGTTTAGGTGGAAATCTTCTTTGCAAATCCAGCCGCTTGATCCTCTAGGAAATCCATGGCCTCCTCTGGGTTCCTCCTGTAGTCAATTTCTTTGGCTTCAAATTTTGCAAACTTTTGGCAATAGTTACCTCCAATAGTTCCAACAATTGTCCAGATGATTTGTCTTCTACTAGCATTTCCATGTGGCATGCTTGTCCTTCTCGTATGTCGTGTATTTGTTTGCAATCTATTGTACGGTCATGATTGTTTGTACACTCCACTTTCGAACGACCCAACTCCAGATGATACGGTATCGGATGACCCATCCTCAGAGGACCCAACTTCAAACGACCCAGCTGTAGACGGTCTGGTCTTAGATGACTTTATCTTCGCAATCTCCTAGAGTCCATACAACAATGTCTTCCTTATGTCAAACGATCCCTACACCTTTTAGACGCGTTGCCTTCTCTTAGAAGGTAGACCATACGGCTCGTGTAGTTTGTACAACTTCTAGAAAAATTATCTGAAACAGTTTTTTGCTCCTTCATTTTCACAATTGGGTCTTCATTTCTGCTTTCATTGCTCTCAACTTCCTACAACCCTTGTTTCTACAAAATAAAAACAACTTTTGTTGCCAATGGGGAGGGATTTTCAGAAAAAAACCTCTCTGGCTCAATTTCTACTTCACGACAACTTTGAATTCCTTCAGCATGGCAATCTTTCCTGCAATACAACATTCTTTCTCCTTAGGGTAGTCTCCTTTTGTATTGCAACTCTAGTTTGCTACTGCGCAATGGTTGTTACCTAAAACGTTTGTACAACTTTTGTTCAGCTTGTCTTGCAAATCTAGGCTCTTGTTCTGTCTGGCCTCTCTATAGTGTTGAGCGTTTGAATGCATAATGGCCAGCTCTTGGCTTCTATTTATAAGATGAAGGTAATAGGGGGACAATTGGCTTGCATGCGACAACTGCCCCTTAACTACCACCTCACTTATATTAATTGCTTTCCATGTAACTAGACATTCTGCACGTTTTGTCTTATTCATTCTATCTTTGCCACCTTACGCATAACTTGTAATTTTTTCGTACGACCACTGTCTTTTTCCCTTGCTCTGCTCGGATGGCCTAGGCGGCCAGAGGGCCTACCTAGCTATCTTGACAACTTATTCTCTAGTTTTGTTGGGCGACTTGTTTGCCTAGATGATCGTCTTTTCTAACCCAGACGACCGTGTTTGATTGATTGCTGTCTCGGTTTGTCAGACTACTTCGTCGAACAGCCTTAGTGGCTAGATTGCCCACCTCCTCGTCTTGAGTGTCTTCGTCGTTGCTAACTCCTTCGCGACGGTCTTTTAGGCTTTGGTTCAACTCCTTCAATCCTCCACTGTTCCGATAACTCCACATCTTTTTCTTTAAACGACCCGACTTTTCCTTCTTTAGTTTCTCTTCTATGAAACGACCCTGCCATTATTGTTGATCGGTTTGATTCTTTGGACAATCCGATTGCAATCTGCATTGAGTTTCTTCCTCCTAGACGACTTTGGCAAATCTAGACTGTCTAGTCCTCGGATTTGATGGTCCAAGGGCTGTTCGGGGTTTCTTGTCAACTCCCAAATGGCTAGGGTGTGATCCAAACGGTCCACCTTGCTAGCTATATGGCCTATTGTCAGTATGAGGGAAAAGTCTTCCACTCAGAAAACTGGGAAGGAAGCTAGATGTCCTTCCCCCTTGGCGCCCGACTAATCCAGATAAGTTGGGGGTCTTGACGACCCTCCCAGATTGATTGAATTGCCTTAGTCGAAAGCATACCTTGGGTCATCAGGTAGCCTTTGTAGACCACTTTGAATTCCTAAGGAACAGTTCAAATTTGTTGACGGATATCGGTTTCTTCGATTCATTCGTCTTCTTGCCTCGAAAGTATTTCTACTTTGGTATACTTTTTGTGTCACCATGTTCGGCAGTAAACTAACATTGCTTGCTAGCTAGGCAACAAGTTACCTCGTCAATGTTGCTATCCTCAATCTTCTTCCGAGTTCCAAAGCTCGAACTAGCATTGCTCTAGTCTTCCTTAGCACTGCTTGAACTCATCAAGGCTACATTGTTGGATTCTTGTCTCCACTTCCCAACTTCTACTCTACTCGACAATGTTTGCTGAGGTACTTTGTGGATATCATGCCATTCTATTTCATATGCTTTAGGTCTACTTTTTGAATTGGTTGTCTTTTTCTAGAAACTCAACTTCCTATGTAGTCATCAACATCTCCAAACACTTGCTTATTTGTTGCGCACCTTGGGGGGTCTCTTTTGGACGTCCTTTCTTCAGAAGAAAGTTCTTTTACCAATTGCTTGGATAACCTGTCGCATCCTTAATAACTATTGTGCAAGCTGTCTTTTGAACTCTGTGATCTGATTGTTCAGTTGGTCACTCTGTTCTTGTAACTTCTACGTTTCCTCACGTATTCTTTGTTGTGCACGTCCAATGGCTGCAAGTAAACTCATCCCTTCATGCTTGCTGTCTTCACTTCCAGGTTTGTTTACAGACGACTCTTCTTGTTCAACATACTCTATTGCCATTTGCTATCTGTTCTCTATATTCAGTGGTCTCAGTCTCTCTTTGCTTCAATGTCTGGGAATTTGACATGCACATCTATGTGTCTATACTCTTTAGATCGAGGCTGCAATTCCTCTTGTTCAATGATTGGTTGCACTTCTTGCATACTTGTGTTCTCTTCCTAGTACAACCATGTAGCTTTTCTGCAAGTTCATCGTTATCTAAGTCACTGTCATTGTCACTCACTGCACCATCCTCTTGAGTATGGCTTGGTTCTCCGACCTCCTGAATTAAGATTCCTTGGAATGATCTTGAAGATTAACTTGGTGCAATTATTAGGCTACTCGTACTTTTTTTAAAAGAGGTTAAAAAGCAAGGCATATCAGGGGCCATCCTTCTCGTGAATTGAACCTGGGTCTTCGTTGAGAGAGCCCAATGACTTTTGCCATTGTGGTGTCCTTGTCGGGACTGATCAGGCTACTCGTACTTGTTCCTTAATTCGTTGGTTCGAAATTCACCATATTTAATTGAGCTCTCCAGCTTGAGATTATCTAACTGATTATCGGTTATCTTCACAAGATCCGTCCTTTCGGAGATACCCATGAGGGTTGCAGGCGCTACCCTTACCTCGCCCTTCGCTCCTCGATGGAACTCTCTCCGAGTCCTCGGGGAGGTCGAAGGAGCTGATATTTTCAGGTTTCTGCTCTCCTGGCCAACATTTAGATACGGATAGACAGGCTCCCCCCTTATAATTTGGGGGTTCTCTACCCCTCTCGGCTTAGTAAGGAGAAAATGCTCCACGAGATTTGGAAGGATGTTAGTCTCTAGTACACCAGATGCACATGGATCTCTCCTATTGCAACTCTTTCCCCCAAGCTGTCTTTCTACCATGAGCACTTCTTACAGTTGGCAGAATAGTTCCTCCACAATACCTTCAGCAGCACACAATGCATAGTCTTCGAATCACTATTGGGCAACTTAGGGTGTGTTCTCACCAACTCCGGATTGAGTCAGATCACCATCTTCCGACAGCGGAGCGGATTTGCTTGTTTTGCTCCATGTGTGAAGTTGAAATCCTTCATCATTTTATTTTTTGTTGTCCCATTTATTATGAGATCCGGGGTAGGTTTCATTGCCTTTTCAGGGACAACTCTCGATCGGTTTCTACCTTCTTCAGATACTCCGACCAACATTGTCTCGCACTCTTTCTTAGGGAGATAACTCAGCTTTGACGACAAAAAAGTTCTCCAAATGGATCTCATCCTCCTCATCATCGGCTCATCACAACATACTTCAACAACTCTGACAGACTAGGTGACTTCGATCGAAATCGCCCCACATCATCCAGTTCGAACAAAAGTAGGGTCACTAGACAACGCACCAACAGTTTGTCAGGGTTTCGAACTAGCAATGGGTAGAGACATAGCATGGACTTCTTCAGCTTCGGTACTTCGGCCTCGACAGTTAGGAGAGATTAGTTTTTGGGGGGTTCTCGGAGCTTGGCCCTCCTGGGCTGCTCCCTCCCCCCTCCTCTCTCTCTATTCTTCTTGGCGTGCACTCCTCTTTGTTGGATTGTAGCCCTCCCCCCCTCTACGCTCCCTTTTCTTTTCTTTTCCCTTTCTCTTTGGCCCGTTTGTCGGGTTTAATCTTGTATTTATCTTAGTTTTTTTTTCTTTGTTGGGCTTTTTAGCTTCCTTGCTGGCAGTCATTATTGTTGTTCTTATAGTCCCTTGGGTCTTATTTTGGGCCACCGCGGACATTAATAGTATTTCATTTTCATTTCATTTCTCATCTTGTATGACTTCAACTTTGAATAACTGTTTGGGACACATTGTCCCATCCAGTTTATTCAATCTGACTGTGCCACTGATCATCACCTCTTCTACTTGGAAGGCTGCAAGCCATTTCTTGGTTTGATATCTCTTGCCACTAAACTTCAAGACTAAGTCACTTGCCTTCAAGTTCATCTTCTTCAGGTGCTTATCATGTCACAACTTCCGATGATGCTAGGCAATCTCCATGGCCTATTGTGCCATCACTCTATTCCAATCCAACTGGATGAGTGTTGTTAGCCTCTCATGGTCACCAAGATGGTTTTGTATCGTCACTCTCAAACTAGGTACCAAAAATTCCATCGGTATGATTTCCTTTTGTCTATATATCAACTGGAATGGAGTGTGGTTAGTTGTTGGCTTGAACGTAGTCATGCATGCCCATAGGGCTGTCGACAATTATCCCTCCCAATCAGCATCTTCAATTCCACTCGTTTTATACATTATTGAAACTAAGACCTTATTTGTTGCTTCCACTTGCCCATTCACTTTGGGGTAATATGGACTAGATAGCGAATGCAAGATCTTGAATTTCGAGGTCAATTTCTAAATAATTTCATTGACAAAGTGCCCTCTGCGATTGCTCAACTGTAGAGGTATGCCAAATCTTGTAAAGTGCCCTCTGTGATCGCTCAACTGTAGAGGTATGCCGAATCTTGTAAAGTGCCCTCTGTGATCGCTCAACTGTAGACGTATGCTGAATCTTGTAATCACTTGCTCATACAAGAAGTGCAGTGCTCTTTGTGGAATTGTCAAGCAATGGTCTTGCCTCCACCCACTTTGTCAAATTTTTAGTGGCTACCACAATTTATCTACATCCTCTTTTGTTGGTCTTCAACGGTCCCACAAAATCAAGACCCCACCTCTTCAACAACTCCTACGCCTATGATGGGTGTCATGGTATGGAGTCTCTCCTTAGCGGCTTCCCAACTCTCTGGCACATATCGCATGCCTCACATACTCTGCAAAGCATATGCCCTGCTAGAAGCACCTTCCTTGCGGTCACATCTAGCCCCATATGCCCTCTTGCCAGTTCGTCATGAGATTCCTTCAACGCTGAATTCTCTTCTTTGGCAACTCCTTTGGCAACTCTCTCGTCGACAAGTATTCACTTACGTACTTATACTAGGATGTAGCGCAGTGATTGAGAACAAGTGTGTGTATGGAAATTCATTCAACACTCCTCCCTATATAGGCTCTCCCGAGTCAATCCTTGATAACTAATCTGCTGTAACGTGCTTCTTTCCTGGTTTGACAACCACTTGAAAACAAACTCTTACAACGTGATGAGCCACTTGCGAACTTGTCCATGCATAGTAGGCTTGTTGATCAGGTACAACAACGCCTAATGATCTACATAGAAAGCAAAAGGGTGGGCAAGCGAATACTATCTAAACTTTGAACTACGTACACCATTCCCAAGGCTTCTCACTCTGTATTGCTGTGGTTTTTCTCTATGTGTGACAACCATTGACTAGAAATATATCTTGGTTGATCCAACCCATATTGCCCCTCTTGGGCCAACCCACATCCAATTGGGAAATTGGATGCATCCATGTGGACATGAAACTACTATTCCCAATCTGGAAACATCGGAATGGATGCGCAAACCAACTTTGCCTTCAAATCCTCAAAGGCCTTTTGGTGCTCCTTCGTCCACCCTAAGGAACACTTATGCGCGTCAACACATCCAAAGGGTATGAAACTTGTGTGAAATTCTTGATGAAATGTTGATAGTACCCAACATGCTTCAAAAAGGACTTCAACAAACTCAGGTTGTATGGCTCTTCCATGTTCATCACGACTTGTATTTTGTTAGGATTAGTCTTCATACCCTCCTTACACACTACATGCCCTAACAAATTCCTGTACAACACCAACAATTTACACTTATTCGGATTGAAGGACAATCGAGCAATTTATAAACAGTCACATACACTCCTCTAATGCTTTCAAGTGCCCATCCTTTCCTTTCCTACAACGACCAATTATTCAGGAATACGTTAAATTTGCTCGTCGACATCTATATAAAGATGTACAAAATTATTCTTTGAAATGTGGGAGTGGCGTTGCACAAATTGAAAGGCATCTGGTTATATGCATAAATGCCATTTTCTACGACGAAAGCGGTCTTCAATTTATCCTCTTTGGCGATATTGATTTGATTGTAGCCTAAGAATCCATCCAAAAATGAATAGATCTCATGTTCTGGTAACTCCTTCAAAATCGGATTAGTAAATAGTATGGGAAAGGGATCCTTGACATTCACTGCATTAAAGCTTCGAAAATCCACATAGATTTGGATTTGGTTACTTTCTTCTTTAAAGATATAATAGTAGGTGACACCTCCTCGTTCATTGTCACCTTGAAGATAATTCTGGCATCCCATCTTCTCAATCTCTGCATTGACCAAGGCTGTGAACTTTGGATTCATTCCAAACGACCTCCTCCTCATAGGTTGCGCGCCCGACACCAATGGAATCCGATGCATGCACAATTTAGGTGGAATCTATTGTAAATTCTTGTATGTCCATATGCGAAAACCTTCTTGTACTGCATAAAGATTTTAAAAGCTGCTACTTTTAAAATTGAGTCCCACTGGTCCTTGCAATGGATCATCTTCTCCTCCTTTCTCCAAGATTCATCTGCACCATCTTTGGTCCTTCATACTTTATGTTGTCGGGTCCTATTGCCACTTTTCCAACAACAAAAGGCTGTGTTGGCCTTTCATCAATTTGAGCATCGCAAACACTATTCTTCGCAAAATTTTGTGAAAATGTCCACTTTTCTTCCTCTTCAACTTTTGGTGCAGGCTTGGCATTATGATTGCACTCACCAACCGCATATAGAATTTGTGATGGTTCATGGTGGATCTCTTCTTCTATATTAATGCACATGTAGGTTCATTGGAAAACTTCATATATTTCGAGTGTTCCTCATCTTCTGTGTACTATTCCAGTTCCAACACTCATTCATTCAACCTACATTTGTTTGCATAATCTTCATCCTTCGATAACGAACTTCCAGATTCGTCGGATGTCACCAACTCTTTGCTCATAGATTGATTCTTCAAGTTAATTATGTAATTGCACTGGCCTTTCTTGAAATTCAAGCGTTCCTTCTCCTAATTGTGATTTACTTTCGTTGTGCATAGCCACACCCATGTCACAACAATGTATTATAGGCTGGTTTTTGCATGGTGATCACCACAAAGTCCATGTTGAACATCTAATCAGGAATCATTTTTTGTATAATAAACACTCCTTTCATCTCTATGCCATACAGTTGAAAGTTGAGAGACCACAAGAATGTTGCCCCCAAATCTTTCTATGTCTTTTCGGGTAATACATTTACACTCGAATCTCCATCAACAATTACTTGCATCAACTTGTGATTTAGCAATTCTATGTCCATTAGTGTTGGTTTCTTCATGGCATTAGTCATCAAGACCGTCAGGTCAATGTAATGGTCTCTTGTTATTCTTCTTGCTTCCAGTTTGCATTGTGGCTCCTCCACTCCTCTTGTCCCCACCATTTGTCCTACTGTCGTGTACAACTCCTGTATTGCGCACAGTAAATTGGTTACTTTCACTTTGACACTTTTATTTAGCACTTGCGTGGCCAACTATTGTGTGGACGTCTTATCATCTTCAAGTTCTCTTTTTGAATCAACCTCTCCTGATTGGTCTTTTGTGTTTCTTCTTCAAACTGCATACGTGCTTTCTACCATTTCGCCTCCTCGGCAGGATTTTGGCATTGCTCCATTCTCCTCGCTTGTGCTTGAGTTACTGCTAGCACGTGTTTCTCCTTTTGTTGTTGGTCCTGTTGAGGCTGTTCAATGTTAATGAAATTGACATTCTGCGAGTTGCTCGTACTCACCTTCTTTGGACAATTCGCTTTCTTGTGGTTGTCAAGTCCACACTATCTCATCACTGTATTATTATTCCCATTGCCCCCTCCTATTGGAGCATTTGTACAATTGCATGCAAAATGTCCCCACTCTTGACATCTTCGGCACTATATGATTGGCCTTTTGTCCGAATCATATTGCATCCGATCCTCTCCTCCTACAGATTGATCCCTTGTTGTGGCTGTCTTCTTCCTTGGCGGTTATTCTATTATCTGCTGCTTGTTGCTCCTTGTTTGCTTTCAAAGTGCTTGGTTTTTCATCCTTGAGCTCTTTCAGCATCGTCAATGTTTGGTGTCTAGCACTTCTTAGGTTAAACGGGAATTTTGCAACATGTCCCGCAACTTCGCAAATATTACAAAATGCCTTCTTCGGACAGTTGACATTGGTGTTTCCTTTTGATTTACAATCAGAATACCATATGTTCTCCTTCTCCTTCTTCTTTTCCGCCTTCACGTAGTTGATCATGCGTTCCAGGTCCTTCCGCATGGCTTGGTTTGTAGTGATCAAGTCATCACGGTTACTATCCGAGTCGTCTCAGTCATGATTCGTATTTCCTCTTCTGTTTCCTGCTGTCTTCATTCCGCTTTCAAGATGAAGTGCTTTGTCGAAAGCCTCATGATAGGTGGTTGGCGGAATCACCTTCATCTTCTTCTTGTACCTTGGCAGCAATTTGTCCAGGAACCATCGCCTTTGCATCCCATCTTTTGACTTAACCTCCATCTTGCTGATGAGTTCCTTCAAACGACGATTATATAATTTGATATTCTCATCCTTCTTCTACTTCGTCGAGTAGATCTCACCGATAATCTTTGTATCATCACAAAGTAGTTTGAATTCCTTATTGAATTCAGTTTTCAACTCAGTCCTGTCCGTGAAGGGTTCTTCTCTTTTCAGGTGCCAATCAATTGCTATTCCATGCAATGTTGTTGGGAACAATCTCAGCCATGTATCTTCATCAGTCACACCATTTGCTTTCCATATTGTCTCACACGCTTTGATATGATGTTTGGGGTCTTTTTTTCCGTCCCTTGTAAACTTCAGGCACTTTTTCTTGCTCGTTATTGCAACAATGTTTGCTATGGGTGGCTGTTCGTCTCCTCAATGAACCTTCTGTTGACGACGAGTCTTCAACAAACAATATTTGATTGCTTCCTTGCACACCTACACTCTGCGATCTCCTTTGCGAATACACGAGTGTTGGTTTTGGTCTCTTGAGTACATTCCCCCGCACTTGTGCTAGTGTCACCAGTTGCTCTACCTCGTCTTGCACACGATTCATGTTGGCACTCTCTTCACTAGTTGCATGAATGTTCTCCTTGGCTTGATTTGCATTTGCACGCTGCTCTTTCACTTGTGTTGTTTTCCGTTGTCAAAAATAACGTTTGCCACCTTCCATGTTCTTCGTCTGAACTTCCCTCCTCCTAAGGTTTCGAAACTTGCTCAACGTTTGGCACTCATATCTCCTTGCTAGCAAGCTCCATCAACACTCCACCGTCATACAATTCTCCTCATCAACATGCAAGTCGTCCTTGTGCTCAGCAAGTCCATGCTCTCCTCGTTCTTTTTGTTGTGTGATTTGCAAACTCCATCTTGTAGGTTGTTCTATCGTCCTTCCATGTTCTTCATTTGAACTTCCCTCCTCCTAAGGGTTCCAAACTTGCTCAACATTTGGCACTTGTAGACAACAACGAGGATTCTTCGAGACGAGTGAATGACAATTAGTGGAAGGAGGGATGGCAATGGTTCCTAGAAGACTGCATCTGTGATGACATGATTCCAATGACGACAACACAACTTGGACTGCGATAATTTGATGGTGACCATTATGACTGTCTAGCTTCAGACCACAACTCCACATGATGACATCCTCATGATGGCATCTGACTTGACGACATCCAACAAGACAATACTCAGCATGATGACATGATGACACTCAGCATGACGGCATTTGATATGACAATGCTTAGCATGATGGCACTCAGCATGTCGGCATCGCAGTTTGTCATTGTGTCGACAGCTGGTTTGATGATGTTCGTCTTGTATGTCGACGATCCAATGTTGGCACTGCTCTTCTATGATGGCTTCGGTTATTGGTTGTTTGCGACTTCTGCTTGCTTGTCTGAAGGTTCCTCAATTTCGGTCTTTGTCTAAGCCATTATACTTGCACCACTTACAATATGGAAACACAAATCTAACATAACACTAACATCATTCAGAGACACAAGTTGGAAACAAGCGAATGATCTTGCATTATCAAGGGCATCTTGTACAATTTATAGTCTGACTGCAACCATGCTACACCCAGCCTTATGCTGTGACAATCTAGCGTCTCTATCTCGTACATAAACTTGCTATTGAATGGAATGCTAGATTGAATTGTAAGGGGTTTATTTATACCTTAGCCCTGATAGTTATCAAAACTACTTCAAGGTGATGTGACAATAACTACCAAAACTGCCTATTCTAAACAACTCTAATCAAAATAATAATTAACATAATTGTTAATCTTTTACAATGATGGCTGCATTTGCATTTCGTCTGAATTTCCCAAACATTTCATTTAGACCACATTACATTTTATTTTGACCACATTTCCATTACATTTCATTTATTGCAAAATGTGTAGACCTTTTTACAAACACTTTCACTTTTTCTTAGTGCTGCTGTCTACATCTATGCTCCCTTTAGATTAGTCAATGTCCTCAGCGACTTCCTGCGTTGTTCTGCTGGGGTTTTTGCGTCTTCTGGTTCTGACGTGTGCAGACCCTCTAATTCTTGAACCTGAATCTTGTAGGCTTCTCATTCATCTTGGACTTTCTTGGCATAGCTATGGTACTTGGCCCATTCCACTCCATAGGCATCGGCTCTATCCTCCATTACTTGCAATTGCTGTAAGATCTCTTCTTTTTGTTTGGCAAAAATTTCTTTCATTTTCTGCTGCGTCAGAGTTGAGAAAATCGGTTTCTTTTGCTCTAACTTGTTCTGCAGTGCTGCTTCTTGTTACTGTGTCTGAGCCAATTTCTTTAGCAACGCTTCCTCCCTTTGCTTTGTCTGTTGAAGCTCCCTCAACAAAGCTTCTTCGTGTTGATTTTTTTGGGCCACTAATTCTGCTTCTTGTTGCTGCAATAGTGTATTTGCCGATTGCTGTTGTAGCAGGTTAGCTTCCATTTCCACAATGATCTTTTCCTTGTCCTTGACTTGCTCATCAAGATTATGCAGTTCTTTTTGAGTTGCCTGAATTTGCTGCATGGTTTCATTCAACTGATCAATGTCGTCATTCACCTGCTGTTTGGGTTTGGGTTTGGGTTTCTGCAGCTTTTCCTCTGATCCATGTAATATACCTTCAGTTTCTTGCAACTTCTGCACAAGGTTCTGTTTCACCAAGTGTAGTTGCTTAATCCCTTCAGCTAGCCAGTATATCAAATGTGCCACAAAATTCATATGGCCATACATTGGGAATAACTCTGGTACCAGTTCTACCTGTTGCCTTCTTCCCTCAATGCTTGTAGAAGATGCATGATTTCCCTTTTCCAGTGCACTGCACCAATTTATCAAGTTCTTCCTTTGCCATCAACTGCCACTGTTTCCATTGTCCGACAGAACCTACTTCAAGTTCCAGGCATATCCTGCCCATGACTTGGGTTAGCTTAGTAAAACAAGCCACAACTTGTTGATTGATGCGTGCCCCAAGTTCTGGTGGATCTTGAAAGTTAGGAACTTCAATCATTACATACTCATTCAAGCCATCATCTTCCTCGTCTGTTCCTTATTCTGAAATTGTCTCCTTCCCTTTTCCTAAGAGATCAATTTGTTTCTTTGCCGCTTTTCCTTCCGTGATTACTTGCTGTTCCAACGACTGATGTGGCTAGCTACTTTCTCCTATAGCTGGCACCGATTTCCAAAAAAGGCATTTCCTGTTGTGGATCACCTTCTTGCTTGACTAACAATTCTTGTTGCTCAGAGTTTTGCTCTTCATCTACTGTTATGGGATTTAGCCGAATTCTTGACTGCTGACCTGCTGCTCCCATTTTTGTTGGTGCTGGTTCTTCCTGCTTCTCATGTTCTTCCCCCTTTTCCTTGCCAGGTTCCATTGTTTGTCTATCTCTGTAGCAGCAAGCATTTCCTCAAATGAACGGGCTTGTAATGCCTGGGTGACTAAGGTCTTCTCATATTGAAAATCTGGGGGTATGATTGGTGATGCCAAGGGATCAATATATTGTGCTTCAGCCAAAAATTCTGCAGGTCCAATGTGTACACCGCTACTACTTCCTTCCAATAGGGCTATATTAAGAGGTTTCGGAATTTCGAAATCCTCTTCTTGCGGCTTTTCAAATTGTGTTTCTAGTGGCATATTTTGTGCTTGTTCCAATGTTTGTTGTATGTCAAGCATCACATCCTGACTTTTTGCAATTTTTTCAGCTATTATCTTTTGAACTGATTCAGGCGATGGTGATCGTGATGGTACTGGTGGTATGAATTTCCTCCTTTTCTCTGGTGGTGCAACATCCTCCTTTGATTCCTCCACGGGCTCCTTTAAGAGTAAGGCTTTGTTGAATCATTGTTTCACTCTTTGCTGCTTTTTTTGAGTGTTCTTCTTTTGCTGAGGTTTTGCATCCATCCACCTCAGTATTGTCGATGCTAACCCAGTTAATGCTTTGGGAGGATCCAGTCCGAGAATTTCCTCTCCTTTCCTGTGTGCGACATCCAAAAACAACCCTATAGCATGGAAGACCATCGGAAATTTATTTGTGGTATGCGTCAGAAAATTTTGAATACGTGTTGCCAAATAAGTTGCCAAGTCATAGGCTACGCCATTCTCAATACCTTGTAAATATGGTATCAAGCAAATAGACAATTCCGAAGCGCTCTTCTCCCTAGATAGTCTTGCCATCAACACATTCATGATAGATTGTAATCCTACATCCTTCAACTGGTTTGGTTTTACCCCACGGCTTCCAAGTGACATCAATGTCTCAATTTCTTCCTTTGGCAGCTCTGTGACACTTTGAATTAGTTGTTGGCTTCTCTTGGAATCTACTCCTTTTTCAACACTGGTTGTCCTCTTTTCGGAAACCTGAATGTCCCTCTGAAGCTTTCGACTGAGAAAACAATGGTTATGCTTCTTTCTCCTAATTGCATCGTATTGGCATGTTTTGTAGGGTTGAATGTTTGCAACATTTGCAACAGATACTCCTTGAAAAATTCTTTGTCAAAATTAGGAACCTGCAGTAGGAAATGTACGCCAGATTCTTTTATCTTTTGTCTGAGAGTATTTTTTGGTGGTGCTTTCTTCCACCATTGTCTGCAGTATTCTCCGGTGGCATGAATCTAGGTGATATCCTCAAGGGGTATTTGCTCTCGTTCGGGCTGTCAAATTTCCTTTTCTTTTTGTTCCGAAACAACTTCTACTTGCAAACAGACTTGCGTCTCCTAAGTCTTCCCTTGCATTGGATTATGTTCCTATCTGCGTGCTCCTCCACTTGCGCGGGAATGTTCCTGTTGATGTTGGAGTCGTTTTTCAAACACCGACTCCGATGGTACTTCCTATCTCGATTTTTCTTGTGGTATTTCTTTTCGAGATTGCTTCGGATATGTTAATTTGGTATGGATTGGGTGATTGCTACTCATCTTGTTTCTACTTGCTTATGATGGTCTTCCTCCAACAACAATGACGACAACTTCCTACTTTTGCAGTGTGACGATGGTGGCACCTATCTCTGATTTAGTATGAATTGGGTGATTGCTACTCATCTTGTTTCTACTTGCTGATGATGGTCTTCCTCCAACAACAATGATGACAACTTCCTACTTTTGCAGTGTGACGATGGTGGCACCTATCTCTGAGATGTTAGTCTTCTGGTTGATTGTTGTGATGGTTGCTCCGTCCTGCCGACTTGCCTGATGGCTGCTCTGTCTTGCCGACTTGCCTGACAACCACTCCTTCCTCCCGATTTGCCTAACGACAACTCCCTCCTACCAACTTGCTTGATGGCATGCTTCTGCTGACTTCGTGACGACACTTCACCTTTGCCGAGCTGTGACGACACTTTGCTTTTGTCGACTTTGTGATGACACTCCACCTCTCTTGTTGACTTGAGATGGCAATTTGATTGGTAATAGTTGTGGCGGCAATATCTCGACGACAAGGGTGGTAATGACAACACCCGACTTCTCGCAACCGCGGACCTCTTTCAAGGACGACACTTCCCGTCTTTCGACAACTTCCTCAAGCTTGAATACTTCGTCCTTTGACGACAATTCTCCGTCCTTTGGCTTCTATTGGTATTTGCAACAATCATCAATGGGTTCGTCTAACTGCGAATTCGTTAGGAGAATTACCCTTGTGTTGCACAATTGACTGCTGTAATTCTCACAAGTCCCTAGTGTTTGCCGGTTTCTATGGCGTTCTTCGTTTGGTGTTGTAATTTTTTGATGCATAGGCATGTTTTGCCAACAAAGTCTTCAAACCTTTGCACTAGATCCTTCACAAATGCTTCAGACCTCGACTTCTCATGCTTGCATTGTACGTTCTACTCTTTGGCCATTTCTATTTATAATCGTCGTTTGCTGCCGTTGCCGCCCAATCAAACCGTTATTTAACTGCCACTGCGTGTTTAAACTGCCGCATGTTTGCCACTTCGCCACCTTGCATGCATCTATCGTTTTTTTCCTATTTTGTCTTTTTCTTATTTTTTGTCTTTTCTGATTTTTATCCTTTTCTAATTTGTCTTTTCCTTTATTTACACTATATACAATGAGTCCTTGCCATGTGTCACCGGTGTCGTGTGAATTGCATGGCTATGCCAATGTGAACTTCCAACATATCTGCCGACGATACCTCTTGTTCGTGACGACGACTTCCCTCACTGATTGAATTGTCGCCGTCATGCATTGGTTTCGTTTGTTGTCTATTTCGATGATTCCCTCGGATTTGAGGTGTTTCCAATTGCTGCTTTGTCTGATGATTATTCCCAGTTCTCTTGATAATATGCCAATCTGCAGTTTGCCTTTTTGTTGACGATGTCTCATTTCCTTGACCGGTGGGTTTCTTTCCTCTTCTCGAGTACGTCCGACTTCTGTCTGCAGACAGCTGTTTGCCGTTCTTAATGACTGACGACCTTCTCTTCTGCTATCATCCTGGCGGCATTCCTCTTGTCGTCATCATGACGGACCGCTTCTCTGCCGTCATCATGATGAACCACTTCTCTGTCATCAACTTGACAACTGCTTGTTTTGTCGTCATCCTGATGGTAGATTGCATTCCTGTTTGCAGTTTGTCGTCATGTTCTCCAATTGTCGTCATTCCTCCTCATTTCCAGTCCTCCTTGGCATGTCGGACTTGGAACTGGAGTTCTTGGCGGTACTTGGTTTCTATTTCGAAATCTTGGTCTCCCCCGAAACCTTTCCAGATGTCCTCCCCTTATTTCTAGCGAAATCTCCCTTGTGTAGGACTACTGAACTCTTGGCTGTTCGGGATTCGTCCGGTTCCTCAGTCACTCAAGATGACTTTTTTGGTTTCCACGGGTTCGACGAGGTGGTCCTGATGGGCCATCCTCGTGAACTCGTGGGTGTTGGTTGTTTTGTACTGAATCTACGAATAGTCTTTAAGGTCTATTCTACTAATTAGTCGACCTGTGGGTAGCAAGAAGGGAATTTCTCCCCCTCGAGCTACCGGGAAGGAAATCAATTGGACTGCCCCCTTGGTTAGGTATACTTGGGCTACCAAGAAGACCTGTTGATCCCCTTGGATTGCCCAAGTAACATCCACTCCTCTCTCTATTAAGTAATTCTGCTCTTGTTGGTCGCCCCGCACGGTTTTGAATTCTTGGTGACAATTGTCTTAGACGTCTGAATCTTCGGTCTACTTGCAACAATCTACGCCATCTTGCTTCTTTGAATTGTCTCTATGGTTCACAATCTGCCAGTGCTCCTCGATACTGAATCGAGAAATCAGAGTCAGTGCTGGAGTCATTTCCTTCAGTTGTTGTATACATAGGCCATCTGGATGTTTCCTGCAGCCGTCTTTGTAACCTTTTCACTTCTCTTCTCTGCCTTCTCAATTGTTTGGCTGCAATTTGGTACTCTTGTACCTTTGGCCTTCCTTGTGGTCCTCTTATTAGCTCATTGTCACTACTTGAGCTATTCTCTCTTCTTTCATCCTCCTGCTCCTAGGGAATTAGTGGTTCATTATTTTTGGCTTCTCGAACCATTTCAAGGAATCGTACTCTTGCTTTTTGACTTTGATCTTCATCCCTTCACCTTCTTCTTGTGTGATGGGGACTTGGATATGGGGTATTAGGGTCTCTTTGTGTAGGAAGATTTTCATTGCTACTTGAATCTTCAATCCATCCTCCATTTTTGGGTTGTTCTGGCACTTCCCTAATATCTCTCCATAGAATTGCAACAGTTTGTTCTTTACTTACTCGATTTTCTACGGAATTAGCAAGGCCTTGTTGTGGTCTATCCTCAGTTCTTCTTTGTGGTTCAAATATCTCATCTTGCCCCTGTCTTTGAGGATTTGGTGGCATCATGTTTCTATGCCTTTTGGACCTTCTCGTCAATGGGGAAGTAGTACTAGTAGTACTTCCACTGTATAATTGAATTCTTAATGTTTTTGACGACGAACTGTTGGAGCTTAAGAAGAAAAGGCTACTTTCCAATGGTGCTACTTTATTGCCATTGGTGCTTCCCCTTAATTCTTTTGTTTGTCTTTCTAGGCTATGTTCGAATTCATCTAGCTTTGCTCATATTAGTTCTTCTCTTTCATTTATACGTTGCATCGTTTCATCCAATTCGTGAACCACTTGCTCTCTTAATTGCGTATTATACTTCCTCAGGGTCTCATACTCTTCTTGTAATTGGTGCATTTCCCTGATCATTCGTTGTAGGACTCTAGATTTTGTTGACTGATGTGGCTCCTTTTCATTTTTAATTCCATCCCTTGCTTCTATTGCACCAAATTCTCTTTCTTGTAATGCAACATTACTGAGAGTTTGAAGTTTGTCTTCTTCCTCGTTATTCGGAAATCTAACATGAACTTGTAATCTTCTATGCTCCATTGGTTGAGGTTCCAATTCTCTTTTCTCAATTACAGGTTTTCTTTCTGTTCCGAATAGCCACTCCAGGTTCATTCGTTCATCTTCCTGATCAACGATTCTATTGGGTTCTCCTTGTTTGTAAAACCGCATTCCTGGGTGTGGTACTTCCGTTGTTCTCCTAGAAGTTTCTCCTTGTGATGACTCAAAAGTTAATTAAATTTACATGTGCCTTTGCCTTATACACCTTTAACTTAGAACCATTCACTGTTTCAGGGCAAATTGTACCATCCAATTTCTTGAGTCGGACAAGCCCCATTGTCCGATACTAACTCTACTTGGAAGGGTCCAAGCCACAAGGTCTTCAGTTTACCTTCAAGTCCATCTTCCATAAGGGCTTATCATGCCAAAATTTCCTTCGTCGTTGGGCAATCTTCGTTGCCTACTTTGCCATAGCCCTTTTCTCTTCCAGTTGTACTAGTGTTGTGAGTTTTTATTTTAAGCCCACATTGTCACTCAAGTGGTTTTCCACTGCTACCTCAAACTAGGTACCAGGAATTCAATTGGTACTACTGCCTTGTGGCCATATATTAACTGGAAGGGTGTATGGTTTGTTGTTGGCTTGAACGTTGTCCTGTATGCCCTTAGGACTGTTGGCAACCGTTCTTCCCAATTGGCTCCTTCCACACCACATGTTTTGTACATTATGGAAATCAGGACCTTATTTGTTGCCTTCGCTTGTTCATTTGCTTTGGGATAGTACGGATTGGACAAAGAATGAAAGATCTTGAATTCCATGGTCAAGTTCTAAATGATTTCATTGACGAAATGACCTCCCCTATTAGTTGTCAAATGTAGTGCTTCTTGTAGAGTTATCTAGTAGAGCCCTTGCTTCTACCCATTTCGTCAAATACTTCAGTAGCCACAATAATGTATTGACACTTCCTCTTCCGACTTGTTCGAAGTGGTCCCACAAAATTCAACCCTCGTCTTTCAAAAGTTCTTGAGGCTAGGAAGGATGTAATGGATTGAAGTCCCTCTTTAACGGCTTCCTTGTTCTTTGACACATATCACATGCCTTAACATACTCTTTGGCATCATGATAGAGGGTGGGCCACCATAGTCCAGCTAATAGCACTTTCCTTGTTGTTGCATTGGGCCCTATATGATCTCCGACTAATCCCTCATGTGCTTCTTTTAATTTTTTCTGCACTTCATCCTCCATGATACACCACCTCAAAATGTGTTCGTCTCCCATCTTGTACAACAAGCCTGCAATTATTGAAAATGGTGCCGCGTTTGTAATAATCTTATGTTTTTTTGCTCCCTTCACCTCCTTTGGCAACTCTCCTTTTGACAAATATTCCCCTATGCGTTTGTACCATATTGGTATCGCACTTATCATGAACAACTATGCGTCTGGGAATTTGTCTTGTATACCTCCTTGTGCAGGCTCTATAGAGCGAATCCTTGAAAGTTGATTTGCTATTACATGTTTCTTCCCTGGTCTTACTACCACTCGAAACACAAATTGTTGTAATGTGATGAACCACCTGCTAACCCGTCCATATATTGTCGGTTTGTTGATTAAATATAGCAATGCCTGATGGTCTACGTAGAAGGCAAATGGTTTGGCTGGTAGATAGTGTTGGAACTTTTGTACTGCATAGACCATTCCCAATGCTTCTCATTCTGTCATGCTATAGTTCTTCTCCGACCTAGACAACAACTGACTTGCAAAGTAGATGGGCTGATCTAGCCCAAACTACCTCTCTTGGGCTAAGGCACATCCAAATGCAAAGTTCGATGCATCAACATGAACATGAAATTCTTTTTCCCAATCTTGATATAACAAAATGGGTGCCTTTACCAAATGTGCCTTGAGTCCTTTAAAAGCCTCTTGGTGTTCATCCGCCCACTTAAAAGGAACGCTCTTACGTGTGAGAGCGTCTAGCAGGTAGGTTCTTACGTGTGAGATCGTCTATCAGGCTATCAGGTAGGCAATCTGTGCATAGTTTCTTATGAACCTTCTATAGTATCTCAGTGCTCCTAAGAAGGTTTTCATAGAACTTACATCATGGGGTTCTTCCATCAACAATATGATGCATATTTTGTCTAGATCCGACTTCAAGTCTTCATGGTAGACAATATGTCCCAATAACTTCTTGTAAGGCACTAACAATACACATTTTCCTAGGTTTAGTGCTATTCGAGCTTTTTGGCACAAACCCATACATTTGTCTTAACGCCTTTGAATGTTCAATTGTTTTGCCATATAGGGACCAGTCGTCAAGAAAAGCTTTGAAGTTCCTTGTGGACATTTTATCAAATATGTATAAGATGACCCTTTTGAAGGTAGCAGGTGCATTGCATAATCCAAATGGCATTCGATTGTATACGTATATGCCATTCTATATTATGAAGTTAGTTTTCAACTTATCCTCCTCCGCAATACTAATATGATTATAAACCAAAAATCCATCCAAAATTCAATAGATCTCGTGCTCGGCTACTTTTTCTAGTATGGAGTCCGTGAATGGGATTGGAAAGGGGTCTTTTATAGTTACGACATTCAAGATTTGGAAATCTACACAAGTCCAGATTTTGTTTGCTTTTCTTTTTAAGGTGATCACTATTGGTGACACCCATTCACTTTTCGTAACTTTGAAATGCTGCTAGCCTCCAACATTTTCTTGATTTCGACATTCATGAGTGCTGTGTACTTTGGGTTCATCCTGTATGGTTGTCTCCGTACTGGCTGCACACCCTCAATCAAAGGTATCTTGTGTATGCACAATTCTGGTAGTATCTCCCTCAAGTCCTTGTAGGTCCATGCAAACACGTCTTTGTACTTAATAAAAATTTAAAAGTTGCTGCTTTTAGTATAGGATCCCAATCATCTCCACATTTGATCATCTTTGCTTTGCCATCATTGCCAAGGTTTACCTACACCATCCTTGGTCCTTCATACTTCACTGTATCTGGTTCTTCTACTGCCTTAAGTACATCAATGGGATGGATGGCTATCTTCAATAACCCGGTCACCCATAGTGTATTCTGTGAAGCTCTTTGGAAATGTCCACTTCTTATTCTCTTGGTCTTTCCTTATTGCTGATATTTTCTGATTGCTCTGGCCCTCTTTCGGGTCCTCTTTCCGTTCATCTTGGTTTTTGTCTTCTGCATGGATGCATAAGCACTATGGTGTGAATACTTCGTAATCTTCCATTTGCCAATGAATAGTCCTTTATTGTTGTCTCGTTCATCTTCTGTGGAATCCTCCAACTGCAATACCCTTTCTTCGTCACGTTCGTATCCCGTTTCATTGTCTGATGATGAACTTCTTGATTCGTTCGAGGTTGCAATATGCTGACTTATAGATTTATTTTTGAGATTTATAATGTACTTATGCTGCCTTTTCTTGAATGTAAGGTGTTCTTTCTCCCAATTATGATTCACTTTCACCATCCGTAGCCATCCATGTTTCGAGCAATGCATCATAAGTAGGTTTTTGCATTGCTATTATCACGAAATCCAAGGTAAAGTCTTGTTCCGCTATTTGTACCTTTTGATTTGTCAATAAGCCTTTTCTTTCTATTCCGTACTGATCAGCTTCATACAACCTGAAATTTGGACACTGTAATGATGGTTCCCCAATACTTTTCCATGTCTTCTTTGATATTACATTGACATTCGACTCTCCATATTTCTTGATGTTGGCAACTTCCCGTAATTCTTGGACCTTCCATATGGATCTCACCCTCCTCAATATCGGTTCATCACAACATACTTCACTAGCTCGAACGGTCAAGGTGACTCTGGATGGAAACGCCCCACATCATCCAGTTCGGACGGAAGCAGGGTCACTAGACAACTCACCCACAATTTGTCAGGGTTTCGAACTAGTGCTGGTCAAAGACATATCATGGACTTCTTCAGCTCTAGTACTTCAGCCTCGACTGTAAAGAGAGATTAGTTTCTGGGGGTTCTTGGAGCTTGCCCCTCCTGGGCTGCTCCCTCCCCCTCCCTCTCTCTTCGTTCTTCTTGGCGTGCATCCTCTCTTCTGGACTGCAACCCTCCCCCCCACTGCTCTCCCTTTTCTTTTCCCTTTCTCTTTGGCTCGGTTGTCGGGTTTCGTCTTGTATTTATCTTAGTTATTTTCTTTGTTGGGCTTTTTAGCCTGCTAACTGGCAATCATTATTGTCCTTCTTATAGTCCCTTGGGTCTTATTTTGGCCCACCACGAACATTAATAATATTTCATTTCATTTTTGCTTTTCTGGTCTTCATCATTTCACCTACTGTGGCATATAGTTTTGGTAGTGCACCAAGCAGATTGGACACTTTTACTTCTACTGTTGTACTTAGTACTTGTGTTGCCAAATGTTCCATTGACGATTGTTTGTTTAATATTACCTCAGGCTTTTTCAAGGCTTTCTCTTGGAACAATTTCCCTTGCTTGTCCTTTGCAAGTTCCTCCTTCGCCATGTCATGGGCTTCCTACCACCTCTTGTTTTCTTTGGTAGGGTTCAAGTATTGCCTCATCTTCCGAGCTTGAGCTATTGTTACTTCTAGTACTTGTTTCATTTGCTTGATGGTCACTCACTTCACCAATGTCAATTAAGTTGACATTTTGCGTTTCATTGGTATTTGCTTTGTTTGGCCAATTTGCCTCCTTATTGTTACCTGGTCCACACCATCTACACATGTGAGCGGTATTGTTTCCATTTGAATTCCTTCCATTTTGTGGTTTGGGGCAATTTTTTGTAAAATGTCCCCATTCTTGGCAATTTCGGCATTGTATTATTGGTCTTCCATCTGAATCATACTGTAATCGATTCTGACCTCCTTGTCTTCCTCCTCGATGGTTATTTCTATATCCGCCACTCGTTGCGCCTTTGTCCATTTCTTGAAGGAAGGATTCATTTGTTCTTCTAGCTACATCGTCATTGTTTGGTACCTTACTACCTTCAAATTAAATGGACAATGCGATATTGGATGTCCTGCTATATTACAAATATTGCAATATGCTTTTTTGGGGTACTTGACATTCGTGTGTCCTTCTGGCTTACAATTCAAGCATCAAATGTGCTTTTGATCCTTCCGTGCTTCCTCTTTCACTTCGTTCATTATTTTGACGAGCTCCTTTTTTTTTGTTTTGTTTTGGTTACATAGATGAATTGGTTACAATCACAATTTTTAGTAATTGCCAGCGTAGCTGGCAGAGTTCAAACTATCAGCGAAGGCTTCCAACACACCCACCGTCTCGTTAATGGTAACCCGACGTGATATGGGGACCACCGGACGCACAAGGTTCGCATCGTCTTTGTCAATCTGGTTCAACACGTGGCATGAAGGGGACCGTTGGACAAACAGGAAACAGATCGCTGTCATCGGTCAGGTGCAACACGCAGAGGAGTTGGATCGGGCTACTGGCTATGCATGGGCATGCCCGTGGGATTGGAACCTAGGTCTCCTTCTTGAAAGAATAGATAACATTTTGTACCTTTTCATTGGCGTCGCTATTTGATTCTTCATTTCTAGGATGCCCCACAATTTCGACCATTGTTTGCTTTGCTTCATTCTCGAAGCTCTTTGCTTTCTCTAGGGCTTGTGCGTATGTGGAAGATGGTACAATCTTCATCTTCTTCCTATATTTAGGTAGTAGCCCGTCGATAAACCATCTTTTTACTAATCCATCGGTTGGTGGCATTTGCATTTTATTAGTTAACTGTTTGTCTTCTATTATAGTTTTTGACATCTTCCTCCGACTTTTGCTTTGTGGCATAAATTTCCATTATAATTTTAGTGTCATTTCATAGTGGTCGGAATTCATTTATAACTTCTTGTTGCATAGCATCCCATTGTCTAAAGGGTTGCTTACTTCCTCTCTTTAAGTACCAGTCAATTGCCATTCCTTGCAGTGTAGCCATTCATCAAGTTGCGTTACTCCATTTGCTTTCCATATGGTGGTGCAAGTACCGATATGTCTTGCTGGTTCTTCTTTTCCCTCTCTAGTAAAGGATGGGCATTTTTGCTTGCTGCTCTATTTGCGACATTTACCATTAGGCCCTGTTCAACCTCTTCGTCACTTGATGATGGTTCTTGTGGAATTCTATCCCACTCTCTTTCAATCGTTGGTGGCTCAACTTCTTGTTCTTGCTTTGGTGCCTCTCTTCCAAATAGTCTTCGTCCCAGTTCTCATGTGTCAATGCTTTGCGATCTTCTTCGCGAATAAACGATATGTGGTTTTGGTCTTCCTTCCCAAGTGCCCACGTGTGGTTGCTCTAGTTTCAAACTCTCGCCTTCTGCACCCGTTGGCAAACTCCTCTCTGCTGTCTCAGGTGTTACCATCCGTTCTTCGCTTGCAATGTTAGCCTCTCCCGTTACGCGAATATTCTGCTCGACTATTTGATCTTGCACCTCGTTCTTTGTTGTCAACAACAATGTTTGCCACCTTTCTCTTCTGGCTGTCCGACTCTCGTCATCCAAGGGATTCCACACCCTCTCCACTTTTGGTTGCGTAAAATCGTCTCTACTTTGTACTCTTTGATTAGCCAGTCTTGCACTTCTCTTCATTTGTTGCTCTGTAGATTGTGTTTTATTTCTTTGTCGTCATCGTTGCAACCTTGAATCTATCATTCACCTCTTTGTTTGTCATACTTGCTTCTTCTTATCGACCCGAACTTGCTCTAGGCAACAACGCCAAATGTAGGCAGCGATGAGGATTCCTTGAGACGAGGGAACGACATTTAGTGGAAGGAGGAATGGCAATTGTTCTTAGAAGACGACATTACTCCAATGAGGGCACGGCGGTAATATGACAGTCTAGCATTAGATGACAGCTCCACATGACAACATCCGATTGGATGACGTCCAATAAGATGACACTCAACTTGACAACATGATGACATCTGGCATGACGCCATGGCAGTTCGTCCTTGTGTCGACACATGGTTTGACGACGCCCGTCTTGTATGTCGGCGATCCAATGTTTGCGCTACTCTTCTATGACGACGTCGGCTACTGGTTGTCTGTGACTTCTACTTGCTTGTCTGAAGGTTCCTCAATTTCGGTCTCTGTGGAAACACGAATCTAACATAACACTAATATGGAAACACGAATCTAACATAACACTAATATGGAAACACGAATCTAACACAGCACTAATATCATTCAGAGACACAAGTTGGCAACAAGTGAATGATCTTGAATTATCAAGAACATATTGTACAATTTATAGTTTATGACTACAACCATGCTACGCCCATCCTTATGCTGTGATAGTTTGGCATCTCTCTCTCGTACATAAACGTGTATATGGATGGAATGCTAGATTGAATTGCAAGGGGTCTATTTATACCTTAGCCTTGGTAGTTATCAGAACTACTTCAAGGTGACGTGACAAAAACTACCAAAACTGCCTATTCTAAACAGCCTTGTTCCAAATAATAATTAACATAATTGTTAGTGTTTTACAATGACGGTTGCATTTGCATTTCGTCTGAATTTCCCTTACATTTCATTTAGACCACATTACATTTCATTTTGTACATATTTCCATTACATTTCATTTATTGCAAAATGTGTAGACCTTTTTACAAATACTTTCACTTTTTCTTAGTGCTGCTGTCTACACTTGTATCTCCTCACTAGCAATCTCCGTCAACACTCCAGTGTCATGCAATTCTTCCTTGCTAGCATGCAAGTTGTCTTTGTGCTCGACACGTCCATGCTCCACTCATTCTTGCTGTTGTGTGATCGGCAAACTCCATCTTGTTGGCCGTTCTATCGTCCTTCTGTGTCCATGTCTTGAACGTCTCGCGTCAGGTTATCTGTCATCCACTTTACTCATCTCTGAACTCCATGCGGTTACTGGTTCGAACTTCAAACGACGACAACTCCAAATATAGCATGGTGGTGGTATTTCGCAGGTGGAGGAACCACTATGAATGAAAGAGTAGGTTGACCAAACAAATCATCAATATGCAGTCCAAATGGATTGCAACACAATCTCTCTGAAGGCCCTGCACAACACAACACCAAGCCCTAGTCTGTAGTCCAGACCGGCTGGCACAACAGTCAGACGACTTGCCCTTCAGGTTGGAGGACCCAAGCTTGCATGGGATGGCCTGGATTCAAATCCTAATGACCTTGTACGGTTGGAGTACAACAAATAGAATCTAAATGGAAACAGTTTAGAACCTCTATCTATGGCAATAACATTTAGATACGAACACAAGCAATATTTATACACAATAGCAATGGCTGAATGATGTATTGATATTAACAAAGATACATCTATGTATTACAACTATGCCTGTATGGATGCACTCTCCAACATCTCCTCTGTATACAACATCTATGTCTTCTATGTGCGTACAATCTCTCCTGTGTGCTTGTAATGTATATGTATGTTGTTTGGAATAGGTGTCATACACCTTGCAAATCCCGACTGTCTTATGTTAAGAGTCTATATAAAGGAACAAAAACTGGTGAACTAGACCATGGTTTTACTACAGAACAACTGTGTTAATGCAGGACAGCTGTGTTACTGCAGGTCTATTTCCAGCATTGTGTCATTGCAAGACAATTGCATTATTGTAGGTCTATTTCCAGCACTGTGTCACTGCAGGACAACTGCATTACTGCAGGTCTATTTCCAGCACTGTGTCACTGCAGGACAGCTGTGTTACTGCAGGTCTATTTCCAGCAGTGTCACTGCAGGACAGCTGCATTACTGCATGTCTATTTCCAGCACTGTGTGATTGTAGGTCTATTTTTAGCACTGTGTCACTGCAGGACAGCTGCATTACTGCAGGTTTGTTTCCAGCATTGTGTTACTGCAGGTCTATTTCCAGCACTGTGTCATTGCAGGTCTATTTCCAGCACTGTGTCACTGCAAGACAGCTACATTACTGTTGATCTATGTCCAATTGTGTTATTGTAGGTCTATTTCGAGCTTTGCTGATAAATAAGACTGAAGAAGTGGATACTTGAAGGAATTGTATTGTAAAAAGCAGATTGCTGATTACTGAATAATACATTTTTTGAGTGCTCCTTGATTGTTGGGTTTTTCCCGAAAGGGTTTCCTAGGTATATGTTGCTTCTTGTGTGAGATATATGTGATTTTGCTTGTTGAATTGAAAGTCTAGGCCTGTTTTGCACTACTTTCCTCTAAAGATTAAGTAGGAAGTTGTTTCGTATTTATCTTATTTCCTTTCATATGTACCCCTGAAATGAATGAGGGGGTCTATTTAAACTCATGGGGAGGTAGTTATTCCCAACTACCAACCCGACACCTCACCAACTCACATTACATTTGTCATGCATTTACATTTCATTTCATTTCCAACTACAAGACAAACTGCATGACAACCAACAGCTAATGACTCATCCGTATATAACAAATGCTTCACTCAACATTACTCATTATCACATGAAATTTTATGTCACACTTTTATATTCAAAAAGAAAGAAAAAACTTCGCAGCAGTACCTTAGCACAACAGAAATCAAATAACGAAGAGGAAGTAGAAGCACAAGCGATCAATGCAAAAAAGGGGGCACTTCACGACATAAGAACAAGAGAGACTGAAATGAAAGGGAAAACTCCGAAAACGCGTTTCGCACCTTAAGTGCTCATCAGTTCAGCTGATGACCAAACATTACAATCCATCTTGTTTATATAGATTTCTCAAGCCAGTGGGTGTGCCAGCCGACATGCCACGTGGCGAGAATCAAGAAAAAATGATCGTTACCTTGGGATATGCCAAAAATGGCAGTGATTGCCAAGGATAACGGTCAAAAGTGCCTAAAACATTAAAAAACGCTCCTCGGGATGTGCACCCGTAAATACGGGGCATTGATTGCCGAAAAGAGACATTATGAAAAAATTCTAAACTTTAAAACTCATTTTGAGGGGTCTAGAGGCTCCGAAAAGGGCTCGTTTTTCCAGTTTTTTCGTTTTTTGTCGTAGAAAATTTTATAAGCTTTCCAACACTTCAAACGGTTCGAGGATTGGAGCCCTGTAGCAAATGTAATGGCCGATTGAAGTTGGGCTGGGTTCTGATGACCCGGCTGCGACACAAAAATTTCTTCATATTTTTGTTGTTTCTCCAACAGATGATGCCACGACCGATATGGGAGAGCTGAGGGTCTTTGCTCCATTTTTCGTAGAGAGGTCCAAGCACATTTTTGTTTAGACGAAGATCACGGGCAAACTGGCAGTTGTACAACTTCATCAGAACTGGGGGAGATTTCTTTAGACCTGGTTGTCTTAAAGAGATCTTCTAGAATATTTTCTGGAGCAGTGCAGGTTGGTGTCGAAACTCCACCTGGGCAAAGAGTGGAAATAAGAAACGGGACAGGTAGCCTCGGGCTCTCAACCTGTGAAAAAACTGATGCTTCACCTTGCTGAATCCTTCGTCATCCACCTCTCTGACCAGAAACCTGTTGAGTTTGCTGACTATGAAGGCCTTTTTCTAGTGGGGTGGATGGAATGAATAGAAAGGGATATATTGATACACATTCATTGGTTTCTGGAACAGTTTAGTTTATCATCAAATATATCAAAACTATATTGAAACTTTATCATTCACGTATTTGACTTCCAACCCACTTATTCTTATTTTTATTTTTGGTGTTGAGGTGACAAGTCAGAACTAGCATCTACATCTGCCCTCCCCTCTAGATTGGTTGATGTCCTTGTTGACGACTTTTGATGTTCTTTGGGGTTCTAAGAATGTTGAGGTGGCAAGTCAGAACTAGTATCTACAACATCAATCAATTAAAGGGTTTAAGAATAACTGTAACACAATTTCTATAATTCATTATAATGCTCCACAAAATATGAGTAACCATTATCCATTTTATTTCTCTCAAAGATTAAAGCATGTGAAATATCCCAATAAAAGTCATGTAGTGTTAATACTCATTATGTAAAGTCCACATATCATGATATCCGTATAATGTCTAAAGCAAAGAAATGTAAATGATCATATCAAAACTATGTGCATGTCCAACGAATATTTGAGTCCAAAATAAAAGATACATCTAATGACCCAAAATGGAAAAAAATAGGGCATGGCATCCTTTCCCCTAGGAAATTTCCTCTTGGGAGTTTATTTAAGAAGGTGGGGTTATCTATTTCTAATCACATTTGTGTCCTGTCACCTTTACCCTAGGAAACTTCCTTTTGGGAGTTTATTGAAGAAGGTAAGTGTATCTCTCTGATTATATTTGTGTCTTGTCAAGTGGTACATGCCTTGTTGTAATGATCCTAGAGGACTCTAACTTAGTCCACCACACAACTCCTTAATTGTTGGGTTCAATTGTCTGGCATGCCAACTGGCTTCACGTGCATACCCCTTTTGGGGTTACCTCTAATCCTGTCCAATCCAAAATGTGAGATAGGTTTGAGATATATTTTTGCAACACAAATACATGGAACACATCATGGGCTTGTGTTAGGGCACGAGTCCAATATTCTTCAGAATCTGAAAAGGTCCTACATAACAAGGAGCCAACTTAGAACCCTTGCCTTAATTTTTATATATTGAAGTCATTCAAGTATTAGAAGCATATTAGAATGCCCCCCCCCCCCCTGTTTTTCTAAGTCTTCCAAGGATATAACACTCTTTATGGCCATTGCATTGTGTAGATGAAGAAGTATTGAGTAGCAGAATCATAGAATTGTGCTGAGAGTATTTACATTTTTAAGAAGATAATTCTTCTTATAGGCATTGCATTGATCAAGGGATGGTCAAACTAGTAGGTTTGTGAATCAAATAGTTTCAAGCTAGTGTATTTTGATCTATTGAAATCTTTAAACTAGACAAAACATAATACTGTGACATAGTTGTATTGTACCCCAAACGGTTATTTTTTCAAGGATGTAAAACTTCTTATACACTTGCATTGCATAGATGGAGAGGTGTTATATTAAATTTCATTAATTAAAATATTTGGTACACTACCTAGGGATAGGTATGTAGGATATGATATTGTATTGTATATAGGTGTTATGGATAGTTGGCATGGGCCACTCATGACCTAAGGTTAATTGTTTTGGGATATCATATTGTAATAATGAGTTGCTTGAGGGTTAATGAGTTGGTTAGGGTTACGGTTATACCCTCCTCAAACATTATTTGATGAAGATTATATAAAGAAAGGATCATGGATTTGTAATCATTAATCATATCAAGTATTGTTTTTTAATTGTCTTTGGTCATGTAGTGGCCCTCTCATCTTTGGAGGTCTTGTAATGTCATTCCTTCCATAAGGAGTATTGTTTGGGGTTGCCCTATGTGTCATGTGAATTATTACATTGTGGTTGATTTATTTTATGTTTTTGTATACTTGTGGACGATTTATATTTATGAGGATCAAGGTACGCAACATATTTTAAATGCGAGAAACATAGTGTTGTACCTTGGTTGGTTATGATTTTAAAGACAACACTGTTTGTTAAGCATTGCAATGCTAGATGGCGATGTGTCATATAAAATTTCATTTTTAGCTTTGGCTTCACTTCCTTGCTTGTCACGTACATTTACATAGATGTTTTAAGCCTTGTCAATTCCTTCTTGTTAATTCCATTTCATGTCGTCTTGGCACCAAACTTTCTCTTTAGTTGCAAGCATCTCTTGATGGGGTAATCTGCTTTTATTCATCTCTTTTTTAATATACATATATCAATGCCTCTTCTCCTAATAGTAATATACATGTTTTTGCTAACATCATGGGGTAAGGAGTTTGATCCTTAACATCTACTTGTTCTCTAAAAAACATTACTGGACTCTTTCAACCTTTTTCCAAGTTTCTTTTGATAGACCAGGACCCTAAAGAAGACAACCATATAAAACTATATATGTATCAATGTTTTGAATTTTTTTTTTTTTCCTTTAATTGCCAATTACATAACTGAATTTGGTTCCATTTTGTAGGTATGGCGTTAAGAGCTTTTGTACTTTCTGTCATGCATTTCTATACACAAGAATTCTAATATTAGCTTGGAATTAAATTCAAGTCCCAAGTACTTATATGAGAGAACTAAATCCAATTTTTCACCTTTAAATTTAATATTTATGTATTTATCTTGAAAACCAATAACTCTTACCTTTGTTTTTCTTACAGTAACTTTCATTTCAGAGTAGGTGTAAAATTTCTCTCAAACTGTCAGATGTCTTTGTTAGTTATCACCATGTTTTGCCAGTAGCGCAGCATTATCTGCATAAATTAACATTTACAAATCATACTTTGCAATGCATACGCCTCCTCCCCAATCTTTTCTGATCCACTCTTCTAATTCATCTATGAAAAAAATCAAATAATGTGGGTGAGAGAGGGCAATCTTGCTTTACACCAATATGAAAATTGATGGTGGCGTTCTTGGTTCCATTGCTATCATTTATTTGTATTGTCAATTATGCTAGAACCTTTTTGTATAAGTTCAGCATTGCTTGTTTCCACCCAGTTGTGACATTTAATTTTTCCATTCTTTCCCATAATTTTATTCTTGTCACTGTATGGAAAGACTTGGCCAAATACAAGAACCAAAGATTAGTGATATGATTCTTTCTTTGTATTTTATCACAACAGCTCTATGAGTAATCAGATGGTCAATCGTTAAGTGTTTAGGTTGAAAAGCAGCTTGAGAAGGAGCTCTTTACTTTTTTTTCTTTTGTCCCTTTGCTAATTTTCTTTTCTAATATGGTACTGAAAACTTGGTAAGAGGCTGCTTACAATGATCATTCTGTAATTTCTTACATTATCTATTCTCGTTTTTGTAAATAGGTGTGGCCTTGCTGACTTGCCAGTTTGGAGGAAGCCTATTCCATAATGTTTGATTATACATACTTGTTAGAATTTTTACTAAATGAGGACTACACCATTTAATCATGTCAGCTATCAAACCATAGCAAGAAGCTTAATACTCGTCTCAACATCATCTTTTGAAATATCTTGAAGGCTTCATTGTCTATCCATATAAATACTTTATAGTTTCTAGAGATCATGTACATTGCATTTAAGAGTCACAAAATAATTACTATTTGACATACTATGCATATTGATTCTGTCGATTAAGTATACTGGTACTGTTTACTTAAAATAATTTGTGTCAAGTCTGTGTGTATGGATATCTTTGTATTTCCAGAATCAAAATGTTCTGAAGCAGATTTATCCATCTACAGGAAGTACCCAGTGACGGTTTATTTGTCAAAATTTTCACAAATTTTCATTTCCTAATTGTGATTTCTGATTTGCAATTTTTGTTTTTTCACAGACACATATCGGTGCAGATACCAATCCATGAAGTAACGTTTTCAACAATTGACAAGCCAAAGTTGCTTAGCCAGGTATTGATTAGCAGCAAGCTTTTTGTTTTCTTTATCTTTTGTTTGACCATTTTTTAGAACTTTTGCGTTGTAGCTGGTGGTTATCAGTGATTTTAAAGCTATGTTCCATGGGGATGCGTATTGGGTCTTGGAGATGCATCCCGACTTCCCAGAAACATGGCCTGGTGTCTTGCGTCGCCCCCATCCCCAAAATTTTGTAGAACACAGTTTTAAAGCATCTGAAGGGAAAAATCGGAAATTTTTAAATTCTGTGGTCCTAATAGTCACTTCATTTGTATTCATCTTATATCCTTTTAAATATTGTAACTGTGCTAGTTGAAAGTTGATAGACTATTACTTTTTACATTATAATTTTCAATTTTGAAGCTCTTGAATGAAAAGATTCATTCAAGTTCTATAGGATTTCATTAGTTTTTTTTTTAACTTCATGGTTATGCATGCTTTCACATTTCCACTCATAGTTAAAGAAACAGATCTGAACTTTTGTCCACACACAATGAACAAAAATGCACAGATTTGTCTTCCACTGTGGATCTCTGCCACATGTATGTTCTCATTCTATGATACACAGAAGCCTTGACCAAGAAATGGAATAAGCAATACCTATTGGACCCTACATCAAAGTCGTGGAGAGATTTCTTAGTATGGAATGCAATTTTTATTTTTAGAACAAGACAGCAGATATGGGATTTGCATGGTGAGAAATGAAGTTTCTAATAGATTAGCATGGATTGAAGATATGCTTATGCATGAAAATAGTGGTCATTCCAATGCTCCTCATCTACCATACGAGGAATCTTATAGGATTTGTCTAAGAAACTGAGAGAGCATGGTAAACTTGTCAATTGAGTTAGAGAAATATGACTCAACTAGATGTGAAAGCGATTGTGCATTACATTCTCAATTTATCATTTTAAATCTTCTGTTTTCTCTTTGGTAAATCACATATGATAAAATGGGTGGATAAGAGACAATCAGAGCAGTCTAAACAGTTGATTTCAAGATTTGCATTTAATAACCAAGAGGTGGGAAACATTATGTCAAATGTGCCGTGCCATCTCGATGAGTTAGAGAAATATGACTCAACTAGATGTGAAAGAGATTGTGCATTACATTCTCAAATTAGCATTTTAAATCTTTGGGTTCCTCTTTGGAAAATCGCATATGATAAAAAGGGTGGATAAGAGACAATCAGAGCAGTCTAAACAGTTGATTTCAAGATTTGCATTTAATAACCAAGAGGTGGGAAACATTATGTCAAATGTGCAGTGCCATCTTGATGCATAAATGGTGTATATCTATCTGTGGATTGATAGATATCAGTATCTATCTATATATAAGTGGGTATATGTATAAAAAGCAAGAATTGAGTTGGGTAAGGGTATCTATCTATATATAAGTGCAACGGGGTATGAGCATAGAGCCATAACTCTACACATATACCCTTTGTTTGTAGCAGCCAGTTCTAATGTTGTGCTGCCTTAAGCCTGAACAAGAATGTACAAAGCCAAGTACATGAAACCAATTTTGTTAGTACATACAATTTGGTCATTTTGTAGTTCGCATGTTAAATGTGTGACAAAATTATTATCAGACATTATTAGTGTGCATGTAATTTGGATGTTCATGTAATTTGGATGTACATGTAGTTCCAATGTCATATAGTTTGACGTTGTCATGTAAGCGCTATTAGTGTTAGGTACAAGGAAGTTCCAGAAGTTGGCAACTACCTCCCCTTCCCCAAGAATAGTATAAGTAGACCCCTTACATTTTCTGAATACATCATGATAACTCATTCAGCCATCTAGTTGTGTGTACTTGGGATTATATCTGTGTGTGCAAGTAAGTGCATGTGATTGTGAGTGGTTACAGTAAATAATATTGCTGCTGTACATGAATGTATATCGCTATTCGTCAATAATGCAAATGACAATGTGCAGTTTTGTTCCATTTCAATTCTAAATATATTTTTCTCATACAGGTCAAATGTTGTTGTTGATATTTTCTATCATTTATTCCTCTCTGTCCCTTCAATCGTGGAACACCATTGTTGTGCTACGTTTGGTGTCATTGCCATCCGAAGTTCAAACCAATGACCGTGCAGGCAATTGAAGAAGGAAGGAAGTGAATGACAAATAACTTGATATGAGGACATGGGATACATGGATGTAGAAGGACGAGTAAAAAACATATGACAAGAAGTCAGAGGATTGCGCAACAACAAGAACAAAGGATTCCTGGACGTGTAACGCACATAGAAGAATTACGTGACAGTGGCGGAGAGTTATGTGACAATGACGAATTGCATATCAAGGAAGTTGGTGACGCGCAACTTGACAAAGCGTTGACAAAACTTGTTGGCAAGGAAAGACGTAAAAGACGACGATGGAGCTAGATTTTCATCGCCATAAGTGGAATGTGTGTGGAACCCTTGAGAGGAGGGCAATCTAGACGAGGAACAAGCTGAATGGTGGTAGGTATTATTTTTGATGACGGAGGAAGACGCTCAAGTGGACATGCAACAAGCAAATGAAAATCGGGCCAAGGAGAACGTTCATGCAAGTGGTGAAGGAAGCGCCAATGTGGAGTGTGCATTAGGAGGTAGGGCAGCTGGTAACTCCAACACAAGTGCGGGGGAGAGTGCCTAGAGGTATAGAGGATGGGAGTCAAGTAGAAAGGAAACTGCAAGAGAGTGTGCTCGAAAGACAAGAACTGATGATCGTGTATTTGCAAAGAAGATTGTGGAGCATAAGCGTTCTAGGGAGCAATTGATGATTGTTTGAAGAGAACCAACCGTCAACAACGGGTTTGTTTAGTAGAGAGGAATCCTACGAACCCCCACCAACAATAGACATGGTTGCAGTAGCAACGGGCAAGCAAAAATGCCCGAAATTCATTGGAGATGGGAAGGAGGTCCCTAAGCGCCATATTGGAAAGTGTGAAACAATATGGAAAGCGAATGGAATCACAATTGAGGACGTATGGTTGCGATTGTTCTTGACAACATTGCGTGGCATAACAATTGATTGGCATCTTAAGAAAGAAGATCTCTTCATTGATTGGGCGAGTCTCAAGGAAGAATTCAAGGAGTTTAGATTGGATGAGGATGACATGGAGATCATTGGTGAAATATATTCCATGAAGTAGAAGAGGGATGAAAATGTAAAGTCATACAACCGCCATCTAAAGGAATTGGTCGCAAATATGTAGGTGAAACCTGGTGATAGATTGCAGAAGCTGTTGTTCATGGATGGGTTGCTACCACCTTAGATGAAAATGATGAAGGTTGTTCCATGAAAAACCTACCAGAAAGTGTTTGATCATGTGATGAACTTGGAGAGCGAGATGGAGAAGGTTGTTGGAATTCACATTATTTTCTAGAAACGAGCGTAAGCAAACCATTAACTCAAATCTTGTACAGAAAGCGAAACAGAAGTACAAAAGAGATTTGGGGCACCCATAGGTACCATAAATAATCACTATACGTAGATAATATTGCACAACACTCTAATAACTAAAATGAGGAGTGGGAGTGGGGTATTTATAGCAATACCAAAAGCCCAATTACTGCATAAAATTTAACCTAAGTCAACGTAACAAGAGGGCTTAAGGTTAATTACATGTTATAAGGAGGGCTTAACCATAACAAGGTTAATTTCTATGTTGACCATTAGGTGTTGTTGTACTTGATCAATAAGTTGACAATTCACGAACGAGTTAGTGAGTGGCTTGTTACGTTGTGGGAGTTTGTATTTTGAGTGGTGGTTAGACCAGGGAAGAAACATGTCATAGTTGATCAACTGTCAAGGTTCCACATAGGACAACCTATGGAAGGAGTAGTGTTGAACAAATTTTTGGACGCTTGTTTTTTCTCAAACACTGTGAGGTAGTCGTGGCACAACCGTACAAGTATGTTGGATAATACTTGTCAATGGGAGAGTTGTTGAAGGAGTTATCGACAATTGAGAAGAAGGTGCTTCTGGCAGGGCTGTGGTAGCCCACAAATTATTGTGACGTGAAGGAGCTTGTGGCCGTGCGATGTGGCAACGAGTTGGAAAGCTGCTGGGGAGGGACTTCATTCCATTTTACCCATCTTAGCTATAAAAGTTGTTTGAACGTTGGGGTTTGGATTTTGTTGGACCATTAAAGACTAACAAGAGAGGTTGCAAGTGCATTGTTATAGCGATTGAGTGTCAGAAAAAGTGGGTGGAGTCATGGGTGTTGCTAGGTAACTTTGCAAAGAGCACTACTTGGTTCTTGGATGTGCAAATTATTACAAGGTTTAGAGTGCCTCTTCAATTGATGAGTGATCACGGAGGACACTTTGTCAACGAAATCATTCAGAAGTTGACATCGGAGTTTAACATTTTGCATTTGTTGTTGAGTTCGTACTATCCAAAGGCAAATGGCCAAGTGGAGGCAATGAACAAAGTTTTGGTCTTAATAATGTACCAGACTTATGGAATTGAGGATGTTGATTGGGAGGAAAAATTGCCTACAATCTTGTGGGCATGTAGGATGATGTATAAGCCGATGACAAAGCATACACCATTCCAACTAATGTACGGGTAAGAGGTAGTAGTGCCGATTGAGTTTTTGGTTCCAAGTCAGAGTGGTGGTGTGGAACCGTCTTGGTGATTAGGAGAGTTTAGAAGAGATGCTGACGACAGTTATCAAGTTGGATGAGAAGAGGGCCTAGTGTCAGTGCAAGCTTTGGCATGACAAGCATTGACGAAAGTTGAAGGTAGGTGACCTCGTGTTGAAATACAATGGCAACTATGAGATCAAGCCAAGGAAGTCGAAGACCTTGTGGCTTGGACCCTTCCAAAAACAAGAAATTTTGGGTAACAATGTAGTCCGATTGAAGAGACTGGACGAGATGCAATTTCCTAAGATAGTTAGTGGTTTGAAATTGAAGTTGTACAAGGTAAGGGCGCAGGTGAACCTTGTCAATCACAAACCATATGGAGAAGAGTCAGGTATGGGCAGGATGACAATTGCATCGAGTCATTCTTTGGGATCCTTTGAAGGAATCTCGATACATGAAGTTGGAGAATGTAGTCATACAAGAGAAAGCAGTTTCGATGATAGAAGTTACTTTGGAGACAATGAACTTGCGGAGCCATTGGCATGGTTGGACGAGTAGGAAGTCACCAGGAATGACATGTAAGTTTGTAACCAACAATGGAGTAGGAAGAGTTGATGCCCAAATCCATTGAATGTAGGAGATTGCATATCCATGTCAAATTCCCGATGTTGTTGAAGGACAAAGTTCATTTGGTGAGGAGGACATGCAACGAATGGCGATGAGGCATGTTGGACAAGAACGACTGCCAGATGAAGAACCTTAGAGTGATGGGAGCGAATACGAAGGAATGAGTCTGTTGGCAACCATTGGACATGCTTAACAAAGATTGCGTGAAGAAACAAAACCATTGCGTGAAAGGAGTGAACAATTAAATGTTTGGATTGGCAAATTGCAGAGACAACATGCACAAGGATTGATGCAGTTGAGACAAAATTTGAGAGCAATCGACAAAAATAGATTCTTTGTAGAAGGACAAGTCCAAAGGATACTCCTAGAGGCACACGCCAAACTAGCAGATGTTGGGAAATGCGGACAACCATGTGATGGAAGTTGAACTTCTGGGAGCACTAACTTGGCAAGCGATGCGGAGACAAGTAGATTGGCAGTTCTTCCAAGCAAAAAATTGGCAAAAATTGATTGATATCTCAACATCTCGTAGCATTCCCATATTGGAAACTTTATAGAACATAGGTAATAATATATTACTCTTGTAATATCTAGTTGAGGGGCCCATTGAGTCTTCTTTTGCTAGGTAATTGGGCAAATGATGTTGCCAACCGGGAGAAATAGATTCTTCGGAGAAGGACAAGTCCAAAGGATACTCCTAGAGGCACACAACAAACGAGCAGATGCTAGGAAATGCCGAGAACCATGTGACGGAAGTTGAACTTTTGGAAGCACTAACTTGGCAAGCGATGTAGAGACAAGTAGATTGGCAGTTCTGCCGGGCAAAAGATTGGCAGAAATTGATTCACATCTCAACATCTCACTGCATTCCCATATTGGAAACTTTATGGAACATAGGTAATAATATATTACTCTTGTAATAACTAGTTGAGGGGCCCATGGAGTCTTCTTTTGCTAGGCAGTTGGGCAAATGATGTTGGCAAGAAATGTATTCTGATATTATTTGACATTTATCAATATAATTACCATTAGCCCTTATCTTTCCTTTTATTCATACATATGGCATGTTTGTCTAGATGGTTTAGATCATAGTGGGGTATCAAGGCTTTTTCATGCTTGTTGCAGTCGGATTATAATTTATACTGCAATCACTTAAAATGACAGGAGATGGAGTGATAAGTTTAATCACATTGCAATTGTGAGTAATTTTTATATTAATACAAGAGAGACATTCAGAAAGTTCTTGTTTGCAAATGAGACGAAGTATCTAATGTGTTTCATTTATGAAAATGATCAGAGATCATCAGAGAGTGGATTTTGTCAAGAATTAGAACTAATTTGATTTATTTGCCATTCTAGAGGATTGCTATAAAGTCTAATGGAATGGTTGGGAATTGCTATCAACAACTTTGACAAGATTTGATATTTTTTATGAAGGATAATAATTGAAGCAAGCATTGGATGTAGAATTTCAAGCTTGAATATTAAATTCACATCACACTTGCAGGTTTCCAAATGTTCTAGTCACTTGGGGGAAGCAACCATGTTTGAGCCATAAAGAATGTTATTTGGGGTTTGAGATGGAGTGTAATGATTGAACTTATCATTGACATTCTATTGGATGATAATATAAAATTCAAAATCTGACATCGAAAATGAGGAATATTAGACTTGGTTGCAATGCAATATGATGTAAAGCGGTATATAGGTTTCTATGTATACTTGAATTATTTTGTGTCTCGGATTAGTTGTCAAGGGAATAATATAACAATGCAATCAAGTCAACAAGCTTAAGACTTCTGTTCTAATTAGAGAATGACACTCTATCGTAATCAGCTGTCTTACCAATTATCTCCTTCCCTCTTGCTTGCCAAAAAATTAATAAGATTGTGTTGGAAGAAGGGTTGGTTGGCTTCTTGGCTGCAAGGCTAGATAGAACCTTAAATTTTTTGTGTATTTTCACTGTTAATAATAAAGATCTAAAACTAGCTTTCCTTTTAATCTGTGAATGAAGAGGGATTCAGGACCTGCTTGAAATTCACATTGAGTTGTTCAGAAGATTGCACCTTTACCACCATATTGTAAAGCTCAACTAGTCTGTTTGTTTGTTATTTCCTGCAATTTCATGAATTTATACAAATTGTTGTTTGTGTAGGTTGTCTTTTTGACTTTCAAAGTAAATACTCTTGAATTGAAAGTGTCAAATGGTAAAGGTTACACTAAGGGTGGGTAATTTGCCTTGTATTCTCTTATGACTGTTTTTCCTACTAGACCATGAATACCATCTGCAGCTAGATGCTCCTGCTCAGGTTGATCTGAGTGTCATCTTTCATTGATCCCATATCACCTTTTTTGCTATATCTAGAATGGCTGACTGGACCCCAACATTGTCTCCCTCCTACTCTGTTATATTAAGTTTATCCTCAATGATTGACTTAACAATAAGTATTGATTGTGACACCGAGTCCCACAGCTATATTCTGCTTAGCGCGAGATTCCTTTTTCTTCCATCTTGAAAGTCGATATCTAGGAAATGTGCTAGAGGCATAACAAATTAGGCTAGCTTGGTCGTATTTATATTCTCTGGAAATTATTTTTATTGTGAGTTTCTAATTAGTTGAATAGGTTTTGTGATAGTTTATGATTATCCTGTTCGAAATTGCATTGTATGCATGTTGCCCTAATATATGATGAGGCTGATTTGCCAATGTATTATTCCAGAGAATGATGATATACCTTTGCTACTGTTATGAGTTCTAACTGCTGTATATTTGTTTTAATTGCATGTTTCATTATTGTTATTCTCTGCTTTACCATTTGGAAGACATAAATCTCTGTACTCCAGTTGGGACATATTTGAAATGAAAGTTTTTGTCTTTTGTTTATGTTTTACATATTTTGATCTTGCCTGCAGCTCATAATGGAAATGGAGAAATTTATGGTACATTAAGGGTTATACTTGTTTAATTATGGTGCTTTGACATATGAGCTTAAGTGATATCTGTCCATAAGATTATCATGTTTTCCTCTTCAAAGAATGTAAATGAAATATGCACAACTTGTTGATGAGCAACAATGCTCTTAGAAGTTGAATCTCATTGGCATCTATGTAATCAGTAATTATAGTTCTCTGTTCTGAGCATAGTTTTGGAATAAGCACACTATAACCTAATCTTTCAGTAAGCTTATCTCTTGGATGCCTTACATGCTCCTTTGAAGCAGCATAGATGTTGTGACTTCTTAATCATGTTGACCATTGCTGGTCTTTGGGAACATTAATAGATATTCTTTGTTACAGCGATATACAAAATTTTCCAGTTTAGAACATTTGGAGATTGATGTAGATGGAGCTATCTATTTTTCAGTATCTTGTTTCTATTCTGGTATGTTTAGTTCAAATTATTTTCTCATGCCACATATATTTACTGATTAGGTGGCTTTGTGTTTTGGTAGCTGTCTGCTTTGCTTGGAGACATAGGTTTGAATATCCGTGAAGCTCATGTCTTCTCCACAAATGATGGGTACTCTCTGGATGTATTTCTAGTTGATGGCTGGAAATCCAAGGTAAGAAGGATAAAATGAAAATGACTGATTGTGTTTGTTTCCTTTTAACTGTTGTTTTATAGATTTCATGTCTACTGTATATGATCATTAAACGAGATTCAAGGACCAATATGTTTAATATAGTTTATGCTTTCCTATCTTGTAGAGCGCGCATTACTTCCTCCTCTTCATCAGGTTCACATTCGATGTTTTATTTTTCTAGACAATGTTAGTGTTGGTGACAGCCTGTTGATTTTATTTACATATAATGTTCAAAACTTGTTTTATCCATGAAGTCTTATGTTTCTACTATTTTACCAGGGAAACAGTTTGACTTTTTCATCAGTAACAGCTATCATAGTTAGTGGATGGGGACGTCAGCCATAACTAATGCTTCTGTATTAGAAGTATTGTCTTCGATATTATATTTATCATATCCATAACCCAACCTTTATGGGTCTGAGGCGGTGCAATGACTTTATATCAATAAGCATGCTTAATTTTTCTGTTTAACAAAAATACAGACATAAATTTTCATTCATGACAGTTTTGATGAATTCTTGGAAGTTATTATTGATGGAAAAACCTTGATGTGTACCAATCATGTCACAAGAAGTGTTCTTGTGTTTTTAATTACTTATGTAGTACTTTTTGGTTACTAGAGTGCATTGTAACAGCTCTTTTCGATGAGTCTCATTGGCCTACTTTGGCAACCCATGGACATCAGTAAAATCATTTCATCATTCCTAATGAGTAATTTATATAATGTGATATTGGGGGCCTTAAGATGCAATTCAAGTTACAAAGTTTTCATTGTTGGTTTTATGTACAGCGTGATTTTGGATTGCTATTATTTTACCATGTGTTGTACACAAGGTTGTATGGGTGCAGAGGTGCATGGGTATGCATGTTGCAGGTACATGGTACCTGGTGTGGATCTCCAAATTTTGGGTATGTGGGTGTGAGGGTGCAGGGTTACACTGGGTGCGAAGGTGCAACCATATAAGCTCCATGGGGTGCATGCTAAAAAGTACCCATGCATTGTCAATATGGACTTGCTTTTGGTTGGTGTTCCTCTTGCATATCTGACAGTGTCATTAAGGTGCAGTATACATATTCAAACACACAGTATGGGTTTGTGTCTCTGGTACAAGCCTAAAATCATGGGTATGCGGACCCAGAAAACGTTGGTTGTACAGCAATGACAACTGTGTATGAAAACAGTTTTTCTTGGGTGCATATATACAACTCATACTTCACTCCACTTTATTTATTCATCCTTTCCAAAAATTAACTTTTGTGAGTTGACCCAAGACATTTTTTGGTTCCAGAATCAAGGTATGAAGTTTGTTAAAGAAAAAACTGTCGCAAACATTTTGATTGGAGCAGCATTCATGGTTGCATTTGATATGTGAACAGCAATGCATCCACTTCAGCCTGGCATAGCATTTTGTAGTGGCATCAAACTTACAGGTTCAAGATCTAAGATTAAGCATCACGCAAACTTGTGTTCTACCTAGTTGATTGAATTAGAGTTATAGCAATATCCTACATCCAGAAGAGGAATGAGTATCAACAGTGAGTAAATATTCAATGGGCTATAATTGTATTAGCAGTTAAGCTAGCTTATCCCTGCATGGAAGAGCTGTGCTAGATATAAAGGCATAGAAAAAAGAAATTGACCAAGTCCAATCACCTATTGGAGGATATGAAGGAGTGGAAGCCCACAAGTTTCTTGGGAGCTTGAAATTCTCTGGTGCTTCGAAGCAGTATATCTTGCCTCTTTCCCACCTATATCTTGCCTCTTGCAGCCAACTTATTTACCTATTCGTATTGAAGTGTTGCTAGACCAGAAAGCCCAACCCTCATCTGGAGGTGCCAAGTTGCTTTGGTGAGCATTGTGAATCTTTCATGTGCCATGTGTCCACTTAGAAGATGCCTTCTGTAGGTGTTACTTGTCCAACTAGACAATGCTTTGTGCAGTTGGCACATACGTAAGCTGCTAGCCAATTTTTCTATTTGTACTGAAGATTGGGAAAGAATATGATACATAAAGCTACTTGAACATGCTGCAAGAATTCTGCATGTGCCACATGTTGTCAAAGATGATGGATTTGTTTATTGCTGCATCCCATGTGTTGATTGTTACTAGAAGCATTGGCAGTCCAAACTGAAGACAAATATGTCTAGCAGCCCAGTAGACCCATTAAGACATATATGCCTTGTAATCGTAAGGTGTCCTTCCATCATGTATAGTAAGGCACCAACAATGGCCTATAGCATCAACAAGACAGGTATTCTTTGTTGCCATTAGCTGTCCCAATATCAGATTTATCAAGGAGCCATCTATGTAAAGAACAGTGATGTAAATCAACTTCACACAGGCTAAACAATAATGGAGGTGTCTACATCTACTAGACAATCAACAGTTGCTTAAAATAAGGGACATTGCTTGTATAGATTGTGCTTCTGATGCTGTTAGTGTAAATAACACAGTAAGACAAACGTGATAGGATGTATCAAGTGGAAGGTAATCAAATTTTTGGTTATAACAGTTGACAACATCTTGATGGTGGTTGTTATGGGCGTATGTAAAATTGGAAATTGAAACAAATTTATAAAACTGAAATTTGGAATCTTAACCAAAATCAGTTGGCTTCTGGAACAGAATTTTCCTTTAAAAATTCAGGAATATGAATATAATGAATGCATTAAAAAACAGATCTTGAAATAAACTTTAAATAAAAACAAAAAATAAAACTCTCTCCTGCTCACAACAAATATACAGAACAACCCAAACTTGCAGCTGGCCACCCTACGTTTGAGGAGATAACCAATCTTCTATCCTGTGAAATTTTAGTTCATCCAAAAAAAGACTTCTTATTCATGAAATCTCCTCATACTTATATATGAGAGAGTTCTTATTTTATTTTATCTTTATTTCCTGACGGTACTTGTTCCGTTATGCTAGCTGTACTTGCTTTGTTCCCTTAGCTATACTTGCTATGATACCCAGCTGGACTTGCTTTATTCTCCAACAGTGCTTGCTTTGTACTCTTAGTTGGATTTACAATATTCTCCATTTGCACTCAACTGTTCTCTTTTAGTTTTACTTGCTTTATTTTCTTCCTGTAAACTATTGTTATTCCTGTCTGTAGCATTTAGGCTCATAACAAGATTGTCTTGCCCCCTTTGATTTTTATAGAGTCATTGTAAACAGTAAAGGATGCTGGAGTATGTCAGGCCCATCCCAAGAAGGATTCTCTGCAGGTGGATCCTTCCATCGTGCTGAAAATGCTGTAAGAACCCTGTTTCGTAGTCTTCATCTCTTGTACCCAAGATGTGCTCAGGTATCAAGATCGATTTTCCTTCCTTGTTTGTTCTATGTTATTTGGGGTTGAATTGATAATGAAAGCTTTGACAGCAACCTTTGGGGTGGACGAGCAGCATATGTCCTTTGTCAATGTTGGTCCAGTCAGTGACCCGCCGCTTGGAGTTGGGATGTTTTGAATGTCTTGCAGCTGGTTTCTTTGTATGTGGTGGTTTCTGAATATCTTTCATGCCTGCTTACCCATGGGGGAGGCCTTGAGCATGGATCTTGAAACGTTGTTGTAATGTTGCTAGTATGGATGGGTTTCTACTACTAGTGGGTCTCTTGGGCCTTGCTTGTTAGACGTGATTTGGGGCTGATTTGATAACGAAAGCTTTGGCCAGCAAGCTTTGGGTTGGACACGCAGCATATATCCTTGGTTAGTGTAGGCCCAAACAGTAGCCTGCAGTGTGGACTTTGGCATTTTCTGAATATCCTGTAGCAAGTTTCTTTGTATTTGGTGACACTAGTGCTTACATGATGTGATCTTCAGTTCTCTGAGGTGGTTGTTCCACCGGATGGTTAGTTGCTCAAGTGTTGTATGTGATTCCTTTTATTGGGAGGGGGGGCCCCTATAGAACCTCCGTTTGCCAAACCAAAAACAACCAAAAAAAAAAAATTTGTAGTGTTTGTTTTAATCTGTTTTTAGAACTTGTTTTCTGCTGTTGCATGTTGCTTTAGTACTTGTGTAATTTTTGGCATCTGGGGGTACACATGAACTTAAAGGAATTTTGGCAATGGGAATCTAGATGCATTATTAAGGGGACTTGTGATTTTATTTTTCTGCATGACAGGATCAGTGAAGAGCCCGAGTTGCTGACTTCATGCAATGCTGTGGTCAGGACGCTAGCAGTTTGCATAAAGCGCTGGAGGATGCTGTTTCCGGTACAGAGGTAGACCTTATCTCTATGAGCTAGTTTCATCACAAAAATATAGTTAGTTCTGAGAGCTGTACGATGTTGCTGGTAATGTATTAAACCATAAACATTTCCATTTTGTGTTGGAGCACTCAAAATATTTGACATAATATTATACTGAATAATGTTGCAATTTGTTCTTTTTTACTTTGATCTCTAACGTAGATCTTGGAAAAACATTGTTTCTCATAAGAAAGGCTATCAAATTCAGTTACTTTGCAAAAGGATTATCATGTGCACCATAAATCTGTGAGTCTTACAACCATGCTAAGAAAAATTAATTGCTATCAAAGTAAAAGGATTTCTTACCTTTTGCACAAATATATCTTAATGCCTTAGATGCCTTGGGAGATTATCTTAATTGCTATCAAGTTCAGAAGCCGAAGGCCACTCTTTATAATATATTATTTTTTTTTTAATTTCTGAAATAAAAATACCTGTTACCCCATTTGATGAGAAATCTAATCCATAGTGCGAGAGGAGCATCTTATAAGTTTGTCCAGTGGAGTGGTTGGATCATTGCAGCTAAGTACAATGTGTATCTTCTTAATGTGGCAAGGTCTTGGTAACAGATTCATGTCAGGACATGTAAGTGTAATTGCATCTTTCCTGTACTGTTTCCAGTGTCAAAGTCCTGAATTTAGCATAGGATTGTTGAAGAGGGGCATGAATGACCCTTCACATTAGCCATGCATAAATCATGTTGTATCTTTTCTTTGTTTGGGCTGTAAATAGTTCTTGACACATTTGGTTAAGGTTGTAGAATTTATAAAAGTGGGAAAGGAAGAATGCGGCAAAAGTTTACAAGAGTAAGAACACAGATGATGTGGATATCAAGAAAACTGTTCAACTAGTATTAATTGAAGAAGCAAATTGATTACAATGTCACTATATATGGAAAATGATGGAAAGGTTTGTACTTCTAAATTCTTAACATCATTATTTTCTTAAGTTCAGGTTTAGATTCTATCCAACAACGTAGTAGACAAGAAAATTGAAATTGGAAGTTGAAACCATTCTTTTCTAATAAATGAACATAGTCATTTCTACAAATAAGAAACTTCTTGCTATGAAGTAGCAATGTCTAAAGCAGCATGTATAAGAACAATTCCCTAGTGGATTGTTCATGCTGAGCTTGTGCTTATCCACTTTGCCTCAAGGGCATCTTCAGAATTATTTTTCAGTTTCATCTTCTAGATCCATGGGTCACTACACCTCAGGCTAACAGAGATTCCCATATATGGTGTTTTGCTCTTCAGAATGCCTTACCTCTAGGGGCTCTTTTGGTCATCATCATGGATGGTATTTCTCTTCTTCAGTCAGTTGGTGTCTCCATAGGTCAATTACCGTCTTTCAAATATTCTTAAAGAGTGGCTACTAGGGCTATAATTCTTACTTCTTGCTTGTAACAGGACGAGATTGCAGTTCTTCAATGTTACTTGAGCACTCCTGATTAGCTATTATAGCTTATGTACTTGAGTTCCGTTCACCTACTCTGCTAATCCATGGACATCAATATAATTTCTTTGTGTCTTTGGTAAAATGATGAGTAGAGTAAAATAATTGAATGCTTTCTCAGTCCTGGGATGTTGGTTCAGGGTATATTGTTATTAAATTCCACATTTTAGTATGGTCAACTGAGAATAGTACCACGACAGATGATCTTTGGTAAAATACAGTGATCTGTGGGAACTGGCATTAAACCTGGCACTGACAGGTTTGCTGGAAATATTATAGTCTGTTTGAAGTGTTGTAGAATAACCAGTTAGAATAATACCCTTGTCTAATGATGTGTGATTCCTTGGACATGAAATGGTGATAGTCCTGCTCCAAAGGCATTTATCTGTCATGTTGTAATATGTGAATATCAGGCATGCATTGATGTCTTTTATGACAAGAAAATTTACAAGTCTTATTTGGAAGTTGTGCAATTTTGGCACTTGTCTTTTCCAGGTCTATGAATTGCTTTGATTCTTTTTGTTGAGCTGTCAATATAAATGTGATGCAAACTTGAATTTTTCTGGTAATATACTGATTAGCTTGCACTGGGATGTTTGAACTGATATTGAAGGAATGGTTGTTCACAAAGTTTTTTAACTGAGAGCAATGCTATATCTCAGGGTTGGCATTGATTAAATACAAGTTGATTTGATATGGTTTGTAGAAAGGGAACATTTTCATCAGGACTGCTTTTCTATGTAAGGTTAGCATTCATGAAGTGAGTGCCAAAGTTTCTTAAAATTTGACATTGTTTTTGGCTTTGCAATATTTATAATCAATTCAGAGGGATTCATGGTCAAGGCCTTCTCCATGTTCACCTCCAGTTGAAAGGTTGTTAACAAACAGCAAAATGCCATTTGATGACTGTGAAGTTGATAGATCACTATTAAAGATGGACAGAAAAGTGGCATCTGGCTCCTGTGGAGAACTGTAAGTATATATTGCAAAGATGTTTTGAAATTTATAGCAGGTCTGATTTGCAATTGATTTTTTTAATCTTACAAGATACTTTGCAACTTTCAGTTATCGTGGAACATATCTTGGTCAAGACGTTGCAATTAAGGTCCTTAAACCTGATCGTCTTAATGAAGATCTGAAGTATGAATTTGCTCAAGAAGTTATGATCTTACGGTAAGCATTGTTGAAAAAACTTGTTTCTATTAGTCTCATGCATTTTGTTTCTCAAGAGTCTTTTATTTTATTTGGAAGGCACCCACTTTCACAAGAATAAGGCTTCTCTTGCTATGACTCTGGGCATGTATAGGCTTCACTCTGTTTCTTCTTATGAGAGTTGTGGTCGAGATGGTTTTGTTGACTAGTTCACTTCCACAATTTCTTGTGTTTTTTGTGATGACAAGTTCTTTGAGATGGTTTCCTTGACTAGTTCACTTCTACAATTTCTTGTGTTTTTTGTGATGACAAGTTCTTTGCGATAGTTTCCTTGACTAGTTCTCTTTTACAATTTCTTGTGTTTTCTGTGATGACAAGTTCTTTGAGATCTTTGCAGAAACGTGGGCCTTTATCGTGTTAGATGCTGCTGGGGATTTGGACGCACATAACCTTAAATAATATTTGCTTCATTTTCATTTGGCTTGTTTGGGGGTTCCAAGGGCCATGAAGTATGTCGCTAGGCATCTTTCCTCTGGATATTAATGTTGCCAAGAAGAAACCTAAATATTAAATGTAGTGGAGAGAGAAGCTTGTTTGTATATTGTTTTATTATTGTGTTATATTTTTACCATCAGAATGCTAGGGGGTAACCTGAAGTTTGTATGTAAGTGGGCAAAGGGGTCTTGTTCATAAAATGGCCCCACTTACGTTTATTTCAATTCTTGGTCATTAAATTTATTACATCAATTATTTGATTAATCTTTGTTCATTGTATTATTAGGTTTCCCCTCAAACCAACTCTAGTGGTCATATTTTAGCACTTCATCATTGAAATATTTGAATCTATTGGTTATAATTTCTACTTCATTTTGTTGATCTTGCCTTATTTGTTTTTTCATTGGTTAGCTGCTATTTCTGACACAGCTAAGCAATATCCCAACATTTTGGTGCTTTCTCTATCAAGTACCAATTAGACTAACGACAGAAAGGCTATCATATGTTCGAGATGGTAACAACCATATGTGCAAATTCTACCCTTTGGATTTGCTTGCCAATCTACTCAAGAATATACATTGAATTTTTGGAGTGTATAGTTTATTGTTTTAGGTTACAATTACTGTGCTGGGTGAGAGCCATCGAATCAAAGCATAAATGAAAATAAAATCTCTTTGATGAAATTGTGCTTGTTCTCCATGCCAAACTTATCCATTTCTAACTTTCCATTTGATTATGAGAATGGTTAGTTCATGTTTTTGCCTGATCAATCTTGTCAGCTTGTGAAGTCAATGGGCTCATATAAATTTGTGACTGATCTACTTCTAATATGATGTGAACTTCTCTTTCTTCAGAGTATAGAGTTTGAACAAGCTTACCAGGAATGATTTCTGCTTTATTCATTGGAAGTATGATTCAAATCAATAGTCATGTTGCTATGGAATCCTCTTTATTGTCTTTGAGGACATGGATTTAATTGCTTGACCACCAATCTTGCCATGCTCCCTTTTAACATATACTACATTATGTTTTCAACATAGATCGACCTCTTCATCTTTTATCAGCTTATTGCCATTGGCGAGGCCTTTTTCTTTCATGCACTTGTACTTGATAATATTGGCTGTGCACTTGCACAATGAGTTTGTAGAACCTCAAATATGGTATGATAAATGGAATATAAAGGTGATGCTTGAGTTTGCTAGGATTTTGGAGAAAATGTCTAACAGCCAATTGTCTTCATCATTTAATAATTCTTAATAATTTCAGTAAATTTTCTCCCCAACAATCTTTTCAACAACCTCGTCATTCTAAAACTCGTCAGAAGTTTTCCTAAATTTTGAAAATCAGACCCATTGAATCAAAATAAGAGTTGTTTGTATGGTTAGCAGACTTAAATGACTTATTGGGTTTGCCTTGATGTTCTGTTGGCAGGTTGTAATGTTTGGGGCAACCGGGATTATGTCATTTTTAACCTTTGTGTGCTCAGGGATCGGAGCACTTTGAGAGCATTTTGGATAGGGTATGATGTATCCTCTTGATGTGATGATGCCCACATTTATATCTTTTGAGACCCCAATCAAAGTGTGAAACTTTTAGAATGTATGTCAATCTTTTTGGGAGAAGTTCTTGCTGGAATTTCATGGGTGCTAAAAAATGGTTGACAACTGTTGAAATTTCTTGCATAGCATATGTGCAGACTGAGGTGTTACAATCTTGAAAAGGGTTTCACTGCACTTGATGACCTGAAAGCAAGAAAGTCCGACTTGTGATCCCCAAGATTCAAACACCCCAGCTTGAAATATGTTTTCTCTAATGGTGTTGATTTGAGGGTTTTCTTGGCCTCCTGAAATGAATGGATGCCTCAAACAGTGGTTGGCTTGAAGGTATCGGTGTTCAAGGGATGCAAGTAGTAATCTAGCAGCCACCAACATCTTTGGTAGCCAATTTTGAAGTGAATATGAGTTTTCAGTCTCAGACATCTGCCCTAGTCCTGGGAAGTAATTTACAGGTACTGCATATTTGCTAGAGAAATGCATGATTACCTTTTGAACTAAGTCATAAGCTATGGAAGTTTAGGATAGGTTCCAACTTTAAGATGGATTCTTTATCAAATGTTTTACTCTTACCTACTCCTAAAATGGCTTTTTTCAAACCATATACTAGTTTTTGGCCACAGTTTGTGAGAGTAGTTGCAAATGCCTTCATCTGATATGCTTTGGCCACCGGCTATCTATTGATTTGAGAAGTGATTGGGTCATAGACTAGGTCTTGGTATTACAGTTACTTGGGCAACTTTTGTCAGTTTGTAGGTGTTGTCAAACTTTTTGTGGTACTAGCTGGTTTTCTTCTCAAAATCCCCTCCTGCTAAATCAATTTGGGTCTTCATTCATTTCTCTGCTATAATCCATTCCTTTTCTAGAAGAGGGTGGACTAAACTTTGTGGTAGAATTACCCCTTTCAGCATTGTTGGTTTTTGTTTCTTTCACTCAATCTACTAGGTTTTGAGCACTTGATACAATATACTCTTTGGAATTGCCATTTGGTTCCAAACTTTAGGATAAACATTTAGTCCCTTTTGCTCATCAGATTTTGGTGGAATCCACGCCAATATCTCTTTGTCACTGTTGTTGTCACTCATGCCTTGGAGAGGGATTCATTTTTTCTCTAGCTCATCATCCACTTGAACTGCTTCAATCAAGCATGTCTACCTTCTCAAGCACCTTCTCTTGTGAACTTGTGTTCTCCTTGACAACATTTGCTTTGATGTTTTTTCTTTCCTTTTCTTTGGCCCTTCCCTTTGATCTTATAATTGCTTGGTGGGCAAGTGTGACAAATCATTCTTTTTGCCACATACTGGCAATTGGAAACAATCTAGTTTTATGAGCTTTTAAAACTTGCTAGTGCCATCTGCATTGTTTCAACTCTCTTTCTGTACAAACGATCTTTATATATTTGCCTTGCTGTCTTTGAACTTTTTGCTTATGTTTTTCACTTACATTTTATGAATCAATATGTTGATATGAAATAATTCAAGGTAGGAGGGTCATCAAGTGATCAACATATGCCTTTGACATGAGAACATTATTCACTTCCTATGGATTATCCTGCTTCCATTAGACTTTTGATGAATGAAGTTGTTGATCATAATCCTCCAAAGATAAGTGAAGCCTCTTTTACATTCATTCCCCTTTGTTGGTTTGACTCTTGTTTTTTGACTAAATGGCTCATTAATGTTTTTTCTCTTTTTTTCCCCTTCTCCTTCCTATTTTTTTGCTTTTTCAGACTGTTTATGACTGTGAAGTATTGATATTTGCAATGGGTGATAATGCAAAAGTACATACTCCACGTGGTTTCAAGGATGCTAAAGACTGTCACCATGGATGGATATTGAGCTTGTTATTCTCACCCCAAAGAATTTGGATATGGATCGAACATTCCCTATACACAACAGTAATGATCCACAAATCATATGTACAGTCATCAAACATGAAAAGAACCCAACACAATAAAGGATATATGAATGTCTCTATTATAGATGGTCTTCAGTATGGTCAGGCCTGACTATATTAAATCACCATGTACATAGGAATGCATATGGTAGATATGCTTGCTGAATGCAGCAGTCTATATGTGGGTAACCTTACCAACTCATCATTAATATACAAATGAAAGGCAGACAACATGTGCATCACATTTATGCATATGATCATTCCTTCATTGAATACTTGATTTGTTCATGGTTGATTTTTTTGTAATAATGTGGTTGCTTGCCATTGGGCTTCAACGGTGAGACCCACTTAATGAAAACTCATTTGACTCAATTGTGTGTGATTTGTTATGTTTTAAACAAATCATAGAAGTCCGTTTGCTATCAAATAATTTGGATCTGAAATTATAATAAGTTTAATAGCATTTCATTGGATTTTTTGTTGAGAGAGTCACTTGTATTTTTGGTGTCAAATTGAACTTTTTTTTTTTTTGATTATTAAAACAAAGGGTTTGAAAAGGGTCCCCCACCCTTTTACATGAAAAGCGAGCTAGAAACCAAAGGGGTCTCAGGGCAGCAAAAACCACTAAAGGCCAGAAAAGCTAGAGTCCTTTTGTCAAATTGAACTTTTAATATTGTTAACAAATTTGAAATTTGGTTGTGTTCTTGAATTATAGATAGTGTTACTGTTCCTTTCATGAGACAATAAATTATAATTTACATTCTTATTATCTATTTGACGAATATCTACAGGAAAGTTAAACACAAGAATGTTGTTCGATTCATTGGTGCTTGCACAAAACCACCTCATCTCTGTATAGTTACAGGTACTATTTTCCCTCTAAATCATATTTTTTTTACAGAAACAAGACAACAATATATTAGAAATATGAATAAACGTGAGTATTTAAATTTTATTTCACAATATACTTGGGATTCAAGGTTGGGCACTGTAACTTTGTTGTAAATAAATTGATTCTGTTATAAATCAACTTGAACCAACATAATAATCTATTACATTCAAATGAATGGTTATTGCATCTTGGCTTCAGTTTTGAATTATGTTTTGTCTTTTGCAACTGTGGATCGTAATAAAAAAGGCCCAATTTATTTTTTCAGTTTGTTTGTTCTTGGGCCTTGTGACTTTTGACCATTCTTATTATTGTTGATGCTGAGAAAATTGGGATTGTTCCTCATATATCTGAACTTTGAAGTCCCCCTGCTAAACAGAGAATAGTCCACCATCTGCATGTTAACCTCTGATTGATGATCAAATTATGTTTCTATTCCATTTTCAATTTCAGTCTTTTGCACATATGGGTATCAGTAGGGACGAATGTTTGTGGGCAAGCTTCATGGGAGAATCTCGATGGCATAATCGTGGGTGCGCCGTGGCAGTAACCCTTGTGGTTCTCTAAATACGGGTGCATTCCTATCAACAATTTCCTGTAATTCAGCTGGCTGAACTGTATCATCGGTATTCGGGGCCTGTAGTGCAAATAGTTGTGCCACCACCCCTTGAGACGATTTCTTCAAAAGTTTTTCCATTCGATGTGAGCTGATGAGTTGGGTAGGACTTGCGGTCATGCCATGGAGAGTGTATTGCTTCCCATGTTCAGTGAATTGCATCCATAGCTCAGAAAAGTCCCATACTATTGGGCCTAGGGTATGAAGCCATTGAGTTCCCAACACAATGTCACAACCCCCCAAAGGAAGGGCAAACATGTCCGCCCTGAGGTTGTAGTCGCCCATCATCACCTTTACATTTTTGCATTTTCCTTTGCATGGTAGAGTACCCCCATTGGCAACCATGACTTCAAATGAATTGCAAGAGTAGATGTAACAGGCTGCTTTTTTAGCTACCCGAGGATCAATAAAATTGTGGGTACTACTAGAATCAATGAGGATTATGAGTCGCTGGCCCTTGAAATGCCCTACCACTTTCATGGTCTTGGGAGTAGAAATCCCAGCTAATGCATGTACTGAAATTTCAGGTGGTTGGTCCTCTATCGGTTCAGACTCTTCAGGTTGATCTTCTTCTCTATGGTCCTCCCCTTCGTCATGTGGTTCCCTGGTGGAAGGTTTGCCCACATCGAGTAAATATAGTTTTTGTTGTACACACTTGTGGCCCGGAGAATATTTATCATCACAGTTGTAACATAGTCCTTGTGCCCTACGTGCCTCCATTTCTTCTCGGGTGAGACGTTTGATCTAGGGTGGTTTGTTTCCTGAGTTTGATGATGTCTGGGATGGAAATGGGGTTCGAGCTTGTGGAGGTTTAAAAGTATGCCTTTGTGCTGCGAATTTATCTTCAGCAAGCCTAGCCAATCCTACAATTGCCATCATGTTGTCTGGCTTGAACATTTTCACTTCAGCATGGATATCTTCCTTTAATCCACTAATGAAACAACTTTGGAAAAACTCGACACTCAATCCCCTAGTGCGATTTGCCAGCTTTTCAAACTGTCTAGTAATCATGGACAGATGTCGTCTGTCTTAACTTGGTGAGGGCTCCAGTGAAATCTTCATACTCACTGGGTCCAAAACGGGTGAGTAATTCTGTCTCAAATTCAGCCCAAGTGAGCCACGGATGCATATTCTCTAACCATTGGTACCATTGAACTGCTTCCTGTTCTAGGTTGAAAGATGCAATTGTGAGCCTTTGATTATGGGGAGTGGCATGAAGAGAAAAATATTGTTTGGCCTGATACAACCAATTGGTTGGGTCCTCTCCATCAAATTTTGAAAAGTCCAGCTTGGGCATTCTCTGAATTGTATTTAGAGGCAAGGTATTTTGTGCTCTGCCCTTGGAACTACCATCTTGACTCCTTGGTGATTGTCCTGCCAGAACATCATATTTTGCATTTAGGCTTGTTAAACGACTCTCGAGGTCATCAATTTTATCCAATTTGTCTAGTTTGGATAATGCCTAAAGGATTTGTGATTGATGGTTTTCAATTTGTTTCACTTGGTTGCCTAATCGCTCTAGCTCTTGGGTAGCTCTAGTACCACCAGCCATTTTTAGTCACTTTAGGGTCTCCAAAAAAGTTTATCGGAGTTATATGTCAAAACGATCGGCTCAAAGAGAGGATCGAAATGGACTATACCACAAAATGACGAATTTTGGCTTTTTGTACTCTTTTTTTACTACTGACAACTGACTGCTCAGTTCGCAGATCACAGACAATTTGCTTTGACTGTCAGACTGGTTATTCTTTGCATTGTTAGACTAACAACTGATAATTGACTGCTTTGACAATTGACAACTGATTGCTCTGACTGTCAAACCGTATATTCTTTGTATTGTTAGACTGTATATTCTCTATACTGTCAGACTATATATTCTTTGTACTATCACACTAGATATTCTCTGCACTGTCAGACTGTGACTGGAGTAGTCTCTTCTATAGTATGCTCAAATTTGGTTTTGGTTTTGATTGGGAAAGGACTTAAAACAAGGTTTCAATAGGGATAACTTAAGTCAAGGTGTGTCTGATTTTGTGGGCTCTCTGATATACAATCTCGTTCGTGATTAGTGGCTGGCCCAATATTTTAGAGCTCTAACTACAGAGGGTTCCACCATACCCGTAGTCGCACTATCCGTTTCTGAGGGTATTGTGAGAGTAACTTCCTAGGGCTAACCGCTTACTGGTGCACCACAAAACTCAAACAGTCAATATCTTCCTATGGGTGAAGGCTTCTCCTATTCCTAGGGGGTCTCCCTATATACCCGAGGGTACGTGGGAGCTCGCAGCCGTATATGGGTGTTGTCTAAGGCCTGGGTATTGGAGTTTGAGCACCCCTCACTTCACTAGACGCTTTATGGGCAATCTAGCTTAGCCAAAAATGACAACTCCTCTGTGATATTTTAAAACCCCCGGCACAGGGTTTCTAACCTAATCCACTAAAAACAGAAAAATAAATATATGTATTTTTTTTTTGGAAAGATACTTTAATGGAAAATGAGCAGAATGAAAAAAATTACAGAATAGAAAAATGGACGGAAGGACAAGAACTGTTGCTGCTGCTGTGGAACACGGCCCTAGAAAGAGCTTTGATACCACTTGTTAGGAACCTTCATATAAAAATAAGCATAACCACAATAGCAATGCAGGAATTAATGGAAATGCTTATAAACTAAATGACCATGAAAATGAAATAACATAAGTGCTTAAGAAAATAACTGATTGGAAATACAACAAACTTATATTAATCAAGCGGAACAGATATCGCAGGCCTCTTCGAGGGGGCAACCTCCTTGGAAGCAGAGCTCCGATACAATTTGAGAAAAATATGAGATACATTCTACTCCAAATCCATGTCCTTATATAGACTCTTATTTACCCTAACCCTAATGCTCAAGGGTCGGACCACATGAAAGAGGGGACCCGAGCTACTAATTCCTACTTATAATAAAAGTAAAGGTTACATCATAATGGGCCCATACACACTAGGCGCCCAAGGTGCAAACATACACCAACACTAGACAAGTACATAACAATGGTTGTGTTAGGATAGGGTCCTAACAGCTTCAAATTCAAATAGATATCAGGCATCTTAAGGGAATAGACTTCAAGCAGGTCAAAATATATCTAATTTGGGTGAGGATGATAATTTTTTGAGCTATATTATGTAAAGGAACCAATAATATGGACAGATTTCTTACATAAATTGACAAAATTTTTGTCTATAAAGAGTGAAGATTTGGGTTGTAATTCTCTTCAGTGGCATGGATGGATGTTCAATAGGCACCTTGGCCCGTTTAGGACTTTTTCTGGCTTATTAGTACCTTTCCTGGTTTGGTTACCTTTAAAACCTCAAAGACTGAATGTTTAATGAAACTATTCTCTTAAGTTTGCACAAATCTCAAGTCGTATAGCACAAATTGATGGTAATAATGCCTGGGACTTCATATATAATAGTCAGGAAAACTATATGTCAAGTTGGCTGGCATCCTATTAGTTCTTTCTTTCCATCAGGTTGGTTAGGAAAGTGCAAGAGAACTACATTCAATGCAACATACCGCTGTTAGGTCTTCTTGTTCTTTGATTGTCCAGGGATCCTAGCTGCTTTGTCCAAATTTTGATTCATGATCATGAATATGCAACACTGACTTCTATATTTGGTAGTCTCCTTCTGGCCATAACATATCTGATGGCTCCAACTACATTCCAGTTTATAAAATCAATGGTTGCTTTCTTGCACCATGTGCCCATTGTCTTTTACTAATGTCCCAAGTAAATAACTCATAAGAACATTTTAATTTTTACAATTAAGGGGAAGAAAGAAAAGAGAGCTGACAGTGAATAGATATCTGCTAAACACAACCTGTTCAAAGAAAAAGGGAAAGTTGAAAATAAAAAGTCAAAAGAATCTTCTAATTCTAAAAATTATTGAAGGATAGCTAAAAATGGAATAATTGAAAAAAGAAGACTTTTTGAGGGTTCAAAGTCTTTGATCAAGTTTATACTACTTTCCTTTAAGGATAGTGGCAAAGAAAAGCTTTGTGTTTATGTAATTCGTCTTGTTTTTATGGTTTAGGTGATTGATTTTATAAAATGCACACAAATTTGGGATGACTAGTAGAGAAACATGGTTTAAGCCCCTTTTAAGTAAATTTCATGCTATACAAGCAACAGAAAAGGAACTTCTGAAGCAAAAATGGGTATCCTAGATATATGGTTTATAGTTAATTTCATGGATGAAACAATACCATGACAAGCATTGATTTACCAGGAACAAGTGTTCCATATTTTGCAGTTCAAACATGAACAAATACATTCAGGACCTACACATTATTTATATCCTAAGGTCTACTAGAACCATGACTTGAAGTGGGATGATCTTATGTTATTGATTAACTTTATTTTGGAATGCACTATTTTACTATTCAAAGATTCCTCCCTTGAAATGGATTGTTTCCATTCAATGATGAAATTCTATGAGAATGCTTCTCTTGGTGTATGGATGTAGATAGGAAAGAGGAGAGAACAAAAAGCTTTGAAAAACACTATTGACATGTTAATTTGGTGCATGACTATTTGGGACATACATTTTGTTTTGGAGACTCATAATGATGTAATAATTGCTATTGGTCCTTTTCCAACATCTATGCCTCACTTTTTAATATCGGGTTTGTATGATCTTGAAAGTGTCCACTGAATACCTATAGGAGTAGAGAAACTCGGACTCGACACAGACTCAACAAGGTCAATTTTGGCACAGACTCCGAGTCAAAAAACTCAGAAAAACTCGACAAAAAAATAAAAAAGGGATAAAAATGCAATTTTTCATTGGAAAAATGTATTTTTCATGCATATCAAAATTAATTAACATTACTACAACTCATAAAGACTACATTGCAATCCATTCCTATTTATATGATGTCACTTTCAAGACTGTCAACAGGTATTGCATCAGAAATTGATAAAATTCAAAGAGACTTTCTATGGAAAGGTTGTGAGGAAAAAATTAGGTTTCCTCTTTGTAAGTGGGATAGGGTTTGCAAAGGAAAGAATATTGGAGGAGCAGGCTTGCGGAATTGCAGACTTATGAATTTGGCATTAGAAGCAATGCTTGGGTGGAAATTATTCAGAGATCAAGGAAGGAATTGGGCAAAAATAGTACTTCAAAAATATATAGGTTCTCTTGATGCAATGAAATTGTTTAGGAAAAGAACTCTACCCAAAGGATCGTCAACATGGAACTTCATTTCAAAGAGTTTGCAATTGATAAAGAAACATATTAGATGGTCACTCAATGAGGGGAGAGATGCAAATTTTTGGTCCGATGCTTGGTTGAAGCCTTATCCTCTTATTTTTGAATCAAAATGGAAACCATTGGCTCAAGCGTGCCTAGCATGTAAAGTTCCAAAGGTCAAAGATTATATTATTATGAGCAAAAACTTAAGATCATGGATTTATTTTAGTAACCTGGTTGAAGGAGAGGAACTCAAACAAATTGCAAATGAACTTCAAAAGATGCTTTGAGAGTTTTATTTGCCTATTTTTACACGAAAGGATGAGTTGGTTTGGAATTTATCAAAGGATGGTGGATACTCGGTCAAGTTGGGATATGAGGATTTAGAACAATCAAAATTTCCTTCTCCCAAAGATTTTCCTTGGAAGAACATTTGGTCATTAGAAGCTCTCCCTAAGGCATCAACATTTCTTTGGTTAGCAATTCAAAGTAAGATTCTTACAGGAGAGAGTCTACAAAGAAGAGGATATTATGGACCCTTCAGATGTGCCTTGTGTGAGAAGGATTTAGAAACGTTAGACCATTTACTTCTTCATTGTCCGTTTGCTCACACCATTTGGGGTTATTTTAAAAAAATATGAAATTATATTGGGTAGCTCCATCAACATTGAAAGAGTTAATAAAATGTTGGATAAATTATTTCAAAGCTAAAGCATTATGTATTCTTTGGAGGATTGGCCTTGCCATTATTTGTTGGAATTTATGGCTTAAAAGGAATAACAAAATTTTTAAAATTAAATATCAAAATCATGCCCAAGTTTGGAACCGTATTAGTGCCTCTCTTGCAGAATGTCTACAAATATGGTGCTCAACATGGGAAGTCTCAATTGCAAAAAAGAGGTGCTAATAACTTGGCTACAAGATTTGAACATACATGGAAGATTCATCTGCAACAACGGAATTAAAACAAAGGATCTACATCGATCTATGGTAAAATGGAAATGTCCAGAAATTGGGTTTATCAAAATTAATTTTGATGGTGCTTCCAAAGGAATTCCAGGAAAAGCTGGTGGAGGTGGTGTTTTTAGAAATAATGAAGGCAAAATTCTTCTCACTTATTCAAAATCATATGGAACTTCAACTAACAACTATGCAGAGGCTAGAGCACTTCTTACAGGGATTAAAATTGGAGCAGAAAAAGGATGGAAATATATTTCAATTGAGGGCGACTCACAAATTATCATCAATGCTATTAACAAAAATGGATGTGGAGACTGGATAAAAAATAATATTATTGTTGATGTTCATCATCTATTACTAGAGGCAATCTCCTGGTAGTGTGAGCATATTTATAGAGAAGGAAATCAAGTAGCAGATAAATTAGCGAATTATGGTGTTGATCTTCATCCCGGTGAAATTCAAATTTTAGAAGGCAATTGGCCAAGTCAGATTTTATGTCTTAATCAAAATGATGTCAAGGAGTTGATTGCGGAAACATAGCACTTCGAGGAAGTTGAAGAATATATTTAAGAGAGAAGAAATGAAAAAACTGTGATAAAAATGTATGTTGCAGCCATAGTAGCAAAACTCGGACTCGGCTCGGACTCGGAAAAGTTGACTTGGGAGTCAGACTCGAGACTCGGCAAAAAAACTCGGCAAAACTTGGCAAAAAGAAAAATTGAAAAAAAAAAAAAAAAAATTTATTGAAAAATTTAGTTTTTTCATGCATATTACTTATTAGTATATTCTAACACACTTACTCAACATTCAACATTATACAAATATGGATGATATGTACGTATTGTTTATCTAAAAAAATTAAAAACCAATAAAAAAGTAAAGATGATTGGATGTCAACTGAAGAGCCCTCACTCTTATATAAACAAAGTAGCATAGCATAACAAGCATAGCTAATAAAGTAAAAATTTGAAGAGCTAAGAGCTAAAAAAAGTATGTCAATAAACTATCTCTTTAGTAGTTAAAAGAGTATCAAATATTACTATTGTGCTGAGTACTATTTTTTAAAAATATAAACACAATATTCGAAGACATGTCATGGTTTCTAAAAAAGTTTATATATTTGATTGAATTTTAATCAAAATTATATCTTTTTATTAAAAGAATGATATAATAATAAATTTTATTAAAGATTCCTAATGGTCACGAACATAGGTCGTGTGCAGTAAGGTAAAATTTAATTTAAAAGAATTTATTTACGGAGGAGGTTGAACCTATACACCAAAAAAAATAATATTTAAAAAATATATGCCAATACCATAAACCATACAGAAGGAAGAAAATAAACCAAAATTACGTTAAGTTGTCCCCTAGGTTTTGCCTTTCAATTTTGATTCTCAAAATAGATTTCTCTTAAATTCTACTCTTCATTCAATTAATTTGCCCTCTATTATATTGTAAATACGACTTCAATCTTCCGGGATATAAATTATATTTTGACACGTCATATTCACAACAGACGATAAAGAAATAAACGCATGACATTGTCAGTCTGTCACCTCCATTAATATTTTAAATTTAAATTAAAAAGTCAATGAAATATATTTTCAGTTCAAATTTCAACAGTGGAGTTCAAATTTCAACAGTGGCAGCAGGCAGCAGACTGCACTATTCCCGTGAAGTTCTTTCTCCCTTCAGTGGCGACCCACGTTTCAAATTTTACACCTTCAGACATGAAATATAATTATTTTTTTTTTAAAGTAAATTAAATATATAAAATTGAAAAGGGCCTCACCCGTGCATATATAGTAATGTTATATTATATCTTTTCAGTCCTTGTCTCTGTAAAACAACTCCTGCATATCTCATTGAAATTTATATATTTTTAAAAACATATTTTTCAGACCAACGTGGCAGGTTTTTCACTAAATTTAAAAAATAAAAATAAAAATAAACATTGGTTTATGCGGGGATACCTCAACAGTGTGTTGTTGCCGTTTCATCTTGATGACCTAAGTTCGAATCACCATAGGGAGGGAGGCCTCATGTTGCTATGCCCCGGGGGAATGTGGCTCTAGTTATACCACCCATTATACTTTACATTACTTATTTAAAAAAAAATATTAACTATTTTGTTTGTCCTATAATAATTATAATTATAATTTATATAAATCTATAATTTATCTATGTGTAATATCGATGCAAACGCAGCTTCCTTTTACGTCAATTCTTCTGATAATTAAAGAATTAAGCCACATAGAGCTGTTTACCAAATTACAGATGGATCTTGCACAACACCTTTATGTCGTCAACGGGAAATACCTGATCGATCAAAAGTAGCTGTCTGTCGAAAGTGTTCTCTCGATTTTGGATTTGGTGGCCGAAATATGAAACAGACATTATGGCCGCTGTCGTGAGAGCAGCCAGGAGAACCACACAAAAATCCCGTCCCTCCAATCCATCTCACATGTACATTCGATGCCCTGACGAAGAGATCCCACCGTATTTTTAAACGTTTAACTTAGCATCGTAGCGCATGACTCCCTCTTTCAGAAACGCATAGAGCGCGGGCATCCCAACAGTCCGAATTTTATTTTTATTTTAATTTTAATTTTTGCTGGGCCAGCCGAGTCCCGACATCGGGACTCGCGAGTCCGTGTCGGACTCGGACTCGACCGAGTCCAGGAAAAAAACGAGTCCGAGTGGGCTCGGCGCTGTCGAGCCCACTCGGGCTCGGACTCGGCCGAGTACTCGGGAGTCCAGCCGAGTCTGACTACTATGGTTGCAGCAAATGTAATATTTTGGTATTTTGATGGGAGTGGCCCCCAATAGAAGCCACATATAACCTATTAAAAAAAAATTAATTAACATTATAAAAATCCAAAATTAATACTGCAAGTGATACACCCTAAAACTACACAAGAAAGTGATAAAACACACTTCAATTAAAGAAATTTTAATGCCTTCAAATATTATTGTATTGACTATGAAATTAAAAGGTACAAAATGTGTCAAAATGCCTTATAGGCCCACTACAACAATCAACTAATCTATCTAGCATCTAGCAATGCCTTTGCCCTTTGCCCTAGTTGAAGCTCTAGTCCTCTATCTTTGTGGCTGCACCCATGCTTCTTCCTTTGCCTTTGCCACTAACTCCTCTGCCATACTTTCAAAATCATCCATTGAAAAGAGAGGCTCTTGTTGCTCCTCCTTTGGCTTTGTGATCCATTTAGATGATGGATCAATCTCATTTAAATCAATGGTTTCATGATTTGATCTTGCAATTTGTTTGTGGTGGAGGCGAAGGTTGTATTGAACAAATACATGATCATTTAAATTCTTTTGCATGATTCTATTGCGCTTCTTGGAGTGAATATGCTCAAACATACTCCAATTACTCTCATAACCCAAAGCGTTGCATGGTTGACATAAAATTTTCATGGTGAAGTGCTAAATATTGGGCATATATGCACCAAAGTCCTCCCACCCACCATAAACCCAAAAAATGCCAAGAAAAAATAAATTTAATAATTTATGCAAAATTGTAAATTGAAATTATTTTCGAAAAGAATTCAATAAGGATTTGATTCATCAGGGTTACTTGGCCTCGAAGTTGCTCTTCCTCGAATGCACTATGGGGTTGTGAAAAGGTAGCCCTCAGATCTCTTGTAATCGTACAACTCATCTTGTATCATATTGCGAGTCTTCTCATCTAGAACCATTCGGGTAAGGCAAGGCTTGACATCACCTCATAGTCAGCCTCGAATTAATCATCAATAAAGAATTTGGGATTGAGGTAGTACCTCGTTGCATGTAGTGGGCTATGGAGTTGAGAAGTCCATTGCTAGTCAATCAGTTCCTAAATGGGATTGTATTTGGCTTGTGATAATTATAGTATGAGGCAATTGCCTCTTTGGCCCTATTCCATGGCCTTATATATGTTAGGAACCTTCTAATTAAAATAAGCACATTCACATCAATATTGAAATAAAAGCAAAAATTCATGAAAGAACAAAATATTGCAATACTAAATGTAAATGCAAAAACATATTAATCTCACAAATCACAACATAGAATCGTGGGCCTCTTCGGGGGGGAAATCTCCTTGAATGCTTTGATACAATATGCAAAAAGATATATTCGTTTATGCCCCCATGTCTTTTAAAAATACACTTCATGCAACCCTAACCTAACGCTCAAGAGTTGGCTTACATGCAAAGTGCCACTCAAGCTAGAATCTTCTATCAAACAAATAGTTACATTCTTTATAATGGTTACATGAAATGGTCCCACTTGTCTAGGTGCCTCAATTGCCACATACCATTACAAAATATTACAAAATATCATTAGAATGGGGTCCCCACGTTGGAAAGGGGTCATTACATAATAATATGAGAATTACATAATAATGTTAGGATGGGGTCCTAACATGCCCTTCCCCTTCAAAAAACTTTGTCCTCAAAGTTGGAGATGAGGAAATTGCTCCTGTAGCTGTTGGAAAGACTCCCAAGTGGCATCGTCAGGTTGTAATCCATACCATTGGACAAGTAATGTCCCCTTCTAGGCTTGTCTTTTGTGAGAATGCTCTCATAGGATGTTGGGGTTTCGCCAGATGGCTGTATGCCTTTGGATGCCAGTTTTTCGGGGACATTTTGAAATTTGAGGGAGGACTTACTATTTATAGTAAGTCGGTGATTTAGGTTTCTGGCCGAATTGATTGCAGAATGTTGTTCTTCGCCGAATTGGGTATCTAGATATATCTTCAGTTGATTGACTAGACCCGTTTGGTTATGCAGGGAACTTACTATTTTTAGTAAGTTGGTTTTGGCGGAGCGGAAGTCCTACGAGTGGCTAGTTTGGCCAAATGGGTACTCATTTCTATCTTCGGATGTGAGTTTGGATGAGCGGTCATGGAGTTTTTAATCGTCGAAGTTATAATTATTATAAAGTCATTAAATTATTATATTATTCTCCTAAGTATGACTTTATAATTTGTTAGGGGGCTTATGAGTACTCATTTTGAAGGAAATAATGTATATTTTAATGTGGTTTTATTAATGCCTAGCTTGGACACAACTTTGGGAGATTATAATATGATTAAGTGATATTGTGGAGTTAAGTCATTATATATGCTCATTAGTAAATGAATTATTGACATAAAGCAAGTAAAAAAGAAAGAAGTTTAATCCCACATTCTACCCACATTGGATCGACCAGCTCGAGAAAAGAATAAATAGAGGTTGTGAGAGCATTTGAAGACATCTTTGGTTATTACATTTCATGTTTGGAGAAAGGAGCTTGCTTGCAGCAGAGTTTGTAGGAAGATATCCAGCTTGTTTGTGACGAAAAACCACAAGCAAGGGCATATTTGGCTTGTTTGGAGACGAAACCCTCCAGAAGGAACATCACTTTTGGGATTGCAAGATATCGTTGGAGTGATTGTGGCATTTCCGCGACGGGGAATGATTTGAGCTTCAAAGTGGCAGGTTGTTGATGAGTTTTGGGGTGCAATTGGTGCTATTTTTAGAGTTACTTCAGATTGCAGATGTTTCTAGTGAGGCCAAACCATTAGAGGCTATTTTGAATTAGATTTCTTGGGTTTTGAAGAAGCTTGTATTGCTGATTATTCATAGTTTTTGATCAGCTTATCAGCCGTACACTTCAGCAGTTTGGAAGGGATCTATGTCATTTGTGAAGGGTTTTTAACAGGCCGTACCAGTTGCAGTGAAGGGTGTGCACTTATTGAGGCCAAACGCCTCCCATTTGGAGTATTCATTGTGTTGTATGAGGTCTTCTCTTTGTTGGACAGCCAAACAACAATTAGTATGCTGGAGAAATTGTATTACAAGCATATTTAATGAATATATAAGTTTGTTGTTGCTGGTGTTAACTTCCAGAATTATATCAGGCCTTTAGATCTCCGGGTACACTTATCCTTGTACAATTTCCTTCATTGGGTTTGCTCAATATCATTAGAAGAAGTTTGTGCTTAAATTTCGTAGTCATTGGAGGAGTAGTTTTTAAGATACAAGCATTTCTAGTTTGCTGCTATTTTTATTTCAAGAATTTGTATTATTGCAAAAAGTATAAAAAATTCATATTTGCATAAATCACATGATATCAAAGCAATCAACAAACAAGACATTCAAGTTTTCAGTTTGGAACCCAAGATCGGAACCTGGCTCTTTGGGTGGCAAATTTATTTGCCTTCGAAAGGGGTAGGACATTACAAACTTTAGTGATGACACGGTTGCGAAGGGTGCGTGATCTCTGGTCCAAAATTTGTTCAGGCTCGAGCATGATGGAACCTTCTTCATCCAGCTTTGGTAAAGTGGATTGAACTTGTACCTTATTGCCCACAACCTTCTTGAGAGAAGAGACATGGAAGATTGGATGGAGCTTGGATGTAGCCGGAAGGGCCAATTTGTAGGTTGTTGAACCAATCCGTTGTAATACCTGGTAGGGTCCATAGTATTTGGCAGCTAGTTTTTGGCATCTATGGAGCTGGAGTGATGACTGTTTGTAGGGTTGCAGGCGGAGAAAAACCATATCCCCTACTTCAAAGTTGCGCTCAGAACGGTGTTGATCAGCTTGTTGACGCATACGGTTTTGGGCCAATTCAAGATTCATCTTAAGTTGTCGGAGGACTGTGGCATGCTGGTTGAGAGTGGTGTCTACAGCATGAACCTTGGAGCTTCCTGGAATGTAGGAGGAGGGTGTTGATGGAGGATGACCATATACTACTTCAAAGGGGGTAACCTTGGTCGTGGTGTGATATGAAGTATTATACCACCATTCGGCCAAGGGAAGCCACTTCGCCCACTATGTAGGATGTTCGGATGCAAAGCAACGAAGGTAGGTCTCCAAGCATTTGTTAACAATTTCTGTTTGGCCATCCGTCTATGGATGATAGGCTGAACTCATTTTGAGCTGAGTTCCCTGCAACTTAAACAGTTCCTGCCAAAAATGACTAGTAAAGGTAGGGTCTCTGTCTGACACAATAGATGTGGGCATGCCATGAAGGCAAAATATGGAGTCTAAAAATATTTGGGCTACTACTGAGGTTGTGTAGGGATGGGAGAGGGAACAAAAATGAGCATACTTTGTGAGACGATCCACTACCACCAGAATAACTGATTTTCCTCCCGACTTGGGTAACCCTTCAATAAAATCCATGGAAATATCTGCCCATACTTGTTTTGGAATTGGTAAGGGCTGAAGGGTTCCAAGGGAACACACAGTTTCTCCTTTCATTCTTTGGCACATGTCACATTCAGCCACAAAAGTTTGAATATCCTTCTTCATTCCCTTCTAGAAGAAAGTATGCTTGGTCCTTTCATAAGTTTTTAGAAACCCAGAATGTCCCGTTGTTGGTGAGGCATGCATTTCCTTCAAGATGAATTCCCGCATTTGTGAGGTTTGGGGAATAACAAGTCGGTCATGATATCTCAAATCTTGTCCATCCCAAGTGTATCCAGGGCATGAGTTAGGCTCTGTTTGAAGTTTGGTGATCAAAGTTTGCAAGCTTGAATCCTTGGCCATTTCTTCTCTGAGAGAATTAATCCATTGAGGGATTGGTGAAGAGATAGCATTTAACATACTCTGATCTTCAAACTGTCGGGATAGTGCATCAGCCACGATATTCTCCTTTCCTTTTTTATATGTGATTTCATAATCATAGCCCATCAATTTAGAAACCCACTTTTGTTGTTCAGGTGTGGCTACCCGTTGTTCCAAGAAGTACTTGAGACTTTGGTGGTCTGTTTTGATTGAAAAATGATGCCCAATGAGATATGGCCTCCAATGATTAACCACATGTAAAATAGCTAGCATCTCCTTTGCATAAGTAGATTTGCCCAAATTTCGGCCTGAAAGTGCTTTACTGGTGAAGGCCAATGGTCTTCCTTCTTGCATCAACACGGCCCCTATTCCATTGCCCGAAGCATCACTTTCAATTACAAAGGGTTTAGAAAAATCAGGCATTGCTAACATTGGGGTGGTTGTCATGGCTTGCTTTAAGTCATTGAAAGCCTTCTCCGTTGGTTCTGACCAAATAAAAGAATTCTTTTTCAACATGGTTGTTAAAGGAGCTGCTATCTTTCCATAGTTTTGTACAAATTTATGGTAATACCCTATGAGTCCCAAAAATCCTCGAAGTCCCTTGAGGGTGTGAGGCTTTGGCCAATCTTGAACAGCTTGAATCTTTTTAGGATCAACTTTAACTCCATCTTTGGTGACAATGTGACCCAAATACTCCACTTCTTTCAACCCAAAAGAACACTTAGACCTCTTGGCATAAAGTTTATTCTTAGACAAAAGTTGTAGAGTCTGATCCAAATGTATGAGGTGCTCCTCCCAAGAGCGACTATAAATCAGAATATCATCAAAGAAAACTAGAATAAATTTGCGAAGGAATGGGTGGAAGACATTATTCATGAGGCTTTGAAATGTGGATGGTGCATTAGTTAGGCCAAATGGCATGACCAAAAATTCATAATGGCCCTCATGAGTTCGAAATGTTGTTTTGGGGATATCTTCCTCCTTGAGCCTTATCTGATGATAGCTTGAGCGAAGATCCAACTTGGAGAAAAACTTTGCACCATGTAGCTCATCCAACAATTCATCGACCATTGGGATAGGAAATTTGTCCTTAATGGTGAGCTTATTGAGCTCACAAAAATCTATACACAACCACCATGACCCATCTTTCTTTCTAACCAATAGCACTAGAGAAGAATAAGGACTGTTACTAGGCCGAATTACCCCTGCTTTTAGCAATTCTTGTACCAACTTCTCAATTTTTGACTTAAGTGCATAGGGGTACCGGTAAGGTCTGATGTTAGGTGGCAAGCTACCTGGTACCAATGGTATTGCATGATCATGGGAACGATGTGGAGGTAATTCTGTCGGTTCCACAAAAACTGCATCATGCTTAGTCAAAATGAGTTGCAAATCATCTTGGGGCTTGTCTTCTTCTAAAGTTTGCGGTTGAATTGCAAATATTTGAGCTACTACCCCATGTGAGGATTTTTTAACAACTTCTCCATATGGCTTGAACTGATAATCTATGGAGATCTTGTTGGTGAACCATAGAGAGTGTAGGACTTCCCATTCTATGAGAACTGCATCCATAATTCAGCAAAGTTCCAGGCTATTGTTCCCAAGGTACCTAGCCACTGTGCTCCTAGCACAACATCACATCCTCCCAGTTGAAGAGCAAACATATCAGTTTTGAGTTCATAGTCCCCTATCTTCAACTTAACATTGCGGCATTTACCCTTACAAGGTAATGTTCCTCCATTTGCCACCATAACTTCAAAGGAGTTGCAAGCATGTATGTAACAATTTGCTTGCTTGGCTACTCGAGGATCAATAAAATTATGCATATTACTTGAATCAATGAGAATTGTAATACGTTGCCCTTTGAAGAATCCTACTACCTTCATCGTCTGAGGGGTTGAGATTCCTGCAAGTGCATGGATAAATATCTCTGGTTGTGGTTCTTCTTGTGTTTCACCCTCATCCTGAGGTTGTTCCTCTTGTGGTTCTACTTCTTCATCAGGTTGTTCATTCCTTATTGATTCCTCTACATCCAACAAAAATAACTTCTTTTGGATGCATTTATGCCCTGGTGAATACTTCTCATCAAAATTATAACATAAGCCTTGTGCTCGACGGGCATCCATTTCCTCCGTAGTCAATCGCTTGATTGGGGTAGACTTATTGCTAGTATTTGATGTGAACTTGGAGGGAAATGTGGGTTTGGCCTGTGGGAATTTGGATGATCTCCTTTGGGCCGAAATTTTTCTTCCGCTAATCTCGCCAATCCTATGGCTTGCATCATAGACTGTGGTTTGAACATTTTTACCTCAACCTTGATATCATCTTTCAATCCACTGATAAAACAACTCTGAAAAAATCCTTCATTCAACCCCTTTGTCCTATTAGCCAATTTCTCAAATTGAGTCTGATATTCATGGATAGTAGAGGTTTGTTTCAATTTGGTCAAGGCTCCTGTAAAGTCCTCATACTCACTAGGGCCAAAACGAGTGAGTAATTGGGACTCAAAGTCTTCCCAAGAAGGGTCCGGAGTCATGTTTTGTAACCATTGATACCATTGTAGGGCCTCAGATTCAAAGTTAAAAGATGCCATGGTGACCCACAAATATCGAGGTACATTATGAAGTTTGAAGAACTGATCTGCTCGACACAACCAACCATCAACGTCCTTTCCATTAAACTTAGGAAAGTCTAATTTAGGCATCTTAAATGGGGTATCTGTGTCAAAAAGAGAATGATAGACTTCTTTCTCTTTATTGACTCCTTTCTCTTTATTGCTTGAACTACCACCTGATTTTTTAGTGTTAAGATGCTCGAACACCTTTGGGGCTTCCCTTAATCGCTCTTCAACCTCTAGGAATTTTTCTTCAAGTTCAGATTTGGATTTAATCTGGTCATTTCTTATAACCGCATTTGATCTTTCATCTGTTTAACTTCTTGTCCAATGTGGGACATTTGGCCTTGTAGGTTATTAAGTGTGAGATTTAATTGCTCCATATAGTGGCTTTGTTCTAACTCCTTTTGTGCTCCTCTAGTCCTCAGCCATAAATTGAACCAACACTAATTAGTCCTCCAACCATATGATGATTTGAACCACTCCCACTGACTTACTAAAAATAAGTAGAGTGTTGTTCCAAGAGTTACTATTTTTAGTAATGGGCCAGAAAAAGTGTTTGGGTGCTATATATCAAAATGATCAGCTCGAAAAGACGAATACAATGGGCTAGGTCTCACAATGACATTTTTCGGCACCCTAGAAAAAGTGCATGGAGGCTATATACCAAAATGATCAGCTCGACGAGACGATCGCAATGAGCTATATCCCACAACAACGTTTTTTGGCACCCCAGATTTTTTTTTAGGGAGGTGTTGTCTTCAAGTGTTGTCCGTTTTTCTCCTGGAGTCTTGGTTCACTCAGAAAATTGACTTTTGTCCGACACCCCTTAAGCAGGCTCTGCAATGTCTGTTACTGACAACTGTTTTGTCTGACTCTGTAACCAACAACTGTTCTGTCTGACTCTATCTCAATTGTAACTTTGTAACTGGTAACTGCACGACCAACTCTGTCTGGACTATTCTGACTGATACTTGATTGTTATTGACAGACCCTGTCTGGACTGTTACTGACTTTGTAACTGATAACTGCACTACCAAACTCTGTCTGGACTGTTACTGACTGATACCTGATTGTTACTGACAGACCCTGTTGTGACTGTTATTCTCACCACCAGTTTTTCTGTCGTTTGTTTTTGTTCAGTTAATTTTGTGATAGTGTAGTCTCCTCAGTATGCTCAATTTTTGTGATGGAGTTTTTTGGCATTCAGGATAAATAGAAACAAGGTACTCTAAGCCAGGGTGTGTGTACTGCCCATAGCCCTCTGTTATACCGCAGTGACGAACGATAGTGCTCGGACCAATATTTCAGGCCACTACTCAAGGAGGATTCCACGCATACCCTTGAGCACACTACCCACCTCTCTGACAGTACGGGAGGGTGATCTTCCCGAATGTTGTGTTTGGTGCACTATGGAAAATACACGGTCGAAAATCTTCCTAGGGCTAAAGGTTTCTCCTAATCCTAGGGGGTCTCCCGATATACCCGAAGATACGTGGGAGCTCAATTCCGTATACGGGTGCTGTCTGAGGCCTGGGTATTGGAGCCTGATCGCCCCTCACTTCACTAGACGCTTTACGGGCAATCTAGCTTAGCCAATAACGACAACTCCTCCATGATATTTTAAAACCCTCGACACAGGGTTTCTAACCTAGTAAACTAATACAAAAAAAAAGGGCTGGATTTTTTTTTTTTAATAAGAAAACAAGTAGAAAAATGAAAACACGGAAAATTTATACCTAACAATCGAAATGGCAAGGCAAGAACTGTTGCAATCGCAGCGGAACACGGCCCTGGAAAGTGCTCTGATACCACTTGTTAGGAACCTTCTAATTAAAATAAGCACATTCACATAAATATTGCAATAAAAGCAATAATTCATGAAAGAACAAAATATTGCAATACGAAATGTAAATGCAAAAATATATATTAATCTCACAAATCACAACACAGAATCGCGGGCCTCTTCGAGGGGGCAACCTCCTTCAATACTTTCATTCAATATGCAAAAAGATACATTCGTTTATGCCCCCTTGTCTTTTAAAGATATTATTCTTGAAAGGTCATCAAGTTGGTGATTTGACATAGACAACGATGTCCATGAGTGAGAACTGAGGTGGGTCTTGCTTTTGAGAAGATATTTTTACATCTTTTTAGTGATGTGATGTTTGTCAAGCAATTTGAAAGAGAATAGTTGTTGAAAGGTCTTTGATTCTAAGACAATTACCAAGTAGACTGCATTTCTCAATGTTAATTGATGTACATTATCAGTGCTTCATCAGTTTTGTAATCCTACTCTAAGCTCTTGCCTATATTTCAATTGCAACCGTTACTGAATCCTAAGACAAGATTATATAGAAAGCTTAAAACTGTATTAAATATTTTTGTTAGCCATCTATGTTACTAATTTCAGTGACAGTTTGAATGTTAAGGCTTTCCTCACCCCTCCTGCCCCCTTTTTCTTTTTTGTCCTCTTTTTAATTCTTTAACATCTATGAGTAAGTAATGTGTGTTTATTCTTTATGCAGAATATATGTCTGGAGGGAGTCTTTATGATTACTTGCACAGGCAGGAGGGCACCTTACGGTTGCCGACTCTAGTAAAGTATGCAATTGATGTGTCCAAAGGAATGGAATACTTGCATGAAAATAAGATCATTCATAGAGACCTAAAAGCAGCCAATCTACTGATGGATAAGAACAATGTACGTGTTACTTTAAAACTCTCTTTGGTGTTACTTTAAAACTCTCTTTGGATTTGAGTAATAATTCGACAACATTTTTATTATGCTTTTTTATTGTGTGGGTTTTACTGCCTGCCTATATTCTACACCCACATTTCCTTATAGAGTCAAGGAAATCATATCGTTGTTTGTATTCCTGTTATTCTTCTACAGAAGACATACGTGTTAGTTCTGATATGTTGTCCATTATATATATTGCTCCTCAATTCTTGAGGATGAGTTCATATGAATGGCAAACACCTACAAATCCCAAAATGAATTGTAAATGCTCATTATAAACGAACTGCCATTGAATATGGTGTTACACTCTGGACATTGTATGTGATTAAGAAGATGCCTATGGCCTGCAGTTTGAAGGCTATGATTGATAGACTAACTAGCAATTTTCTGCAACACTGACAATAAAGACTTGCAGTCATAAAAAGTGCTAGAAGACAGACAAAATGATACAAATTTCCTAATGGAACCTTAATCAGTTCCTTTTGAAAGATTTGAAGTGCTTTTGGGTTAGTCTCACTTGGTTTTTGATGAACTGGTCACTAGTGCAATATCAACATGCTGTGTTTTCCGTCAACCTTACTCTTTGTATCAAATATTCCTTCTGTGTGATAATAATGGGTTATGATAGTTCATAATGAGCTTGATCGAAGCATATGATATTCTATAATAGAGCACTGCTGAGCATGCAAATGACACACGCTGGCTTTTCCCTCCCTAGTGCCAGTTTTGTTGAGCACAAGGGCCTGGTGGACTTAGTGAATCAGCAATTCAGCAGTCTTTACTAGGCATGGAGAGGTAAAATTCAAACTGTTGATGTATCGAGGGCAAGCCAACATACTTGGAACAGGGATTTGTTCCCTCTTGAAAGAGAAATCTTTTTTTCCCCCAAGGTTTGAGTATGCTAGGTCTTGGCCAGTGTGGATAGACTCAGAGGTCGTTGATAACTGTTCCTTCAAGGGGCCTTTGCTGGTTATGACTCAAAAAGATAAGTTCCTTGGGCACAATGTTTTAAAATTAAAATGTTTAACAGTGAAAAAAATAATTCTACTGCACTGATATTGCAACATACATGAGCTGAGCAGAATTAAAATGGGCAAAGAAAGATACATTTCAAGCTCTGGAAACTGTGGTTGCCCAATCCATATTATTTATTGCACTTAAGATATATCGCATATATAACAACAATGATTATTTTGAAGCTATATGAAATTTTAAAATGCATTACAAGAAACCAGCTTCAAAGATTGAAATGGAATTTAATCTACTCCTAATCTAAATAAGATCCAAAGAAAAGTCAAAGTTTTTAAGGATAAGAGAAAATAAAGAAAGAAAAACAAACAAACAAATATTGGCCTGAAAATTAGTTCCCAATCCGATAAAGCAGCAATTTCGATTAAAACCAATCCCAGCTCGACGAGTATTCACACAGCCTGAGGTCTGAGAAGGTGCAATCTTCAAAGGAGAAACAAACTATGAATTAAACTGGGTGCAATTACCATCAATGCACAAATTGAATACAAAAAACATCAAAAGCCTTTAATTACAAAGATTATCATGGAATAGATATAATTCCAATTTACCCACTTTGGCGAATTACATGAACAAATTTCAAACAATATTTAGCTTGGTTGAAAAAACCATTTAAACTATAAAACAGAAAAGGAGCAAGAAAGAAACTCAGACTAAGGGACTCACTAAGGGATGTTTTTCCGACCATTTTTTGCCTTTTCCAGCCTTTCTCTGTGTTTTCCCGCAATTTCTTTTGTTTTCCAACGAGTTTCTATCTTTTCTGGGGCATTCTCTAAGTTTGTTGGCGATAATGAGCACTTTTCGACAACTTCCATTGTTTTCCAGCAATTTTCTAGGGCTTAATTTTTATTGGTTACTCTTAAACCTTAGTTCACTCGTGAGCCGTTGATTTGCCCAGATCTGATGGTTGGGAAAGGCTGTCGGAACTTTAATGTTTTCCTTTTTTAGATTTTCTTTAAAAGCCCCAATAGGAGGTTTTAAAGGGGAACTTTATTTCCGAAACCCCTTATCGGAACTTTTAAAATTTGTCAGAAAAACTTCCAACATTCCTCTTAATGGAATTTTTCCTTAAAAAAACTTCCGACATTTAGCTTGGTGGAACTTTTTAAAGTGGAACTTTTAAAGCTTCCTTAAAACTTCTGACATTTCACTTGGTGGATCTTTTAAAAACTTCCAATTTTAGATTTTCTTAAAACTCCCGATCAAAATCTTCCGATTAACAAAACTTCTAGTCACTACAACTTGGACAGGCTGTGGAAAACAAGCACTTTGGACCTCAAATCTTCTTTGAACATAGGCAAATTTATACTTGGTGGAAAGATCTTTTCGAGCCGCATCCAATGGAAGTAATTTCATGAATTTTTATTAAGTATTGAAGGAGATATAGGGCCCGAAAGTGAAGCCATCTGTCTTGTCAAGGGGAAATCCATGTTTGTAGTGCCTAAATTTAATGTTTGGGGTACTAGGGCTATGGGAACATAGGCATGTGGGTACTCATTGGAAATCTTATTCTGAGCCTGATCTTATACGAGAAGTTGTTTGCCATTTCAAAGAGGTTACCACATAGAACAATAGCAACAAATATTAGAAGAAGTTCAACACATTGCAGTAATTGGGCATCCATGATTATGAACTTTCAATTGAGGACCTGGGTTTTTGTATGGTTGAGTATTATGCACAAGCCAAAACAACCAAGAAAAACAATCACCAAAATTTTGAAAAAGTGGGTCCCCAGTCCATGTAGACTGGGGCGTGTTGTGCAAGCGCAACAAGTCCAATATGCCATTACAATCCTATGTTGTGTTAAATTAGGGTGTACTTGTAGCTCAAACTTGCTAGTTTCCAAGAATGTAAACAACATAAACCATGCAAATTGTATAAAATGAGTGTATTGTAAATGAACTATTAAAATGCTGAGACAAATGTAAACACAATGACATAGTGATTTAGCATGGGAAATACTCTCTTTGGGGGAAGAAAAACCCATGGATGAGTCCTTAAAGCTTCATTTTATTTGCAAAATAGAGGAAATACAATGGTGATCAACTTGGGTCTTGTTTAGGATGCACTTATTTGCTGCATTATATTGTTCATCTTAATGGCTTTCCTTATCTGTCTTTGTAGGGAATTGCTTGCTTTTGTTCTTGCTTCAAAAATGCTCTTCTAGCCTACTAGTCTTAGTGAAGAATGTTTCCTCTAACTTCCTGCCTTTCAAAATTTGAGAATAACTGATGTTTCTTGGTTCACAAGGTTTCCTAAATATATAAAGATGCTTGGGAGTGATGTGGCATGCTTCTCTATGTCATATACCTCTTGCTTGTAGGCATTAATTAACAAGCTCATTTTGTGTTGTACAAAAGTAGTTTTGTCAAGTATTGTCATTGTGTTCATCAAGTGTGTCAAGTGTTGTCATTTTCTACATGTCACGTACTCGTGAATGTAGATAAGACAATGTGTTGTGTTTGTTATTAGTTCGGTAGATCAGTAGGTAGTTAGCTACAAGGGTGACGGTTGGGTTGTAACTGTCTATTGGCCTTTCAATTTTTTATATATTCGACACAAGAGTAGTCAAATGGTATCTCGGTTGATAACCATTGTGCATTGTCATTGTGTTGTTGTTAGTGAAGATGAAACATCTATGTTGTAGCAAGATCATATGGTTGGAAGTAATGAATCACACATAAGGAAATGGGTCTATTCCTAAATTGTTGATAATTCCTTGTTGCATGTTTTGTTTGATCTGTTTACTCTTATTGCTGGGAATAAAATCTATTATACATTTGGCATTGTTGCCGTAATGACCCTAGGTTGAGAAGAAAAGGGCGCGTGACAAAAGCAAACAAGATGGCAACAACGCAAATGAGTAAAGCACCATAACATGCACGTGGATGTAGAGGATGTATAAGGCGGACGTACGAGGACACGAACTACCACGAAAGTCTAAGCATGTTGCATATTGTGAAGATGGAATATGTGCAGACGCTAGCCAAGGAGACAAAAGATGTGAAGGTGTTGAACGTGATGAAGCGAGCACAAAGGTGTAGATTCGTCACAATCCCCTTTAACAAGAGGGAGTGTTGAAGTGCGGAAACCATCAAATGGGATTTGTGCTCATAGTTGTAGTCCAAGAAATGGATAGGAAGGATTTACTCTTCCCAATCTTTAGATTAGGGCTGTTTGGTTTTAATCTAAATAAAAAATGGTAAATCTAAAACTAGCAAAGCAAATCTAATCTATTTTTTTGAGAAAAGGGAAGTGGGAGAATAAGTAGATGCATAAATTAAATATGGTCGAAGTCATAAGAGGTGAAGGGTTAAAGGTAAAGTAGTTTTTAGCATCTATGGAAAAGGGCGCGTGACAAAAAGAAACAAGATGCAACAACGCAAATGAGTGAAGCACCATAACATGCACGTGGATGTAGAGTACGTAGAAAGCGCATGCATCAAGGACAAGAACCACCACGAAAGTCTAATCATGTTGCATATTGTGAAGATGGAAGATATGCAGACACTTGCCATGGAGACGAAAGATGTGAAGGCAGTGAACGTGATGAAGTGAGCATATAGACGCGGATTCATTACCATTCCCTTTCATAAGAGGAAGTGTTGAAGTGTGGAAATTGTCAGATGAGATTTGCACCCGTAGTTGCAGTTCAACAAATGGATGGGAAGGAGTTACTCTTCCCAACCTTTGGATTAGGGTTGTTTGGTTTTAATCTAAATAAAAAATTGTAAATCTAAAACAAGCAAAGCAATCTACTTTTTTGAGAAAAGGGATGCAAGAGAATAAGTAAATGCATAAATTAAATATGGTGAAAGTCGTAAAAAGTGAAAGGTTAAAGGTAAAGTAGTTTTTAGCATCCATGGGACCATATAGGTGATATGAGACGATCGTCATAGAAGATGTTATTTACCCATTTGGTTATTGACGTATGGTGTACAACTCTACCCCCCGTTGGATTCAAACGTTGAACCTCCTATTGGAGTTCGAAAGTCTTACCGCTAGGCCTAGTCAAGTTGTAGCAAGATTAAAGTGGTCCAATGATAATCTCAAGCAAAGCCGGTTAACTTCAACAGAATCGGAAGATGAACATACTTGCAATTGATGAGTGAAGACTAACTGTAAGATGAAAGAATAATACCACTAATACCAAACATTTATGAACAAGAGGTCCTGCAACACAATTAATTCACAAATACCAAACTTCCTTTCTCATTAATTGAAGATTTGATTACAATATATAAGGTAGTAGCTGATTATAAAGAGTAGCTCTCCTGAACGTGCCAACAGACCCTTACACTAAGTATGAAACTCTTATTTATAGATGTTGTCTAGCCTACTCTACTTCAAACTACAATAAAAGTTAATCCTAAGTCATAATGGTAGTTGGCACTAAAAGACAAAAATATCATTATCATCCCTTCTTGATAGAGCAAGGGGCACTTTTGGCATAAGGGGTGCACTTTTGACGAATGGGGCATACTTCGGAGCTAACAATTGTGGAGCAAGGTACATGAGGCGCACCAATGGGTATGGCAAATCCTTCCACTAGGAACACAACTAACATGGAGTTAGTCTTTTGATCTCCTAGTATTGTGGCAATACAGTTGAGGTGGATCCTTCCTTTGTTCGACTCGAATAACGTCAAAGTCACTGATGCTAGTGTATGGGTTGGGATGATTCCTTATACATTGGGGTGTGTTAGGAACTGCAAATGTAAGGTTTTTCATAGGGTTCTGATCCTGGGAGGCCCAACCGTAGATGGCTTGGATGCCACTGCTTGATGATTGGTTGTTGGTAAGCCCCATAGCCTCTTGCTTCAACATAAGGAAAGTTCTATTTTTGGAGCTTGGTGAAAGATATAAAGAAACAAATAGAAAACTTTCTTTGTGCTGACTAAAGAGACTAGCCGTGATGAACACGAGACAGGTAGGGTGATTTCCAAAGGGTTAGGGTAGACCCCTTTTAAAATGGTTGAAAGTTGGTGCCAATTTTAGGAAATAAAGGAAACTAAAGAAACTCTAGGGCCAGGTGCATTTTGTTTTGAGCGCACCTGGGCAGAGAAACATGTAAAGCGACATGCACTACAAAAGCAGGGTGCGCTTCATTCCGATACTTGCACGATTTCAACGTGAGCGTTTGGGAAAAAACTAGGTGCATTGGAAAGAGCAAGTAGGGCATTCACATACAATGGTAGAGCACACTTTAGTGAAAAGGGCGAGCCATGGTCAAAGGAAAGCACAAGGTACACTCAGCTTCACCCTTAGGAAAATTATGCAAACCGTCAAACTGGTTTTTTAGGACATCTTGGCAAATTTTACTGGGCTCTCTAGGGTGGTGGAAAATCTCGGGAGTATGGGATTTGCTCACATAGACAAAAATAAACCTAAATTTTTCAAAATGGAAATTGATGAGTTAAAAATGGGATGAGTTTACTCGGGGCAAAATACCAGCAAGAGTGAAACCCTCGGATTTTGGTAAGTGAATGCTACTGGTGTTTGTATGTGAAAAGTCATAAACTTCCTACAAAATGCTTTTGCTTCTCTTTCCTACTCTCTCGAATGTGTAAATCGCTCCCAAACTCAGTTGGTTACTCAAAAAATGCAAAATGCTTGTTTTCATCCTCTACTAAAAAACCACAGGCTAGAAGTGTTTTTAGAGGAACAAAAACTATGGGTTGCTCCCTATTTCCCGTGTGCTCAAATGGGTTTCTCTCGGAATCAAAGTCTGTTGAGTGGATTGTTGCCTGCAAATCGTCTCCATAGTGAGGGTTATTGAGTTTTCCGAGTGTAAAAGCGTGCTTCATGAAATTCAGAGAGTGAAAATGAGTTCACTTTTCATTTGACACCTTTTCATACCCTTTCCCCCTCGCTCCCTAACCTTTACTTTCACTTTTATGTCTCATTTGTTAAAACAATGAAATAAAAATTTCAAGTGTAACTAAAACCAATGTTCTTGTGGGGATTTTTGTTTGGTCGGATGGGACACGTTTTTTTTTTCCCTTTTTTATTATTGCCCAAGGAGGGTGGGGCCCATTCCTCCCTTGTATTGTAGAGTGAGACTCACTGGCAACTGGATGGGACACACTCCTATCTGGCAAGGTGCGTTGCTTCCAGGTGGGGTGTGTTCGAGACTTTTGCCATTTTTTGTATACATATGTGCATTTGGGCATTTTCAGTTGACTTACATTCATCTCAAATGTTGCCCGTTTACCGAGATGGGTAACGATCGACCTTCCAAAGTTGTTAATCTGTAAGTGTTAGCCTTGCTCGTGTGTGTGATTTGATGGGGGCCGGATCACAATGAAGCAAATTTGGTATGTTGACCTAGCTTAGCCTGGTTTTTATCCCACTTTAACTTGCCTTCCTTGTAGTGGGCGCACGTGGCCCTTTTGTCAAATCAACTTTTCATTGTGGCTTGGTCGTCTACAAATTTCTCAAACGCCTTTTCTCCCTCTTCTTCAATGAATAGCAACTGATTCAATCTAGCCTGAATGGGTGTCATGTCCATGTCCTCCAGCTCAAGATGTTGTGACAACTATAGAGATTGGGTTCAAGCTTAATAGGCAATACAACCTCCTTGAATGATAATTGATATGGCGAGTGCCCCGTAGAATCCTTTGGGGTCGCCTTGTCAACCCATAAGGCCTTCTTTAGCTAAGTGTGCCAATACCTCTAATTGGTGGACTTGGCGAGACTGTTCTTTGGTGGATAATAGTTCGATGAAGTCTTCAACACAAAACCGTGTTCAAGAGTGAATTGCGCCAATTTACCCCTAGTGAAGACATTCATTATCAATGATAATGATAGAAGGAACTCCATCTTGAGTAATGATATCTTCTAGCAGCTACATCATTGTTTCTTGGTTGGCCTCTTTCATTGAAATTGCTTCTACCTACCTAGTGAAATAGTCAGTTGTAGTCAAGATCCACCTATGTAAGGCATCGGAAAGAGGGGTAATATTACATATGAAATCCAACTTTCATCGCTGAAATGGCCTGGAAACAATCATAGGTTATAAGGCATCGATACGTTCCTCCTTTTTCCTACGAACATGTAACATGACTTACATTTCTTTATCCATTGGGAGGTGTCAAACATTATAGTGGGCTAATAATACTTGGCTCTCAAAAATTTATCAGCAATGGTGTAAGCCGAGTAATGTCCGTTGTTGTCATGATATACCTCTAAAAGATCATTTATTTCTTCCCCTTCAATACATCTTACAAAAATCTCATCATACCCTTTTCAGAATAAGATATCATTTAATAAGGGTTTAGCTCATTGCATGCCTTTTAAATAGCCTTGTTTGGGCTTGAATCATCTTACCCGGAATAATGCTAGTTAGGAGATATTCCCTGACATCTTTTATCTATTTGGGCATTTGTTTCTTGTTTGTTTGTGTGTTTGTCTATTCACTTTCTTTTACAAAGGCTACCTATTCCTTAATGCATGATTGTTCCAGGCTTTTACATAATGCTATCCCCCTTATCAGCTTGGTTGGCTTAATCTTGATATCAAATTCTTTTATCTTGTTTACCTGACCAACCCTCTTCTCTCCTATTTCTGCTTAAGGATAACAGATTTGATATCAGGGTGTACCACAATTACTATGGTTTTGGTTTGTGAAAGGTAGTACTTGCGCTTCGTTAAACCTTTCATTGTGGCAAACACTTGTTTTCCTATGAAAGTGTACCTTTCTTTGTAGTTGTGTAGAGTATGGATCATGAAGGATATTGGGTGCTCATCTCCTTTATCATCTTTCTGTGTAAGAACGACTGCTATACTGACGTTGGTCCCAAACACATATAGTCTGATGGTCATTTGTGAAGTTAGGATTCATGAGTTGAGGTGCTTAGGTGATTGCTTCTTTAATATTTTGAGATGCCTGTTTGCCCTTGTTTGGCCATGCAAAGTTTGCATCTTTCTTCAACATCTTTGTTATAGGCTTGACCATCTCAGCAATGTTTGTAATGAATCGAGATACAAATTGGTTTTGACTCATAAAAGATCAAATACCTTTCACTAAAGACAATAGAGGGAACTCTTGTATAGCTTTATTCCCGTCTGGGTTGATAGCCAATCCATCTTAAACATGAATGTTGCCATCATAGCTAATTTGTTTATCAAGATGAACACCATTCTAAAGGATAAGAAAGTTTTGGTTCTTCTTGAAAGCAATAATATATTGCAAAATTTTGAAGACATACATGGATTCAATATTAAAACACATTTTCACAAAATTACTATTAACACATGATGTCTTCTAAGGTTGATTTGGAATGAATTAATCCTAGTTTGATGAGATATTATTCTCAATATTTACAATTATCATATATTCATGCAACTTAATGTACTTTGTAAATGCTAGTGTTGATTTGCCACCTTAGGTAAAGAAATAAAGGAGTGCATTGGAAGTCAAGTACGCTCACCATGAAGTTTTGATGTAATATTTCATGTAATAATGTAATGGTGAGTTAAGTGATAGTCATGTACAGACAAGTCATGAAACGATTAGTTGTTATGTAGTTGTCTTGTAGTTAAGAGATGAAATGAAGTGAAATTCAAGACAAATGTGATATGAGAGAGGTGAGGTGTCGGAGTTGCTAGTAATTACCTTCCCTCATTCATTTAAGTGGTTACATATGTGTATACACAAATATTGTATATTCCAGGATGAGTACAAACGATAGATATTGTATATGTTGAGACAGCTAATGCATTGGTAGCAATTTGTATATGCTACAAAGGGTATGTTCATGGGAGAAACCGTACGTAGAACGAGTGCATCCATACAGGATCATGTGTAATGCACTATCTTGTTTATATCAATTCATCATTTATTTATTATTCTTTGTACATAGTTTGCATGTGTTCATATTTTTTGCAGGGTTGTAGATATACTTCCCAAACTGTTTTTGTTATATTCTGGTTGCTGTAATCTGACTGTAAATGACTGTTTGGGCTAGTGCTAGGCCGCCCCATGCAAGCTTGGGCCATCTGACTTGAAGGCAACTCATCTAAGGTGTTGTGCTAGGTTGTTTTGACCTCAGACTTGGCCGTCTGACTTGGTATTGTGTAGGGCCATCAAAGAGGAGTTGATGCAAGCCGTTTGGGCTGCATCTTGTAGAATTGTTGAGCAATCTCACTGTCATTCTTAATTGTTCTTCCAAGTGTGGAATACCTCCACCATGCTATATTTGGTGTCGTTGTCGTTTCAAGTTTGAACTAGTATTGTGTGGAGCTTGGAGATGAGTGAAGTGGATGATAGATAACTTACTGCGAGGATGTGGGAGACAACAACAAGAATGAGAAGAATGTGGACATGTGGAGCACGAGGATGACTTGCATGTTTGCGAGAGAGACTTGCGTGAAGAAGTATCGATAGAGTTTGTTGGCGAGGAGATATGAGTTCCAGAAGTTGAACATGTTTGGAATCCTCAAGAGGAGGGAAGTTTGGACAAGGAACGCAAAAGGTGGCAAACATTGTTTTTAACAATGGAGGAAAAAGCACAAGTAGAATTGCAATGTGCAAACGAGGTTTGGGATGAAAAGAACGTTTGCTTAAGTGGTGAAGAAGGCGCCAACATGGAGCATGCGCAAGAGGAGGCAGAGCAACTTGTGGCACTTGCAAAAGTGTGGGGGAGAGTGCTAAGAAGTGCAAAGGACAAGAGTTAAGCACTAGGGCAATTGTGGGAAAATGTGTTTGAGAGACCAGATCCGATACTGGTGTATTCGCAAAGGAGATCGTGAAGTGTGGATGTGCAAGGTAACGGTCGAAGGTTGTTTGCAAAAGACTTGATGTCAAACGAAGGTTCATGGACCGGAGACAAACAACCACCTATGGCAAACATTGTTGCAGCAGCAGGGAAGCAAAACCTAAAGTTCAAGGGAGACGGAAAGGAAGATCCCTAACGCCATACCGGAATGTGTGAGATGGTATGAAAGGCAAATGGCATAAATAATGAAGACACTTGGCTGAGATTGTTCCTAGCAACATTGCGTGGAATAGTGATGGATTGACATTTGAAAAAAAAACCCTTCACGGAATGGAACGTGTTAAAGGCTGAATTTAGGAAGGAATTTAGATTGCTTCGCAATGACATAGAGATCATTAGTGAAATATATTTGACGAAGCAAAAGAAGATTGAAAATATCAAGTCTGATGGAGGCAAAGTTGGTTGATGGATTGCAAAAGTGATAGGTCTTGGATAGATTGTTGTTGCGGTACAACAAGAAGATGAAGGTGGTTTTGCCAACCACCTATCAAGACACTCGATAGAGTGTTGAATCTTAAAAGTGAAATGGAAATGATAGTAGTTGGTGGAGGATGTGTGAGTCATGACTGTGACGACCATTTGGATAGTGATCGTGATGACTTTAGTGCTACAATCTTGGCCATGCTGAAGGATCTAGAGCATATGATTAATGATGTGAAGGCAAAGAAGAAGAAAGAGAAAAAAGACATGGTGTTCCAGTTGCAAATTAGATTAACACCAATGTCAATTGTCCGAAGAAAGCATTTTGTGTCATTTGCGAAATTGTGGGACATGCTATTGTAGATTGTGCATTTAACTTCAAAAGTGGGTAAAGGATGACAAACCAAGCACTTCAAAGAGCAGACAAGGAACAATAAGTGGCAAATATCGAAACTATTGCCAAGGATGAAGAGAACCACAACAAGGGAATCAATCTGCAAGTGGGGAGGGTCGGTTGCATTATGATTTGGACAAAAGGCCAATCATACAATGTTGAAGGTGTCAAGAGTGGGGACACTTCGCATACAATTGTCAAAATGCTCCAACAAGAGGAGGCAATGGGAACAACATTGCAATGATGTGTGTATATGGTGCGGATTGGGAAACCACAAGGAGGCAAATTGCCTAAAGAAGACGAGTGCGAGCAACTCGTAGCGCAAGACCAACAACAAAAGGAGAAGCACATTTTAGCTATGATTTGGGCGCAAGCTAAGAAAAAGGAGCAGTACCTGATTCCTGCCCAGGAGAAGGAGAGATGGTAGGAAGCACGTGTCCAAATTGAAGAAGAAACAAATTAGACCAATTAGGAGAAGTTATAGGAAAAAAAAGTTGAAGGAACCCATCATGATCAAAGAAGATGACACATGAACACAACAGTTGGCTACGCAAGTATCGAGGTCAAGGTTTCTAGTCTACTGTGCTCAATACCAACGCTTAATGCGACGATAGGAGAGATGGTGCGGTCAAAAGGAGTGGAGGAGGTGTGACGTCAACTAGAAGCAAGAAGAATTCCAAGGGATCAGTGCATTGACTCGACAATCTTGATGATAGATGCTAGGAAGAAATCGACACTGATCCACATGGAGTTGTTGAACCACAAGTTGATGCAAGTGATCATGGATGGAGGTTCAAGTGTGAATGTATTATCTAAAAAAACGTGGAAGGATTTGGGGGCACCATTTCTGTGGTCTCCCAATTTTTGGCTGTATGGTGTAGATCAATATAACATATAGATGAAAGGAGTATAGACTGCACAAAAAGTGAAGAATGCGGATCAGATATTCATAATGGACTTTGTCGTAATCGCTATGCAAAAATCAGGTTATGATGCATTGATGGGATGTGGATGGCTGCGCACGTTAAAAGTAAACCACAACTAGGAGAAGGATCGCTTGACATTTTAGATAGGCCAGCACAAGTATGTTATAAATTTGAACAATCAGTCTGTAAGTGAAGAGTTGGTATTTTTAATGTGATGAAAAGAAATTTATTATAGTTGTAGCATGAAAGAATTTGGTATTTCTATCTCCTTTTTAAATACTTTATAATGGTTTAGAATGTATTTTTTCTTGCACATAAGTATCTTGGTCCATTCCATTGATTTTTTTTATCTCTCGTGAATTGAAATGAAATGGATTTGGATGATCATTAATGAGTAAATCACATCTCAAGAAAATAGTTTTGTGATCTGATCCTTATTGCATTAAAATGTTTGAAGAGATTGTATATTGTGTTTGTAACCTTGTATTGGATGATAAAAATTTATCCATTTTTTCTGATTATGAGTTTGTCCAATGTGTCTATAATGTATATTGAAAGCTTGAAGGAATAGCATCACAAGGCCATTTGAATTGACAAATGAATCAAAACCTTGTATTGATTTATACCATCCAAGTGTGGCATCCTTTTTTCCCAAAGGAGATAGAACAATGTTGAAGCTCCCTCCAAGAATTCATAGATTACCTTTTTGAATCATCATTGTATTTGATAAAAATATGTTGAGGTTCTTTCAACATCTTTTGTGACGAGTAACTATAGTTGGAGCTTATACATTTATAACCCTAAGTTTGATATTTTCCTCTTTGTTGCGAAATAGAACAACAACGCAAGTATTTTTTGCTTCTAGCAATTGTCCATCCCATTTGTGTTTGTCCCAAATTATTGCAATACCTCCGAAGACTCCTATAGAAGAAACTGCCAAACAATCCTCTTTTTCCCAAATTTTTTTGAATGCATACTTACATTCTTAACTAATTAATTCTGTTTCCTATATTAAAATAAAGTCAGGACTATAACAACCTATTAATTCCATGATAACTCTTTTTCTAGAGGTCTTATTCCTACACCTACTATTTGATGATACCATTTTCATCATAACTTTTTATTTATATTTGTGGGCTTCGCCCCAGTTCCTGTTAACACCTAAGATATTTCATTTTGGTTTCCTAGCTCTATATCCCACTGAATTTCCTTTTCTCTTGTTTTTGCTTTAAGGGTCTTCCTCTCCTTTTTTGATTCCCACCAACACTTTCATCTTTATCAAGCTCTTCTATTTTTCTATTCTGTTCATAATGAGACTTATCTCCTAAAGGTTTATGCTTCCCTAGGGAATTGGAAGTGGAAGGAATAGCCTTACCAACACTTTCTTCTTTATGTTGCCCTGGAAACCCTTAAGTACAAAGGATGATCTTCTATAGTTGTTACTTTCTTATGCTGCTTTGGAAATCTTAAATGTTGCCTTGATCTGAAAAGCCTAAATATTGCCTTGGAAAACCCTAAATCCATAGTGATTACTTTCTTATGATACCTTGGAAACCCTAAATATTGTTGGGTATCATCCACACTCATTTCTTTGTTATGCTGCTCTTGAAACCCTTAAGTGCAAAGGATATGCTTTACAATACATTACTTTTTATTACAAGGAGAGGATTGTATACTACTTGAGAAAAATGAAGATGATTTAACTGGATTAACCTTGACATATTTCACCTTCTTTGCTTTAAGTTTACATCCCCATCTTCCTTCATAACTTTGATTCCTTCTAGATTTGAACTTGTGCATTGTACATCCTCGTCCCTTTTGTCCCTTGTTTCTTCTAATGGTTGATTAGGAACAAGGGTTGTGTTACAATTGTGATGATAAATATTCCCCAGGCCACAGGTGCATGCAACATGAAATCTATTTACTCGATGTGGATAAACCCTCTACTATGGAATCATGATGAAGAGGAGGATCCTAGACAAGATGATCAACCAGAGGAATCCATAATCACCTTTGCCATTTGATGGATGTCGAGGGCCTTTTTGTGTCACTTTCTTGGGAGTGGAAAATCCTTGATTTGATCCAATTTCTACTATGGTATGATTTCCTTGCTTCATATTGAAGTTTATCTCATTCCCAAATTTTTTTTGTCTCTTTCTTTGTCATTTTCACTTTGCAATCTCTTGCTATGCGTCCACTTCTATAATTTTTCCGCATCGGAATGCAATGTTTTCATAATTCACTTGCTGATCCCATTCTCTTTATTCATATTTATTCTTAATGGAATGTGGAAAAGGTTTTGAAATAGCTGTGCAAGAAATATTTAGGTATATAAAACATGCCATCATTCCTTAATAGTTGGTCCCTCTTGGATGAACTGCCCTGCCAATATTCTTCAAAATCTCCTTATTGATAACCTGATAGGAAAGTTCAAAAAGCCTAAATCACATTAGAAGTCTTTTAATAGTTTCCGTCTCAGAAAAATTCGCTCCCCATAATCTTAAATATAATGCATCTCTCCCCGTAAACTATCCACCATCCATTATTTTATCACTGATTTCTGTACTGGAGAAGATTATTAGGAAGAATCCATTTGGAAGAAAAGTTAAAGAGTAGTTTAAAATCAATCTCCACTTCCACTTGATTCAGTGTTGAATCTCCGAAAAACCTGGCCAATAGCCGTGGAACTTATATATTAACCCTCTACTTGTAAGAACTGTCATGCTCGATTACCCAATAATGACTTTCAAAAATGACAATTTTGCCATGCTACCTAGCTTGTTCTTATAAGGATCCTGTATTTTTTAAAAATTTCCCTAAAGATCTGGAACAAGAAAAGGTGAGGCATACTCCTTGCTTGCACTTGCTTCTTGCTTGCACTCGCAACACTTGCTTTCTAAAAAGATGAGGGACGCTTCCAACTTGTAGTCTTTAGTTGTTTTATGTATTCAAATTTTATTTTTAACTTGAGATCCTTCGACTAAAACTGCTTGTGCAATTGTTTTTAGCAAGAAATTAACTTTGCATGTCATCATAATTTTTTATATGCTTATCTTCTCTCTTTTTATGTACTTTAGTTGTAATACAATGCCGCTGGGCTTCTGAATGCAAGAGGGCTAGCTGATCAGCAGCCTTCCGTGTTTAATCATCCTGCACATACTTGCCTTGAATATTACCTTCCTGATACTTCTTGTTCAAATTGTCATTCATACCAAATTATGGTTTTTGAAGATATCTGATAATCTTGCTTTAAGTGTTCTCTCATGTATCTTGTAAATATCCTTTATCTTCTTCATCAAACTAGCAAAACAATCTTACCACTTGTCATGTCTACAGTATGAATCTCACATGACAACCTAGTATGAAAGTTAGCCAGACGTGTATGTAACCTCAAATCATTAAATTTTAATCATCTAAAAAATGCTTTATTTTCCAGAAGGAAGAAATACAAAGCTTAGTTGGCCTGTGGTCTGCTGCTTAACTGGCTCAAATTGGATATCAATCTTTGGTGAAGCCATGGGCTGCATATTGCAGTGATTGCATGGAAGGCTGAATAGGGTTCTTAACACTGTGCCTGTTACAGACCCTTCTCAGGTTGCCTTGTGGAACACATGGACTATGCGATGGTAGGTTTAGGCTATAAAAGTTCAAGTTGATTGACATTGATGCCAATATTCCTATGCTTAGGTGACAGATGCAATCATTGAACATCTTGATTATCACTCATTAATGATACTTTTTTATTTTATCACTCATTACACTGGCAGAGATATCAACATCACCGGTGGATGTTTTTTCCAGGGGCTGCAACCAACATGCTTAGCATCAGATACTTTTTTATTTTATTTTTTAGGCTGGCTTGCTTTATTTTTTACCATGGTTTTTGAAGATATCTGATATTCTTGCTTTGGTGTTCTCTCTTGCATCTTGCAAAGCTCCTGTACGTTTTTCATTCAAATATGAAAATAGTGTTGCTCCTTGTCATTTCTACAGTATCAATCTTAAAAGAATGTAACACAGTATGCTTTATTTGCATTTCTGAGCTCCAATTTATAATGATTTACAATCTGGTAATCAGTTGGTGCCGATAAAACCAGATCCTAAAAATCCCAACAAGTTATCGCAAAAAATCCTAACAACTTATCCTTGCAAAACTCGACAACTTATACCTACAAATCTCAACAACTTACCCCTAAAAAGATGTTGTAACAAACAATACAATGGTATAAATTGCTACCATATCTATTTATTCTAACAAATCTCACATGACAACATAGTACAGAAGTCAGTCAGATATTTGTGTAGCTTCAAATCACTAAATATCTAAAATTTCTATGAAAAAATACAAAGCTTAGTTGGCTTGTGGTGTGCTTAACTGACTCAAATTCAATTTTAACCTTAATTGAAGCAATGAGATGCAGATTGCAGAGATTGCATGGAAGGCTGAATAGGGTTTCTAACACTCTGGCTATTGTGGAACACACAGACTATACCACGTTAAGTTTATGCTGCAGAAGTTCAAATTGTTCATCGGTATTGATGCCAGTGTTCTTATGCTAAGTTGAAAGATGTGAACATTGAACATTTCGATCATCATTCATTAACTAACCCATATCAACATTGCTGGTAGGGTTTTTTTTGTTCCAGTGTCCACAACCAACAACCCAGATAGTATTTGCTTAGAAACAGGAGTGAAGGAGGTGTGGGTGACTTAGCAATGCGGTTCTGATTTGTGCTTGTTTTTTCATTCAACCATTCAAGGAAGTGTAAATGTTAAGCAGGATCGTTGCCATATTAAGATCATTTCAAAGTAATTTGTGAAAAGTACATAAAAATGCCATTAACTTAGAATAAATAACAGTGAAGCTTATTTATATTTAAACCTATGCTGAATCACTTGATTTGGGTTCGAGTTTGACAAGGATTAAAAAAAAAATTGTCATTGAAATAATCAACCATAAAAATTGCCATAAAGTTTAAAAAAGAAATTATTATTATTATTATTTATTAATGCAAATTTCTAAAATAAATCTAAATATGAAAGATCTTTACATTTCATACAAAAATGAGATTGACTTTTAAATGACTCTATGAATGAGTTGCCCTAATATCATTTTTCCTATTGAGATCGTTTTATTTATTTATTTTTGGTTTTTCTTATTTTAGCTTTTAGTTTTTGTAGATGTAAAATGAAGTCGAAGTAGATGTGGCAATCAAAGATGGAAATTAGACAAGTTCTAGTTTATATTTAAATCCTGTTCACTGAATTTGTTTTAAGGTAGAAAGTTGTCAGGGTTCATACATTTTTGATAAAAGTTGTCGAATCTAGTAACACTAAACATATTTAATGATTTACAATATGTAGAAGTTTAAAAGATTCAAACAAATTTTTTTATAAGGAAGCTTAATATCACAAAGTTGGATTTTTTGGTAGGATTTGACCATAATGCACCTCTTAGAGTTCTCTTGCTATGCAGAATGCATGAGAACATAAAGGACAATATATATTTGAAGGGCAACTGGCATCACTACTAGATCACTGGAACTGTCAGTGTTGTGTATCATGTTATAATTTCTGCTTGGAAATCACACTGGTGATGGAAATAGCAATGATCTTCTAAAAACTCCCAGAATTTCTTGTTTTTTCTTTTTTGTTAAATTTATTTTCCGGATGGTAAATTTTTTCTCCCAGAATTTCTTGACATGTAAATAGAATTTTCTATTAAAATGTCTTTGGCATTTTACTGAGAATGGAAAATAAGATTATGGTAAAGATTTGTCTTTGTAATTCTGAATAATTGTAGTCTGTGGAGTAAAGGTAATTTTTTTATTGTATTTAGATTGGTTATCCATATTACTGATTAGAAATGTGCATGTTGCGAGTTTTAAATTAAGCCTTTGGTAAATTGTAGGAAGTTGAACAATTTTTTAATCTAATGCACTTAAAATATAGTACTATACCTTTACATGTTAAGAACCTTGAACTCTTCTAGAGTTCCTTTTTTATCTTTGTTATTCTGAATAATTGTATTTTGTGGAGTAAAGGTCATTTTTATTGTATTTAGATTGGTTATCCATATTACTGATTAGAAATGTGCATGTTGCAAGTTTGAAAGAAAGCCTTTGCTAAATTGGTAGGAAGTATGAACAATTTTTTAACCTAATGCACTGAAAATATAGTACTATACCATTACATGTTAACCTTGAACTCTTGTAGAGTTCCTTTTTCATCTTTTGTACCATTTCTTCAAATGAATATGTTAAAATATTTTAAGTGACATTTGGAAAACATTTGCGTTTGAAGGTTGTCAAAGTTGCAGATTTTGGCGTTGCTCGTTTTCTGACTCAGAATGGATTAATGACAGCAGAAACAGGAACATATAGATGGATGGCTCCTGAGGTATTTTTTTGGGGAAAAACAAATTCCACTTTTGTATACACCACTAAACACAATCCATCTTAATTTTCATAAATTGCTCATCACTACACGATTATCTAATTCTCTAAGATCTTTATGATAGGTTCTCAATTCTGAGGAGTTGAAAGAAAAATATTTCTGAGATTTTAAACTGTTGTAAAATATAGTAATCCTTTAAAGCCACTTCCAATTTGCTGATGTTATTCTGAGAACTATGTATATAGTTGTTAAGAATCCTTCTATTGAAGTTGATAAATATTTTGTGGATCTGTATTCCTTCACTAGCTTGAATATCTAATGGTAGCTATCACATTGGAAAAAAGCTGACAGCAAGAAGGCTAAAAGGGACTTGATTGGAATATCTTTTATTTATTTATTTTTCTCCAGTCTAAGATAAGCAGGAGAAATGAATCCATCACCATTATCTTGAAAGCGTGAAACACCAGGAACTGTCCAAACCATCAAACATCGAAATCTTGAGATTGTTTAGTACTCGACAGAGGTAGAAACTGCAGTAAAGGTCTACCATGCAATTTATTTAACAATTTTATCTATAGAAATAATGTGTGCATTCTACGTAGAAAATAGAATATAAACCTGAATTGTATTTTAATTTGGTTTTGGCTGTAAGCATATAGACATTTTGTGATTGTTCTTGCAAAGAACTAGATGAATGGAGCTTTCATACTAAACTATGTAGAATTCAAGACAAAGTCTAATGTTTACATACATCATTGGTTATTTTGATTATTTACTTTGGTTATACTGAACTATGTAGAATTCAAGACAAAGTCAATACATTGGTTATTTTGATTATTTACGTACATCATTTATAATTGGAATTGTGTGTAGTCATTCCCCACCGCAACACTCCCCCACCCCTTTATAATAATGTAGATCAGAATTGTCATTTGAGACAATCAGATGGCAAAACACCACTGGTTATATGGTATGGTGCTAACTGTTACCAGGATACTCATAAAATTCCATTGGTTATAAGGTGCATGTTGTTAGGTCCAATAAAATTCCATTGGTTATAAGGTGCATGTTGTTAGGTCCAACAGGCTAATTTTTCTTCTTGGATTTGAAACACATCTTAATAAAGAATTGCTCTCTCCATTCTTGTCTTCAATAGAAATGAACCTGATATCCTAGGCATTGGAGGTGTTCAAGCAGATATCATTTTTGCATAAATTTCTGCCTTCTGTAAGGGTCCAAATAAATGCAATTTATTGTGGTTTTTCTAGTAAGCATAAAGATTGTTTCTGAAGTTAAATAGGAGCCTAAGCAGTGGAAGTGCTCAGATTTTTGCATATACTGCTCTTCAAGTTTCCATGACTGTAATAGGAAATGTTTCCATTGTTCTACATGGTCCTTATGGGATTGGCCAGACACAATTTATTGGTCGGTAGCTCTACGACTACTGACTTGTCTTGGATGGGTAGGAAGAATAGCCAATAGTCATATTGCTCTGCTCTTGAAAAGGAGTGAAGGATGAGAACCATTTGAGAAAAGGGAGAACCTGGAGCTGGGGGTTTGAACCTTTGCATACATGTGGTGTAATCGTTTGGCCTTCTTGGAGAAAGTCCCTTCCTCTTAGACATCTCAGTTCAAAGTTACTGAGGGGAGCTTCAAGTTTGAGTCTTCCTCAACTCACGCTTCCCCAAACCTATAATCAAAATTGCATGTGTAATATCTTAAAAATCAGGAATAGATTATGCCTACACCTATCCACTTTATTCCAACCTTTCTTTCTTCGAAGAAACACCCAAAAAGCCAATTCTCTTATTGTTTACGTAGAGATAACAAGTGCCACAAAGACATATTCCCTAACCCCGTGCCACAGCTTCTCTCATATAACACCACCTTCCTACCTCCTAGCATCCCATGAACCCTTTGAGCACTAGAAGTTCTTCATTTATGTAATAGAGACTTGCAGGACCATAACCGTCATAAGCTTAGAGTAGAAAATGCTGCCCAATCATAGGAACAATCAGCACACTAGAAAACATTTCAGAGCTTTCAAGTCTGTGTACCAGGAAGTTGCTTTATCCCATAACCTCTTCTCTTGTAGAACATCACCTTTCTATCTACCAATGTCTTAGGAGCCCTCTAAGCACCAAGAATTCTCTCATTTACATAATAGAAATTTACAATACCATAACCATCATAATCTTACAGTAGGAAATGCTGTCCAAACATAGGAATCATCAACACACTAGGAAAAGTTTTAGAGCGTTTGAGTCTGTGTTCCATGAAGTTCCCCAGTGCCACAACCTCTCCTTTTGTAGAACACCACCTTCCTATTTACCAGTGTCCCACGAGCCCTTCAAACACCAGGAATTCTCTCATTTATGAAATAGAAACTTGCAACCATCATCATGGGAAATTTTCAAAGCATTAGAGTCTATGTTCCACAAAGTTCTTTTACAGGGACTTGAGGATAATGTTTTTGGAATTGTAGGATGCATCTTTATGACAACCCCTCAAATCCTAGGATAAGTCTCCATGGAACATAGATGAGTTTGAAGGGTTGTCGGAGCAGTAGAGTGAAGATTGTTTGATGAAAGTAGTGGACCCAATATATCTTTCTTTCTCCTCCAAATTCTGGGTTGGTCGCAGGTCTCTAGTTGCAAAATGAGGCTCTACAAAACAATTTTCCTTACGTGGGCTCTATATCTTAAGGTGATGAAAATGAATGAAAAGCACTCTCGAAGATGAATGAGAAGCTTCTTCTCCCGACTAAGAAAGAGGTCTAGCACTCTCGAGTAAGTAGTTCTAAAAGATCGATTCCATTATATCCATAAGAAGGACCCTTGCCTCTTCCTTCCTTCTCTTTCCATTGAATTTTATGCGAATGGTCATCCTTTATCTTATAAGGCAGGTGGTTGGTCGATTTGAGCTTTCAAATTAGAAGGTCAAGTGCTTATCCTTATAAAAGTAGGGGTATCTCCTCATTACAAAGATAGAGAGCTCAATATCTTTTGAACCCTTGACCTGGTAATTGATCTTCTTATACAATACAGAGACGATCTCCCGAAAGGTCGATGCCTTTTAATATAATACTCGGAATAGTTCATGATCACCCTAGGTAATATGAATTTGTATTATTACATTTAGGTAATCTGAATTAGGCACTCGACTGATAGGGTGAAAGAGGTTGAGGACTTGATTTACTATCTCAGGTCCGAAGGAGATCAACTATTTTGGGGTCAAATTAGAAATCAACTCAAGCTTTGAGGCATACAGCCCCTAAGGGAAATGAATGGCTTTTAGGTGTTGTTGTTGAACTAAGGTCCTTTACCTTACTATACCGGTTGCAAAAAGACTGAAACTAGGAATTTTTCTTTTAGAAATGATGGGTTCTTTTCACCTTTCAGGAGTTGAGGGTGATATTATGTGGTCTCCATATTCTTTTGGTGGAGAGCAGAAGGACTAAGGTTGAATTCTTTGGATCCCCTATATTGCCTGCTGTTGTGCAGTCCAAGATTGGCAAGAGTGGGAATCAGGGGTACACACTTCTACAACTATAAAAGATCTTTGAGCTATTGAGTGGTTGTCTCTCTGTGTCGGATTGGAAAGGGGAAGCAGGTGCTACTTTCTATGTAACTACAGAATCGTTTAGTACTGTTAAGCTATAGAATGACTGTTTTGGAGCGCAAGTCCAGTGTATGAATATCAGGATCTGGAAGTGCCTGCTTCTGTAAACTCATGAATGATGGGCAGAAACCAATCTGTCTCATTCGAGATCCATCTATGTGCATATAATTTGGAGGTGTGCTTAATGTAATATATGCAAAATGAATGTCTGGTACGAAATTACTCCTTACGTTCTTGTGTTCAGCCAGAAAGTGTCAATAGAGAGGACCAGTACTCACTCAAGTTTGAGTACTGGAATAGGAACAGCCTTTAGGTACTCACTTGACCTTGAGGACAAATATCGGAATATAGCCTTTATGAGTTATTACACAACCTTGAGTACGAGAATAAGAATACCCTTTATTCGGTGCTCACTTGACCTTGAGTCCAAGAAATCGATCGCTGTTGCTCACTGTACATTAGTGGCATGAGCAAATCATCAATGGAAAGATGCTGAAAGGGAAGGGTGAATCAGCATCCAACCAATGCCGGTGAGAATTATGGACAAATGGGCCAGAAGTTAAGGCAGATCAAGAACATGATGAAATAAGTCAATCAAGATCACAGAGAATACTTATCAAATTGCCTGCCATGGAATAATGAAATAGACACAGAAAATGTAGCTCACTGTACCAGCTATGCTGGCTAGAAGGTTGTGGATTACTGAATAATGAGATAGAGCATGATGTAAGAATCAAAATTAGGAGAAGTTTGAAAAATAGGGACAGAATTGCTAGGAATGCCTATGTTATGAAGTGGTCAAACTAGAAATACATGTCATCAATGTTATTGCATAGCCTTTAAAGGGATTGGGAGATAAGACTATGCTCTTGTCAGCCTGTGATTGAGAGAGAGAGGGGTATTGCCATAGAACCTAGGAAAATGATGAACATAACAGGATTTTTATGAGCAGAGCTGTTTTCATCCCCTGGCCAAGTTAATGGAAATTCGAGTGAAGAAAGGAGATTCCTCTATTTATAACTTTGGTTATGTTATTTGTTTAGGTTGAGCTATAGTTGATCGACATTAGAACAACTCTGAGGTTCAGAGATTTATTGTGGAAAGAATCAGTTCAGACATTGAAATTTATCAAAAAGAGGAAAGTTGTTAATATGTATTTAATTGACTTGATTCAGGCAGACCTTGGGTCTCTTTTGATGCTGTTATTCATTGAAATAAAGTTAACATATCTTAATTTTAAAGTTAGATTGAGAGTGCTTTGGCTTTGGAATGCTTTTTAATTCTATTATCTACGTATTAACAACCTTATTTTCCTTCTTTCTAGCAACTTGGGATAAACATTGCTCTGTTCAATATATAGGAGAAATGACATCACCTCATTCTTGTGGATGTAAAAAGTATGAATTTGGTTGTTTGATATATCTGGAAAATGCTGTCTTAGTGTTTGGGCTGTGAAGTCACCTCAACCAAGCAAAATTTTCAGTTTTATATGGCTGATTTTTTCTTTGCATATAATCCATAAAGAATTTAGTATTCTTTTCAATGAAGAGTTTCCAATTTACACTTTAGTTTCAAATATTACCGGCAATTGCAGGGAACAGGGACTTAATCATAGGATCACCTTGCCCACTAGCTATCAATAAATATGAGTGCCCTAATTGACACAGAACAAACTTATTATTTTCTGAAGAATGCAATGGATTAGAAGTCCTACACTTAATATGTACAACATGCATCAACAAATTCCTAAATAGCATCTAGACCACAAGCTTAGCTGTACATATGGAACCCAATGCAAGATTTTCCTCCAGCAGAAACCTTAGTGACTCTTATTTAACCAATCTTTAGTTGAAACTTTTTTCCTACCAACTCTTGTATTAGCCATGCTAACGTAGAACACACACTACCAACATAGAGATTGAGAACAACTTGCAACCGAATATAAACATAAGAGAAAGTAAACACAAAGCATACTCATTAGAATATAATATAAATCAACAAAAATCCATAACAACCCTTCAGCATTGGTATAGGGTAATCCTTGGCAAACTGTTTGAGGTTATGCTAACTTGTATATCAAAAAATTTCAAGTGTTCTAAATTACCAATATCATTAAATAGTAAATACACTATGCAGAAGACATATTACATTCAATCATTCATTTGATTTCACTACTAGTGCCTGCCAAACTGCTAACTACCCAATCACCCAATGGGCATTGGTTTTCATGTGCTTCACTAGGACCCAATTATCTAACAATCATGGGCTTTGATCGGAGTGGAGAAGAGGTTGCTCAAGTCCTCATCAGTTATGGTGCCAAGATTGTTTTGAAGCCCTAGCAAAGACAAGGTCATATATCTTGGCACCCTTCCAAAATTACCACACAACAAGGTAGCACCTTACTTCAAGGTAGTGCCAACATTGTATATGAAAAAATTTGAAGTGCCAAGCTGTTTGAGGTTATGCTAACTTGTACATGAAAAAGATTCAAGTGTACCAAATTACCAATATCATTAAATAGTAAATACGCCATGCAGAAGACAGATTATGTTCAAGCTATTACATTTTTTCATTCATTTGATTTCACAACCAATGCTTACCAAAATGATGTTGGGTCATGTAGAGATCATGTAGAGTTGTCGGAGGAAGAGGATGAAGCGACACAAACTTCAAGGCAAGGAGTTTGTTTGATTGGAAGAGCACGTGGTATGGACGGTCTAGAGGGCCATGTGATAGGAGAAGATTGTACGGAAATCCGTATAGGCCTTGAGGGAAAGAACATTTCATACAAACCATCTGATTGCAGAGGAGCCAAATTGTCTGGAATTGGGCTATCTGAGGCATGGCTGTCCAGAGTCAGATCGTCTAACTAAGGAGGTGGGTCATCCAGGCCAAGAAGTGAGCCGTCCGATCCAAGGGGTTGGTCGTTTGAAGCCAAGATGTAGTCTGGAGCTAGAGTGAAGTTATTCCTAGTTGAGGAGAAGTTGTTTAAGAGGGTCGAGTGAAGGTTGCCAAAATGTGGACAAGAAGAAAAAGTCAGTTCAAATTGTGAGTTTTTCAATGATTTTGACCCCGCAAGGGGCTTTGCCCCTTGATCCTATATGGGGTCTCACACCGCCTTGACCTCAGACAAAGGTGGTGACTGGTTCCCATCATGTTGGTCATGTTGGTGATACAATTAATTGTAGGAAATGGGGTGAGCAATTTGGAAATAATGTTTTGGGCTGTAGTTTGAAGTGAAGTATGTTGCAAAAGATGTTTGTAATAGAAGAAAGCAAAGGGAGCACGACAAGAGATTCTAGCACGGTGGTCTGTGCTTCTATCCCTAGTGTTTAGCTCATGTGGTGTCGAAGATGCCGACAAGTCTAGAGGAGGAGATAGATGTAGACATGCAAATTCATCAATGAATAAGTTTTGTCATTTTGTGTTATTTTGTAGTTTGGATGTAGATATGCAAATTGACCAATGAATAAGTTTTGTCATTTTGTGTTATTTTGTAGTTCGTACACAAAGTGTTTGACAAAATGTGCATATGTATAATTAATAAAGTCATAAAGTGAGTCATGAAATGAAATGTAAATGTAAGTCAAATGCATGTCAAATGTAATTTAAGAAAATGATGAGGTGTCGGGTAGTTAGTTGGAGGAAGTTGAGGATGTAACTACCTCCTTAGTTGTATAAATAAGACCCCTTCCTCATTCATTCAAAGATTGGTATGCTAAGTGGGTATCAAGGTTGGCATGGTATTGAGGTTGGTGTTGTATGTTGGCATTGCATGTGGTAGTAGAAGTTGGCTGTAATCAAACATGTATTTGTGAGATACTTGTGCAAGGCCATTTGAACCATTGTGTTGGGTCGTTTGAACTATTGTGTTAGGCCGTTTGAATTGTTGAGCCAAGCAATCTAAATTGTTGTGCTGGGTCCTTTGAACTGTTGTGTCGGGCTGTCAAAAGTTAGAACTGTTGTGTAGGACTGTTTGAATTGTGTGTCAGGTCGTCTAAATTGTTGTGCCGGGCCATTTGAACTATTGTTCTAGGTTGTCTGAACTATGACACTGGGTTGTCTGAATTGTTGTGTTAGGCCATCTAATATATGTTATGTGTGTAGTGTATCCATTGTAATTGTAAGTTATGCACATTGTATATTTTATTTATTTAAGTGGCAATGTAATTGTGTTGTAGTATGTTGTATTCCATTTCTAGAAGTGAAAGAATGAGGTGATTAGTCAAGTAGTAGCTTGTCTTATTTGTAATAACTAACATTGAAGAGTGCTATTTTCCCTATGGTATAGAGCCAAGCATCTTTGGTCATGATGGTTAAAAAAAGTGGCAAGTGATCCATTTGAGTCTTAGTACAAGCAATAGTACCTCCTCCGAATCTCATAAGAAAAAGGACATTTAAAGATAAAATATTCTTTTGTCACTACCTCCTAAATAGAGCAAAGATGACATACCATATCCTTTCGAGGAAAATGGTGGTCTATCTCCACTAGCAACTGATGTGTGCATACTCTATGTTGACTAGGAGGAATCATAAGGCTGTGTGTCCAATGTTGCTGGACATAATTAGGGCGAGTAATAATGCCATTTCTAATCCTCTTGAAATTTTTGGTGTAGAAGGCCAACTTAGGACTAAGAGTTTGTGATGAAATAATCCAAGTGATCTAAATATATTATCGATAAACGTCATTGTTGACTACTTGATTAATTACCCTCTTATCTAGGAAGAAGATGGGGAGGAGCATTCAAAGAGCATATTAATGGAGGTAATCGATCTATGGGGATGCCAACTAACTGAAGAAGAGAAATAACTATTGAGTACCATCTGACTACCAAAAGTCCTCCTAGAGATAATGCATTATGAGGAGCAAAGTGCCAAATATGGGTATCTCTCTCGGCCGGAGGTGCAATCAGCCATGGACCTAAGACAATGAAGTTGAAAAATATTTCTAAATATGCTTTAGAAAGGGAAGTGCATGAGGACTAAAATCAGCCTGAATAAAACATTGGAGAATTGCCCTTTTCAACCGGTAAATTGCTGAAGTAAAATAGTCCGGACCTTCTGAATTCGAGCCCAATTAATGCACCCTAGACTTGGACCTTGTAGAAATGGAAGACAACATACTGTAACACAATTCCATTACCATTTGAATGAACAAAATATACAATGTGATAACTTAAATTTACAATTGATACATTGCCCTCACAACATATATTAGACGACTTGGCAAAGTAGTACACTGCGCACACAATATATATTAGACGACTTGGCACAATAGTTTAGACTGCTCGGCATAGCATTCAAACGACCTGGAACATCATTCAAACGACCTGATGTAGCAATTCAAATGGTCCACCACAACATTTAGACTACCTAGAACAACATCAGACGGCTCGACACAAGTATCTCACGAATACATGCTTGGTTACCATCAATTTCTACTACCATGCGCAATGCCGATGGACAACACCAACCTCAAAACCATGCTAACCTTTCCTACCAACCTCTAAATGAATGAGGGAGGGGTCTTATTTGTACAACTAAGGAGGTAGTTGGATCCTCCAACTAACTACCTACTTGACACCTCATCATTTTCTTAAATCATATTTGACGTGCACTTGATTTACATTTCATTTCATGACTTTATTATTAACATGCATTTGACTTACATTTACATTTCATTTCATGACTCAGTTTATGACTTTATTATTTATACGTACGTGTTTTGTCAAATACTTTGCGTACGAACTCCAAAATAACACATAATGACAACTTTATTCATTGGTCAATTTGCTTGCCTATAGTCCCCAAATCTTAGATCCATAAAGGACTATGGGTTTGATGATGTAATCAAAGAGGTGCATATTTGAAGGTATGCCTTGGAAGTGTTGTTGGAAACATTGGTATTCCTAGATTGAGAGAGATGTGTATCCGTTGCAAACACATGGCTATCTGGTCGAAAATTAAGGGAAGGACCTATAAATTGGACCCCTAAGTAGGTGCAAGCAATGGTGATCTTAATCAACTTGCCCTTATAGAAGAACTGAAACTTAGATAGAGTACTCTTTATTTGTTGACCTTGGTCTTGCCAAGATTTCTTGTCAACTATTTTAAGTCATAAAAGCGAGCAAGAGCAACCGTCTTTGCAAGCCCTCGAGAGAATGAGCAAGAAGAACGACGTCATTTGCAAAAAGCAATAAAGCTATCAAGACTTGATGTAGAAGGCAACCATGTCAACATGTGTGTTTTGGCAAATAAATTCTTCAAGCTCATCAATGTAGATCCCAAAGAGTGGAGGAGAAAGAAGACAACCTTGTTTGACACCAATGGTGCTTTGGACATCCTTTGAACAACCCCAAGTTGTCTATAAACGGCCAACAACTACCTCATATAGTCTCTTGATGGAAGTGATAAAGAGCTCCAAGATGTCAATGTCATGTAGTCTTTGAAATAAAAGATGTCTGGGAACATTGTCAATGGCCTTTCTAAAGTCCACAAAACAACATAATATTTTAGAAAACCATTTGCAAGCCTCCTAAATAATAGCCTTGAGATCAATAGTCTGATAATCCCTCTAAAACCAGTCTGCCCTCTTGCTCTAAACTTGCCCTGATCTAACAGTTTTGAGAGTTTAATCATAATAATTTTGTAGTTATTCGGATCTGAATAGTCGTCCCTAGATTTGTCGATGGAGTGGATAATATGCGGTGACCAGGAGGTGGGGAACCCAGAACAAACAACCTTATTGAATAATTCTGCAATGGGATAGCCAAGAGCTTTAACACCATTCTTCAAGAACTGAGCCTGAAATCCCTCAAAATCAACAGCCTTGGAAAATACCAAATAACAATGGCTCAAATAAAATTTTAGAGCTGTCTCAAGCTTGAGTTCCTTGTAAGCTTTAAAAAATATTAAATAACAATGCTCATCGAGCATTAACAAATTGTCTTAGCCAAAATTTCATCTGGAAGTTGTTAAGATCACTTGCACTCGAACAAATTTCATCAAGTACATATAACCTTGCACTTTTAGGTAAAATTGCATGGCATAAAATTTCATGGACAGCCAGATATTTTTGCAATAGATTTCTTCAAGATTTCGAAGGGGCCTTCAAATATTTCAAAGATCAGTGTGCAAGTAATAAATTGCCTCCATCTCTCAATATTGTTGCCTGTATCACTTAACTATAAATAGAATCATGAAGAAGAGAGAAAAACAATAATTATTGAAGTTGCTTTAGACAATATTGCCAAAAGTTAGCATAGGAAAGTATATAATGTGAAACATACAAGGAAACATAGAAGAGCTTAGCAGATTTGTATTACATCTCAGATATTGGCCACCTGTTCATGAACTCAACATTCCAACAAACCTCTGTTATCATTTTGTCGCATTGTTTATATGACTTTAACTGTAAGATAGGAGGCAATGGGATATTAGAAATCCCATATGTGATTTGATTATTGAGATGGTGAGGTTTATCTTTCGTATGGAAGCTGACACTTTTTAAGTTGCCTTAGTTCAAGCTTAACTGTGGAGAATTCTTCAACATGGGATATGCATTAGTCGGATTTTTATATTCCAACCACCAATCTTGGCTTCATTGACCCTAATACGTATCCCTTATCTAGATTAGCAAATCCTGAAAATCTTGAGACCATTCAATGGCCATAACGGTCATCTTATCCACTGATAAGTGCTAGTTAATAAACAAGCACCATTTATAAAGAAAATGATCAAGTAATGTTTATACCATTTACACATTGAAATTATTTGTCGATTGGATTGTTGTGGTAGCATTGTTAAATGTGTATATCAGTACTTGGTACACTTTTTTGACAATGCTAATGCTAGGGTTCAATTTCTAAGGGTGGTTAGGATGTCGTGAATTTCCATCATTATATTGGTAGCATAGTAGAGAAACTTGGACTTGGCATGGACTTAGTAAGGCCAATTTGTGACTCCAACTTGAACTTGGAAATAACATTCGGCAAAGAAAACCAATGAAAATGCAATATTTCATTGAAAACAAGTGTTCTTTTCATGCATGTCGCAATTAATTAACATTGTACACATCCAAAATTAATACTCTAAGTGATAAAACGTTAAACTACACAAAACAATCATCAATGAAACGATAAAAAAAGTCTCAATATGCCTCATAGGCGCACTACAAATCAACTATTTAGTGTTTAGCAATGCTTTTGCCCTTTGCCCTAGTTGAAGCTTTGGTCCTCTATCTATGTCCATACCTCTTCCTTTGCTTTTGCCGCTAACTCTTCCACCATGTAGTTGAAATCATCCAATGAAAAGAAGGAGCTCTTGGTGCTCCTTCTTTGGCTTTGTGATCCAATCAGATGATGGATCAATCTCATCTAAATCATTTGCCTCATAGTTTGACCCAACTATTTTTTGGTGGTGGAGGCGAACGTTGTAGTGAACAAACACAAGCTCGTTCAACTTCTGTTACTTGAGTTTATTTCCCTTCTTGGAGTGAATTTGCTCAAATATACTCCAAATGTGCTCATAGCCGAAAGCACTACATGGCTGACATAATCTGATGGCAAAGTTCTAGAAAGTGTGTCTATAGGCACCAAAGGCCTCCCACCCTAATTCTAGAAAATCCCAAAAAAAAACAAAAAAGAAGAAGAGGACAATGGAAGAAGAGGAAATGCTGGTAATAATGTTGAAAAGCTTACCACGTGCTTATGAGCACTTCATTGAAACCCTGAACATCACCACTACAAATGTTGACCTGAAGTTTGAAGAGCTGTGCAATAAGCTCTTACAGTAGGACAAATAGAAGAAACAGTTCGGTAGCAACATTGAGACAAAGGGTTCAAAATAGGCCTTTGCAACCAATGTCGAGGGCAACGACAAGTGGGCAAAGAAGAAAGGACAAGGCAGCGGTGAGGATGCAACCAAGAGTCTAAAGACCATCACATGTCATTACTATGACAAGGTGGGTCATATGAAGAAGCATTGCAGAAAGAGATTGGCAGATTAGAAAACCAACCAGGGAGGGCCTTAGTAGAAGGCTCATGTTGTAGAGCATACAAAGGAGTCAGCCTTCTACGCATTCATGGCCAAGAAACAAGCAGATCAGCCTATATCATCTGCTTGGTACATAGATTTAGGTGCATCACACACTTCACCAACAAGAAGGATTGGTTCTCGGAGCACACACCGCTTGTGAATTCTCCAAGGATTCAGTGACCTTCGGAGGTGGTGAAGATTTCACGATAGTGGGCAAAAGGAATGTGCAGATTTCCTTTGGAGGGAAAATGTTAATTTTCGTAAATGTGTATTATGTGTCAGGAATGGAGCTTAATTTGCTCTCAGTTAGTCAGATTATGAGGCACTGCCCCCATCTAGATGTCATCTTTAGCAATCACAATTGCTATATAGTTGACAAAGAGACCAAGAAGACTATTGCTTTTGGTGTGGAGGATCATTGACTATTCAGACTGGTTGGCATCGAACAAGTCAGGGAGCATGCATTAGCAGCCAAGAGTGCATTGGACACCAATACACTTTGGCATCAACGGAATGGGCACCTAAATCTGACCTGCCTCTCTCATTTGGTAGGAGAGAAATTGGTAGATGGACTTCCTGACATCCAACAACAGATACAGGGTGTTTGTGGAGCTTGACAGGCAGGGAAGCAACACAAAAAACCCTTTGATGAAGGACAAGCTTGTAGAGCAAATAGAGTCCTTCGGCTGGTTTGTGCAGATGGTTGTGGACCAATGAACACGACATTCATCACAGGTGCCAGGTATTTCCTTCTTTTGTTTGATGACTACAGTAGGAAAATGTCGGTGTATTTTTTGAAATTGAAATCTGATGTGTTTAATGAATTTCTTAGTAGAGAAAGACTCAGGGTGTTACATTACCACTCTTAGATCTGATAATGGTGGAGAATTTTGTTCAAAAGAATTTCACAACTTTTGTGCTAAACATGGTATCAAAATATAGTTTACTACACCTTACACTCACAACAAAATGGAATGGTTGAAAGGCAGAACCGCACTATCACAAAGATGGTCGGTGCATGATGGAGAACAAGGGTATTCCAAACAGGTTTTGGGTTGAGGCAGTGTTTACAATAGTATATTTGCTGAATAGATCTCCAACAATGGCAGTGAAGCAGAAGATCCTAGAGGAAACATGGTTTTGGAGGAAGCCCAACATCAATCATCTTAAGGTCTTTGGTTCCATTGCATATGCCTGGATTCTAGAAGAGAAGCGAACCAAGTTAGACCCTAAGAGCAAGAAACTGATGATCACAGGGTACCATGACAGTCATAAAGCTTATTGATTGGTTGATGTTGACACCAACTAGTTAAGCTTCAACATCAATGCCGTAGTTGATGAAGAATCTAGGCCTTTGAAGACTTCTTTCAAGATCAAAATGGCAGAAGAGCAGTACGTTGTGGCTAAGGATTCAGGTATCAAGCTTCAGACAACTCCACTTGAAATGGGGGAGAATTTTGAGTATGAGGAGTTTCCAGGCTCAGATTTTGATCTAGATAGCCCAAATCAGCATTTGGATGACACAGATACAGGTAGTCCAGGTCATGGTGACAACATTGACTTGGATGAGAAGGATCCCAAGAAGAGACCAAAGTGGTGGCACAACACCATTGGAGATGTTCGGATGGGTGAAATGATCGAGGGATGATCATCGAGGAACAAGAGCAAGAAACCTAATATGGTCAACTTTGCTCTAATGGCCAATGTTCAGAAAGTTTATGAGCCACGGGTGTTTGAGGAGGCAAAAGGGTTTTGGATCTGCCGAAGCCAAGATCGATTTGATTTTCGGGATAAGCTTGGTGTCGTTAGTAGATTGATCATTAAGGGAGGGTGTTAGATTAATATCAGATTATTAATAGTCAATTAGCTTTTAGACTTGGGTATTAATAAAGTCATTGTGACTTTAGGTTATTTTATTTTATGCTTTTAAGTCACTTTAGTGTGTATCTCGATCTATCCCACATTCATAAAGTGGATTGAATCGACTTATAGTAATCCTTTATAAGGAAGCTTTTGCTCCTCACTTTGATGATGATATATGTAATATAGAGAATTCACACGAGTAATCTTGGTTTCTTTTGTGTGTTACGTTGGCGATCCCTCGACCCGTCTTTGTTGGCAGCAGGTTTTAGGTCTTCACACTCGCATAGACTCCGTGGCTCTGAAACCATATCACGATAACACATAACACATAAAACAAACCAAGATTTCTCATGAGAGTTCTCTATATTACATATATCATCATCAAAGTGAGGAGTGAAAGCTTCCTTATAAAGGATTACTATAAGTCGAGTCAATCCACTTTATGAATGTGGGATAGACCGAGATACACATTAAAGTGAAATACAACTTAAAAGCATAAAATAACCTAAAGTCACAATGACTTTATTAATGCCCAAGTATAAAAGCTAATTGACCATTATTAATCTGAAATTAATCTAACAATCTAAAGCATGTCCTTATGTTCCATAATCATTTTATCGTATCTATCTGCATCCATCTTCATTTCTGCCATTTTTTTTGATCATTAAGCTGTAACTATCCATCCTTCATTTTTTATACTTTTGGGTTCCACCTTTGCCTTTGCCACATTTGTAGGATGTGCTTGCTTTGCATCTATCTTTGCTCGCCAATTGTATATTTTGCAAAGCTCTTAGGGAAGGTCCATATCTCCTCTTCTTCCTCTACCTTCTTGCTAACTTCCCTTTTTCCATCTTGGTTTTCTGAAGTCTCCTGTTTGGATTCAAAGGCGGGTGGATTGAAACATTTTGTACTCCTCCATTTGCCAATGGAGAAGTCCACTATCAGATTGATTCTCATCTTCACTACATTCTTTTAAGTACATCCCTTCCTCATTTGGCTCATATTGCTCTTCCTCTTCTAAATAACTTCTTCATTTGTCGGTCGTAGCCAAACCTTCAGTAATCATTTGATTTCTTAGATTGATCATATATTTATGTTGTCCCCTTTAAAATGTTAATCGATCCTTTTCCCAATTGTGATTTACTTTGGCTAAGCCCAACGACCCTCGTCCCAACAATGCATCGTATGTTGACTTCTTCATTGTAATCACAATGAAATCCAAGATAAATTCTAGGTCAGCAATTCTTACTTTTTGAGCTGTCAAAACTCCTTTCGTTTCTATTCCATATTGGTCGGTGCCATATAATTTAAAACTAGGCACCCATAGAAACGAAGCCCCAATCTCTTTCTGTGTCTTCTCAAGCAATACATTAACACTTGACCCGCCATCTACAATTACTTGTGTCAATTTATGTTCCAGTATTTCCATGTGAACTAATGCTGGCTTTTTCCCCACATTAATCATCAACATTGTTGGGTCAATAAAGCGATCCTTCTTCTTCTGGACTTACTTTACTGGTTGGCTTCATATTTCCATCACCTTTTAAGGCTGCAATTCCTCTCCCATAACTGCATGTAATGCTGGTATGGTTCCCAGCAAACTCGCCACCTTAACCTCCAACATTGTGTTCAAGACTTGTGCTGCTAGCTCTTGCGTTGACACTTTCTCTTCTAAGCCTATTGGCTTCTTCAACTTTTTTTGCTCCGCTAATGTTTCCTGTTTGGCTTTCTCCACTTCTTCTCCATTCACCTTCTGGGCTGCCTGCCATCTTTCCTTCTCTTTGGCAGGTTCAGAGTAATTGTCTTTCTTGTCCTGACTCCTTGTCACAACCAATACGTCCTTCTCCTTTTCTTTATTTCCCATTGGAGGCACGTCAATGTTAAGGAAGTTGACATTCTACGAGTTACTTGTACTCGCCTTCTAAGGGCAGTTAACCTCCTTGTGGTTTCCTGGACCGCACCACTGGCACATATGCATTATGTTATTTCCTTCTATCTCATTTGTTTGAGGGTTGGGCAATTCTTTGAAAAATGCCCCCCACTCCTGGCAATTGCGACATTGTATAACTAGTTTGCCCTCCGAATCGTACTGCAACCGACTTTGACCTCCTTGTCGATCGCCTTGGTATGTCTTGCCTCCTTGATGGTTATTCTTACAACTACTGCTAGTTGCAACCTGTCCATTCCTTTGGGCATCCGATTTTTCTTCTTCCCCTACACCGTTAGCGTGTGGTGCCTTGCCCCTTTCAGATTAAATAGACAATCCACAATTTCATGTCCCAATACATCGCATACATTACAATATGCATTCCTAGGATAGTTAACATTGGTGTGTCCCATGCACTTGCAGTATGTACACCATATGTCTTTCCGATCTTTCTTGGCTTCACCCTTAACTTCATCATTTTATCAAATTCTTTTTTGAAGGATTGGGTAGTGTGACGAACTTTGTCGTTTGTATCGCTATCTAAATCTTCATTCTGAGAATGACCTACAATTCTGGTTGTTGTCTGCTTAGTCTCACTCTCAAAAGTCTTTTCTTTCTCTAAGGCTTCTGCATATGTTGAAGATGGAACTACCTTCATCTTCTTTCTATGCTTAGGTAATAGTCCATCAATGAACCATATCCTAATCAAACCTTCAGTTGGTGGCATTTGCATATTGTCAGTCAATTGCTTCAATCTTCGATTATATGCTTTAACATCTTCGTATTTCCCTTGTTTCGTAGCACATATGTCAGTAATGATTTCTGTATCATCCCTCAAGGGTTGGAATTCATTGATGAATTTTTCTATCATTGTATTTCATAACCGAAAAGTTGGCTTGTTTTCTCTTTTCAAATGCCAATCTATTGCGAGTCCTCGTAATGTGGTAGGAAATAATTGCAACCATTCATCAAGTTGCCTTACCCCATTCGCTTTCCAAATGGTGGTACATGTGCCAATGTGTCTTAATGGGTCCTCTTTCCCTTCTCTCGTGAAGGGTGGGCGTTTTTGTCTGCCCGCCCTAATGGCAACATTAGCCATTGTTGGACTTCCTCCTTCGTCGCTTGACAATAGTTCCCTTGGGATTTCTGTGCAACCCCTTCCTAATGTTGGTGGTTCCTCTTGTTGTCCTTTTGACGCTTTTGTCCTTGGTACTATATTTTCTCCAAATAGTCTTCTTGCCACTTCTTGTGCGTCCTCACTATGCAATCTTCTCCACTCATAAGTGAACTGTGATTCTCGTCTATCTCCCCAAGTATTTGCGTGTGATTGCTCTGGTGCTTGACTCCCATCCTCTTCACCCATTGGCAAACTTCTTACTGCCTTCTCAGGTGTCATCATCCACTCTTCATTTCCTCTCTCATTGACGCAAACGTTTTCGTTGACTATTTGTTGTTCACCTTGCACTTCGTCTTTCGTACTTAACAATAGTGTTTCCCAGCTTTGAGTGTCTCCTTCTTTTGAAGTCCACACTTGTTCTAGTATTGGTTTGTTTGTCTCTTGGAACGAAATTTTTGTATTGTTCACATTCACTCTTTGAGCAATCCTTGTGTTTTTTCTTATTGGCACTTGATCCTCTCTGCGATCTATTCTCCCACGCTTTCGTAGACATGTATTTGTCATCCACCCTTATCTCCTTCACGCTATATCTTATTGTATTAGACTCTTGTTCCAACAACGACAATTGACGCCCAATGTAGCACGAGTGGCGGTATTCCTAGTAAGGGAGGTGGCGACAGATTTAGGAATAGAACAATGAACTGTTCGGCATCTCAAATGTACAACTCCTAGTAATCGTATAGTTTCTCCACATCATACTGCTCATTTAGAGCGTATAGTTTACCCAAGCATATAATGGCCCAAAATGTACAGTAAGCCCCAAAATGTATAGTTTGCCAAAAGTGTATAGTCTGGCAAACATTCAACTAATAAAAAAATGTACAATTCGCTCAACAGTTGCACAATCCATCAACCCTTATACGGTTATTCTCAGCCAAAGATCATGTATTCCAGATGCTCTATTATTGCACAATTATCAACTCCGACATACGATTATCAACAACATTATACATTCATTATTCAACACTGTACAATCACCAATCAACACATGCATTATAAACTAAATTGTCCAGTTTGTGATTAACGTATCTCCTGATTGCAACATCATTGTTCCGCTCGCCATTGCATGATTTCTGCATAGTAGTACAAAATATTGTACTAAACACTTTGTACAACTCCTACAGTGTTCGTTTCTTCCCAAAACCTGCAATTGATAATTCTTCCAACAATGCCAGTTATACCTGCAAACTTATCAAATATGCATGATTCACAATAACACAGACAACATAATTATTAGGAAACAATCCATTTACTAACACATACATGGATGATTATATTCAAGGGTTGTAATCGTATCAATGGTTGTTGCTATGTGTAGCACCAACATGCATTACACATGGGTTACAGGTCCCCCTCTTCGTGCCACCTCTTTTCTACTGGTCTTGTCAAGCAAGCTATCAGGAAACTTTGTACGAGCAAAGCAGCATATTTGGATGGGTTACAGGCCCCCCTCTTCGTGCCACCTCTTTTCTACTGGTCTTGTCAGGCAGGCTGTCAGGAAATTTTGTATGAGCAAAGCAACAGATTTGGATGGGTTACAGGCCCCCCACTTCGTGCAACCTCTTTTATATTGATATCGTTAGGCAGGCTATTAGGAAACTCTGTATGAGCAAAGCATCAGATTTGGATGGGTTACAAGCCCCCTCTTCGTGCCACCTCTTTTCTACCGGTCTTGTCAGACAGGCTATCAGGAAACTCCGTACGAGCAAAGCAGCAGATTTGGATGGGTTACAAGCGGAATTTTTGAAGCATGGTATTGACCCTCTTGTTGGGCCCCTCACGGGTCTCTTTAATCTCTCTATTTGTTTTGGGTTTCCTGATTCTTTGACTCACCATATCATTCACCCCATTCATAAGGTAGGTGATCCCCATGAACCCAATAACTACATGACTATCATGATTGAGCATATCTTTGCCAAGCTCTATGTCACAACATTCGATGTGCTTCTCTCTCGAAGGTTGGAGGAGGGGGGTTTTAGGGCTCTTGGCCAAGTTGGTTTTCGACAAGATCACTAGACCACAAATCACATTTTAGTCCTTCGAGCTATTACTGACGATGCGCGTTCTAGGTCCTTGAAAGTTTATTGTTGCTTTGTAGACTTCAGGAAAGCTTTCGACATGGTGCCTCGACATTTACTTCTTGAGAGGCTTCGGTCAGTTGGCATCTTTGGGCTGTTTTTGACAGCGGTTACACGATTATATGAGACTGTGAAAGGTTGGTTTCGCTTCCCTCAAGGGATTTCAACCAATATTCTTAGCACCATAGGAGTGAAACAGGGATGACCCCTTTCCTCGACACTTTTTGGGATCTTTATCGACGAGCTTGAGACTTTTACTAGGGAGAATGCTCACCCAGAGGATGGTTGCCTTCTTCACTATGTGCTGATTTCTATTCTCCTCTTTGTTGATGATGTTGTTCTTTTGGCCTCATCCCTTGAGGGGCTTCAATGTCATCTGAACACTCGTCGCTTTTTGTGACTCGAGACAGTTGACGGTGAATCTTTCTAAGACCAAGGTTATGGTATTCAATATTATGAAAGAGGCTCTATCCCATCTCCACTTCCTTTTCTAGGGTCAGAAGGTCGAGATCACCACCTCTTATGTGTACTTGAGGGTTCTTTTCATTGGTCCCACTTTTGGTATGAAACTTGTCGCCCAGGCCCGGGTGTGTAAGGGGTATGCAGCTCTGTCTTTGCTAGAGAGGAATTGCTTCAAAGCACATTTTCAGGATATACTTGTGAAGATGAGGATTTTTGATGCCTTGGTCAAGCCAACTATTACTTATGGGTTAGTGGTTTGGGGTCCTAGTCTTGGCCCAACTGAGTGGTCATGGGTTGAACGAGTCCAGACTCTTTCTTCGACGACACACCCACAATTTGTCAGGGTTCCAAACTAGCAATGGGTAGAGACATATCATGGACTTCTTCAGCTTCGGTACATCGGTCGTGACTGTTCGGAGGGATTAGTTTTTGGGGGGTTCTTGGAGCTTGCCCCTCCTGGGTTGCTCCTTGCCCCCTCCTCTCTCTCCATTCTTTTGGCGTGCACTCCTCTCTTTTGGATTGTAGCCCTCCCCCCCTCTGCTCTCCCTTTTCTTTTCCCTTTCTCTTTGGCTCGGTTGTTGGGTTTCATCTTGTATTTATCTTAGTTATTTTCTTTGTTGGGCTTTTTAGCCTGCTAGTTGGCAGTCCTTATTGTCCTTATTGTCATTATTGTCCTTATATTAATTATATTTCATTTCATTTCATTTCACTAGGTCCATGACCTTGGCAGTTATATAAACCTATTCTCCTCTGCAACTATATACACGTAGTAGCATTACTCTATGCACACCCTTCCATACCCATGAATGACCCATTCAAAAATGAATGGGGGTCTTATAATGCCTGTCCTAGACTTATGCAAGTGGTTCTTGGGACAACACACTATTTGCAACTGCCTTTCAAAAGTATCGTTTGTTGCATGAATTAACCTTATGTTGTAAAGTTTAATTTTAATTTTTATTAAACCGAATTTCATTTGCATTTCCCTAATTTTGTCTAATTTCATTTGTACTTCAATTTACATTTCATGCTAATTACCTTTAATTTAACGCAAATTTCATTTCACATTTTGCTTTACAAAACTTCAAAACTTGTACAAAACCATACAAAACTTGTCAAAATTGCAATCTGTACAAAGATTTACTTTTTCTTCTTTTGAGAGGCAGATTTACCGCTTATAGCACCATCCTGGTCAGGCATTACAGAAGACTTTGTTGAGAAATGTAGCTCGGACAGGAACTTCTTGCACAGGCTTCAGTATGAACGTGCTAGAAGTGGTTCGAGACATTTCGAGGATGATGCAGAGGATGATATGGCATAGTGGGACCCACAACGGAGAGTGGGAGAATCTACATGGCACTTGGTGGATCAGTTCAGGAGAAGTACCTCATGGACAAAGTCAAGTTGTGTCTTAGGTTTAGATTTCCTATTATTTCATTTCCTCTCATTATTTGTAAAGTGACCACTTAGGAAAAGTGGGAACTAATTCTATTTTGTAATTCACTTTAGAAGGGGTGAAAGTCTTTTATCTTGAAGTTGACTTAGACTAGGATTTAATCTGGTCCGTACATCTCAAGATGAGATAAGATCTAATCTTGACCGTACATCTGAAGAGATTAGGGTTTCTATTCAAGCATAAAAGGAGAAGGGCAAGAGTGCTTAGGAAAGGAAGAAGAAGAAGAGCAGATTGTTGAAGAGAACTGCAAGGTTAAGAGGAGAGGAAGAGTGATTTGCTGTCTAAGAAAGGCAGAAATAGAGCAAGCCATCTTGTTGTAGCTGTACCCTCATCTATTGTGTAATACTTGTATGTTCAGAAATTTATTTTGCTTCCGCTGTTCATTTTCCAGCTATTGTGTGATTGTTGCATGTACAAAAATTTATTTGTCTTTAAATAAATTCAAGATCTGATTTATTTAATGGAAGATACATAGGACAATAGTCATCTAGGCTTAGGAAAATTTACATGGTATCAGAGCCTTACTGTGATTAAGATCCTCAAGGGTTTACAACAGTAGATCACTGCTGGATAGAAAGAACCAACAATTAGAGAGTTTCATACTTTTGCTTGAAGGACTAAGCTTACTTGCAGGACAGTTTTTTGAGTCTTTCATATCAGATCTGAAAGTTTGTGCAGCAGATCTCAGAGATGGCAGCAGCTAGCCTCAGATTTGAGGATAGATTGGAAGGTGCCTCCAATTTCTTGCCCTGGAAAGTCAGGGTAATGTTCTTATTGGAAGAGAATGATCTTTGGGATATTGTCAAGGATGTTGTGACTCCGCCTCCAGATCCGCAGCAGTTGGCAGCTCACAGAAAGAAGGAAGTGAAGGCCAAGCGGATGATCTTGGATGCAATGAAGGATCACCTAATTCCTCACATATCCGAGAAGACTACGACAAAGGAGATGTTCGATGCCCCGGTTAGCCTCTACCGAAGCGAGAACATAAACAAGAAGATGATATTGCGGAACAAACTCAGATCTATAGAGATGACCAGATTTGACACCGTTACCAGTTACCTGATGAAGATCATGCAGATTCGTGATCAACTGGCAGCAATTGGGGAGAAGGTTGAAGACATAGAGTTGGTGAACGTGGCACTAAATGGTTTCTTAGCTTCATGGGAACCATTTGTCAAAGGCATCTGTGCTCGTGAGCACCTTCCCACCTTTGAGAAACTGTGGGATGATTTTATCCAGGAGGAGACTCGGATGGAGTCAAAGGCCAACAAGAAGGGTGGTGACGATAACCTAGCCCTCTTTGGGCAAACCAAGAAGGGCAGAGGTAAAGGACCCAACAAGGGTAAGGTAAAGAGTGAGGAGTCAACCTCACAATCAGGGAAGAAGGACTTGAGCAAGATCAAGTGCTTCATTTGTCATAAGCACGACCATTATGCATCACAGTGTCCAGACAAGATGAAGGGCAAAGGGAAGCAACAACATATGTAGGTAGCAACCTTCGTAGAAACTCAGATGAGTGAGTTTGCTGCCAAATTCGAGAAGGATTTCTCGTTGGTCTCTTGCCTTTCTACCAACACGGTTCGAGGGATGCTTGGTATGTGGACAGTGGGGCATCTTGGCACAGGACTCAGGGGTTTCAGGTTGAGCTTGGTGATGATGCCAAGTATCCAGTTGAAGGAATTGGTACCATTCCTTTTCGACTCCAGTCAAGGAACTCTTTAGACTTTGATGATGTTCTATTTGTTCCAGGTCTCAGGAAGAACTTGCTTTCAGTTTTTTTTTTTGGGGGAAAGGGGTTTTGGGGAGGGTTTAAAAAAACAATTTTCCTTTTTTGGGCGAAAAAAATTTGGCCAAAAACAACACAAGAGGAAACACACAAGTGATAAGGTTTAGGGAAGGCTATCTATACAGGTTGCAAGGTGAACTTGTTCTAGCCCCAGTTCATAGCAGTAACAACTTGTGTGAGTTGTGACACAAGAGGATGGGGCATCTGCATCATAGAGCGTTGCCTATTTTGAGGGAGATAGTCACAAGTCTTCCAGAGTGAGTAGCAAGGAGTATGCAGAGGGTGCATGCTTGGCAAGCATGCCAAGGCTGCTTTCCCAAAGAGCAAAAATAGGTCTAAGGAGATACTAGATCTAGTACATTCGGATGTTTGTGGACCGATGTCAGTAGCATCAATTTTAGGTAGCATGTACTATGTTTCCTTTATTGATGATTTCTCTCGCAAGACATGGATCTACTTCTTAAAGACCAAGGATGAAGTCTTTAGCAGGTTTCAGGAGTTCAAAGCTCTAGTTGAGAATTAGACAGGGAAGAAGATCAAGGTCTTGAGATCAGACAATGGGGGTGAGTATACCTCCAAGGAGTTCGATGGTGTCTGCAAGCAGGCAGGAATCAAGAGGGAGCTGACTATTCCATACAACCCACAACAGAATGGGGTTGCAAAGCGAAAGAATCGATCCATCATAGGGGTTGCTAGGGCCATGATTCATGACCAGGGCTTGTCGATGTTTCTTTGGGCAGAAGCATGCAACACAGCAGTCTACATCCAGAACAGGTGTCCTCACAGGATCTTGGAGGACAAGACACCAGAGGAGGCATTCACTGGTGTGAAGCCAAAGGTGAGTCATTTCCGCATCTTTGGATGTCTAGTTTATATCCATGTTCCGATAGAGAAGAGGACCAAGTTGGAGCCCTCCAGTAGGAAGGGTTTATTTGTAGGTTACAGTGAGACTTCAAAAGCTTATAGGGTCTATATTCTAGAGCAGAGGAAGACAATAGTGAGCAGGGATGTAAAGTTTGAGGACGTTGCATCCAGGAAGTCCCATGAGCCTATTCCAGTGATAGAGAATGAGGAGCAGGAAGCTCCGAAGGTTGAGCCAAGGTCACCAAAGACACCAGGTGGTTTCCAGTTCAGGACAACAACCTTCAGGTGAGGAGGAGGAGACATTAGTCCCTTCCAGTTCTATCAGGAGACCTCGATGGCTCACACAGACATTGAGGGATGCTCAGGAGTATGTTGAGGCTCCTAGCAGCATGATTAGGGAGAGCAAACCTCCAAGGAAGTTTCCAAACTACATGGCATTGATGAGCAACATCATAAATTCAGAGCCTTCCAGTTTTCAGGAGGCAACAGACCAACAGGTTTGGCGGGATGCCATGGTGGAGGAGTACACCTCCATCATGAAGAATGATGTTTGGGACATAGTGCCAAGACCGTGGGGGAAGTCAGTTGTGAGTTCCAGGTGGCTCTACAAAATTAAGCATGCTGCAGATGGCAACATCGAGAAGTTCAAGGCAAGGTTTGTGGCGAGAGGGTTCTCCCAGAAAGAGGGAGTGGACTATGAGGAGACTTTTGCTCCATTCGCCAAATACACTTCCATTAGAGCAGTTATATCTTTAGCTTCATTTATGGGATGGTGGATTCATCAAATGGATGTGAAGACAACTTTCCTTAATGGGATCATTGAGGAAGAAGTGTACATAGAGCAGCCTCAGGGCTTTGAAGTAAATGGGAAGGAGTCCCATGTTTGTAGGCTTAAGAAAGCCTTATATGGACTCAAACAGAGCACCGAGAGCATGGTATTCCAGGATAGATGGATATTTGCAGAGTGTGGGCTTCGCCAAAAGTGATGGAGATCCTAATCTATATTACATATTTGTTGGGACTGATCTGCTCATTTTGGTGCTATATGTAGATGACTTGTTTCTTACAGGTGCAGAGAAGCTCATTGCAGGGTGCAAAGCAGATATGGCAGCTGAGTTTGAGATGAAGGACATCGACATGATGCATTACTTCTTGGGTTTGGAGGTTTGGCAGAGACTAGGGGAGATATTCCTTGGGTAGGGTAAGTATGCAGTTGAGATCCTGAAGAGGTTTCGGATGGAGGACTGCAAACCTATGGCCACACCCATGATCACTAATCTGAAGAAGGTGACAACTTCAGATTCAAAGTTGGTGGACCCTACGTTGTATAGGCAGTTGATAGGATCCTTGATGTATTTGGTCAACACTAGACCAAATATATGTTTTGTAGTGAACACCTTGAGTCAGTTCATGGTGGAGCCAAGGCAAGAGCATTGGGTAGCAACAAAACATGTGCTCAGATACTTGAGGGGCACAATGGAGTATGGTTTGAGATATCTTGGAGATGGTGAAGTGAGGTTGCAGGGGTATACAGACTCAGATTGGGCAGGCAGTGCAACAGACAGGAAGAGCACCTCAAGGTGTTGCTTTAGCTTGGGATCAGGCATGATATCCTGGTTCAGCAGGAAGCAGACTTCCGTGGCACTTAGCTCAACAAAGGCCGAATACATGGCAGCCAATATTGCTAGTTGTGAGGCCATCTGGCTTCGCAAGTTGCTTACAGTATTGATTGATCAGGAGTTGGATCCCACGGTGATATATTGTGATAATCAGAGTTGTATCAAACTCTCTGAGAATCCAGTATTTCATGACAAGTCCAAACACATAGAGATCAAATATCACTTCATACGAGACAGGATTCAAAAGGGAGCAGTAAAGCTCCAATATATTCCCATATTTTGACCAAGCCCTTAGTGAAAGGGAAGTTTGAAGCATTCAGAGACAGACTTGGATTGGTGCAGAATTCCTTCCTCGCTAAGAGGGAGTGTTGAGAAATGTAGCTCGGATAGGAACTTCTTGCACAAGCTTCAGTATGAACATGCTAGAAGTGGTTCGAGACATTTCGAGGATGATGTAGAGGATGATATGGCATAGTGGGACCCACAATGGAGAGTGGGAGAATCTACATGGCACTTGATGGATCGGTTCAGGAGAAGTACCTCATGGACAAAGTCAAGTTGTGTCTTAGGTTTAGATTTCCTATTATTTCATTTCCTCTCATTATTTGTAAAGTGACCACTTAGGAAAAGTGGGAACTAATTCTATTTTGTAATTCACTTTAGAAGGGGTGAAAACCTTTTATCTTGAAGTTGACTTAGACTAGGATTTAATCTGGTCCGTACATCTCAAGATGAGATAAGATCTAATCTTGACCGTACATCTGAAGAGATTAGGGTTTCTATTCAAGCATAAAAGGAGAAGGGCAAGAGTGCTTAGAAAAGGAAGAAGAAGAAGAGCAGATTGCTGAAGAGAACTGCAAGGTTAAGAGGAGAGGAAGAGTGATTTGTTGTCTAAGAAAGGCAAAAATAGAGCAGGTCGTCCTGCTGTAGCTGTACCCTCATCTATTGTGTAATATTTGTTCAGAAATTTATTTTTGCTTCCGCTGTTCATTTTCCAGCTATTGTGTGATTGTTGCATGTACAAAAATTTATTTGTCTTTAAATAAATTCAAGATCTGATTTATTTAATGGAAGATACATAGGACAACAATCATCTAGGCTTAGGAAAATTTACAGGCTTGACGTCACCTCATGTAGAAATTGAATACAACATAATTCCATTTCCACTTAAATGCATACATTGTGCACAACATTTATCAGACTGCCTGGAACAACAACTAGAAGGATGGCAGTAGCACTCAAAGGGATTGCAGCAGCATTCAAGCAAATCAGTCTGCGAATAGGAAAGTCTATCCTATTCCATACTGGTATCTTTCAACATACAGGCTTATATCTCCACATTGTACAACAACTCAATATATGGCAATTGTATGTACGACAATGGCATGTTTGTACAACAATTACATGTGCGTCACTTCACTTGTATGACAACTCCGCTATATGGCAACTCTTGTATTGCGACTTAAACCGTGAATACAAAACTTGGAATGGACAACAACAAATCTATCAATTGCAGGAATAAGCCATATCAACATACACAAGAAACATACAATAGCAATAGATGAAGGATGGAAATGAGTAGATATTGCATTAACAATGGCCTGTATGGTGGAACACATACAACATTCTCCTTACATACAATACCCAACGTACCCAGTCAACCCTTCCTTCCATGCCAATCACTCCAACCACTATTCAATGGCAACAACCACATGAATAAATGAGGGAAGGGTCTTATTTGTACAACTAAAAGGTAGTCGCATCCTCAAACTACTTGACACGTCATCATTTTCTTAAATTACATTTGAGATGTATATGACTTACATTTACATTTTATTTGATGAATCACACTTTGAGTTGTCCTTACATAACTAATACTTCACTAAACATTACAAATTGCATGAAATATTAGATCACCACTTTATAACTTTAATAATTATACGTATATACATTTTATCAAACACTTTGTGTACAATCTGCAAAATAACATAAAATGACAAAACGTATTCACTGATTATGTAGACATGTTAATTTTCCTGCCTACACCTCATGGTCAACGTCAAAGGATTCATCATAAAAGAATGTGGGGTTGAGATAGTACCGTGCTAGATGTGGTGGCCTATGAAGCTTAGAAGTCTATTGGTGGTCATTTATTTCCCAAATAGAAAGGTATTTAGCAGTGTTTCACGGGGACGTGTCCCCCCGTCCCCCAACACGAGGGGACGGCAAGGGGGACGTTATTCCCCATCCCCATTTTTGGGGGACGGCTGGGAAACGTCCCCGGGACGGTTGAGGCCTATGGCCTCCCGTCCTCGAGACATCCCCTTTTTTGGGGCGTCCTCCCCCAAAGGGGAAAAAAAAAAAGAAAATTTAATTAAATAAAAAGGTAGGGGTGGGACCCATTTTAAGTTTGCCAAAACCCTAAACCTAAAACAAACTTATATAAAGTGAAAACAAAAACTTTTCAAGTTACTCATACTTACTCATCTTTCAAGTGAAGAAGAAAAAGAGAGTTGGGAGAGCAAAAGGAGGCAGCAGCAGTAGGCAGCAAGGGCAGCATAGCAGCAGCAAGCAACACAGCAAAAGGAGGCAGCAATAGCAGACAACAAGGGCAGAGATAGCAACAACACTAGCAGCCAACAACAACAGAAATAACAACAGCACTAGCAGGCAGCAACAACACTAGGTTTTCAAATTTTTTTTACCTCTTCCAAGCTGTTTTCAAATTTTATATTTAAATTTCAACATAAAACATGACCAACAGTGCATCAGGTTCATTTGAGTTTAATTTGGAGGAGGGAAACCAAACTGAAAATCAAAATATAAACATGAATGCTGCCGTTAGGGATATATCCTGTACCATCCAACCCCAAACTTCCAAAGGGGATAGCAATGCTTCTCAACCCAGTTTTGAATGCCCATCTTCGTTATTAAAAGAATATGCCAAGGGTCCATTTAGTATCAAAAAACCTCTGCTGCAATTTGTAACTAACTGTGACCAAGGAAAAAAAATTTTATGGGGGCTCAAGAACATGGCTGTGTAATTTTTGCAAAACTACATTTAAGGGCAGCTATACTAGGGTTGAGTCTCATCTCATGGATAAGGCAGGAACAAGGGTTAGGGCTTGCCAAAAAATGACCCGGGCACAAGTTAATGAAGTCCATAAGATTGTGCAAGAGTCTAGATTTAAAAATTGTGGCTTGTCTTTACCTACAACTGGCCAATCTTTTAGAGAGGACATTGGGGCCTCCTCAGAACAGCCACAAGAATCAACCCAAACATCTAGTATGCCAACGCTGCCCTCAAAGAAAAAGGGAACCGTAAATGAGATGTTTAATTTGCAATGAAGAGAAGAAGCAGATGATGCTATAGCATATTTTTTTTTGGCACATGGGTTGCCTTTCCATATTGCACGCTCCCCTTATTTCAAGGACGCAGTAAGACAAAAAGCCAAGGCAGGGACTTCATAGCTACTGCCTGGAGAAACTAGGCTGCGTAACTCTCTTTTAGACAAACACTATTCCAAATGCAGTGTGGTTATGGAGCAGATGAGGAACACATGGTTGACTCATGGATGTTCTATCATCATGGATGGGTGGACTGACATTCGTCAACGTCCACTCATCAATATCATTGTCACATGTAAGTAGGTCCCTATTTTCTTAAAGCCATTGATTGCACGGGGAAAAAAAAGGATGCTGAGTTCCAGTTCCTTCAGTTGAAGGAGGCTATTGAGGAGGTTGGAGCCTCCAATGTTGTACAGGTAATCAATTCGACAATTTCCGTTTTGCTTTTAACTTTTAATTTTTTTTTTTCAGATTTTCTTATGAAAATCAAAATCTTTAAATTTTAAAATTATAAATCTAGATTCTAAATGGTTGTTAAATGAGACCATTTTTGTTGTACACTACAGGTAGTTACAGATGCAGCCCCTATTTGCCAATGTGCGGGGAAAATGATAGAACAGGAATATAAACATATTTTTTGGACCCCGTGTTGTGTTCGTGCATTGAACAATGCATTGAAGGACATTGGGAGGATAGATTGGGTGAAGGCTATGGTTGCACATGCCAGAGATATGCAAATGTTCATTTGCAACCATCACACTTCGTTAGCCCTCTTTCGGTCCTTCTCAAAGAAGGAGTTCATCAAACTAGGAGACACTAGATACGGCACCTATTTCATTTTATTGGAGAGGATGATTGAGGTGCAAGATGCTCTACAATCCATGGTAGTATGCACAGAGTGGAAGAGGTGGCAGGAATCAAGGACAGAGGAGGGGACAAATATTAGAGACAAAACATTGGATGATAGTTGGTGGACTCAAGCCAAGTAAGAAACCAAAATGTCATTTATGATTTTACAATTTTCATTTTTTGTTTCAAATTGGATTGCTCATGACAATGTGACATATAGTCTAAGTCTCTAAATTTTGTTTTTGATTTCTTGTAGGTATATTGTGTCTTTTGTTGCCCCAATTGTTGTTGTCATCAGATATGTCGACTACGTGATGCTCCTAGTCTAGGAGAAATCTATGAGACTTTTGACAGCATGTTGGGGGAGATTAAAAAAGTCATTTCTGCTAGAGATCCATCCCTATTATTCTATGAGGCTTACATCAGGCCTATTATACAGAGGAGGTGGGACAGGATGAACACCCCCCTTCATATGGTAGCATATGTAGTAAACCCAAAGTGGTATGAGCCTAGGCTTGGGAGAGTGCCTCCTCATGAGGATCCAAAGGTGAGAGAAGGGTTTTTGGATGCCCTTAGAAAGATATATGCGAGGGAGGAGGGCTCAACTCTTAGAGATGAGTTTCTCAAATTTGCTAATCTCGAGGGCCCTCGCTTCAACCACCCAGAGTGTAGGGAGGATAGGGCTACCATTGCCCAAAGAAATCCCATTGGATGGTGGCAGCTATATGGGGACAGCACACCTAACTTGAAACATTTTGCAATTAGGGTTCTTTCACAGGTTGCTAGTTCCTCTGCTGTTGAGAGGAATTTGTCTACATATAACTTTATCCACAATGTGAGGAGGAATAGGCTTACCTCTCGCAGAGCGGAGAAGCTAGTTGCAGTGCATAGCTCTCTTCGTCTTCGTGAGAGAGTTAAGCCAGAGTACAAGCAATCTCCAGCTACACGAGCCCGAGCCAGTCGTCCCCCCCAACCGTCCTCCAGCCGCCCCCTAAAATCGTCTTGCTGTCCCCCCCCGTCGCCCGAAACCCGTCCCCCCGTCCCCCTCGTCCCCCAGGCTCGTGGAACCTTGGTATTTAGACTTTACATAATCTTAAAATGAGGCAATTGCCTCTTTGGCCCTATCCATGGAATGAGTGATTTTTCTCCATCAAGAAGACAAGGAACCCTCACTAAAGGCTTCGCCTCCTGAAGTCGAATGACAAATTTGAGTTATTGTTAACTATTTGAAATTTGGATTAGAATTTAAAGTTTGCAAATGACAAAAAGAATTTAACTATTTGTAGTTGTCCATAAGGGCTCCTCAAACACATAATCGTACACCTTCTAGCCCTCACTAGAGAACTGATATCTAATAGCTTCTTCTCATGTCTATTCCTTGCTCACAAACATCTTCTTCAATGCACCCTTTGCATCAAACAGGCTCTAGAATGTAATGAAGTTTGTGGTAAGCGTCGCACAAGCTCCCTTCCATTAGTGAACTTCCCTCATCAGCTGGAAGGCTCCCTTCCATTAGTAAATTTCCTCATCAGCTAGAGGACCCATGAATGTTGTAGATAGATTTTGTGATACATTTGGCCTTATTTACAACATCACTCGCCCAAGATAATTTCTTAATGTCTTCAAGAAGCAAGTCGAGACTATGGGTTGCACATGGTATCCAAAAAGTTGTAGTAAATTATCCTCCAAAACCTTTCTTGCTGCCACGTATGCTATTGTGTTGTCCATAATAACATGGATAGTGTTCTCCTCCCTTACCTCCAACACAACCTCCTGCAACATCCCAACAAACTTTTCAGCACTCTTAACTTGTGTTGAAGCATCCATTGACTTGAAGAACACTATTCCTCCTAAAGAAGTAACACAAAATTTGTTTAATGTTCAATTGTTTCCATCAGTTCATTTGTTGGATATGATTGCGCAACCATTTTCCTCCATGTTTTTTGTTGTTCTTGAAGCAAATATTGGATATTCTCCACAGATTCCTGAAGGAGAGGGCCCCCCCTTAAATCATCATAAGCAGGCTTCTTAAATCTTGGGTCACAAACAAAGAGGGCATCTACCATTTTCGATCAATATGGAAACCTCATCACATTGAAGGAAATATCGAAAAAATACCAAAAGCTTGCACAAGTCCCACCTAAAACCTTATGGTTCTCCTGGTCCCATGCAAACATTCCCTCCAAGGAGGGTTATGACCTTGGAGCAGAACGTTGCACAAGAAAGGATAATTTTGTCCCACTCCTTGGGTCTGCCACTAACAAACTTGATGTACTGGGATGTTATTTGAAAGGTCCAAAGCTGCTAGCCTCCATAGAAGGAGGCTGAGGAGGAAGATAATCCTTTACTTGGATTTGCTCTTTTCTTCAGTTGTTTCCTATCATCATTATCTTCGAGGAGGACATTGTATTCCCTCATAACTTCAACCTCCATCTGTTTACACAACGCGACATCATGGCTGGATTTCTTTGCCAAGTGGTGTTTGAGGCGGTTTATGCCTCCATGAACTTTGTGATTACAACAGTTGCAGAAGACTTCCCCCTTCTTCAAACCTTTCCGCGCATGCTTCCAAGTTGGGTCTCTCTTCCCAATCACTTTCTTTCAATGCAGCTGCCCATGTTGATAATCATCAAGTAATTAGATTCCTAAAACAAAAAGAGCCCTAGGGTTTAAGTATTGACAGCCAATACTTCAAATTTTACATCAACTCCAAGTGCTGAGTGGCTGTTAGCTTTTGAAAATCTAGAAAACAATTGTGTTTGAGGATGCAAATGCGTTTTTTTTGTGGCTGCCTTCACCTCCATTCAGCTATCTCTGCCACTAAAAACAACAAAAATGAGCCCAAAATTTAAAAAATTACATTATAATCTGTTTTCTGCACATATTTTCCTACAGCCGAGTCTTTTTGTTGGGACTTGGCAGGACTCACAAATTTTACCCAAGTTTTTTTGCTGAGTCTAAAAAACACTTGGTGAGTCCAGAAAAACTTGTCATATTGGTTTTTAAAAAAAAAAAAAAGCGAGAAATTCGTGCGAAACTCACTGATTATGGTTTGTGTAGCTATAATCCAAAGTTGAATCCAAATGTAGCCACTCTAACCCATTGACATATGATAAAGTATGGAGATAAATAGGTGTAAAAACGGCTAATTTGGTGCATTTTTTCATCCTTGACTACAGAAATATACATAAGTCACTCAGATATGCAGGAATTCTAAGTCTAGATGACTTGTCATCTTTTTTATCTTACTATTAAGAAGGTGTATGTGAAATTCATAAATGGTATGATTTAAAAGTTATGTTGCATTGAATATGTGTCATGTCTTCATGATGAATACATGCAGACATAAGCTCTACATGAATGGTCAGGATGTTGCCAAATGTTCTTTGTTAATAATGATAATTCCCTTAAAAGGCAATTGGCACGTCTATTTGTTATTTTTTCATTATGCAGATTGGAATCTTGTGAAAATCTGTTTATATATTTCCCATCCTTTGTGTCATCCTCTGCCTTTTGTACCTTCTTTATTGAATATTGCTTGGCTTTAAAATTTCTTTTATTGAGTATTAATTTTGAGTGTGTATAATTTTTTTCTAACAGTGTCTTTCGAGGTTTTTTTGCCGAATCTGAGTCATAAATTGACCTTGCCAAGTTTGCGCCAAGTCGGACTTTCTCTACTATGATACGAACACATTATTTATCTGGAACTTCTAGTTGAGAGACAGACACACAAGTATGTGCAATCATGAATGGAATACAGAGTTACTAGGTTCAAAAAATCTGATTTATTTGAGAGATTAAAAGAATCAGAAAATCCAAAATATCCAAAAATGTTCGAAAAAATCTGATTCAGTATGTAAAGAGAGGGAGGGATGGATTTTTAATTTTACAATTATTGCAAAAATTTGGAAATATGTTAAAACGATAAATGGATCTTTATGAGTTTCAAACTTAGATAACATTAAAATATATTATAATATGCATCAAAGATTCAAGGCTAATCTTGAATTAAAATGAACTTTCAAGTTTTAACACATCAAAATCCATTTATTGTTTTTAGATTTGTTTTATTTTTAGATGGGGGGAGGCTGCACTGGACCATACAAATCTGGTGTGCCCGAAAAATATGGATTGGACTATATTTTGTCCAGATCCTGTCATATCTGATAACCATAGAATGTCACTGATGTGAATGACTCGAGTGTTTTTACTTCTCTACAACAGCTTATGCTGTCTAAGGTTTGCCTTTCATTTCTGCAGACCGTTTATGAGATTATTGGTTTGAATTAAGATAGCGAAAGTGGAGGCGATATATGGATCTGTATGAGTTTCATACTTAGATTTAATTTATATCCATTAGAGATTCAAGGTTAATCTTGAATTGAAAAGAAATTTTTAAGTTTTTTTTTTTTTTTTAAAGTAGGATTTTGAAAGGGTTACCCTTTCCCTTTTACATCGATTTAGTCACATTGAGCTATTTGGTGCTGCAGAGATTTGAACCTTGGTGTGGGCTACATCAACCATTTGTCCCAACTGTTGAACCAAGGACCCGTTGGCATGAATTTTTAAGTTTTAACACATCAAAATCCATGTATTATTTTTAGATGAGTAGAGGCCAGACTGGACAGTACAAATCTAGTGTGTACAAAAATATCTGGACTGGACTATATTTTGTCTAAATCTGGTCCAGACCTGATAACTATGATGAAATGTGACATGTGAATGACTTGTACTGTTTCCATTTTTTTAGAACAGCTTATGCTGTCCAAGTTTTGCCTTTCATTTCTCCAGACCTTTATGAGAGTATTGGTTTGAAATAAGATGACAAAAAATACTTAGTATGTTCTTATAGAAAGGCTTAAATTTAAACCCTTCTTTAAAGGCAGAGTAGTTTTTGTTGTTATCTATTGATAGAGGAATCTATTTTCTTTCCTATCTCAGGCTTTCTGGTAATTGTTGTGATTTGTTTCAACGTTTACATACAACCGCAAAATTGACATGAGAAAGCTTGTAATAACACTAAATTCATTAGAAGTAAAGGCTAGTTTGTTTTCTCATGCATGCTGAAGGGTTGGGACATCAAATTTTCCATAAACCAAAGGAAATCCCCTTATAAAGTCAACTAGCAAGTAAAGAGAACTTATCTTTTTAATAACCTTTAGAGTAATAATTTAGTTTAAATGACTATGCACTGCTTTAATTTTCTGAAGGGAGAAAAATATTCATCATGCATGCAGGTCATCAATCATCAACCGTATGACCAAAAGGCGGATGTTTTCAGCTTTGCAATAGTCCTATGGGAGCTCTTGACAGCAAAGGTATTCAACACAGTACACTTTCACAACTTAGGATGTCCAGAAGACCATATTCCTTATTCAATTTGAATAACTATTATTCAATATTCCTTAGAACATTCCTAATAATGTTCTTCCTGTTTCTTATGCAGTTACCATATGATTCGATGACACCATTACAGGCTGCATTAGGTGTCCGACAGGTAGGTTATAAGAGCTTGCTTAGATGTTATCTCTTTGCTCAGACATGTCTAGAAGATCATATTTGATTGTGTTGGGGTCATGTCTGACTATTAATTTTCTAAACACTTAGTGGCAACTCAGTTGATTGACAGTCTATAGACATGAATTCAGATGCAAAATATGAAGATAATTTGAAATGTTTCATTGATCTTTTTGTTAGTATGTGTGCTTGACTGAGAAGACAAAATTTCACTATATTCTCTGCATCATTTCCAATTTCAGTACACTCTATATTGTGAAGATACATTGTATAGCCAAGTGTACAGGTTAAATCCTCCCTTTTTTCTCTGCCTTTTCTCCCTCTTCCTTTCTGTTTCATGTTAAATGAAATACTGAACTTTAGATTGAAAGATAGCCCTATTTAATCATTTTATCAGCATTATCACCTAAGGACTTTAACTTACTGGCTTTGGACCTGAACCGTCTGCATGAATAGTAACCCCGACCTACCTCAGACATTTCTTTTTATTTACCATACCAGATAAACTGGTCATTGATATATCATCAAATTATGTAGGAAGAGGATATAGCTTGTAAGGAAATGTGGCTCACTTGTCACCTTTGGGGTCATTTTGTAGGTCCACCTTGAACATGGAATTTGGTTGAACTTAAAGTGTTGTCATGTGGAGGACTTTTGACTTATTTATGTTCTTTTTGTGCTTATACAATGTTACAATTTTCGATTGATTAGGGATTGCGGCCTCCCATTCCTGAAAATACACACCTAAAAGTAGCAGCAATACTAGAGAAATGTTGGCATGAAGACCCTACTAAGCGACCAAGCTTTTCGCGGATAACAATAATGCTCGAGGAAATTCTAAAAGAGGTATTTAGTACTTCAAATTGTTAACATTTAGATATTTAGTACTTCAAATTGTTAACATTACAATATTTATGTCCAGTTTATTTAACTCGACATTTTTGCAGGTTGCAAATGGAGTAGAGAATGAGAACAATCAAGGTTAAGTACTTCAAATTTTACAAATACAACAGAGAAAGAAAGGAATTATAGTTTCTGTACATATTTGAGATTTTAAGGTTGCTATTGGCATATAAGTGTGCTTATAATGCTTTAGCTTGTGGTAATAGCAAACCTTTGAGGCGGCATTGAAGGGTATTTTTTTAGTAATATGCTTAATTTGTGGAGGCCCCAATTTTATTGTAAATTTGAGTAACTCTCTGTCTGGACTTCCGATTTTTAAATTATGCTGGCCAAAATACTGTTGTGGTAGTGTGACTATGAAGTAGTCAAATTTTGATTAAAATTTTGGCTTAGTGTTTATATGGAATTATATAACCCAAATACCCTTTTTGGTTAAGACCACTACATGATACCTTTTTCCTGTTGCCATCTTTATGAACAAACAGCTAAATACGTAGTAACACACTTTTATAGAGAGTAAGATATTTTATATATATACTAAACTGCTTTTTTAACATTATTGAATATAATTTGCATGGGAACTATGTAACAGATTCCACTCCTGATGTTAGGTTATGGTTTGAGTATGTGTACAAGCACACCAGTAAATTTCAGTATAATTTAATGTTGTGGTACATGTTGGAGTGTAACAACGCAAAGTTCAAATGATTTTGGACAAGAAGTTCAAGGAAATACAAAGTTTAAATTGTGTTAGGAGCATTTAATTAAATTGTGATTACTAGGAGCATTTAATTAGAAGTGTATGCAAAAAGTATTGCAAGTTTTCAACTAATCCTAGATCGTGATTATTAGGAGCATTTAATTAAAATGCTACTAAAAAAAGTATTACAAGTTTAAAACAAATCCTAATGGTTCAAGGAGCATTTTAATGCAAGTTTCAAACGAATCCTAATAGTTCAAGTTAAATATATTTCCATTTTTAGAGCTTTTACAATTTTATTTAGTTGAATTTTTATTTTATATTTTGAATCTATTCATATCTTTATCATTGAGGAATCAAATTAATCGTTAACTTATTATACGGTTGTGTTTAGTATTACTTGATAATCTTTTTCACACCTTAACAAAGATATAGACAATGATATGTTAAAAGCCTATTAATTATTTATATCAATCAATCAAGTGGCATTAGCTCAACCGGTTAGATTCCTCAACATTTCATGAAGGAGACCCAGGTTTGAATCTTGCCAAAACGATATATGGATAATATTCAAGCTTTGTTGTAATACCACTATGTGGTGATGATGTAATACAGGTGGGGCCCGTTTCAATCTCATATAACCCATTCAAAAAAATATATTAAGTCATTTTTTCTAATTTTCTTGTTTGAATTTGGAGGGGTAATCTTAAATGTGATTGGTTGTTACTAATGTTTATTTTACTTCAATTTGGATTATTTACAAAAATAATTTATCCCATGATTGTGCCATGTTACAAGAATTAAGTGGTATTATATGAATAATGTTGTTCAAATGGTGAGTGGGGATGCTTGATGCAAGGAGGTGCAAGGTTCAAGTACCCTTTAGTGGCTCCCCTTGTGGTCTCAAATCGTGTGACCCCTAGTTATTATACACAATTATTCAATATTATAAAAGAAAAAGGACACAGTGCTAAGTATGAATTTCTTAATAGAGAGAAAACAATAAAAAAATTGATTTTGTTCGATGGACTAAATCAATCCATCTTTACTAGTATTAAGATGAACAAAGTAAATGCATGAGTTGACAATGATAAAAGTACAAAGAATAACTCAAGTTACATAAATATAAAATCAACATAAAAGAAATGCATAAATGCAAATTAAAGTCATTTACTCTTAATACATGCATCTATCCTTTGCATTAGATAGCAAGTATTTTCATTTTTAAGCTCTTTTTATATATTATTGTATTAAGTTGATGGAAGGCTATAGTTATTTCTATCATATGACCTTTATTGGTCCCTTGGTCAATAACGAACTAATGATTCTAATTTATACAAGATTTAACATAGAATTTAATTTTTATTGTAAAATGATTAAATTGAATGATTTTATAACAAGTTACTTTGACATCAAATGACATTAGTTCAAGCAATTTATTCCTAAACTTTTGGGGAGGAGATCCAGGATTGGATCTTGTTGATTGGTATATGCATACTTGTCAAACTATTATAATACCACTATATGATGTAATAAGGATGCAGTCCATTTCAATCCCATGTAACCAATTAAAAAAGGAGGAAAAGTTACTTTTAACATTGGTTGAATAACCATTCTATGCTTAAACATATACAAAATGTCAATGTGAAGAAATAACATCTTAATAAGTTTAAAGCCTAAATGTGGAGTGGGAGTGAAGATTTTCACATTGTTAAGCAAAGTTTAAATCTCAAGGCAGATGCTTTAGAGAGCCATGATGACACCTGAAGGTAGGGGTTAGCCTTATGTTAATGTAGACTTGGGATTGATTGTGCATGAATTGTGAGTCGAGTGAACCTATATGATAAGTCCAATTTCACCCTCGTGTTATCTACGAGGGTTATTCGTCATGATATTTATGAGGGATATTCAATGTTTACATCTAATGCAATGGGTTTGAGGCAAGCAATGAGCAATGAGAGTTTCATATTGTAAGTAAAGGTTTCAATCTTATAAGTTGACACTTTAGAGCCATGAGAACATGTGGAAACATGAGAAAAACTTACGACAATGCATGAACTTAAAGTTATGTAGCCATAGACCTAAATGTCAATTGTAACTACATTATTAATCCACACCCAGCTTGTGTTCTCTACTAGGTGAATCGTTATGTTAACCATTTTTGTGTAAGGTTTGAGGCAAGGGGTTGGAAGTGAGGAGTTTCATCTTGTAAGTTGGGGTTCTAAATTTAAATATGGACATCTTGTAAAGTCACATTGTAATAAGGGTCAAACTTATGGCAATGCATACCTAGGGTTTAATGGTCATCGATAAGGTTAAGTATAACCATATTTCTTATCCCAGGCCTTGGTTGTACATAATATGAAAATAAAATGAGAAGTGATTTTATAAGTATAATTCAAGTTTAAATCCCTTATTGTGATGGCCAACCTTGATAGTGTGATTTGTGGCAATATGGGCTTACTTAGTAGCACAAGAATGTGGTTTTGAAATATTATGGTAACAGGTCTTGATGTGATACAAGTAGTCATATTAATCCCATATAACCAATTAAGGAATCTAAAAAATAGAATATATAATCAATAAATCAAAACATACTTAAAAATTCAAATTTATTGTGTATGCAGTTTTTTGATGGTAAATTAAGGATTGAAAAGATTACTCTTAATTGTGGACCATCTTATGATGAGTTAGTGTGTAATTATAGGGTATTTTGGTGTAATGTGGGGATTTGAATTTATTTCATGCTTAGTAATGCATCTCATTTACTAGTACTTTGCAACACCTTGAATGGGAATTTTTTTTTATTAGGGTAAAAACAAGATTTTGAAAGGGCTTGAACCCTTTTACATCACAAAATCAGCCCATCAGTTGCACAACTACCAATGGCAAGTAGCCAAAAATCCTTTGGACGCAAGACAAACAATATCCACCTTGGACCCCAATTAGATGCAGTCCTCCCTCTTGAGCTTTTCTAAGTCTTGATGGACCACCCCTTATATGCATAACTAATATATGATTTTATTTGTAGGTTTTATGAAATTATTTTAACGGCTAAGAAAAAGTTATTATTTTGATTATGATAATTAATTTACTTTTACAAGTACTTTAATAATTCAATGAATTGTTTTATATCACATATCAAACCCCATTGGAATTCATACAACATATAATTCATAAATTCACTTTAAAAAGTCCACAAGTATTATGCATATGAAACCACCCCATACTCCCATAGACCCACTATGTATAGGATGACATTCTTGTGTTGTGCTATTGCCTATAAGGCATATATATGTTGACCCCCTTTGAGTTTGAACTTTGGACCTCCTATATGGAGTGTCGAAACCTTTGTTATCAAGCCAACTAAAATAGAAATTAGTGATAATGTATAAAATAATTAAAGTTTTAAGTAATTATATTTTTTATCAAATATTTTTTTATTATAAAAATAGAGTTAAGTATTATCAACCTAAGTTATTTGGTTATGTATCTTTTTCGAAACAATAATATTACAATTATAATGGATTTCATTTAGTACATGCATTTCACATTGGCTAAATTGTAGGGAAAATAAAGTTTTAAAATTTTATTAATCTTAAAATATATTTATAAAAGGTTGTAAAGAAAGCAATAGATAACATCCATCCAAATTATTAAATGGCTTAAGCTTAGCCAATTAAATTCATTGATATTTACAGAGAAGATCCAAATTCAAATCTTGCCAATCGATACATACATAATAGCCAAGTTATTCTAATACCACTATATGGCAATGATGTAATATAGCTGAGGGGCATTTCAATCACATATAACCAATCAAAGAAAAAAATATTTATCGTACTTCATGAAATTGATCATTACGTTTAGCTAAATTAGAAACATTATTGAATAAATGTTAGCTTTTGAGAATAGTGGGAGAGATCTAACATAGGTCTTAATAAGATGCAAAAAATATGAGAGTGATTCTGCAATATAACTGAAATATACTATATATAGAAAGTGGCGAAAATACAATGCATTATGGAGGTGATGGTCACTCCATTAATATAAGCTAAAGAACTACATTGTACTCCATACAAAAGTTCTACCACTATCTACTACTCTCTACTATAATGCACTTGATATGCTTGATGTGTTCTTGATCTCTCTATGAGGCCCTTTATATAGGAAAATAGATTCCTTGGCCAACACTCTACCTAGTTGTACAAGGGGACACCTTGCACATTGACACTTGTGCATTTATTACATTGCTTGAAGTATAATCTCCTACTCTAACTATGTACCAAAGGTGGTACATTTACATGACCCAAATGATGTAATATGCTCTAAGTCCAACACCCTCCTATATTATATTATTTGGGTATTGAAGATTTCAATCTTCAATATGGATCTTCTTGAGAATGGTCTTGATCAGGTTCTTCTTTAGCTGCTTCAGTCTTCATGTTATAGCTTCTTGTCTTTTCCAATCTTCTGTTCTTTGACATCATATGTCTTTGATGAACTAGTGATCTCATGATTTTGCATGTCTTAAGTGGATCAGAATTGACCCATTTTCTCTCCTTTGGAACTTTGTATGACCTGTTTCTCTGACCTTCATAAGTATCAAACTTGAGCTCATTGTTAGTAGATGCTTCTGGAATAAGATTTTGAAAGTAACAATCTATTATGTGTAGTATTTTTTCTTCATGGATTTTATAGTACTTGTATTTATAGTAGCAGAAGAAAGATGAGTGATTTTTCCCTTCACAGTATTTGCATGGATGGAAATTCCAACAATTGATCTTCTCATGATTGTATTGATTGCAATAGGTGCACAATAGAGATGTTTTGATTGTTTTGTAGTCTATCTTAGGGATATCATGTTTATCTATATCCTTGACTAGATCCTTACACCATATGTGCACAATTGAAGCTATTTCATCTTTACTTCTTTGTATGTTGTCTTCTTGATCTCCCTTTTGAATGTGATATTTTGTGTTTTCATTGGTATAGTTATCATCAGTTTCATTAGAAAAATCTAATTTTCCGTAGCTATTTGTTTCAGAACTTATTTCCCATATTATTGATCCTTCCTTTCCCTTTCCATTTTCCTTATTATTATCCATTGTATTATCAATAATGCTTCTAATCCATGTTGGTATTTTTCTCATTCCACTTCTAAGTGTATTGCTTAATGTATTAGTAATCATCTTTATAGCTCCTTGAATTAGTTCTTGTATCTTATGAGATAGAATCTTCTAAGTGGTCTACCTTATAACTCCCTATTAGAGTATATGAGCTTGATTTGATAAAACCTTTTTTTTTTTAGCTTAGGTTTTCTAGGCTTCCTTATATCTCCAAATGAATTGCATACTTGATAAAATTTCATGGATGCTATTATTATCAAGTTTTGTATAATAGTTGTTCAATTTTGAGTTGATTTTGTAATGTTTTGTAAATAGCAAAAATCAAATTTATTACACCTTATTACTCCTATTGAACTTAAGCACTTTCTAATTTTATGAGGTCCTAATGGTTGGATTTATTTTATCCCTTTAATGTGTTTTTGAGACAAGTATACCAATTAATTTCCAACTCTTGATAATCCTTAATGAACATCCTTTTATAGCCTTTGATATTTGATAGTTTAGTGTTTCTAAATTCCAATAATTTATTTGTAGTATTCCTTATATATCCCTAATTTGGAATATTAAAAAACAATAATATTTGCAATAATAGGGTTTTAATTTCCAAGTTGAAACCCTTACACCTCCTACTTTATTATTTGCAAATATAAATATTCTTGAAATCTGCTTGCTTAATATATTACTAATGCTAAATGGATGATTGCAATAGTAAATATAATGTACCCTTATAACTCCAATATAACTTTAGTTTATAGAAAGCAATAAATAATATGAGATTTTACCTTAATAACCCTTTTGGATTATCTTACCTTGATGTTGTGAGGTGGCAAATTTGAAACCTTCTGGAATGTGGCGCTCATGGGCAGTCAATGCCTTCTTTGATCGATGTTGGTTTCTCCCTTGAGTAACGCTTCTCTCCTCTGTAAATGACGTTGATATTCTCCTTAAGGAATGCTTGGTCTATGGAAAATATCTTCTACAAATATGGCAAGTATCTTCTACAAATGGGGCACTGGTATTGTTGGTCTATGATAGCTTCTTAAATGCAGACTTACACTTTTGAATGGCGCACAGGCTTGAATTAGCCTCCTTCCTATGAACGTGCTTCACACCATTCAATGCTTGACTTCCTTTGACCTCGTTCTTCGCTCCTGTAAAATGGGTGCCTTAAATAGGATTGTTTCCTTGCAGATTGCGAACAAGTGTCACTTGGGTGTTACTAAGTAGGTGATGATATTCCTCCAATGTACCTTTATGTAATGATGAGTTTGGTGGTAACCTCCTAGAGATTTGTAACTCTTTTTTATGTGAGCACTAGATTATTCATGAACGTTGGGATGCTTAGAACTCTTGTGCCAAGTTGCATGAAAGGCTTGTGCATGTAAGCTTTTCTTCTAACACTCCAAGGATGAGCGTTGTAACCCTATCTTTGCCTATATCTTTGTATTGTATGTTGGCTTGCTATGTTTCTTGGAATGCAAGTATTTCCTCTTCTCCTTTTGCACGTTGTCTTGATGAGGATAATGGGTGGCTCTAGTTGTAATGCTCCAAGGTTCTATGGTGCTCCTAATGGCAGTCTTGTGGAAGATTTTTGTGCTCCTTTTTGGTGGTCGTTCTCTCCAAGTAATGGCCTTGGATATAGCATTTTTTACCTTATACCTTGATGCTTGTAATATGTTGTTTGTGTAGATTTTATAACCTGTTTGAATGTTGATTTGTATTCTTTGTAGTAGTCCCTTGTGCTTATCTTGATAGTGCTATTCCACATAGATAATATCCTTATGTATCCTGTCCATTCTCTACGTAGACTCGAATAATAATAGCCTCTTGTAATGGATCCAATATTGAAGGTGAAGTGCTTGCTTCTAGGGCTGGATTGGACGTGAAAACACCTTGATTTTTAAGAAGTGTGAGCTCTTCGGTGGCTCCTTCCTCTTGCTCGAACTTTGCCCTAATACCTATTGAGATGATGGTTGTGCTACTTCCTGTAAAGAGAGATACTCTTATCCTTTTCTTGAAGGAACAAAAGAGGTGGCTTTGTAATAGTTAGATTTGTAACAATATGACAGACCTTATTTTTCTAAAATCCTTTTTGATTTTGATGAGGCAGCTCCTTGCCTTCACTAATCCTCTTCCTTGGATAATTTAATAAGAGTTAATCCAAGCTAATAAGATACTCTTAATATGTTGATTTTAAAGTAAGGATTTCTGCACTTTATTCCTTGAATCTTGAGACTCACCAAGTCTCGATTTGAGGCTTCCTTCAAGGAATTTAATGGTGGCTTCCTTCTCCACATTTTGAATTTTATTGGTGGCTTCTTTTGGCCACGAAATGATGCAGATTTTGTGCTAGTTTTGTGCCTTTAATGATCTAAAAATAAACTAATTTCTTGAGAGTAACTAGTTAAAGGTCAACCAATATAGTGCTAATGGATTAATAATGCACTTTAATGGTAACAATATCTCACCTTATTGTTCCTTTAAGTAAACTCTCAAAGTAATTTCAAATGCACTTAATACTCTCTGCAAATTTTAAGAGTAATCTGTAAAGAACCCTTAATGAATAATCTGCAATTTTTACTACAATCAATATTGTAGGATGTAGTCTTCTTTATTTCTATATAGATAATAGGTAGGTGATAGTTTTATTTCTTTCAAAAAATATCCAACTCCTATTTAATGTACAAATTTATCTTAAAATGAATTCTTCTTTTTGCACTTTCTTGAAGACTATAATATGAGCCCTTCTCCTTGCAACTTTAGTCGAAATATGGTGCTTAATGGAATTTGATAATGAACCCTATTTTTAAGTTCAACTAATTGCACCCTAGTTTCTTACCTTTAATGTATTCAATCGTAGATGTAGATCTTGGTGTTTTGATTCATCAAGCTACTGCCTTGTAATGGATGAATTCACAACTTCTTGTTGGCCGTCCAAAACAGCTTCTTGCTTCACTAAACTATGGTCTTGAAATTTCTATCTTGAGCCTAGGGTTTAGTGGCTTGATTCTTCCAGTGGTCTTCAATTTTTTGTAGTAGGTTCAGAAAGCGTTTGCTTCTAAAATGTGCCTTCTTGCTGTGAGAGGTAATCTCCAAATCTCTTGGATTTTGTAGGCTTCTTTTGTTTGAATCTTCCTTCAATATTCTTGTTGAATTCTGACTTCAAACAAGGTCTTCTTCTCAGGATTTTGAATGTCTTGAGGTCTTCATTGGATTCTTCTTTGGTATTTGGTACTCTTTGCCAAATTCTTCTTCTCTTGGGCTTGTTTTCGGATGACAATAATTATCCCAAGTCCTTCACTATTAGGAGCTTCTCCTTGGTAGTGGATTTCTTCAATGAGTTCTTCTAGAAACTCTTTTGATGATGCGTCCATGAGCTCTACAACAAGGCTCTCCAAGAGTCCTCAAGACCTCTCCAAGGTCCTCAATATTGCAGCTTCTATGGTCTTCCAAATGAGACCTTTCCTTCAACATTATGCTTCTAGAAGTGTTGGTGATGATATTTTATTCTTGGATCTCTGAAATTTGCAGCTTACAAATTATGGAATGGGATCTTGTTGGTCCTTTTCTTCTACAATTTGCAGGCTTTAATGAAGATCACCAATCTCCTATTTTGCAGACTCTTCTCTAGAGTCTTCTTCAGGAACTCTTCTCTGGAGTTTTTTTATAAATCAAGAACTCTTCTCTGGAGTCTTCTTCTGGATCAGAAACTCTTCTCTAGAGTCTTCTTCAAGATTAAGGCTTATGTGACCCTTTATTTTGGATCAAGGCTTCTATGGACTTTTCTTCTTCTGCACTCTATAGGTATTGATCTTGAATGGATATCATAAATATCATATCTCCTTCTTGAATCATCTTATGGAGTCTCTTCTTCCTTGAGTCTACTATAAGGCTACTGTGGCCTTTTCTTCTCTTCTGCAATTTGCAGGATTACATCTCTTGTAATGAGACTTTTTTTTAAGGTCTTTGAAATATTTAGTCTTCTCCTTGATTCTGCAAGTGTTGGAATGATTCTAAGAATATATTATTCCTAGCTCTCTTGTAGGAAGCTTCCCAACATTTTTTGAATCTCCTTTTCATATAACAAGTTGTTAGAAACTGGAACTGAAGAATAATTTTGGAGATAATAATATTCACTAGTTGATTTGTCAATATAGTGGGACGAATGCTGAGTCCTAGTCTTCATGAGTTTTTCTACAACTCTATAGAAATACTCTAGCCAAATGTAATCTCAAAAAATTTTGTAACTGAGATTTAATTTAGGCCTCATTGTGATTCTCTCTAATCCTATTGACTACTGTGGCTTTTTATATCAATCAATTCTTAATGGTAGCATTTACATGTAGTGGCACACAATGGTAGATCCGATTTGCAAAGATGTAGGACAACAATAGCAATGGTGACTCTCCCTATTCCTATTGACCTACTAGAATTATCTTATGACGGTGCACAATGGCGAGTCCTATTTGCAAAAATACAAAGAGGAATTATGATGGATGTAGGCCCTCCTATTATTGATTCACTATGGCTCAGATACCACTGTTAACTTGTGAGGATATATGAAGTGGGAGATATCTAACATAGGTCCTAATAAGAAGCAAAAAATATGAGAGAAAGTGATTATGCAAATGACTAAAATATACTATAAATAGAAAGTGGTGAAAATACAATGCAGTATGGAGGTGATGGTCACTCCATTAATATAAGCTAAAGAACTACATTGTACTTCATACATGAGTTCTACCACTCTCTACTACTCTCTACTATAATGCATTTTATATGCTTGATGTGTTCTTGATATTTCTATGAGGCCCTTTTTATAGGAAGATAGATTCCTTGGCCAACACTCTACCTAGCTGTACAAGGGGACACCTTACACATTAAAACTTGCACATTGACACTTGTGCCTTTATTACATTGCTTGAAGTAATTAGCTGACTTCCCCCTAAAGTAATCTCCTACTCTAACTATGTACCAAAGGTGGTACATTTACATGACCCAAATGATGTAATATGCTCTAACTCTGACAATAAAGTTCCTTTTGCATTCTTAGTTATATAAAAATGCATTTATTAAAAAACAATTGCTAAGTGAACATAATATGCATTCTTTTTTATCTCAATTTAAATTTATTAAAAATATTTGCTAAGTGAACATGAGATAGAGCCCATGGGGTTTAAAGTAATTGACAACCCTAAATCCAAGGTTTAGATCACATTGGTGAACCATAACCATTTGCCCATGGGTTTGAAGCAAGCAATAGGAGTGAAGAGTCTTGATCCTTTGATCTACCTAATATGGAATATGTATCCCAAAATGATGTCAAGATTGGATGACTCATAATTACTTCTAAGTCAACCTATGGATAAGGCTAGTTCCTATCTAAATCCTACTATGTAAAATACTAAATAAAGAAACAAAGGGTAGGGTTGAGAGAAGAGTAGGAATAGAGAGTGATAAATATATTTGGAGGTCAAATAATTGTATAGACTTAAGCTGAACGAGCATTGACTATCTACTACAAACAAATCCTAACAAATCAACCCCTAATTAAAGCTATGTAGAAAAAATAATAAGCTCAAATACTACAACATGCACCATTTCAAGCACTTTAATGAAAATAAGTCAAATAGTTTCAATCCTATCAGATCATACTTCAACTATTAATTGAAATAAACCAAAGAAATTCAACCCTAATAGATTATATCTCAACCAAAGCATAAAAAAAAATACTGAAAGTGCAAATGTTAGCTAAATAAATAATTCTACACACTTCAAGTGGGAGAATTCAAATAGCTCTTGATTGCATTAGAACAATGTGAACATAAAACTTACATTTAGAAAAACCGTAAATTATTCTACCCTTTACAATGAGGATCATTCCTTTATTTATAATACTCGCTAAGCTAGAAATGAAACTAACTACTATGTAAAAAGATGATATGGCACCACTCGACATCATTAACATGTTCAACACATCCTTTGTCATACCTCTTGTAGTTATGATTTGTAGGATATTTAGTTATGCTTTTATGGATTTTTTAGCGCTTTCATGCTTTGAAAATTTGTAATTTTGGCCTAACTACTTTTATTTGGGAATATCGGGTGTCTTCTTATTAAAGCAAGGTTGATTTGTAAGTGTTGTCATATTTGATTGTCCTAGTTGTTAGAAGGGGTGTGGACCAAACAATCGGGACTATCGTGCTTTGCATGGAGTAACATAGTAGGGCTAGTCCCAAGAGCATGAGGTTTAACTTTATTTGGGGCCTCCAAGATTTTTACAAAGGCTGACTCCTTTATGAGATGTGATCTCGGGTGCATAGTCCTAATCTAACAACTTGGGGAGAAAAGGGTTAGAGGAAAAGGATAAAAAAAGATAGTGAAAAAAATACCTAAGCTAACAAGAGGTGATGCACGAAAGATCAAATAATATTCCTTTGCATAGTAGCTCTAACTGTAATGTATCAATGTGAAACTTCCTCTCCTTTATATATATAAGTATAGGAGAATACAAACACACACAAACAAAGGAGATAGGACAAGGCTTGAGAACCAAATAGTCATGTAGGCCTCTAGAATATATATATGCAAGTAAAAATATTACAAATATTATATTAGAAGTGGGGGTTCGGGTTGCCCACAAGAATTCCTAGAGATGTGTATACTACTATACAAAGAGAAATGAAGGGAAAGTTATACAATTTGTCGATATTTTCTATGACTATTTAACTACTATATATAGATTACAAACAAGGATAGTTTCCCTCCAAGTTTTGTAGGATGAATTGACAACCTTAGCTACTTTTTCCTCGAGATTCTATAAATTGAATGAAAGCACTGTTCATAATTACTCATGTTAGCTTTGGGGATGTTGTTATTGCTGGTGCCATACCTTTGCCTTTAATAGACCATCTACCTCTCCTTGGATTACTAAATTGAAATGACATTGGTAGGTAGTCTTCATCCTATGGCACATTGATTTAATTCATTTACCTTTTCTAGAGATTTTTTCCCTATTACTGATACCTTGTAGTTCAATATGATTATCTTTTAAGATGAAATATGTCCATTTTATTCAAAAAATAGAACTTTTTTTTACCCCATTATATCTAACCTTTTGGTTTCTTTGAATATCGAAAGTTCCTCTTGTTGTGGCCTCGTAAATTTTCATTTTTTATTTCATTAGACTTGGGATTACTTACTTGCAGGGCTAAGATTTGTTGTTATGATTACTTTATCCTTATAGATGAAAGATAGACAAAATGGGGGACTAGACCAGCTTAATTTTGGGGCTAAGATTTGCAAGACTACATATGTTGGTTGTTGATTCTTCTCCTCTTCTTCCTCTAGTGCCCTTCTCAACTACTCATTTTGTCCTGGAATAGTCAAGATATCCTAAATTGGTATTTCTACGATGGACCTCTTCAGGTGGTCTATGATATTGAAGGTCCCCAAGGTAACCTCCATTTGCTCAACAAGTGTCAATGGTGGGAATATCAACTTATTCCCAATTGACTGAGGCACTTTGATTAGTTTCACTTGGGATGTCTGTTGCCTCAAAATATCTAGGATATCTTGTATGATAACCATTAAGGTTTTTGGAGGTGTAATTGCTAGAATCCTAAATCTAAGGTTGGTTGCTTTGTCTTAACTACTTAAAGTCTTTTGGTTATTTTTCTTGATGTTAACAGGGGGTATATGTGCATTTGCATACACCAAAACTATAATGGGAGGCTACGTTGGGATGGTCTGGGATGACTACTAGGGGTCACTAGATTACTTTTATCCCTTTCTTGCATTACCTACTTCTTAGACCTCATCAAATAGTCTTATTAGAATTATGGTCTATTGGACACTAGATTGCCTACTTTGTTAGATATTGCATAAATATCCTCATCCTAGGTCACTAAGATTTGTTTTTGGGGAGCACAATTTGACTCTAGGTAATATGGAGCTAGGGTGGGTTGTCCTTCCATCCAAATTTTGACTCTTAAATTAGTAGATGATTGGGAAGGCATTATCTTGGTCATAGTGGTAAAAACGTTGAGAGATATCTCTTGGGTTAATCTGGGTGGAGTAGATATTGAGGATTGGGTAGTGATTGGTACTTTTTCACTAGCATGATTGAGAAATTCTTGCTATAGAGCGACTAATATCAAAACTATTTGCTGATTTTGACCATGGACTTGATCATTTTCTTCATTGGATTAAAAATAGGGCCTAGGGTAACCATTAAAAGGGGCTTTGTTACCTTGAAAGAGGGAGGTCTAAGGTAGATTTTTCATCGATTTCTTCTCTAGGTCTTCTAAAATAGAGGGAGGTGGAGCAAGTGAGATATGAGTCATTGTAGATGAGACTAAGGTCAACAAAAAGGTTGTTGGATAAAATATTGGTTAAGGCTAGTAAGGAGATTGCATCCTAGGATACAAAGACATGAGAGGCCTAGATGCTAGTCTTCCAATATAAATTAGATTATGTTCAGCTTGGATGACTATACTAGGGAGTTTCCACCTTTGGCCTTAATCATTAATGATATTTTAGAATATAAGGTCTTTAAATAATATATAAATTCCATACCTAAGGGAGGACAAATATCTTCAGTTATTATATACCATGACTTATGAAATCTGAGGTTGAAATCATCTACCATATCGATGGGAGTTCTCTTTATAGATGATAATTATTTTAGGAGAGATCCCATCTGCATTTTATTTGAATTTTTTAATGAATAGAGTGACAAGCTAGTCACAGTTAGCCAGTGGAGGAAGAAAATATTACATATTTTAAGTATTAAAGGATCTAGTGGTAGATCTTGTTGGACTCTAGAGCATACTTTAGAGTATCTTCCCTAAAGTATATAGGTTCTAAATATTTAAAATTCATTTAAATATAGTTGCACCAACTTTAATATTTGAGAGGAAATCAGTTTTGTTGTGAGAGCATATAGGGAATTGTTTAGAGTGTTTCTAAACATAGTAGGAGCAAGTAAGATCTCCATAATAGTAGAGATTTCAAACTGATTGGAGCGCTATAAAAGCATTGTAATTTCTTATTATTATAAATATAATGAGCATATTTTATCATTTTGGTATCAGAGCAGGTTTTCTCAAATGGATCAAAACCTGTGGAGAGTGGTGTGAAGATATTTGAAGCATGCACTTTGTCAGAGAAACTCAAGTGGCCAACACTCAGCAAAGTTGCAAGGAATAGCTCGAGTAAATAATTAATATCTCACACATCCTGAGGTATTTGCTTATGAAATTGTGAGGGTTGTTAGAGAATTGTATAAAAAAGATGCAATAAAATTTTTAGGTGATTTGGAGCTAATTTGATGATTGTATTAGCATTTTGAGTTTTTCAATAAAATGGTTGTATAAGGTGGAAGACAGGGTATTTGCTTCTAAAATTTTTGGAGAAATATTATTTAGATAAAATTATAATTCAGACAAAATTTTAGGTCATTTGGATCTGTATTGATCGATTTATGTGAATATTTATTTTTTCTTCAAAAATCCTAGATCCGGGATTGTGATAAAAAGGGAAAAAGTAAATGATCACATATTTTTCACCTTTGCGAATTTTCTTCTAAAATTTAGAGGGTTTTTAGATTATTGTCTCAGGAATACAGATTTTAATTTTTAGAAATTTTGGAGTTGTATGGATTGATTTATGTGAAAAACATTGAGGCTGTCTAAAAAACACTCTAATATTTAGAAAGAGCAAAAGTAAATTGATCATTTATTTTTCATTTGTGTGAATTTGCTTCTGAAATTTACTGGATGTTCAGATACATATATCAGAAGTCTACAGGAAAATTTTTAGTTTGTTTCAATCAGTATTGGTCGATTTATGATAAATTTGGTGCTTGAGACTTTGGTAAATAAAAAGAAGCATGTATTTTTGCAATTAGGGGTTAATTCTGAGAGATTGACTTAACAGGTTGAGTCAATTGAGTAAAAGAAGATATTTTAATGGTCTTTATTGCAAAAAAAATGTATTAGAAGCTATATACATTATTCCAAAGTTTTTGTATTAGCATCAATGGCTGCCAATAACAATCTTCCCATTCCTGAATTTAATGGGTTAGATTACAAGTATTGGTCCATCAAGATGAGGACCTTACTCATAGACAAGGGGTTATGGGATACTGTAGAATAAGGCTACAATGAACCTGCAGATTGGACCACATTGAGTGCAGCTGATAGAACCAATAAAAAGGATGCCCAAAAGAAGAATTCATCTGCCCTCTATCATCTTCAAGCTGCTTTGGAGAAGAGCATCTTTCGAAGGATTGCTTCTTGTTTATCATCCCAAGATGCATGGAAAGCCTTGAAAGATAACTATCAAGGGAGAAATCAAGTGAATCAAGTGAGGCTTCAAACCTTGAAGAGAGATTTTGAGAATCTCAAGATGCAAGATGATGAAAGAGTGGGAGATTATTGTGTGAGAGTGAAAGCCATTGTAAATAAAATGTAAACCCTTGGATAAGACATCAAAACTGAAGTAGTGGTGAAAAAAGTGTTGAGAACACTTCTTCATAAATGGAACCATATTGCTATAATTATTGAAGAGTCTAAATATTTGTCTACTCTAACTTTTGATGCTCTAATTGGTTTTTTGATGTATCATGAAGAAATATTGCAGGGTGCTACATCTACAAGCTATGGAGGTGATGAGAAAGCATTCTCATCCAAATAAGGTGATAATGCACAAGGAAGAGGACAAGGAAAAGGACAAGGAAGAGGCCAAAGGAGAGGAAAAGGAAGAGGACAAGGTAGATCAAGAGGTGGAAATAAAGGAAGAGGAGGTGACAAATCAAAGAAATCTTGTTACAATTGTGACAAGGTTGGTCACTTTGCTAGAGATTGTTGGTCCAATACTTCTCAAGATGGGAGAGATCAATATGGAAACTATGGAGAAGAGGAAGGAGCTTATTCAAAATTTTTCCTCACCTATGGAAAATTGGATCAAAATATTAATGAAACATGGATTTTGAATATTGGTTGTTCCAATCACATGAGTGGCAAAGAGGAGCTCTTTGCTACAATGGATTCCTCCTACAAATCAAAGATAAAATTGGGAGATGACAAGGCACTACAAGTTGAAGGAATTGAAGCCATGAATATTACAACAAAAGAAGGCACCAAGAAGGCAAATGACATATATTACACCCCCAAACTCCAACATAATTTGCTTAGTGTTGGACAAAAGAGGGAGAAGAACTATAGGCTTGTTTTTGATAAAAAAAATTGTAATGGAGTTATTACACAAATACCTATGACAAATAATAGGTTGTTTCCTCTTAATTTTTGGGAACAAGGAGATGCTCAACTTGCTAGTGTAGTTATTGCTAATACAAGTGTGCTTTGGCACTTGAGATTTGGTCATTTTAATTTTGCAAGCTTGAAGTTGTTGACTTCTCAAGCTATGGGAAGTGGAGAACACAAGGAGGTGTGTGAAGGATGTGCTTTGGAAAAGCACTCAAGATCAATGTTTCCAAAGGTCCAAGCATGGAGAGCAAGCCATCCACTACAATTGATGCATTTAGACATTTGTGGTCCAATGTAAACCAAAAGCATTGGTAAAAACTCTTACTTTCTCACTTTCATTGATGATTTCTCTAGGATGTGTTGGATTTATTTTTTTGAAAACTAAATATGAAGCTTTTGATTGTTTCATAGATTTCAAAAATAATGTAGAGAATCAAAGTGAGTTTGTTGTAAAAAGTCTCAGGACTTATAGAGGAGGAGAGTATTCTTCAAATATATTTCTAAAATATTGTAAATATTGTGGAATAAAAAGGCAATTCACAATTGCCTACACCCCACAACAAAATGGTGTGGCTGAAAGAAAGAACCGTACTATAGTAGAAATGGCTAGATCAATACTACAAACTAAGCATCTAAGTAACATGTATTGGGTTGATGCTGTTAGAACTAGTGTTTACATTTTGAATAGGAGTCCTACTTCTAGTTTATATGGGATTACTCCTTATGAAGGATGGTATGGAAAAAAGCCAAATGTAAAAAACTTTAAGGTTTTTGGTTGTCTTGCATATGCCCACATTCCTAATGAGCAAAGAAAGAAACTTGACCCCAAAATTCAAGCATTTATTTTTGTTGGATATTGTGAGTGTTCCAAAGCATATAGGCTCTACAATCCCAAAAAACATAAGATTGTACTCTCCAAGGATGTAATTTTTGATGAAGGGGGAGAATGGGGTCATCAAATTTTTTTTGTTGATTATGGATCTCATGATGCAAGTTCCTCAAGTGCAGTCCAAAAATAGCAAAGGAAGTCCTCCAAGCCCAAGTATGAGTACTACTTCAAGTACAACAGATGCTACTCCAAGTCCTTCTCCATAAATATCAGTAAGTTCTTCACCTATGGATATTTATTCTCCATCTAGAGGTAAAATAACACTTCAAAACTATCCATATTTTCAAATGTTGGATAAGAATTTCCAAAAAGATATACTAGAAGTCAAGCTAGTGAAATGAATGAAGTTTTGAAAAGACTTGAAAATATGCATATGTATGGTGATGATGACTCCCAAGAGCCTAAGGAAGATGTAGTAAATTATGCTTTAATGACTAGTGTAGAGCTAGATCCATATAGCTATGAAAAAGCAAATGCTCATGATGTATAACAACAAGCCATGAAAGAGGAAATGACCTCTATAAAAAAGAATGATACTTGAGAGCTAGTGGAGCTTCCTAAGGGCAAAAAATGTGTTGGATGGAAATGGGTCTACAAGACCAAATTTAATGCTGATGGAAGCATTGAAAGACACAAGGCAAGACTAGTAGCAAAAGGGTTCACTCAGAAGTATGGGATTGACTATGAGAAGACCTTTGCTCCTGTTGCTAGATAGGAGACAATAAAATTAGTACTTTCTTTGGTTGCCCACAAAAGGGTGGAAAATTCAGAACATGGATGTAAAAAGTACCTTTCTCAATGGGTACTTGAATGAAGAGATTTTTGTGCAACAACCTCAAGGATTTGAAGAACAAGGTAAGGAGCACTTTGTATACAAACTAAAGAAAGCATTGTATGGCCTCAAGCAAGCACCAAGAGCATGGTACTCACACATTGATGGCTACTTTCAAAGGTATGGATTGACTAGGAGCAAAAGTGAACCTACCCTCTACTAAATGGAAAAAGGTAAAGATATTCTCATTGTATGCTTATATGTGGATGATCTAATATTCATGGGTAGTAGTGCTAAAATGAATGAGGAGTTCAAACACTCCATGATGAGAGAATTTGAAATGAAAGATCTAAGTTTAATGCATTACTTTCTAGGCATGGAGGTACATAAAACAGATAAAGGGATCTTCATATGTCAATACAAATATGCTCAATATATGATCAAGAAATTTGCTATGGAGCAATTCAATCCTAATGCAACTCCAACGGGTCATGGGATCCAATTGAGCAAAGATGATGGAGCACCAAAAGTTGACATGACCACTTACAGGAGCATGGTTGGGAGTCTAATGTTCCTCACCAACACAAGGTCGGATATTTAGTATGTTGTTTCTCTTATTTCAAGGTATATGGCTGATCCATCTGAACTTCATTTTCAAGCAACTAAGAGAATTTTGAGATATGTAAAGGGTACATTAGATTTTGGGATCCATTACCACAAATGTAATTCTGTAAAATTAGTTGGCTTTAGTGATAGTGATTGGGGCAACAATACAGATGATAGAAAATCTACTTCAGGGAATTGTTTTAGTCTTGGGTCAGGACTAATTACATGGAGTTCCAAAAAGCATACTATTGTAGCATTGCCATCTACTGAGGCTAAGTATATAGCAATAAAAAATGCTAGTACTCAAGCTTTATGGTTGAGAAAAGTCCTTGAAGAAATTGGAGAGCAAAAAAGTGGTCCTACAAGATTGTACTATGACAATATGAGTGCCATCCAATTGGCACATAATCCTATCCACCATAGCAGGTCAAAGCACTTTGATATGAAGTATCACTTCATTCGAGACATGGTGGAGAAACAGGTGATTGAGCTACAACATTGCAACACTTTGGACAACATAGCGGACATCTTCACCAAAGGAGTTACAAAAGCTCAACATATAAAGCTGAGAGACTGTCTAGTCAGTCCTCTCAACTTTATTGGACTCTAGAACATACTTTAGAGTATCTTCCTAAAGTATATAGGTTCTAAATATTTAAAATTTATTTAAATATAGTTGCAGCAACTTTACTATTTGAGAGGAAATCAATTTTGTTGTGAGAGAATATAGGGAATTTTTTAGAGTGTTTCTAAACATAGTAGGAGCAAGTAAGATCTCCATAATAGTAGAGATTTCAAATTGATTGGAGTGCTATAAAAGCATTGTAATTTCTTATGATTATAAATCTAATGAGCAGATTTTCTCAGATCTCCCATTCATACACTTATGAGTCCTTTGGTTGGAGTGGAATCACCAGGTGAATGCAGCTTGTGCTTTGAGAGCAGATATATCGAGGCCTTCATTAGAACCTCAATATGGAATTCTTCATAACAACTTCTTCTAAATATTTATCCTTAAACAAAGTTATGTTGAGAAGCAACACACCCCACTCATAATACAATTTTGATCTTCTGATAATTAATTTTTATTTTCTAATGGGGCCCTCTTGAAGTTTTGGTTTTAATTCCAAATTTTGCCTACATCAAGGTGTCAAAGTTGCTTGCATAGAACATTGATTTGAATTGATTTTTTTTGAATATTTGCATGTCAATGGTATTATTTCAGATTAAATATTTCAGAAAATTTAATTTTCAATGGTTTTTCTAAGGTCCAAAATATTAAAATCAATTTTAGGGTTCTTTAAAATTTCATCATCATGCCCTAATTTTACTTCAAATTTGAAATCGCCATACATTTTGATAGAAAAATGCATTTAAAGTGATTCAAAGCCTGGAGAGATTATCTTGAGCTCATATTTATAATGGTATAGATTTGCAGAATTTTAGATGTGATTATGTTTTCCAGAAATAGTAATTTTTTGATTGTAGCCAATGAATTTTAAAATGCAATATCTCTGGATTTGTAGCGAATTGTTTAGATATCTCAATGGTTTTGAGTACCCATTATAATCATTTAAACAAATTTCTAGATACTTTGAATTTTTGACATAATTTTGCACCACATGAATTTCACTTATGGGTATTTTGAATTTATTTCCAAGTATTGAAAAAAATTACTAGGCAATGAGAAAATCCTTTGCAAGGCATCAAAGTGTAAAATATAGAAGGTCAGAGTCTTTGGAATCAATATGTAATGTTAGAGTAAAATTTACTAAGTGTAAGCAATGGCAAAAAAATGAGATACCATCGTAGTGAGTCCCAAAATCATGCCACTATGGAAAGTGAAAATTACTTAAGTATGGACATTGGCTGAAATCTAGAACATTGGTAGAAAAAGGTGAGTCCCAAAATCCTACCACTCAACAAAGTGGAAAGGAGAATGACAAAAAAATAGGATGCCATCGCACCCCGATGGAATCCCAAAATTCCACCACTTAACAAAGTGGAAAGAGAATGGCAGAAGTATGTTAAGTTGTCAGACCCTGATAGATTCCCAAAATCTTGCCACTCAACAAAGTGAAAGGAGAGAAGTCCCAAAACCTCACCAAAAATATGTGCAAAAAATTTGCTAAGTGTTGTACTTGGTGGAAAATGGGTTGCTACCGCATTCCGGATGCATCTTGAAACCCCACCACTCAACAAGGTTGGAAGCATTACCAAAAATATGGGAAGTTGTCGAATCCCGATGGAGTCCCAAAATTATGCTAGTCAACAAAGTGAAAGAAGAGAGATCCCAAAATCCCACCACCTGGTAATTTTAAAATAAATTAAAGTTTTCCTAAGTATTAAAAGTTTCAAAATTTTGGGAAGGATGACATCAGTGAAGAAACCAAAAAAACTCTTCAAATAGAAAAAAAAGTCTGGCAATGGGAATAAAGCTCGAAAAATTAGAAAATTTTAATCCAACACTTAGAAGTTGAGTTTGGCGATCGAAGGTCACCTAGATTGATGCCCTAGTAATGAGCGATGATGTAATGCCAAAAAGCATGATCCAAAACCTGGAAAATAATTTGCTGCAATACCTTACAAAAATAAAAAAAATAATAATAAAAAATAAAAAATATTAAAAATTAAAATTAAAAAATGAAAAATTATAAACCTTAGGAAAATTAAAAATAATTAAATTAATAATAATTTTAATGTTCTAACCTTTGCCTTTTTTATTATTTTTGCATAAAATTTGTTGGTAGCCACATTAAATATTACAGATGTAATGGCGGAAAGGGAATGTCAACGCGGACTGGGAAAAGTACAATCGTGCAAGATGGAAGATGGAGAATTAATGATTGACCTAAATTTTGCAAAGGCTCACTATAGATGAAGACTTTATGAAGCATGGCATTAGTAGTGCGCACTAAAGGGAAGCATGACTGCAGTATAGTAGAAAATCTAATTTCGAGAAATTTGTAGGTAGAGCGATGCTTGTGCTCAGTTAATGCGCTACCTAATCTCAGTTCAAGAGACACCTACTTCTAAAATTTTCGATGATGGGGACTATTTGTAGTGAAAATATCTCACAGTTTTTGTTTAAAAATGATTTAAATCCTCTCTTCCTGTGAGCTGTCTAGATTCATTAATGTCTAAAAATCTTGCAAAATCTGGAAGTCGATAGAGGAATTAATATGTAAAAATATCTCATGGTAATAATTAATCTGCATGAAAAGGTAGGTGGCTAGAAAAAAGCTCTTGTCTATAAGAGCAATTTTATGAGCTTAATTGAAGTTTAATCGTTTTGAAATTTAGTTCTTTTTCTATTGGCTCTGATTTTGTTGCATGAGTTGAGCTATAGGCAAAAACATCCTAGCAAGATAGAAACTTTAGAATAATTAAACTATATTGAGAAAGTATTTGGTCTATTTCATAACATTTTTTGCTCCTTGCTAGATAATAAATTGATCTTAGAAAACTAGATGATTTATTATTCTATTGGTTACGATTGGAAAACATAATAGTATGCCAAGTTGAAAGGATAATTAATAATTAAAATTGTAGAATTTCATCATTCTTTTCTACCCTACCCTACTCTCTATGTTTTTATTTTGAAGTGATCCATTTTTATGTTCTTTAAAATTCTTTATTCATTCAATCTACTAAAATTCGAAGATCTAGATCAAACATTAGTGTAAATATGATCATGAACAACATAAACCACCATCAAACAACAACGAACAAAGGTTGAACCTATTGTAGGTAAAATAGAGTTCATATAGCCTTTCCAAAGGAAAAGAGTGAAGACGTTCTACTTGACTCTGTAACTCACACCTTGGATATCCCGCAAGATCCTAAAGTCAAAGGGAATTTATTCCCATTTAAATGTTACTTGTGCTTTTTGTTTACTCTTCATAGGGTGTTCATGAAAGTCTATCCAACAAGTTTCTATGTGAGTTTGGAGTGTTTCAAACAAGTAGAAATAGGCAAAGACCCTCACTAGAGTCTAATCCTAAATTGTTCTTGATTATAGGGTGAAAGGTAAATCAATGGGGTCCCACTAGGCATACCATTAAATTGTTGTCATCTCTTATTATCTTGGTCATTGGATAGGGTGTGGACCATGCAATAGGAACTATTGTACTTCACATGGAGTGACACAATGGGACCAATTCCAATATCATGGGGTTCAACTTTGTTGAGGTCCTCCAATATTTTTACAAAGGTTGACTATTTTATAAGGTGTGATATTGGGTGCATAGTCCTAATCTAACAACTTGGGGGAAAAGGGTTGGAGAAAAAATAAAATACAACAAAAAAGAAAAACCTAAGCTAATAGAAGGTGATGTATTAAAGTTTAAATAATATCCCCTGCATAGCAAATCTAACAGTAATGCATTGGTATGAACACTTACTCTCCTTGACATATATAAGCATAGGAAAATATAAGCACATACACACAAAGGATATGAAACAAGGATTGAGAACCAAAAAAATAGAACCAAATAGTTGCATAGGCTTCTAATATATATAGCAAGTAAGAATATTACAAAGATTATACCAAAAGTGAGGGTTTGGGTTACCTGCAAGACCACCGAGAGATGCATGTATTGCTATACAAAGGGAAATGAAAGGTAAGTTAGACAACTCACCAATCCTTTCCAATGCTAAAATCACTACTATTTATAGATTACAAGGAGGAGGTTCTCACTCCAAAACTCATGTAAACATTTTGAGATGACTACACTCTTAGGTTCCGAGTCATATATATATTCAAGTTGTTGGTCCCTTTGAGATATTTGGATTTGGAATCATAAATGTCAAATGGTTTTTTGAAGAATATTACATTATTTGGTACATGCTAATGTACTCCCATTTCACCTTTGGTACAATTATAAATATTAGATTAGAGTGTGAGTCAATAGTTTAGGAGTGTGACTTATATTTCCTCTTATGTATGTGTCTATATTTAGGATGTACACAAGTGTCATGTAACAATGTGTGCAAGTGTGGAGTGTGGAGTGTGTAGGAGAGTGCAAAGTGTCATAGAGTAAAGTGTGCAAGTATGTAGAGAGTCAAGAGTCATGTATACAAGTGGCAATATGTGAATCCAAGGGACAAGAGAGGTTTGTCTTATGTGTGGAATAGGAAAGGATGCATCTCCCAAATATGTGAGGAGAGCAATAGACAAAGAGTTCAAGAGTCACCTTTCTAAGGTTATATTATGGAGATAAAGCTCCATGAAATAAAAAATCAAGTAAACAAGTGTATTTTCACATATATATATATATATTTTAAAGCGAAAAACTCCTTGTGGGGCCGCCTTGGTCTGATATACCGCGAACAGGGGGTTCTACACCGTCAAAGTCACCCGAGAGTTGCACCCGACCCTACCCGCACCAATATTATCAATTGGATTTTGGATACCCAATTCAACTTTTTGGTAGGGTGGAGATTCGAACCTGGGACCTCCCTTGGAGGATTGCCCTCTCCTCTCCAACTCACCTACAACACCTGGGTAGTGTATTTTCATATTGAGCTTGTATACAATTTAAGCAATATTATTGTAAGTTTTCTTTATGTTATTTCATGAATGATATTGGCCATCTATTTCATATTATTGTTATTGTTATTTTCATGAATGTTATATTCATTGATATTGGCCATTGATAATTGAATGCTCAAATATTGATTTTATATTTGATCCTAAATATTGGGACCTATGATAATCTGGTCGAAAATCCAACAGTGGTATCATATCCATGAAATAATACAAGATAGAAGCAAGCATCGAATAAGAGAACTCTAATACAAGTTAGAACCACATGAAGGAAATGTAGGCCAAAGAAGAGTTTTTTAGATTTTTCAATTACCTTGATATTATTTGATATTTGTAGGCAGAGATTGTGAGTCCATTGAAGAGAAAATGGAGTAAAAATAAGAGAATAGCGCTGGTCATTAAAGGAAGAGTTTGAGCATCTATATTATAGAAGGTAGATGAAAAATATCTACTTTAGAGGGATTGCTATTGAAAATAGGTTAAGATAATATACAAGTCATGTGTGCTTGATAAAGAGAGACATTTATCAAGGAATCTAAGTGTGAAGATGCAACATCTAATGGTATTGGAAGATTATCATCTAGAAGTATGGAGCCAAGCCTGTGAAAGAGAGCCAAAGTTAAAATTGATCAAAAAATTGAGCTAGCACTTGTGGAAGAGCCAAAGAGAAATTGGCGAGATAATCCAGTACGTGCCAGTGAGAGAGTTGAAGTGAAATTGGCCAGATATATTTCCCAAATAGCATATATAATATAGTTGAAGGGAAATCGATCAAAAAATTAAGCTAGCGCCTATGAATAGCCAAAGAAAAATTGGCCAAAGAGCACTTGTGAGAAACTTGCAATAAAGCCAACATCTGTGTATTAGTCATCAAAGAATATTAAATATAGCATTATAAGAGGAGCAATTATATTTACCAAATGTGGTAGGTTTGAAAAATACTCAAACATTACACACCTATTGTTGGCAGTTTTGCAATATGCCACATTGAGTTTTTGATAGAATTTTGATTGTAATGCGATAAAATATATTAATTTGATAATATAATATTTTGACTGATTTGATATATCGTAGTTATATTTTATTTTTCCTTCTTTGTTTTCATGCATATTTTGGCTTGGAAATAATGGTTGTTCCAAGAAAAATGGCTGGGAGAAAGGATCGATGGCTTTGGTTCGAATTGCTCGCGAAACAGTTTTTAAATAAAGCATAAAATGTTAAGTTCATAAAAAAGGAGCTTCGCTGAAAATGAAAGTGCATTCTCCCAAACTGAGGGGTGAAAGCATCATGCACCCCTTGTTGGAGTGAAAGAAGAGAAAAGAAAATGAAAAATTATGAAGTTTCAAAATTGCCTAAGTAACGACGGTGCCTGAAGTTGAGTTTTGGGAGTATCGCGTTCGCCCCAAAGTTGGGGCAAAATATTTGTTCATCCCACTTTGGGGTTAATGTCCTTGAAAAACTAAGAAATGCGCCCACCCATCGCGACAAAAATAGGTTCAATGAAAGTCTTGGGTTGAAACAAACTTAGGAAAATTTTGGATTGAAAAGGGGGTGTTCGCCCCAAAGTTGGGGCAAAAGCTCTGTTCACACCACTTTGGGGTGAATGTCATTGAAAGTAGTGCATTGAAAATTCAATGTTGTGTTTGCCTTGGTTGAGGGGCGAAAGCTCCATTCACCCCTCTCGAGGGTGAACGTACCATAAAAAGTTGAAGTCGGACAAACGCGCTATGGAAGATGAAGTCGGGAAAAAGCTATAAAGGTCGAAGCGACATTGAAAAGTCAAAGTTGCATTCACCCCAATAGGAAGGTAATGGCTCCCTTTGCCTCTTTTGGAGGTAAACATAGATTTAGAGGAGAACAGGGTGGCTGTTAGAAGTATTTTTACCTAGGAAAATAAAGATGATTGTGTTGGCCATTTTGTATTTCATTGGGATTTTGGGAAAATTTTGAATTAATTTTTATAAGCGATAATATACTTTCCATTCAGTATGTAGAAGTCTGATATGTTGTATTCTAGAAATAACAAAGAAAAGTCCCGAAGATACTTTGAAAAAATATTTATGTATTTATGGATATTTATGTTTGCCCTTAAGGAAGGGCGAACACCTCATTCGCCCTTTCCTGGGGTGAAATTATTTTGAAAATGTATTGGCAAAAATGTTTAAGTATGAAATCATGTTCGTCCTTCCTTAGGGGCCAACGTGTCATTCGCCCTTTCTTGGGGCGAACGCGCCTTGGGGTACTTGTTTGACCGTGCACTTGAGAAATGTTGTGCGCCCTGGTTGAGGGGCGAACATGACGTTCACCCATCCCAGGGGTAAAATTCATTTTAACAATGAATAAGCGCGTTCACCCATCCCGAGGGTGAATTTCCCATTCGCCCTTCCATCAGACGAACCTGCTTAATGAATATCGTGCACATGTTTGATGTGGCGAAGATGAATTTAAGGTGAACAAAGAAATGGTCAAATGTTGAATTGCATGTATTTAATGAAGGGTGCCCTTAGTAACTCTGTTTTATGAATCGCAAGGACAAAGGCGAGAAGAAATAAGTTTTCATGATTTCCAATGTACCAAAGCTATTTAAAGAATTTAATGATTTATCCTGTCATGCGCATCTACGTCCGAATTTTAGATTTTTTGGAATTTGTTTCTCAAGTGCACAAATTTTTCAAGAAATCGAGGAGATTTTTTTGGTTGTTGTCTTTGATCCCAGGACATTCTTCTCTCACATGTATTAAATAGAAGAGGCAGAAACCTTTATAAATACTAAGCAAATATTTTTGTAAAGGGGGTTAGACACTTTGCGAGAATACTATCTAAGTTCTCTGCATTAATGAAAGACATCAGGCTTATGAATTGATAAGCGATTCTACGTATAATTTCTTTTTGTGTAGTGCACTTCCTTTAACATTCACTCTTTTTATTTGCTATCTAGTTTAAATTCTATATTTGGATTTAAATATTGCCAGTAGAAGAGTGAGTACCAAGGTGTTAATTTAAAAGTTATTATTGCAAGATTACGAGTTTATTCTACTGCATTTCCTTCTATTTGATGATGTTTGTGCTTGAGCATTTTCCTATTTTCTAGTTTTCCCCAAAACCCGCACTTTGGCCTGTGGCCATATTTCCCATTTCTTTTCGCAATTTGCAATTTATTTCCTACATCTCTAGTCTTCAACCAGTTTTAGAATTAGTTCAGGAACCAGCCCTCTCTGGAGTTTGGCACGGAGGACATCTCTTTCCTCTGACCTTTCAATGTTGGCCGTATATAGGGCACATAAACGTAGTGTTTATTGATTAGGTAGATATTTGATCAATAGTTTTTGGCATGCTCGATGGGAATTTTCCAAGGTTCCACCTTCAACAGTGCTATGTTTGGTGTTCGCCTTCCTACTTGAGAATAGAACATTTGGTGACTCAATTGTTACCCAAAACTCCGTAAGCGTGAGAGCGGCGAAAGCTGTCTCTCATGAATACAAGATCAAAAGCCAAGAATCCTGATAATCAATTTTTTTACAAATTAGACATCCAAAGGCTAGGAGAGCATCCTCAAGTAACCACTTTTCAAAGAACATCATTCACTTCCTTATATTCCATCCATACCAACTATTTCATCTTCCCAATTAGCCAGTGTGTTTTCTGCTCCCGTAAGTCCTGTAAGTACCGCCAATAGTTTTCCACAGCCTTCGTCTACTACAACCACTAATGCCTCGCGACCTGTTCCTCATATTCTGGTGCATATGGCTTAGAATCCCTCACCACATCAACAAATTCCTAAACAGTTTCCAGCTTGGAATAGCTTGGGCATGCTGAATTTGCAAGCATAGAACACAGTACCTCAAGTTGCTCTAAAGGCTTTGCCAACATATGATGGTACTAGAAAGACTGCGTACGAGCATATCCAATATGTAGCATCTCTTGCAACTATTAATGATATAACTGATGAAGATGTGATGATAAAGCTTTTGGTTTTGTCATTAAGAGGAAAATTGCTCTATTGGTATCGATCTTTGCAACCTAGCACAATTACTTCATGGTATTAATTGGTGAAATTACTGATTACGAATTTTCATGAGCAAGCTGATTCGTATTCGCTGCTACATCAGTTCACCTTGATTCAAAGACATCCTCAAGAGGAGCTTGTAGAAGACAATGTGTGATTTACGTAAAGCTGGCAGTGGGTTCCAGATGGTTTGCGATCGACCCATGAGCAAGCGATGTTTTATTATCTTCATGCTCTCAATATCGATATTGGTATAGCAATGTGCTAGGCTAATGTGACCACCTTCCTGGATCTCTATACACAAGCTCAAAATGCTGAATCAAATTTGATTACTATAGGAAGGATTCCTTCAAAGGTGACAATGCCTATTATTTCGGACCTACCACAATATCTTTATTCCAACGTATTTTTGCAGCCCATGCCATCGATGTATCCTGTTCCCTCATGGAATTTAGGCTCCCCTCAAGTAGCTCCTATTCCTACCCCACAGTCATCTACTATACGCTTTCCACATTTTTTTGCTCCAATGATATCATCATAGCCTTCATCCATTTCTTTTCCAACATTGCCAGTACTTCCAGCCCCTTTACCTTTGCCCACATCGTAAGCGCCCTTGCCATTGCTCACACCCATTTCGTCATCTAGTATGGACCCCCTCATGATTTTGTTATAAGAAGTAAATTCCAATAATGTGGGTTTGAGGATAATATCCAATGAGCTGACAACTATGAGGAAGAAGCAAGCTAAAGCTGAGTTTTGATCGAGAAGGTTCCAGACTCCACCAATCACCCGAGAGCAAGCATCCACTAGTAGGGGACCTGAGAATAATAATATGATGCAGGAAAATGATGAGATTAATGCATTCAAAAGGACATATTGGTGTTATACTTGTAATGATACTCATGGAAAAGACACATGTATGGTCCATCTGAACTATGTTCACACACCGTGTTAAGATCCTGCTATAAAATAAACTCAAATAACACACTCTCACACAATTGTTTGGAAATAACTCACATAAACATCACATTAATATAACAAAAATTTGCATAAAGAACAATCTCACAATAGGACTGAATCGCGAGGCCTCTTCGAGGGGGCAACCTCCTTCAATACTTCATTAATTTTGCAAAAGATGGTTACATTGGTGCCCTTTCGGGTATTTAAGGAGTTTCCTTCCAAGGTTGGCTTACATGCAAAATGCCACCTATCTACCATGTGTTACATAAAAAGGGTGCCATATATCATAGGCACTACCTAAGCTAAAACTTAGAACATTACAAAATATTAATCATGGGTACTACCCACGTTCACTAGGAATTGTTACATCAAGGAAGTTATTACATTAAGGGTTAGGATGAGATCCTAACATGCCCTTCTCCTTGAAGAAGCTTTGTCCTCAAAGCTAAAAATGAGGAAACTGTTGCTGGAGTTGATGGAGGGACTCCCATGTAGCATCCTCAGGTTGAAGTCCACGCCACTGAACCAGGACCTCTGTGATGGTACGGTTGCGAGTTCGACGATACAACAGCTGCTTTGGTGCAAGTAAGATGGAGCCTTCTTCATCCAATTCGGGAAGTGTTGATGGAACCTGTACCTTGGAGCTGCCCAAAATGTAGGAGGGAGGCGTGAGTGGAGGGTGCCCGTACTCTGCCTCTGGTGGCGGTATGATAGGAAGTGTTGTACCACCATTCGGCCAAAGAAAGCCATTTTTCCCAATGAGTAGGATGATCGAAGGCAAGCAGCGAAGGTAGGTTTCCAAGCGATTATTAACAACCTCTGTTTGACCATCCGTTTGCGGATGGTAGGCTAAACTCATTGTGAGCTGAGTCCCCTGCAACTTAAACAACTCTTGCCAAAAATTGCTAGTAAGGCTGGGATCACGATCAGATACAATGGAGGTTGGCATGCCATGAAGGCAAAATATGGAGTCAAGGAAAATTTGGGCAATAGTGAATGCTGTGTAAGGATGGGTTAGGGCACAAAAGTGAGAATACTTTGAAAGGCGGTCCACTACCACAAAAATAACAGACTTGCCTCCGGATTTAGGTAGCCCTTCTATGAAATCCATAGAGATGTCAGTCCACACCCGATCCGGTATCGGCAAGGGTGGAAGAGTGCCCGAAGAGTGCATCTGTTTCTATTTTCATCCTTTGACTCGTGTCGCGATCCGCCACAAAAGAGCGAATGTCCTGTTTCCTACCTTTCCAAAATAAGGTGCGCTTGAGTCGCTCATAAGGTGGTCTGATATTGGGAGGTGTACTATCCTGCAATAATGGAATGGCATGGTCGTGAGAGCGATGCAGTGGTAGTGTGATGGGTTCTAAAAATATAGCCTCATGTTTGTGGAGAATCTGTTGCATGCCTTGTGGGATTTCACCCATTGGAGATGTGGATGGCTGGATGGAGAATAGTTGTGCAATGACCCCACGTGATGATTTCTTTAGCAATTTCTCCATGCCGTTTGAACCGATAATTTGAGGTGTTCCTATCGGGGAGCCCTTGATGATGTGTGTTTGTCCGTTCGGAAGAAGCTGCATCCAAAGTTTAGCAAAGTTCCAACTGATAGTGCCCAACGTACTCAACCATTGGCATCCCAAAACAATATCACATCCACCCAAATGGAGGGCAAACATGTCCTGCTTGAGTTCATAGTCCCCTATCTTGATTTTTACATTGCGACACTTTCCTTTACAAGATAAGGTTCCCCCATTGGCTACCATGACCTCAAAGGAATTACAATTGTGGATATAGCAATTTTCCCATTGAGCAACTCTAGGGTCAATGAAGTTGTGCGTGCTTCCCGAATCCAAAAGGATGGAAAGACGTTGGCCCTTGAAACATCCTGTAACCTTCATGGTTTGAGGAGTAGTAATGCTGCAAGGGCATGGATTGTAATTGATGTCTCAGGTTCCTATTTCCCTTCTTCTTGTGGAGGAGGTGTTTACGGAGGGTCCTCATCCTCATCACTCTCGTCAACGGTATCAGGTTCTCCAACATCTATCAAGAACAATTTTTTGTGTGCACACTTATGCCCCTTGAAAAACTTTTCATCACAATTGTAGCATAATCCTTGGGCACGACGTGCATCCATCTCTTCGGTGGTGAGGTTCTTGGGTGCAGTAGGTTTATTATCATCTGGGTGTTGGGCTCTCGGGGGAAATGAAGGTATATTTTGAGGAAACTTTGATGGGCGTCTTTGGGCAGAGAGTTTAGATTCGGCCAGACGGGCCAAACTGATAGCTTCCATCATAGTTCGTGGTTTCAACATTTTGACTTCTGCTTGGAGTTCCATCTTCAACCCACTGATATAACAACTCCGGAAGAACCCTTCACTCAATCCTCTTGTTCGATTGGCCAATTTTTCAAATTGAGCTTGGTACTCTCGAACCGACCTCGTTTGTTGTAGTTTGGATAAGGATCCTGTGAAGTCCTCAAACTCACTAGGACCAAATCGAGTGAGTATTTGGGATTCAAAATCCTCCCAAGAGAGATTTGGGTAGGTAAGACGCAACCATTGAAACCAGTGTAGAGCCTCAGATTCCAAGTTAAAGGAAGCCATCTGGACTCGATGAAATACTGGTACATTATGAAGTCGAAAGAATTGGTCAACCCGACATAGCCACCCATCAACATCCTTCCCACTGAATTTGGGAAAGTCCAACTTGGGCATTCTAAAGGGTGTATCATGGTCACGATTCCTTGTAGAAATCTCAGCTTGGTATTCTGATTTGGGTGGTTCTCTTCTCAGTTTGCTGTCCACTTCAGTCAATGCTTCTTCTAAGCGATTGCTAGTGGCCTCATGCTCTAGGCGAAGACCTTGGACTTCTTCCCTTATGGAGTGAAAAGCCGAGTTCAAGTTCTCAATGGCTTTTGTTAGGGACTCCAAGTTTTCTAGTTCTTTCTGGTGTCCACGGGTACCCTGGGCCATTTTTTGACCTTTTGTGACCAGTTACTAAAAATAGAATTGAATTTTTTTGACTTACTATTTTTAGTAAGTGCCCAAAAAAGTGCTTGGGTGCTATATATCAAAATGATCAGCAGGAGGAGGTGGTCACAATGAGCTATATCTCTCAACACTACTTTTTGGCACCCCAGACTTTTTTTTTATCTCCTGTTTTGCTGAGTCTAACGGTGTTTACAGATTCTGATTCTGAGCTACTGAGCAAAAGTTGGGTACTGGAGCACTATCTAAAATTGGCCGTGTTTCACACTCAAGATTCTCTATATTTTGTAGGTGACTGATATGACAGTTCTGTTCTGACTCTGAAGACTGTGAATTCTACCCTAACTGTGCTGACCTCTCGACTCGAATGACTCGATCGTGGATCGCCACTTGTAAATTTTATTGTTACTCTCCAGAATTTCAACTTAAGTGTCACCCTCATGGCTTATCCCGAATGCATGTCCCTTATGTTATTTTTTTGGTAGAGGACTCCTTTCTCATATGCTCACTTTTGAAATGCAGGTTTATGAACGAGGGTGTTTGGATTTTTATTTTTATTTTTATTTTTGCATTTTTTACAGGTTGCAGTTTTAACAGAACCAGGGAATGCTAAGTATAGGAGTATGTACCACTCATAGGCCCTCTAATATACCGACAGTGACGAACAATAGTGCTCGGACCAATATTTCGGGCCACTACTCAAGGAGGATTCCACACATACCCTTGAGCACACTACCTGCCTCTCTGACAATACGGGAGGGTAATCGTCCAGGATGCTGTCCCGTAGACTATGAGTAATACAAGGCCGAAGAGCTTCCTAATGGCTAAAAGTTTGTTTAATCCTAGATGGTCTCCCGATATACCCGAAGATACGTGGGAGCTCAAGTCCGTGCGCGAGTTCTGTCTGAGGCCTGGGTATTGGAGCCTGATCGCCCCTCACTTCACTAGACGCTTTATGGGCTATCTAGCTTAGCCAATAACGACAGATCCTTCGCGATATTTAAAAACCCTCGGTACAGGGTTTCTACCTACTCAACTAACAATATATTTTTTTGTTTTTGGTCTGGAAAAAAAAAAAACACTGTATTTTTTTGGATTTTTTTTTTTTAATAAGGAAAAACGGAATGGAAAAAACACACAGAATTTATACCTAACAGGTGGATTGGATGGCAAGAATCGTTGCAGTTGCAGCAGAACTTGGCCCTGGAAAGCGCTCTGATACCACTTGTTAAGATCCTGCTATAAAATAAACTCAAATAACACACTCTCACACAATTGCTTGGAAATAACTCACATAAACATCACATTAATATAATAGAAATTTGCATAAAGAACAATCTCACAATAGGACTGAATCGCAGGCCTCTTCGAGGGGGCAACCTCCTTCAATACTTCATTAATTTTGCAAAAGATGGTTACATTGGTGCCCTTTCGGGTATTTAAGGAGTTTCCTTCCAAGGTTTGCTTACATGCAAAATGCCACCTATCTACCATGTGTTACATAAAAAGGGTGCCATATGTCATAGGCACTACCTAAGCTAAAACTTAGAACATTACAAAATATTAATCATGGGTACTACCCACGTTCATTAGGAATTATTACATCAAGGAAGTTATTACATTAAGGGTTAGGATGAGATCCTAACACACTGGTAGAAAGTTCTTCGGCTGGGCAAGTTAACATGATTCGAGAAGTGGAACATAATTGTATGGTGCCATCTCCTAAGCAAGTTTCAGTCCTTACCAGGTCTGGAAAGAGGCCAGTGACAGTGGATCCTATGGAATTGTAACCTTTGAAAGTACCCATGGTCCCAAAAGCTTTAGAAGAAAAGTGAACATCCCAAATAAAGACTCCTAAGGTTGTCAAGTCAAAAGATTCACCACCTGGGCAAGCACAAGGTAAAGCGCAAGCTCAACCTTCAACTTTGCAACACATGGCCACTGCTCCAGCCTTCGATGAAATGAAATATCAAGCTAAGGAAAAACTCAAATATCCTTTGTTGACTAAAATATAAAGAGTAGAAGCTACGTAGCAGTATCGAGATAAGTACGAGTAGTCCTTAGAAGAAAATGTCCCACCTACTCATAGTTACAATATCATGGAGGAAATGAAGAAAATCCCAGCTAGGATTAGCTTGTATGATGCATTGCAGCTTCCAGGGCAGATTGATTTGTTGCAAGAATCCCTAAAGAGCACCAAAGACCAAAAGAAAGATCGTTTGCAAACAGTCTTGGCTCAAGCACTCCCCAATTTGGTAACAGGTAAAAATCATCCTCCTTCGTTTTATTTATCTTTGAGAATGAAATGGTGGATTGTGCATAATTGCATGATCGACTCTAGTGCTGCTACTACTGTTATGCCCAAGGCAATATGCGAAGTGATGGGAATGGAGTATACAAGGAGCAATCTAGGAGTGTTACAATTGGATGGTACCCTAGTTGAAATGGTTGGAGTAATCAAAGATATTCCAATTGTGCTTCATAGCATGCCACAGATCACTGTCATTCAAGAGGTTGTGGTTGTTGATTTAGAACCTTATTTTAGCATGTGCCTTTCAAGGGAATTCATAGCTAAGCTGGGAGTTTATCTGTCCTTAGATTATTCACATTTGGAGATTCCGTTCAAAGGTAGGCGAATTCACATTCATAATGAGAAACCTTCCCCTTTTCATATCGAGAAGATAGAAGAGGTAGAACAAGCCCCAGACATGGTAAATATGATGACCAAAGAATTGGAAGAAGTTGATCCGATTGAAGAAGTACCTGAGGAGCTTCACCTAGAAGATGAGTTTTTGTTGATAGAATTTAACGCTATGATCAGAATGGAAATTGGTTGTTATTCCATTTAGAAGGCAGAAAAGCCTCGAGAACAAGCCCTTAAGCCCTCAGAACCTATTTCACATCAGTTATGGAAACTGTTCTTTGATGGCGCTTGATGTAAGAATGGTGTAAGAGCAGGTGTTGTATTGGTTTCTCCTGAAGGCATAAAAAAAAATGTACTCCTACATATTGATCTGGAGTTGTACAAATAATGTTGCTGAATATGAAGCATTATGCCTTGGCTTGAAAAAGACCGAGAAATTGGAAATTGAGCAGTTGTAGATTTTCGGTGATTCTGAGCTTATAGTCAATCAAGTTACAAACAGATGTGTGTTGAAGCAACATTACTTGAAGGCTTATCACAAAAGGGTATGGGATCTTTTTGAAGTATTTAAAGCTTTGATTATTCAAGCAATTCCTATCGAGAAAAATAGACATGCTAACATTTTAGCTTCCCTAGGTGCTAATTATTCTCCTACCGAGCAAGTGGTCCGAAAACCCAAGACAGTGAGGGTAATATAAAAACCTTCCATTCCAAATAAGGTCCTCTATTGGCAGGTGTTTGATAATGATGAGAAAATAGTGAATTTTATCCTCAAAGAGGCTGCTAGCGTAGAAAGTAAAGTTCTTATGGAAGAAGAAAAAAAAGAGATGATCCAGTTAAGGAATAATCATATTCCCAGAGGTTTGATTTCGCTAGAAATCCTATTTGATCAAAGTGATAGAGCTGATAAACATAGGATTAAGGTGGATGTCAAGGAATACAGAGAATTGCAGGTGGAGCCACGAAATGTCATTAAGGTTGGTACCAATTACGAATCGAATGAAATTGAGGGCATCATAAGTTAATGCTATGAATACCCAGATATTGTAGCATGGAGTTATCAAGACTTGAAAGGGTATGAAAAGAACATGATCTAGCACACCATCGAGCTGCAAGAAGGGGTGAAGCCTTTTCGGTAGAAGCAACGTCCTATCAATCCCAAGATCGAAGTCCTCGTGAAAGAAGAGTTATTGAAGATGCTTGAAGCAAAGATCATTTATCCTATTAAGCATTCCACTTGGGTAGTGAACCTGGTTCCTATAAAAAAGAAGAATGGAGATATACGTCTGTGTGTTGATTTTCAAAATTTAAATCAGGTATCACTTAAGGATCATTATCCTCTTCCATAGATAGATCAGATTATTCATGTTGTGGGTGGTGCTCAGAGATTTTCCTTGTTAGATGACTTCTCTGGGTACAATCAAATTTGGGTTAAGGATGAGGATAAATACAAGACGACGTTTACAACTAAGTGGGGTACATTCGCTTATCAGCGAATGCCTTTTGGGCTTTCAAATGCTGGTGCAAATTTTTAGAGAGCTATGGACGTCGCCTTCGGTGAGTTGCTAAATAAAATAATTGTGATTTATCTTGATTATATGACAGTGTTTTCACATTGCAGAACAGATCATGTTTCTCATTTAAGGCAAATATTTTAGAAGTGCCAATAATTCAAGATTTCCATAAATTCGAAGAAGTCAATTTTTGCAATCAAGGAAGGGAAGCTACTGAGCCATGTGATCTCATGGTAAATATTGGCCATAGATCTTGCATGAGCTTAAGCGCTAATGAAATTTCTACTACCTACGAATAAGAAAGACTTGCAGTCCTTCTTCGGATAAATAAACTTCATTTGCAAGTTTATTACTGATTTTTCCCAAGTCATCAAACCAATGATAGAGCTCTTGAAAAATAATGTTGATTTTAAATGGACAGAGGCCAGGAAGTGAGCTTTTCAATAAATCAAAGAGAGGATAACTTAGGTGCAAGTATTGATCAACCCTGACTACTCCAAAGATTTCACACTACGTGCATTAGATGAGCAGGAGAGCTATGCTGCCGTGCTCACACAAAAACAAGATGATGGCGAAGAAAAGCCTATCGCTTTTCTAAGTTATGTTATTGCACCACACCAGGAGAAGTACAATTTTATTGAGAAGCAGGTTTATGTAGTTATGAAAGCCTTGAAGAAGTTTTGCCACTTCGTTTCTCAGAGTAGAAATGTGGTTTACGTCATTCACCCTGATGTTTGAAATTTTATAATTCAAGGAGAGTTGGGTGATAAGAGAGCCGGATGGGTTTCAAATATCTAGGAGTATGATGTAGAGATAAAGCCGACAAAGTTGGTTCATGGGCGCGCTTTGTCTCAAGAGTTGGCCAAAAGAATGGTTATTGAGACAAATCTTAAAGATGTAATTTGTGCGAATACTACAACGGACAACAAAGAATGGATCGAGGAACTCATTGAGTATTTTACTTCTGGAAGGTGTCCTAGCCGCTTTAACCCCTCACAACATCAAAGGTTCAGATTGCAGGCACTCAGGTATGTGTTGTTGCCCAACGACCTATATTATAAGAACATTGATGGCATACTCCTTAGATGTGTGAAATATTCTGAGAAAACAAAAATTCTGGAGGAGTTCCACTTTGGGTTGTTAGGAGGGCACTATGCCGGTAGACCTATGGCTCTAAAAATTCAAGAAGGCTATTATTGGCCTACTCTATTTGCCAATTCACACAAGATAAGTCAGCAGTGTGACAGTTGTCGAAGATATGTGGGTCGAATGAGAAAAGGAGCATCACCGTTGCATCCGATTCTGGTAGAGGCGCCATTTCAATAGTGGGGTTTTGATTTTATAGGTGTTATCAATACACACTCCTTTGCACAACATAAGTATATTATGACTGTAATAGATTACTTCACTAGATGGGTAGAGGCTATACCCACAAAAAAGGCTGATTAGGTGACTGTTATTTCTTTTCTGGAGAGCCTCATCACTCATTTCACTATACCTGATTCCTTAGTTATCGATAATGGTACTCATTTCATTGGAGCCAAAATTACTGAATTTTCCAGTAGGTATGGCATTTATTTGAAGACATCTTCCAATTATTACCCACAAGGGAATGGATTGCATGAGTCAACCAACAAAAATTTGCTTCGGATTCTTGAAGAGAATAATGGGTGAGAATAAGAGAAATTGGCATTTGCTATTAAATCAAGCGCTTTGGGTCAATCACATTTTAGTAAATAAGTCCATTAAAATGTCCCCATATGCTTTGGTTTACGGGAAAGAAGTTGTCCTTCCTACCCATATTGAACTTTCTTTACTTCAAACTCTACAGATGTTTCAAGATGAAAACGAAGAAAATAGTCCCATAGAGGCAAGGTTGGCACAATTTCTACAATTAGAAGAAGAAAGGGAGCGAGCTTATCATGTTTTTGCAGAACATGCTGCAGAAATGAAGAAGTGGTTCCAGAGTAAAACCACTGATCGAAGCTTCCAGGTGGGTGACTTGGTATTAAAATAGAACAAAAAAAAAATCTAATCCTGGAAAACATCATAAGGTTGATGCAATTTGGGAGGGACCTTTTCAGATTTCGGCTGTCACTTCTTCTAATGCATTTTAAATCTATGATATGGAAGGGTACGAGCTCCCAATTTCAATGAATGACCTTCATTTGAAGGCCTATATTTCATAATTTTAAATCAAAGGTAGTACCTTGTACATATGTAATATTTTCGTGTAAATATGCATGTTTAAAAAAAAAAAAAAAAAAAAATGAAATTCAAGGATGACAAAGTGATAACACAGGTTCACGCGTGCCCCTTGGAAGGGGTGAACATCACGTTCACCCATTTTTAAGGCAAACACGTCTTGTTGACGTCACCAAAAAAAAAAAAGAAGAAAAGAAAGGAAAAAAAAAGCATTGTGCATGGCGCTTTTTCTAAAAAAAAAAAAAAAAAAAAAAACAAAGGGGAAGAGAAAACACAAAATAAAAAGAAAGAAAAACATAGTAAAGCTTGCCTTAGAAAAGAAGGTGCGCCATGGAGTTTTAAGAGACAAATTCGTTGGCAAAGCTTTCCTAAGACGCTCATTCGGAGCAATTAATTTCACCCAAAGGTTACGTGGCGGTCATCGAAAGTAGCCAGTACCAACTTTAAGTGATGATGTTCAAATGTGGGAGGCACTCAGATTGAGCTTTTCAAGGCAGCTGATAGAATTAATGATTGATGATTAATAGCTGGTTTGATTTTCCTAGTAAGCTTCTGGCATCTGGGCATGTTGTTCTATGATATTGCGCTGTGCTGTGGGCACAATTTCCAAGGAGAATTCGATGATGAACCAAAGGGAAGGTTTTTTGCGCTTTAGGAAGGGAGTCTGAGCGATTTTCAAAGAATATTTCTCTTCAAAGGCACATCTACATTTAATTATATAATTACTCGGCAGTTGGTAACGCTCCTATAAAATTTCAAAGAAAAAAGGCAAGTCTTGTTTTCCCTATTTGTTTTTCTTTTCGTGCTGCGTTGTATCCTGCTTTCCAAGGTGCAGAAGAATTTTTAGAAGTTGGTAAGAAAGGAATTGAAGAAAAAGTTACAGTTTTTATATGACAAAATGGGAAGACGTAGCAAAGAACAAAAAAAGGCTCTGGAGGATGTTGAAGTACAACCAACCAAGAAATGAGAGAGAATTTTGAGGGTTAAAAAGGCCCGATAGAATAATTATGTTGATTTGGATCCCTATGAAGATGAAATGGCCAAAATTGGTGATTGTTTGATCACACATAAGGGAATTGATAGATTAAGGCAAGAGGTTGAAGCTGTAGTCAATTAAGCGGTTTCCCATAATAGGTGGCTCACGATGCCTCACCATGCATAGCTTTTGTGGTATCTTTGATCATCTATGCATCCATGCCCCAAAATCATTCGATTAATTGCACAATTTTATGACTCCTCCACTAGGGCTGTCCACAATGTCCAAAATGAGATTCTTTTTATGATTACACCGGATGAGGTCTGAGGATTTTTCCTGTGGGGTGAGCATGTCGAGCTATGTAGTAAATAAGAAAATTCATACGGATGAGCAAGAGGAAAATTATGTTTCCACTGTTGCTATGAGGCAATTTATGGAGACGCAGCTCATCAAGGAGCCACAAATGGGGCAGCTACCGAATTTTGCCTAAAAACCTTTCAAAATTCAAGTGCCAGGATATTTATTCTATGCTTGCCTGGGTTGCCTTCAGATGAAACTATGCACAAATGGCAGACAACTATGGCCCAATGTATTTGCAAGGTAGAATTTTATTCTCCCGCGGCTATGAGGCAGGGGGGAACCCAATTTATTTTGATTGGGCTGAATTTATTTCTCGGAGAATTAATTCACAGTTGCAGAGGTTGCAAGAAGGAAAGACTAGGGAATTTCAACACTCTTCATTGCTGCTATGGTTTTTATTTTTTCAGATGCAGCGACGTTTTTCTTTCATTACTGTTACACAGATATGCGAAAATAACGAACCTCTACCAGTTTATAAGTGGACTCAAGTATGGACTAAGGAGTCTATATATAGCTTTAATAGCTGGTTTTTGGGCCCAGACATTAAGTTACTTTGTGGTAGTTGTGATCGAGTGCCTCTCGACCTGAGATATGCCATTGTTTCAGAGAAGGGCAATATATTTTTTCTCACTCAGGGCATGGTTGTTCGAATTTTTGGATATATAAGTAAACATTTTTTGTTGCCTTATTTTGCCACTACGAGTGTTTTTGCTATGGAAGTTATGCACCAGATGGATTATATTAATGATATATATGGCTTCGAACGAGGGAAGAAAATGACCTGTACTATGCCTCTTAAGTTTGGGAGTATAGAAGTGAACCAGGTTGGGAAAAATCACCTTTTGATGATGGCGCTTCAAGACCTGGGACTAATTGAGTTGCCACAACGCTGGGGGTATGATCCACTTGGAAATTTTTTGGTGCTTATTAAGGTGAAGACCTTTCATTGTTGCCCACACACAAATATTTAGAAGTGTCAAAATAATTTTGATGGGCAAGACATGAACTAGCATGTGGAAAAAATGTCCTCCCTTCCTCCATGGCATAATTATTATGAGCAAGAAGCAAAGTATAATCCAGGAAAGAACAAAATGCATATTCCTCCTCCAGGCCTATTTGGGATTGTCCAAGAGGCAAATCCTCGTTGGAAGGAGGAGAAAATTATGAACTGGTGGATAGTGGACATTCATCGAAGGAAGCCCTATGATACTTATGGATTGAAGCTTGTTACCCAATTCTCTCAATTTTATGATAGGTTTGTGGATTCCTATCAACCTGTCGCCTTTGCCACCATTTTGCCACAAAGTTTTTAGTAGCCCAAAATTGGCGAAAGCGAACCTGAGGAGGAGAGTCCTATGGTTGAGGATGATACTAAAGAAGAAGAGGAAGAAGAAGAATAATCACATGTTTTTCAAAAGTGGACTTAAAGAGTGAAGCGACCTCCAGAAGATGTTCCCTCGCCTAAGCAACAAAAATGGCCAGTGGCGCCCCATTTTCCTAAAGTAGCTAAGCAGCCCCGAACTGGCACGACCACTACTTCAACTATTATAGCACCCATGTATTCGAGTACTATGATTCCTATTACATCGAGTTCCACAGTTGCTTCTATACCAGCAGTGAACCTTGCCCTCGATGGTGAGTTCCCTAAATTAGTAGCGCACATATTTTTGATGGCGCAGCAAGAGGAGGAGAAATTTTTGGAAGATTCTCATGTTGAGATTCTGGATGAATAAGTAGCCCTCAATGTTGGTGAGCAGGAGGTAAAGCGAGGAAAGGAGGTAGTTGCACAACCTCCAACATCCATAGAACTAGTGGCGCTTGCACCCTAAGGTATGTTATCTCTTCCTTCTTCTTCCCTTTCCTTAATCGGGCATGCAGTGATTTCTTCTTTGGTCCCATCAGTTTTATTTTTGTTCCCTCCATTTTCTACCTTCCTGTCCTTTGGTATTCCTTCTATTTATCTTTCTATGGTTCCATATTCCTCTTCTGCTACTTCTATTTCTGAAGTCACTAATGCTCCTTTCATTCCTGATTCCTTGCTCTCTGTTTCTTTTAGTTCTTATGCGTCAGGGACTAATCCTTTTTTGCATCCCCTTCCCTCAGTCATCACTTCTTCCACCATTATGGCTATTAGTACACAAGCTTCGTCTAGGCTTAGTGTAACCACAACTACATCTATGTCCTCCATATCATCCACTCTTTCCCTCTCTTCCACCATCCCTGTGTCCGTTCCTCCACTTTAATCTGTGTCGTCCATGTCCACTGGGCTTAGTCGCCCAGATATTTTTATTCCATTTATCCCATTTTTGGAGCTGTAGACTGTTCCAGATGTGCAGGTGGCTTGCAAGCAACCGGATGTTGAAAAATTAAATTGAGCGCACCTAAGATCCTCTCAATGGTTGAAGAGTATGCAGCAAAAATAAGCTTTGGCACCAGTGCGACCGATCAATAAGGTGACCTTTGATCCAATTGCCACGGAGGCTCATGTGACAACATTCACTCTGATGGTTCAGAATCCTCAAGGTGAGTTGCATCTTGAGGACTATATTTTTGAGACTATAACTGAAGGTCTAATGCAGATTGATACCATTGAAAATATGAGCAATATGCAAGTAGATATGAGCTCCTTGTATTTACTTGGGGATCATTATAAAGAAAAATATTTTGAGCTGCAAGATAGGGTACTTGAGTTGGAGAGTGCACTGGCTAAGAGCAAGGCAACAAAAGTAAAAATGGCCATTGAAAGGGAATATTTTTGCTATTAAGTCAAGGTGCACTTAAAGGAGCATGATGCTGCTCGAATTGAGATGCATAACCTTCAGCAATAGGTCGAAGAACTCAAAAAGTAGCTTGAAGCTAAGGCCATGCCTGTTGCAGGGTTTTTGCACGATAGCATAAGAGACCTTCACCTTCGCTCTATACGAAATTCCACAAAGTTGGACGTGCATGCAGTCAAGGTGTTTTAGTACTTATGGGAAGCAGGGATACAGATCCATCTTGGGCAACAAATGATTGACTCAGTGGAGGAGTTGCTGTCGCCCCATATGGAGACGGTTGTAAAGATACAAGGTTTTTTGAATACATCTTTGTATATTCACCCTCTTAGTGAGATGGACTATGCTTGGTACCAAGCGCGTGTAACTCTGTGAAGCTATTTTTAGCGTATGGACCTTGTAAATGAGGAGTAGGCCATCCTCAATACTATTAAGCAGAAGCATACTTTTTTGATGTCTCATTTTGAGACTATCGACTGGTTGGGTTTCACCACCTTCCTAGATGATTGGGGTGAGCCTCTTTCGATGGAGCAGTTGCAAGAGCTCTGGAGTGTTTTTATTGAATATACTACAAAAATTGATGCCTTGGCTAAGCCCCTCACTCTAGCGCAGGTCTTACCGCTGATGGAGAAATATACCCGTTTGGAGCTTTCCCTTTATGAGTTGGCTCAGTGTTCGAAGTGCCTTAGCTTGACTGATGTACAAAGTATTCACTTTGTTTATGAGTCTCTCAGTACTTGCTTCTTGTTTACTACTGAATCTTGGGATGACGATGTTTGCACATACGAAGCCCTTTCAGAGGTTATTACAGAACAGGAAGTGAAGGTGGCAATAGATCGTGAAGTAGCAGAAAAGGCGACGAAAGAAGCTAAACGTGCTGAAGTGCTTAGGGTCGCAGCTGAAGTAGAGGAAGCAGAGCACACACAGGTGGCCCCTAGAAGATAAGATATTTGCATCTTTTGTACAAACTCTATACCCAATGGATAAAGGCCTAGGATCGCTTGCATCCATGCGAGTTGGATACCCCATGAGTTGCTAAGAAATGTTTACCATTTTGTATTTCATTGGGATTTTGGGAAAATTTTGTATTAATTTCTATAAGAAGCAATAATATAATTTCCATTCACTATGTAGAAGTCTGATATGTTGTATTCCAGAAAGAATGAAGAAAAGTCCCGAAGACACTTTGAAAAAATCTTTATGTATTTATGGATATTTACGTTCGCCCTTACGGAAGGGCGAATGCCTCATTCGCCCTTTCCTGGGGTGAACTTGTTTTGAAAATGTATTGGCAAAAATGTTTAAGTATGAAATAACGTTTGCCCTTCCTTAGGGGCAAACATGCCATTCACCCTTTCTTGGGGTGAACGCACCTTGGGGTACTTGGTTGCCTGCACGCCTGAGAAATATTGTGCACCCTGGTTGAGGGGCGAACATGACGTTCGCCCATCAGGGGTGAACTTCCTTTCAACAATGAAGAATCATTTGCCCATCCCGGGGGTGAACCTACTTAATGAAGATCATGCACGCATTTGATGTGGTGAAGATGAATTTAAGACGAACAAGGAAATGGTCAAATGTTGAATTGCATGTATTTAATGAAGGGTGCCCTCAGTAACTCTGTTTTATGAATCGCAAGGACAAAGACAAGAAGAAATAAGTTTTCATGATTTCCAATGTACCAAAGTTGTTTAAAGAATTTAATGATTTCTCCTGTCATGCGCATCTACGTCCGAATTTCAAAATTTCTGGAATTTGTTTCTCAAGTGCACGAATTTTCCAAGAAATCGAGGAGATTTTTCTGGTTGTTGTCTTTGATACCAGGACATTCTTCTCTCACATGTATTAAATAAAGAGGCGGAAACCTCTATAAATACTAAGAAAATCTTGTTGTAAAGGGGGTTAGAAACTTTGCGAGAATACTCTCTAAGTTCTCTGCATCAATGAAATATATCAGGCTTCTGAATTGATAAGCGATTTTGCGTATAATTTCTTTCTGTGTAGTGCACTTCCTTTAACATTCACTCTTTTTATTTTCTATCTAGTTTAAATTCTACATTTGGATTTAAATATTTCCAGTGGAAGAGTGAGTACCGAGGTGTTAATTTAAAAGTTATTATTGCAATATTGCAAGTTTATTCTGCTGCCTTTCCTTCTATTTGATGTTATTTTGTGCTTGAGCGTTTTCTTGTTTTCTAGTCTACCTCGAAACCTGCACTTTGGCCTGTGGCCATATTTCCCATTTTTTTCTACAATTTGCAATTTATTTCCTGCATCTCTAGTCTTCAACCAGTTTTAGAATTAGTTCGAGAACCAACCCTCTTTGGAGATTGGTACGGAGGACATCTCTTTCTTCCGACCTTTCAATGTTGGCCGTATTTAGGGCACATAAACGTAGTGTTTATTGATTAAGAAGATATTTGACCAACAGATTGCTATTATGATCGAGGAAGATATGTGATCCATTAAATTTATTAAGGCATTCCCCCCACCAATGCATTTCATGGAAAGAGAAAATGTGCGTTCGCTTGTTATTCAGTTCAGACGAATTACACTGTTGACGTCGTCACATGTTTTCAGGAAGCGCCCAAAGCAGGCGGATGGAGAGTATTAAATGATGGGGGCAAGACACAGTCCATGTTGTGGATCTTGAGCAAAGGGGGAGTAGCAATATTAAAAGTCCTAAACTATTTTCATAATTTCTAAAGCAGAAGTGCATTTTCGAGATGGCGAATACATCTAGTCAACAATTGAGCCTTGTAGTTTTCCATGCACCAACACCCAAAAACATAGATTTCCTGGAGGATTTCCCTTAGAAGCTGGATCGCTATTTCAAGAGGATGAATTTTAAATATTTCCAAGGAAGAATTTTCTCATTGTGGTTCCTGATCTGTGGTAATTCTGTCTCCATGTACATTTAATGAAAGAGGAGAAATCCTCTATAAATACTACTCAATTCTCATTGTAAAAGGAGGTTAGACATTCTGCAAAAAAACTATTCAAGTTTTCTACATCAATAGAAGATACAAAGATTCTAAATTTGCAAGTGATCTTGTGTGTGATTTCCTTCTATCTGTATGCATTTCTATCTTACGCTCATATTCATTATTTGTTGTTTAGTTTAAATTCTGCATCTAAATTTGAACATTACTAGTGAGGGAGTGAGTTCTGAAATGCGATCCTAGAGGTTTTTTATGCAAGGTTATAAGTAAATTCTACTACTTTTATTTTATTACATGCTATTTCAATGCTTGGGTGGATTTCCTAATACTAGTCTTATCCAATCCTACACTTTGGCTTGTGGCCATATTTCCCTTTCTTTTTGATATTTCCAATTTATTTCTTGCAACTCTAGTCTTAAACCTATGTAGGATTAGTAAGGGAGCCAGCCCCCTTTGGAGATTGGCACGGAGGACATTTATTTCCTTTGGCCTTTCAATGTTGGCCGTGTTTAGGGTGCACAAACATAGTTTTTGTTAATTAGGCAGATATTTGACCAACAATTTTTGGCACGCCCGATGGGACCTCAAAAGTTCCACTTTCAAATAGTATTAAGGTTTGATGTTCACCTTAATTCTATCTAGTTAGGACATTTGGTGACTCGATTATACTTGAAAACCTCCAAATGTGAGGACAACAAAAGTTGTGCTTCATTATTACAAGATCGAAGGCCAAAAATCCCAAAAATTCCATTGAGTTCTACGAAATTGATACACAAAGGTTAGGAGAACATCCTCAACTAGTTACTTTACATCGTATTTCATCGTTACCTCATACATATCATACATCATCCATAACATCCTCGTGATTAGCCGATGTGTTTTCTACTCCTATAAGTCTAGTTAGTACTGCTACTAGCATTACCTAAGCTCAACCACATACACCAGTTCACATGGCTCAGAACCCACCACCACAGCAGCAAAAACCTCCAAGGCAATTCCCAACATGGAATAGCTCAAGAGCCTTGAATTTACAAGCACAAAATCCAGTGCCTCAAGAAACTTTGAAGGCTTTGATGATCTATGATGGTACTGGTAAAACCACTTATGAGAATATTCAGGTGTAACCACCAAAAAGGCTCCACACCTAGTCTAACTATTGCAATTGACAAGAAATACACAAATAGGTATGCATAAATTGACAACAAGAAATAAAGCAAATGCAAGGAATCCTTTATTAATTTCAATGGAGTCAAATTATAGATTCGTCCCTCTTAGGGATACCCATTTGATACGTCAATTACAATAATGTTTAATCCCTCTCAAGGGTAGATGTGAATCAAATGCCTTCTAGGGTGACACGAACTGCTCTAGGGTGTTGATGACCCTCTTCTCCATGATTAGAGGTATTCTTTGTGTTGAATGGCATGACCCTGTTAATCTTGCATTCAAGAAACAACAAGAAGCATGTTAAAAGCAAAGGTAGCCTCTCTTGATGAGGCCTTTAGAGGGTATTAGCATAAAATATATCATGACTATCAATAATCAAGAAGATGCAAGAAATATGCTAAAACCATGTAAAACTATGTAAAACATGAAAATATTGTCATAAAACATGTAAGCTAAAGAACATCTAACTATCTAGTAGCCTAATTACAAAATTAGAAGCATGGAAGCATGAAAAAGATCCATTAGAGTGTCAAATGCTACAATGAAAGCAACATGCATAAAAACTATAAATCTATCTGTCAAGGTCTCTAAATTGCTAATTAAACTAGTAATAAAGCTAATCTAACCTAACTAAATAATATGCAAAAAGAATAGCAAGGGAATCTCCCCTAATTTTCTCACCATGGGTCTGATGCATGGGTGGCACTATTGCTCGTAGCTGAGAGCCATGGTGGAGCTTTGAGTAGGTTTTCCCTCCAAATCAGGGCTCTCTCTGATTCACCTTGTCAAATTGATGGTCAAGGGTCACCTCTATGTCCTCTGGCAGGTTTGGTGGTTGAATTATTTAGATTGTGCACCAATTGCACGAATTTGCATTTCTTGGCTCTCCTAGGCTCCTAGGACCTCCATTGCAATTTGATCTCCAATTGGGTAGAAAAAGTGTCCCTCTCAATGCATCTAGGTGAGTATGCAATTCGACAGGGCTTCGCTTCTCAATTGATAAAATATTATCCAAATAAATTCTCTAGAATTATCCCCAATTTGGAGGGGGATCTTATAGCATTGACACAGGGCTAGGGGTGGCTTCCTCATGAAGCCAAGATCAAGATTGGGTAGTTGAGCCAGATGGATGGAAGGATCCAAAACCTTCCTCACTCAAACCACTCCAATCTACAACCAATTGGCCGTTGCAACCAAATTTGGGTCGGATGAAGGCCAACTGATTATGAGTGCTGACTACGACTGACATGCGTGGTGAGTACTGCTAACTATGGGTGTCAATAGCAGCTAGCATTGACTAGGCAAAGGTGCCCAATTGAGTGGTAAAAACCACTACTATACCTTAGATCTATCCAAATGTCTTCCATATGGTCTTCTAGCATGTCCCATATGAGTAGTCGCCTCGACATGATGTGTTTTAGGTGTCTATAGATACCCCTTTTGAGATGTGTTATGATTTTGAACAACGCTAAGAAAAACTAGACCTCCTAAAATGATGTCGTAGGTTGAATGATGATCATTGATCTGATCAACATTAGATTCCTCGAGTCCAAAAAAAGGACGCGCATCCTCAAATCATTGCTTCTAACTCGATAGAAGGCTTAAATTTGAAAAAGTTTGCACTCATCATCAGACATTCGGATAGCATCAATGCCAAGTAGGCTTTCGTGCCTATCAATATGAAATGATGAGAGTTACAAAATAACTACCTTATATGCTATTTTACCCAAGAAAAGGGGTAAGCTTATGATAGTCTTTAGCAATGATTCACAAGGACGAACGCAATTTTGACAAGATCAAGGGATCTACGTTCAAGGGATCTTTTGAACTTTGATTATGATTTGATATTATGACTACCCCCTCAAGCGACGAGTCAATGAGGGTAATGATAATTAAATGAAGCGATGAGGTCGCTTGACCACTATGAATGATCATTGCACAAATTAAGATTTAGCATTTGAATACTTGGCAAGGCCTAATCAGCTATGATTACATCATTTAGAATAATTGCATATTCCTATCTCGTGGAGTGGTCCAGCCACGAAGGCCTTCTTAGGGAATCAAAATGATAGCAATGTCCATTAGGCTTGTAGTGAATCATAATGTCGATGATATGCTAAAAAGTGTCATAGGAGAATCATGATGAATATCTCATTCTTGTGGAGCAGTCCGGCTGTGAAGGCCTTCTTAGGGATTGAAATGAGACATAACCATTCAGAAATGATGAATTTACCCCAAATGTCCTTATGGTAATTTACTCATATTTCCGGATTGCATGGATAGTAAGTCGCTGCAACCGCCAAGTGTATAGGGTAAATAACTAAATACGAGGTGCATTTGGCTTTTGATTTATTTGATTTTTTTTGTTAATTTTGAATTTTTTGAATTATCTGGTCTGATTAATATCATTGATTTGACCTTTTAAGGCTCTCCACGGTGGGAATTTGGAGCAATTAATGCAGTTTGCTAACCGTGCTTGTCAAAAGCGGGCCAATTCCTTAACCATGGATGTCAACCATGGGTGAAAAACCCTAATCCAGGGACCGTGAATGTCAACCACGGGCCGCATCAAATTTGAAAATTATATAATATTTTTTGCTTTGTAAATTTTCATTATTTACCTACATCTGCCAGTAAAACTGAGAGCTATGGGAGGTAAAAACTATTTTCTGACACAAAACACTACAAAAACTCTATCGATTCTCATTTTCCACATCGATGGTGGATCAACCGGAAGCCTCGACTAGTGGAGGAGCCGGTGCTTCTAAGGTAACTCACAAACCGAGACCTTGCTTGTCATTACCGGGTGTAAAATTAACCTCATTAATTAATCGGTAAATGAACTACACTAAACCGTTGGTAACAAACTTCATTGTAGTTAGGTTTAGCATAGGTTAGTTAGATGGGGGGTTTATTTTTAATTTTTAGGGGGTTTTTTGGGAAGTGTGAATGAGTTTAGGGTTTCATTCCCTAGCCACGGGTGGCAGTCGTGGGCCCCAATTGGTAGATTGGGGTCCACGGATGTCATCCACGGTGGGGTTCAAATCCCAATGGTCAAATTTTTGACCGTTGGGCCAACTGCGTTTCGACCTGTGGTGCCCAAGATTTAGGAATTTTTTCAAAAAATTTCAATTTTTTTATTTTTATTGAATTTTTCTAGGCACTTAATGCCATTTATTGCATTTTTGGAATGCTTTTCTGATGTTTTTGAAATTGGTGATCATGTTTTTACATGTTTTTGATTTGTTTTGATATTTTAGGATCGTTTTTGGATTATTTTTCTTGTTTATTATTTTTGTTGCCACTCAAACTTTGACCAACAGAGCGAGGGAGACCGATCTCCTTCGTGACCTCCGTGGTGACCTCACTGATGGGGAGCAAGAGTGGTTCACTATTGTGGGGTTCGGTTACATCTTGGACCTCCCCACCATCCATATTGATCAGGCATATCTGACTGCCTTGGCCCATCACTGGGATGCACATACCAACACATTTCACCTATTGACGAGTGAGATGACTATTACTCTAGAGGATGTGTACCACATATTTTGACTGCCGATTTATGGTGGGGCCATCACATATTCTCCTACCATATCTAGGAGGGTTGTATTTTATTTCATCTTTGATGGATGGAGTACAGAGGCACCTAACCATAATGTCCATGGGGACATCCATTTCAGAGAGTGGCACAAGATCAAATTATTCTCACAGTGGGAGGCTGTGTTTATGCTCTTGATTATCCAGATAGTCCTCTTGGATTCTTCAGGAACGAGGTTCCCTTGGAACCTCCTAGCTCAAACCAAAGAGGTGGTGATGAGTTCAACCCGAGATCCTCTCATTCTATCATGGGGAGCGCCCTATTTGTACAGCTCTACCACAAGCTGTATCATATCACACATCGAAGCAGAGTCGATATCAGCTGCATCATCCTCCTCTAGATTTGGGGCTGGTAGCACATCTTGATCGAGCACCCTGTAGACTTATCCCTATAGATCACTAACATTGATGAGGAGAGTTAGTGCTACACCATCTACTATCCTTTGGAGCGAGAGGGCTTTAGGAGCAGGTCTCATGCAGGAGACCTAGAGCATTATATTGGTATATTTGCACAGCTCCATCCTTAGTATATATGGTGGTGACCATATATGAACTATTCAGTCTGGATAGATGTAGATAGGTACCTACACTGAGCATGCAGAGATAGATGGATCATTGATCGAAAGGCTGACATACATGAGTACCACTTCTACTCTCGCATCCTGAGGCAGTTTGGGATTTGGTAGGATATCCTAGAGATGTCGACTATCTACAGACACCTGGTCCTCAAGAGGGACATGACATGGCTCCAGGTTACTCCACTAGGGGATGAATATGATGAATTTTAGGAGTCAGGTCAAGTGGACACAAGCACTACTCCTGACTATGACGGCCGGTGGGCTGACTTCTAGTGGCATGGAGAGGGTCCTCTAGGCCGACCTACTGGTGGATCCGCAATAGAGGGCACATAGGGTGCAGAGGTGGACCCTCATGGGCGCATGACCCACTAGAGGACAAAGGGTGCATGGGGCACATGGGTCACTATAGAGGAGGACCCACAGGTGGAGGTAGATGAGGAGGCATTAGAGGAGGGTGAGGCACCTCCGGATAGTGGGATTGGGTAGTTGAGAGCCCAGATTATCGACCTCTAGAGCCAGGTTGGGAGACTACAGACACAACTACTACATAGAGATACATCTATCACCACTCTAGAGGTGAATCTAGCATAGGGGGAGAGGTAGTGGTAGGGATATGAGGAGGAGAGGATAGCTCTCCATGCATAGGCTACCACTGTAGGCACTCATATCACACAACTCACTAGCGAGTGGGATGTGGCATAGGCATAGTTGAGTACCATGACTACTAAGAGGGACCTACTGAGGGCAGTGATGGGGTGCCCCTCATCCACACAGGTTGTCATGGCACATCTTGAAACACCATCTTCTCTACTACCAGTAGGTCGTGACCCCATGGCAGAGATTAGGAGGCTTCATTCCCTCATGGAGGAGGGTAATGAGTAAGATATAGTGCACATAGCTCGTATCTCCTAGTTGGAGGGCTACATCATGTTGATAGGTGGGGAGGTACCATAGGATACCCACACTATAGGGACTCATAGGACTAGATCCAGGACCAGGGAGACAGGGTAGTCTTCTGCTAGCTTGAGCCACAGGACACATAGGATCGAGAGGACTCACAGGTCCTCGAGTACTCATGGTGCTAGCTCATAGAGGACTCACAGGGATGGCAGAGGCAACGGAGGTGCCTCAAAGCCTAGGGGTGTAGGCCCTGTTTAGTATAGATCTCAAGATATTTTTTTGTACTATTTTTGAGTGTAAGGTCAAGGACCTACATAGTTGTAGCCTATGGATATTTTGATATACCTTGATACTATGTATTCTTTGACACACACACCCCCCACACACACACAATATATATATATGATATGATAGTTCATCTCATTATATGTGTACTTTATTTTTGGTATTTTATGTTTATGTTATGCACATGGATGCAATGCAAATATTTGATTTATTGCTATATGATGTGATGTATGGATGACATGCACTAGCTATATGATGTGGATGCAGTGATATACATGTGTAGATGTACTACTTTATGATGCTATGTATACAAATGCAATGTTTGATGTTTAATGCAATTTTGATCTGCTTTACTTGTATGCATTTACTTTATGCTGTTTATGACATGATTCATGCCATGTTTGTATTGCATGTATTTTTGATGATATTGACTTATTGTAAATGGACATGTATGTTTTAATCACTTAAAACACAATGTATGCAATATGATATGAGGTTTTAAAAATCTAATGGATGACACCATAGAATGTATAACAATCATGGATTGTAATTGCTTTATCTCTTTGTGAAAGATAATACACCCATATGTGAGATGTAATGATGTATGTTTTTTGTTCATAAGCTTTTGTAAATTAAAAGAATATGTATAATATAATCAGTGGCCATATAAATATCATTTCTGACATCCATCCGATATCTAATGATATAATACAAATAATTATAATAAACAAACTCTCATAAAAAGAAATTGATTTTTGATGATTGCATTTGAAAATTTGATTGTTGCTATTTGGGAATTTTTGAGGTTTACCATGAGACTCAAACACCCTAGTTGACTGATCAAAAGTTGTATACTAACTACACTAGACTTCTAAAACATAAGGTTTTTGCTAGGATAGGCCCTAACTATTCATTATCCCTATGTGTGCAAGTGAGTATATTTTATAAGGCACAAGCATACCCCGATGTCAGGCGGGATTCTTTCAGCCCATTGCTAAGATAGGGGGTCCACAAATGTCTTACCCAATCCTAGGTTTAGATTTTAGTTGGACTAGACCACTAGGTGATACAGGACACCTGAAGCTAGCTCTTCCACATTCAAACATTGGTATATACATAAGCGAGATGCTAATGCATTAGACATATCATCATGCATAAGGTATAGTAGTGCTGACAATTCTAGGGATTCAAGTTCACCCCCTTATTTTCTTCAATTTTTTGGGATACTTGCTCATATAAAGTGATAAAAATCACTATTTATTTTTGTACTATAGTGATAAAAATCACTGTTTATTTTGTACTTTCCTTTTTTCTTCTTTTGAGCAAGGGATTTGATACTGATTTTACTTTCTTTGTACAATTTGATCTTACATTTTGGGATTTACATTTGATAATTTTCTTCAAAAAATTTCTTTGGGGATTTTACTTTGGGGAACTATTTTTGGGATATCGATTGAGGATATCGATCTTATGATATCAATATGGGATATCAATATAGGATGTCGATCTATGATATCGATCTAGGGTATCAATATGGAGGATTGATCTGGGATATCACTCTGGGATATTTCTCATTTTAATGTAAGCAAGGGATTCTAGGTAGGGAATAAACTTATCCTTTTTCCAATTGCCAACATTTACCATACCGTTCGCATAGGGGGATAAGCAAGAATAAATCTTTTCACCTCAGGATACCTGGTCCTACTTCGTGGCTTTCATATTCCCCTAGTCCTTATTAGGATTGTTTAATTTGTTGATTAGTGATAGGATTCTGATATGCTAAGGGCTATACTAACTAGACCTCAACTACAAAAGCAAAGCAAGATTTATATCAACTCTTGAGAAGACCTCTAGGTATGGTTGAATGACCGAAAAACCCTAGTATATTCTTCATAGAAACAAGATGGGTTGTGTTGAAAAACATAATTACTCACAAGGGTGATAAATAGATGAAAAATATAGTGCATAGATGCATGATTGAAATACAAACGTGGTGTCATTTGTAATATTGTTAACACAATTTGTTCCAATGCAAGTGCGATGGATGAATATGCCTAATGCAATGCAATGGTGAAATGAAAAATGAAATGCAATGCAATGATGCAAATGAAATGCAAATTTTTTTTATTTTTGATATTTTTCCAATTTTTTTATGGATTTTAACATTTTGGTTTGACCAAAGAGCTAACAGACGCCTTTGGAGCCTTTTGGGATTGACCAAGCGATTTTGAGAAAACCCTTGGAGCCTTTTGGGATTGACCAAATGGTTTGAGAAACCCTTGGAGACTTTTGGGATTGACCAAGCGGTTTTTAGAAACCCTCTTGGAGCCTTTTGGGATTGACCAAGCGATTTTGAGAAACCCTTGGAGCCTTTTGGGATTGACCAAGCAGTTTTGAGAAAACCCTTGGAGCCTTTTGGGATTGACCAAGCGTTTTGAGAAACCCTTGGAGCCTTTTGGGATTGACCAAGCGGTTTTGAGAAAACCCTTGGAGCCTTTTGGGATTGACCAAGCGGTTTTGAGAAACCCTTAGAGCCTTTTGGGATTGACCAAGTAGTTTTTAGAAAACCCTTGGAGCCTTTTGGGGTTGACCAAGTGGTTTTGAGAAACCCTTGGAGCCTTTTGGGATTGACCAAGTGGTTTTGATAAAACCCTTGGAGCCTTTTGGATTGACCAAGCAATTTTGAGAAACCCTTGGAGCCTTTTTGGGTTGACCAAGTGGTTTTAGGAAATGCTTGGAGCCTTTTGGGGAGGGTATGCTACCCTATGTACCCCTAGTGTATGTGCCACTCGATGATAGTGAGGGAGGTGTGATACCTCTAGACCCCTCACTTTGCCTTATCGAATTTGGCATGGATGGTGGGGAAGGTATGCTACCTTGGAGACCCCCAACGTGCATGCTATTCACTAAAATGTAATCAGCTTTTTTAGGAAGAGTGATAGAAATCAACTCTCCCAAATGAGGAATGGACCTCAATGGAGTGCCTATGTCTTGGTGGGGTTGAACGAGCAAACCATCCTCATGGATCACATCTCATTCTACTAGGTCTTGGATGACCCTCTTAAATGATTGACAATCCTGAATATCATGTCCATGCACTTGATGATACACACAAAAGGGGCTCTCATCAGGTGACCCAGTCTTGGATGCCCTTTTCTTGACTTCAGGTAATATGAATGCCTTTGCCTCGTGTAACTTTTGGAACAAAGTTAGAATAGTCATCTAAAATGAAACTATTCATTGCACTGGATTATTGGGCCTACGAGGTGACTGACGACCTTGGGGTCACACATGAGGAGGTGTGACCTCCACTTTAGCATGTTGGAGCACTATAAGAGAACCATCTACATGATAAACCCCCTATCTATAATATTTTGCACCACACTCTTGAATTCATGACAATATCGAATGCCATGACCCTCTATTCGGTGATAGAGACAATAGTGATGCTCCCTGTAACCCATAGGTTTAGCTCTATTTGGGTCTAAAGGGATGATATCAGGCAAGGTGATGACCTTAGCCTCTTGCAACTTTTGAAAGATGTCAGACATAGACTCTTTTAAAGGAGTCCAAATGCACTACGACTATTTTGGGTGCTCGACCCACATTGGTTTGCTTTGAGGACCCAATGGTTGGGTTGGCCACATGGGCTCTCACTTTTGCTAAGGTTTTTCCTATACTTGCACAGGAAGTGGTTCGGCCTCAAACAAGGGATGCTTTTGTGATCCCAGTTTTCCAAGCTGGTTCATGATAAAATGCAACGCCTTATATTGCTCATCCATTCAATGTTCCATTTGTTCTAGACGACTTAGAATGGCTCGCAAGACTAACAAAGAGTTCATATGTATTTCCAATGACTGATTCAAAATACCTTTGTCTATTGAAGGAAATAGAAAATTGGATGCTAGAGATCCATTAGGTAATTGCAAATCACCTATTTCCTTCATTTGGGTTGATGCGGATGCTTCTTGATGATACACTTCATCAGTGCTATCCACATGCTCATGTGCATGACTCAGTTCATGCTATTGCTCGACTTGAAAGAATTGAACTGTGTCAGATTTAGTACCCCCAACCTGATATGGGGTACACACTTGCTCTTGTCCTTGAGAAGGTGGCACAAGAAATGAGTCAGGAGTGACTAATTTTAAAGGTTCGAACCCCTTTGATGTGGAAGCAATATATGATTACCCCATCTCTTACTTTATTTGCTCTAGAGTCACTCGATCCTCTGATCTAATGTCAACCATTCCCACAAACTCATGAGAAGATGACTCCACAATTGCATGAGTCGTAGGTGACTCATCAACTTGTTGGGGTTGTAGCATCTCAATTGCAACAACTGACTCTTCCTCATGCTCAAATGATGCATCAAGGATAGGATCAATAGGTAGAGACTTGACAAGGAGCTGAACTAAATCCTCAATGGTCTCCATGATGGGTGACATCATGGTGTCTGCCTCCATATGCTCTGTATATTCACCATCATCCTCATGAGGTCTACCTTGTGACATGATGGATGATGAGGGTATGATACACTTAGGTGCATCCATGACCATGCTAGGTACTTCCCCCTCGATAGGAGTATGAGGGTCCTCTAATGACACATCCAAGGTAGCTATGAGCATCTCTGTGATTGGGTTCATCAGTCCTTCCCTGCTAGGAAAGACCAAAGATGAAGGAGTCATAGGTGACTCCACAGGTGATAGTGGTGGTGACGATAACTCCACAATAGTTTGCAAGGCTGCATCCAAACTTTGGATAGACTCATCATGTTTAGTGTTCGGATGCATAGGTGCCCCACTAGGTTCCTATGGATGATCCCCCAGTTTGTAATACTTGAAAGGATCTGGGTCCGCCTCAACCACATGGACTTTATTTGCATGGGTGTACTTAATGCACTGATGCACTATGGATGGTACGCACTCCATGGCTCTTATCCATGGCCTTCCAAGAAACAGGTTATACTGTCTTGAACCCTCTAAAATGTAGCACAATGTAGAAATAATATTTTGTCCCACCTCGATGGGGAGGACTATTGTGCCTACTATAGGGGATTCCACATCATTAAAAGCTTGTAGCATGAAATTCGATGCCTTGATGTGGGAAGGTGGAATTTTGAGATGTTTGAATGTAGAGGTGGTGATAATATTGATGGATGATCTTGTATCAACCAACACTCGCTTATACACAATCTGATTTATCCTCGCTATGATGTGCAGTGGAGGATCAGATTCCTTGATAGGGATAGGTTTGAATTCCTATTTATGAAAAGTAATCACAGGTTCCTTATATGGTGGAATAGACTATATATGCATCAAGGATTGTGACAAATTCTGAGCATTGACATTGCTCACTTGTCTGACTTGACTACTCTCAACCTCATGCTTGAGCATGGGATCCTTAAGCATGTCTTTTTGTTGCTTACCAATAGTCGATGGTATGTCTGTCTATCTAAGAGAATGGCTATCTACTTGCTTAAGAGGTAACTCTTGATGATGCGTAGGGTGCATCGCGTTGAATTGTTGCCTAAGCACTCTAGGTATGAGCTTCTTTTTAGGAGTTACCTCACATGATTGTTCTTCATGTAATTTATGTTGGTAAATCCTCCCTTCACATTGTTGGAGCCCATCCAACCTTTGTTGATGTGATATCTTCACCTCTGAGTACTCATGCTCTAGGCATTCCCACTCAATGCATGCTTCCTCCAATTGAATTTGGAGTAGTCACCCCCTACGGACTGTATGAGACTCAGGTTTCCTATATGACCGACTCATGGAGTAAGATCCACAACTCTCTATCTCACTAGGGGGAGACCTAATGATGTGGGTTCTCTGTGTGTGTGAAGAAACCCTATGGCCTGTAGGGGTGGACCCCCTGAGTGATGAAGGGGGCTAGCGATGACTATCAGAATGTCACACTAGAAGGATTAGATACTTAGGTGAATGATGTGTATGATGCCTAGCAAGAAGGCGTGCGAGATATGAAATATCCTCAAGGGAATATTGAAGGCATTGAGGGCATCTCCATGCATGTTCTGAGTCATTAGCTCGTGATTGAGCTTGACTATGCCTAGTTGTCATGATGTGCCAACTACACAAGTATTGAGAGGAAACCTCTCTTACTAAAAATTTTGGCCTCAAGGAAGGCCTTATCTTGATGAATTAAGCAATAAAGAAGAATACAATGTAAACAATGTGATTATCTCCTTTACATTTTAAAAGTGAGCCCTAGACTGTTTGATGTTGTTTCAAGATTTGTTGCATCAGTATAGAAACTCTTATCATGTTTTGCAAAGCGTTGATGATTTTCTCAATTGTTTAATGGCTTTCACCTATATGCTCACATCTCAAAAACCTAGCTATGAACTCCAGGTCATGTAATCCCCCCAAAGTGCGGCAATGAAAGTCCACACTCGGGTAGGGAGCATAGGTCCTCCCAGATCCTCACCCATTTTCACCCAGTCAATGTCATACCCTCCAAAGAGGAGTATATGCAATTTTTTTGGGCTACAAAAGGTTCTTGGATCCGGTATTGGTCTAGAAAATAGGGTATGTGGGATTTGGGCCAATGGATGGAAATCACCTCCACCATCATTGAAACCCTACTAGTGGTTGGATATGACTTCCAACTCACTAGAGTTTACTTTGGAACGTGGTGTGTGTGTGTTCTTTTTAATTTGCATAAAAGGAAATATGCATAATACAACACTCACATGATCATTTCCTACATGATATGCATAAAAAGAACATTTGGTATTTCAAAAACATGCATGATTAATCTACATGATATTTAGACAATGCATATTAATGACGAAGTGGCCTCTAATCGGGCCTTAAGCAAGCAATCCAACATACAAGGACACTTTAGCATGTTGTATTCTAGGGTGGACTGCAATCAGAGGTCCGCTGTTCCTAGAAGCACCTAATGAAACCCTAGAACAAAAAACCTAATGGACCTAATTTATTTCACCCTTTTTTAGTGTTGTCCTACTTAGGTTACCATTTCATGCTTGCTGGAAAAATACAGACAGAGAAGACAGGAAAGGAAAATGATAGTGAAACCTACCTCAGGTCCACATTTGATCAAGCTTTATCCCTCTATTCTCTGATTGGTCTATTTTTGACCATGGCTTTGATGCACGGCTACGACTGTTGCCCATGCCTATCAACCATGGGCTAACTTTTTGACCATGAATGTCAGCTGCGGGGAGCACCTACCATAAAAAAACAAACACAGTTAGTTAATCATGGCTAGATATGTGGAGTTCCATCGTGATCGCCTACTATAACCACCAAAAATGGCTCCACACCCGGTCTAACTATTGCAATTGATGAGAAATACACAAATAGGCATGCATAAATTGACAACAAGAAATAAAACAAATACAAGGAATCCTTTATTAATTTCAATGGAGTCAAATTACAGATTCGTCCCTCTTAGGGATACCCATTTGATACATCAATTACAATAGTGTTTAATCCCTCTCAAGGGTAGATGTGAATCAAATGCCTTCTAGGGTGACATGAACTACTCTAGGGTGTCGATGACCCTCTTCTCCATGATTAGAGGTATTTGTTGCGTTGAATGGCATGACCCTGTTAATCCTGCATTCAAGAAACAACAAGAAGCATATTAAAAGTAAAGGTAGCCTCTCTTTATGAGGCCTTTAGAGGGTATTAGCATAAAATATATCATGACTATAAATAATCAAGAAGATGCAAGAAAGATGCTAAAACTATGTAAAACATGAAAATATTGTCATAAAACATGTAAGCTAAAGAACATCTAACTATCCAATAGCCTAATTACAAGATTAAAAGCATGGAGGCATGAAAAAGATCCATTAGAGTGTTAAATGCCACAATGAAAGCAACATGCATAAAAACTATAAATCTATCTATTAGGGTCTCTAAATTGCTAATTAAACTAGTAATAAAGCTAATCTAACCTAACTAAATAATATGCAAAAGGAAAAACAAGGGAATCTCCCCTAATTTTCTCACCATAGGTATGATGCACGGGTGGCACTGTTGACCATGGTTGAGAGCCATGGTGGAGCTTTGAGTAGGTTTGCCCTCCAAATTAGGGCTCTCTCTCTGATCCACCTTGCCAAATTGATGGTCAAGGGTCACCTCTGTGTCCTCTGATAGGTTTGGTGGTTGAATTGTTCAGATTGTGCACCAATTACATGGATTTGTGTTTCTTGGCTCTCCTAGGCTCCTAGGACCTCCATTGCAATTCGATATCCAATTGGGTAGCAAAAGTATCCCTCTCAATGCATCTAGGTGAGTATGCAATTCGATAGGGCTTCACTGCTCAATTGATAAAATGTTCTCTTTTGCTACCTTCAATTGAAAGCTTCTCTATTATCCCCAATTTGGAGGGGGATCTTATAGCATTGGCCCAGGGCTAGGGGTGGCTTCCTCATAAAGCCAAGATCAAGATGAGGAAGTTGATCCAACTGGATGGAAGGATCTAGAACCTTCCTCGCTCAAACCACTCCAATATGCAACCAATTGGCCATTGCAACCAACTTTGGGTCAGATGAAGGCCAACTAATTCTGAGTGCTGACCATGGCTGACATGCATGGTGAGCACTACTAACCATGGGTGTCAGCAGTGGCTAGCACTAACTAGGCAAAGGTGCCCAATTGAGTGGTAAAAACCATTGCTATACCTTGGATCTATCCAAAGGTCTTCCATATGGTCTTCTAGCATGTCCCATATGAGTAGTCACCTTGGCATGATGCATTTTAGGTGTCTACATCAGGATGTGGCTTCTTTGTCTACAATACATGGCATAGTTGATGAAGACATCATGGTATAATTGCTAGTGTTGTCTCTAAGAGGAAATTTGTTGTACTGGTACTGATCGTTTCCACCCACCACTATCACCACATGGGATCTGTTGGCGGAACTATTGATCAAGAATTTTCACGAACAAGCTGACCCATTCTCCTTACTGCATAAATTTACAATGATTCAAAGACATACACAAGAGGAGATAGTTGATTTCAATGTTAGGTTTTCCTGAAGATGGCAAAGAATTCCTGATGGTCTTCAACACATGCACGAACAAGCTATTTTCTACTACCTCAGATCATTCAACTCCAACATTAGCATGGATATTTGGTAAACCAATGTGAATATGTTCCCAGATCTATACACATAGGCGCAGAAGGCTGAATCAAAAATGATCACCATAGGCAAGCTTCCCTTGAAGATGACCATGCCTATCCTTCCCGACCTTCCACAATATTTTTATTCAAGTGCATTTTGGTAGCCCATGCCTTCTCCGTATCCAATTCCCTCATGGAGATCGAGTCCACCTCAAGTCACTCCAATTCTTGTTCCACAATAAACCTGCTCCAAGATTTCCATAGTTACCTGCTCTAGCAACACCAAAGTTTCTAGCACCCATTACTTTCCTAGCATTACCTGTGCCACCAGTTCCATTGCCATTACCTACACCATTAGTACCTCTACCTTTACTGACACCTCATATGTCTTCAAAACTTGATCCTTACATGATGCTATTCTAGGAGGTAAAATCTACTAAGTCAACTATAAGGACAATGTCAAACGAGCTTACAACGGTAAGGAAGAAGCAAACTGAAGATAATTTTTGATCAAGGAGATTTCAAACACTACCAATCACTCGAGAGCAAGAAACCACTAGCAAGGGACCCAAAATGAACATGAATGTGTTGGTAAATGAAGAAACTAGCACGTTCAAAAATACGTATTAGTGCTCCACTTTTAATGATCCTCATGGAGAAGATACATGCATGGTTCATCTAAACTATGTACAGACACTAGTGGAAAGTTTTTCCAGTGGCAATCTTAATATGATAATGGAGGTCAGTCATAATTTCATGGTACCCTCTTTGGAATAAGTTTCAGTTCTCACAATATCTAGAAAGAAGTCGATGATCATGGATCCAATGGAGTTAGAGCCTTTTAAGGTTCCTGCAGAACCAAAAGTGCAAAATGAAAAGTGACTAACGTAATAGCAAAGCAACATGATCCAATCCTATTGAAATATTTACTACCTAAGCAATTTCAAGCGAAGATGAAGGCATCAACTACACAACCTACAGCTGCTCCAGAGTAGAATGAGGTGAAGAAATAGGCCAAGGAGAACATTTGGTACCCATCGTTGACTAAGCGACAAAGAGTGGAATCCACTCAATAGTATCGAGACAAGTATAAGAGGGAAATAGAAGAAAAGGTTCCTAAGATGTTTGATTATAATATTATGGAAGAAATAATAAGATTCCAACAAAGGTAAGTTTATACGATGCATTGCAATTACCTAGACAAGTTTACTTGCTACAAGAATCTCTCAAGACTACAAAGGAGAAAAATAAAATTAATTCTTAGATAGTGTTGGCTCAAATTATTTTGACTTATATAACTTGAAAGAATAGGCCACCCACATTCTATTTGTCACTCAGAATGGAGGGGTGGATTGTACATAACTGTATGATTGATTTCGATGCTGCAACTATTGTCATGCCGAAAGTAGTGTGCGAACTCATGGGGATGGAATACACAAGAAGTAGTCCTAGGGTATTGCAGTTGGATGGGACTCCAATAAAAACCATGGGAGTAATCAAGGATATCCCTATCATTCTACATAGCATGCCATAAATCACTGTTATCCAAGTAGTGGTGGTTGACTTGGAACCATACTTCAGCATGTGTCTCTCAAGGGAGTTCACAGCGAAACTGGAAGGATACCTTTCCTTGGACTATTCACATTTGGAGATTCTATTGAAAGGAAAGAGAATCCACATCTATAATAAAAAGCCATCCACTTTTCATATAGAAAATTTGGAAGAAGGAGAAGAATATCCAAGTACAGTCAACTTGATGATTGAAGAATTAGAAGAAGTTGACTTTATGGAAGAAGTGCTTGATGAAATTCACCTCAAATATGAATTCTCACTCATGGATTTCAATGTGATAGCCGAAACTAATATTGGATGCTATACTATAACCAAGCTTGATAATATTGAAGAAAAGGTCCCTGAGTCCCCAGACCCTATTGTCGATCAATTATGGAAGTTGTACTTTGATGGTGCCAGGTGCAAGAATAGATTAGGCACTGGTATTGTTCTTGTTTCTCCTACAAGGTTACAAAAGACATATTCATATAGAATAACTTAGAGTTGCATGAATAATGCAGCTGAATATGAAGCATTGTACCTTGGTTTAAAAATGCTGAAAAGTTGGGCATTAAATAGTTGCAAACTTTTGGCGAATTTGAGCTCATTGTCAATCAGACCACCAAAAAGTGTGTGTCAAAGTAGAACTACCTGAAATACTATCACAACAAAGTATGGGCTTTTTTTGAGTCCTTTACAACCTTAAACATTCAGGCAATTTCATGAGAGCAGAACAAACATGTAGATATTTTAGCCTCTCTTGGTGCAAATTACTCTCTCCGTGGAGAAAGTAGTCAAAAAACCCAAGATAGTTAGGGTAATATATAGACCCTCAGTCCCTGATAAGAACCTCTATTGTCAAATGTTTGATAATGATGAGAAAATAGTTAAATTTCTAATTAAGGAAGCTGCAAGCGTATATGATAGAGTACTTGTCGAAGAAGAGATGGAAGGAATGATTCAACTAAAAAATAATCACATTCCCAGGGGACTGATTTCGCTGGAAACCTTTTTTGACAAAAATAATAGGGTCGAGAAGCATAAGATTAAGGTAGATTCCAAGGAATATAAGGAGTTGCAGTTAGAGACAAAGAAGATCATCAAGATCAAAATTTATTGCACATCAGAAGAATTGGAAGATATCAAGAACTTGTGTTATGAGTACCCTGATACTGTTGCATGGAGCTATTAGGATTTGAAGGGGTACGACAAGAACATGATCCATCATACCACTGAGATACAAGTAGGAGTAAAACCTTTTTGGTAGAGACAGTGGTCTGTCAACCCCAAGATTGAGGTGCTCATGAAGGCGAAACTATTAAAGATGCTGGAAGTAAAGATAATATATTCGATTAAGCACTCAACATGGGTGGCGAACCTGGTGTTAGTTCAGAAGAAGAATGGAGATATCCGACTGTGTGTTGATTTTTGGAACTTGGATCAGGCGTCACTAAAATATCATTACCCTCTATCATAGATTGATTAAATCCTTCATGTGGTTTTTAGAGCATAAAAAATTTCATTGTTGGATGGTTTCTCTAGTTATAACCATATCTGGGTAAAGGATGAAGACCAACACAAAATGATGTTCACTACCAAATGGGGTACATTTACCTATAAAATGATGTCGTTCGGCCTTTCAAATGTTGGTGCTATCTTTTAGAGGGCCATGGACATCATTTTCGGTGAGTTATTAAATAGAATTATTGTAATCTATCTTGATGATATGACCATGTTTTCACATTGTAGAGAAGAGCACATTTCTCATTTGAGGTAGGTGTTCGAGAAATACTTAGAGTTTAGGATTTCCATCAATCCGAAGAAGTCTATATTTGTTGTCAAAGAAGGGAAATTGTTAGGTCATGTGATTTCACAAGGACTGGCAATTGACCCCACAAGGACAAAAGCACTTTTGAAACTACCACTGCTAGCTAACAAAAGGGACTTGCAATATTTATTTGGATAGATAAATTTTATTCAAAAGTTCATTGCCGATTTTGTTCAGGTAGTGAAACCAATGACCGAGCTCCTGAAAAAGAATGCTGATTTCAAATGGACTGAGGTCAGAAGACAATATTTTTGGGAGATCAAGGAGAGGATTACCCAAGTGCCAATATTAATCAATCCAGATTATTCCAAGGACTTCATTCTCTATGCAGTAGGTCAACAAGAGAGTTATGCATCAGTTCTCACACAAAAGCAAGAATATGGGGAAGAAAATTTGATTGCCTTTCTGATCCAAGTTATTGCACCACATCAGGAGAAGTATAATTTCATCGAGAAATATGTGTATGCGGTGATGAAATCCCTAAAGAATTTCAAGCACTTTGTCTCACAAAGCAAAATTATTGTTTATTTTATACACCCTAATGTTTGAAACTTTATTCTCTAGGGAGAATTAGGTGACAAAATAGCAGGTTGGGTCTCAAAAATTTAAGAGTATGACATGGAGATCTAAACAATAAAGCTAGTTTGTGGGCGATCTCTTTGCCAGGAATTAGCCAAAAGTGCAGCATCCAAATCATTGGCAATGGTAAAGGAAGAGGATATTGATGAAAGTGTTTGTGCAAATTTTGTTATGGCAGGTCGTGATTGGACAAAGGATCTTGTTGATTTATTTACCACTAGAAAATGTTCATCACACCTTGATGCTTCACAATGTCAGAGGTTCAAGCTGCAAGCACTCAAATATGTTCTACTACCAAATGGGTTGTTTCATAAGAATATTGATGGTGTTCTCCTTAGATGCATGAAGGAATCTGAAAAGAAAAATATATTGGAGGAGTTTCATTCTGATCTATCTAGAAGCCATTATGTAGGAAGGCCCATGGCCTTAAATATCATTTGAGTGCTAATTTTGGCCTAATATATTCACCGATGCTCATAAAGTAAGTCAAAACTATGATAACCGTCAATGGTATGTTGGCAAAACTAGGAAAGGAACACTACCCCTACACCCAATTCAAGTGGAAATGCCATTTCAGTAGTAGGGCCTTGAATTCATTGGAGTCATAGATCCACACTCCTTTGTCAAGCATAAATACATTTTAATGATGATTGATTATTTCACCATGTGGGTAGAGGCTATTTATACCAAAGAGGTAGATCAAGCGATTGTCATATATTTCCTAGAGGGACTCATCACCCATTTTGGTGTTCCAGAATCTATTGTAATAGATAATGGAACTCCATTTATTAGGGCTAAGATCACCAAATTCACTAGTAAATATGAGATCTATCTCAAGATATCATCCAATTATTACCCACAAGGGAATGGCTTGGCCGAATCTACAAATAAAAACTTGTTGTGAATCTTGAAAAGGACACTAGGAAGCAATAAAAGGAGTTGGCACTTATTGTTGAATTAGGCTCTGTGGGCAGACCACATATCTGTGAAAAAGTCTATTAAAGCCTCTCCTTATTCTCTCGTGTATGGAAAAGAAGTTATCCTGCCCACTCATATCGAGTTACCTGTCCTCTAGACCTTAAAAATATTTAAAGATGAGGATGAGGAGTTCGATACAATGAGCACAAGGTTGGCTCAATTATTATAGTTGGAGGAAGATAGAGAAAAGGTGTATAAAGCATTCATCGAGCACACTAAAGTAATGTAGAAGTGGTTCGAAAAGAAGATAACAGAGCATAGGTTTCAGGTGGGATACTTAGTTCTTAAATGGAATGAGAACAAGGCCAAGCCAAAAAAATACCACAAGTTTGATGCGATCTAGGAAGGCCCATTTAATATATCTATAGTAAATTTAGCTAATGCATATCATCTTTGGGACATGGATGACTGGGATATTCCTATTCCAGTAAATGGCCTTCATCTAAAGGCCTATATTCAATGATTGGATTTTAAGAGGTACCATCTTGTAAATATGTACATATTTTATTTTTAGTATTTTATTTGCTTTATATGGTTACAAATAAAAAAAAGAGGGGGAAAAGAGAGAAAAAAAGAAAAAAATGGAAGTGTTCTTTTTTAAAAATAAGCTTCGCTCCGTATTCATTATTGTGTTGAAATAATTTGGCTAAAAGGGACGTCGTTACAAAATTCATAGTAAATATGCTTTACAACTAAAGGCACATAATAGAAAGCAAAGCATTTTCATCTCACTTCGAAGACAACAATTATGTGGGGAGGTGCTATCATCTAAGAGAAGGGGTGAAAACCCCCATTTGCCCCCTTTGTGGGTGAACATACAAAAAAGCAAAAGCATCAAGTCAAAACTCTATGGAATTGGTCAAAATCATGTTCACCCAAAAAAGGGGAGAAACGTCTGTTCGCCCAAAATTGGGGTGAATGCATCGATTAAAACGCGTGCCCGACAAGATTAAAATACAATTAAAGGAGCTTTTTCATTGTGTATGGAGAGACAATTTTTTATATGAAAGGCATGAATTGAAAGAAAAGCAAGAAAAGGGAAAATCAGGGATTAGAATGTTGTAGAAAATTAAAAAAGCTTTAGTTTTTTTAGGTGCTTTCTAAAAATGGGGTGAAACAGAAAATCCCAAAGCGTTTAAAAAAAAAGGAAAAGTATTCACAAGGGATTTCATCAAACAGGTCAAGGATATTTTTGGAGCAAAAGAGAAATAAGACAAGTGTGCCTCAAAATACTTTTGCCTCATTTCTTTTCGAAGGCATTTGATTTCAGAAGCGCTCTTTTAAAGTGATTTTTCCCTTGGACGTGTGGCAGATATCGGGAAGTGCGCATGCAAGCTGAGGCACGTTCTGAAGGTATTTAATTTAAAATGTGTGCTTAGATTTGTGTTGGAAGGTGAATTGAAGATCTCGAGGAATGAGATCCCACACCATCAAAGGTAGAGGTGATTATTGGTTCACAAGAAGTGAGGTTATTTTCCCAAGATAGATTTAATGGCTAGGGTGCGATTTCCAAGGGAACCACGTGGTAATAAGGGTACAATTTCCAAGGATGATCTTGCGGCAAATGATAGTTGATACAGTTAGAGCATCAAAAATAGTGCTTTTCAAAGGAAACAAAGTGCACATTATTCTGAAAGTGCCTAAAGAAAATTTGGTATTTATTACAGTGGTTGGGAGAGTGCTCTCTATAAATAGGAAGGTAAAGCTGTTTTAGTTTAATTTTTAAAAAATATTACTGCAACGCAGTTTCAAAAGCCTCTTGTTGTAGAGATTACAAAAATTTAGAGCATTCATCAGAAATAAATTATGGGAAAGCAAAGTAAAGAGGTGACAGAGGCTACAAAGCCTAAGAAGTCTAGGAAGAGAGAAGGGTCAAAATCCAAGAAGTCTCGAAGGAATGAGAATGTTGATTTTGACCCATACGCTGACACAATGGAAGAGATTGGAGACTGTGAAATTACCCACAAAGGCATGGAGAAACTACGAAAAGATATGGATTTCATAGTAAATCAGGGGTTGATGATAGGAAGCCTATTGACAGTGCCATTTCACGCGCAGCTATCTTGGTATTTTTGTATGCCCGTACACCCATGCCCAGAACTTGTGCAGCTAATCGCTCGATTTTATGATCTAGTTACAAGGATGGTGTAGAGGGAAAATAGAGAAATACTATTTACTATTACCCCAAAGGAAGTGCGAGAGGCATTCGCTTGTGGTTTGAAGCCTCCTTCTTATGTGATTACCAAGAAGTTACATACCAATGAGCAGGAGGACAGATACATCTCCATTGTAATGATGCATCAATTCATGGAGATGCAGTTGATTAAGGAGCCACATATGGGGCAACTTTCAAACTTACCCAAGATTCTCATGGAATTTAGGAGCCTAGAAATATAATCAATGTTGGCATGGGTTACTGGTTTACCTACATATTCTACCATTCATAAGTGGCAGGTAGCCTTAGCACAATGCATTTTCCAGGTTGAATTTTACTCCTCGTCGACTATGAGGCAAGGCACCAATCTGATTTTCTTTGATTGGGCTAATTTTATTTCTCGAAAATTGCATTTTCAGCTGGAGAGGTTGCAAACTAGGGAAGAGACATCATTCAAGCACACTTCTTTTCTGGTATGGTATTTATTCTTTCACCTACACCAACACTTCTCGTTCATCGCAGTGAGACAAATGGATGAGAAGGATGAAATTCTTCCAGTTTACATGTGGACTTCTACTTTATCCAACAGGGAGTCATTTTACAGTTTTAACAGTTTATTTTTGGGGCCCGTAATAGAACTACTTTGTGGTACATGTGAAAGAGTACCATGGGAGTTGAGAGAAGTAGTAGTTATAGGAGAAAAATGAGACATATTTTTGCTTACTCAGGGTGTGATCGTAAGAATTTTTGGCTTCACAGGTAAGCCATTCCTACTACCCTATTTTGCAACTAAACATATTTTTGCTATGGAGGTGGTGCACCAATCAGACTATGTGAATGATGTATACGAAGTAGGACGTGATAAGAATATGACTTGTAATATGACATTCAAGTTTGGTAGTATAGAGGTGAGCCAAGTAGGTCAAAATTGACTATTCATAGTAACACTGTAGGACCTGGGGCTGTTAGAACTACCGCAACGTTGGAGGTATGACCCATTGGGAAAATTCATAGAGATAATAAAGGCCAAGACATTTCACTATTGTCCTCAACCCGACATTAAGAAAAAGTAAAATAATTTTGATGGACTTGACATGGAGTGGCACATTGAAGACATGACGGTGCTCCCACCTTGGCATGACTACTACGAACAAGAGGCTGAATATAATATGACAAAGTACAAAAATCAGATTCCTCTACCTAGGTTGTTTAGTTAGGTAAAATAAAGTCAGCCCTTATGGTCTAAGGAGAAAATTATAAACTGGTGGATAATGCGGGTCCACCAAGGAAAGACCACGTCTCCTTACGGGTTGAATATGGATGAGGCATTTTCGGACACCTACGATGAGTTTGTTGATTCCTATCAACCCGTCACTTTCACTAAGATCTTGCCTCAAAGCTTCCAACATTCTAATAGAAGTGAAAGTAGGGCAAAAGGAGAATGTGCAATAGTCGAAGAAGATATTTTGAATGAGGAGGAATAGAAGTATGTGTTTAGACACAGATCACAATGGACAAAGCAGGTGCCTATTCTGGAGAAGTAGAATGTCTGAGATGTGCCCCCATTTCCCAAAGCTATGAAGATATCAAGGAATGACACCATTTCCTCCTCTACTGCTGAAGTTTTGGTGGCTGTAGTTCCCATAGTTCCAGTTGTTTTAGTGATTGTCATTCCTCCTTCGGTGGTGACAGAGGCTCCGATGATAGTTGCACAGATATTTCCAATGATTCATGAACAAGAGGAGGACCAACAATCAGAGAGTCCTTAGGTGGAAGTCATGGACATTGAGGAGAATGTGAATGTTGAGGAGGAAGCAGAAAAGCAACAAGAGGAAATTATTTCACAGCCGCTTCCATCACCAGAGCATATGGCACCTGTGCCCAAAGGTACGTCTTCTTTTCCTTCTTCTTTGGAGCATGTAGTGACTATCAGCTCACTTCCATCAATTTTTGTGTTAGTCTCTCCACCTTTTGGTATGCCTTTTGTATCCATTTTGCTACCTTCTTCTTCCTTTCCCAAAGTCACTACTGCTCCTTCTTCTCTTCCCCTTTCTTTGGCCTCCCTTTCTTTCAGTTCGTATGCATCAAGACCGAACCCATTTTTGTACCCTTCCCCTTCCATTACCGCCACCACTTTCGTCGAGGATGTAAGTACGTAGGCTCCTCCCAGAGTGAGTGTAACTACAGCCAAACCCGGTTCCTCCATCCATTCCACCATTTCAATCCCTCCCCTTCTAGCCATCTCATTCGCTTCCTTTGAGCCTAACCACTCAAAATTTTTGATACCATTCACACCATTTTTGGAGTTGCAAGCATTGCTCGACATTCAGGTGGCACCGAAACAGCCTAACATGGAAAAAATTAATTGGGCGCACCTTAGTTCATCGTAATGGTTGAAAAACAAAAGGTGAAAAGAAGCTCTAGCTCCAGCTCAACCGCTCAAGAAGGTTGCTTTCGATCTAGTCGCCATGGAAGCTCACATGACTAAAATCACTCCCTTGGTTCAGAAGCCACAAGGAGAAATGTTGTTGAGTGATTATGTTTGTGAGACCATAATAGAGGACCTCACCAAGATTGATCCTATGGAGAATATGGGCAACATACAGGTTGATATGAGTTCGGTATACTTGCATGGCGAGTATTATAAGCAAAAATATTTTGATTAGGAGAATAAAATTATTGAACTCGAAAATGCCTTGGCCAAAAGCAGAGTGCAAGAGGAGAAGACATCCACAGAGAATGAACACTTGCACCGATAGGTAGGAGTGCATTTTAAGGAAAGGGATGTTGCAAGGATAGAAATGCATGCACTAAGAATGCAACTAGAGGCCATACATAATCAACTGGTGGAGAAGGTCACACAGGCTACAGGGTTTTCCTTGAAAAAGTATCAAGGAGGTACGCTTTATTTTGGACTAGAACTATGAAAATTTGGAAGCACAAGTAGTTCAAGTGTTGCATTATTTATGGGTAGCCAAAATATAGATTCAGATGGGGCAATAGTTGATAGATACTACTGAGGAGATGTTGGAGCCGTACATGGAGATGGCTATAAAAATTCAAGCTTTGGCTAATTCCAACATACATATTTGCCCCTTGAGCGAAATGGATCACGCTTGGTCAACCGCAAAGGTCACCTTACGTAGTTATTTTAAAAGAATGGACTTGGTGAGGGAAGGTCAAAATATTCTTAATACCATCAAGCGAGAGCATACTATTTCCATGACTCATTTTGATGCTCTTGCCGATATGGGCTTCCCTGATTTCATAGATGAATGGGGTGAACCTCTACCGAAATATCAATTGATAACATCTTGGAAGAAGTTTGTGGAGGATACCTCATAGATTGATGCATGGGAGGAGCCCATAATAGAAGTGTAGGTACTACCTCTAATGCAAAAGTTTACCTGCATGGAGCTTTCACTATTTGAGCTAGCTCAGCGAGTGAAGCACCTCAGTATGGAAGATGTCCATAATATTTGCTTTTTTTATAAGTCATTGAGAACTCCCTGCTTATTCACCACTCATGTTTGGGAGGAGGTAGTCATAGTTTATGAGGTAACTTTTGAAAGCCTTAAAAAATAAGAGGAAAGAGCAACAGTGGAGCGCACAGTGGTAGAAAAGGTAGCAGTAGAAGCAGAACATACAGAGGTACTCCAAGTAGCTACAGAGGGTGAGGCCATGAAGAAGGCAAAAGAGGAGGCACGAAGAAAGGCATCCACATTAAAATCTCTAGCTAAAGAAGTCGACAAAAGGACTCCGTGGAATCCCAATGGATAAAGTCTTGGGATCGCTTGCATCCATGCAATATGGACACCTATGAGTCACCAAAAATGTTGGTAGTTTTACAATATGCCACATAGAGTTTTTGATAGAATTTTGATTGTAATGTGGCAAAATATATTAATTTGATAATATAATATTTTGACCGATTTGATATATTGCAGTTATGTTTTATTTTTCCTTCTTTGTTTTCATGCATCTTTTGGCTTGGAAATAATGGGTGTTCTAAGGAAAATGGCTTGGAGAATGGATCGATGGCTTTGGTTCAAATCATCTACAAAACAATTTTAAAAATAAAGCATAAATTGTTAAGTGCATAAAAAAGGAGCTTCATCAAAAATGAAAGTGCGTTCACCCCAACTGAGGGGTGAAAGCCTCATGCACCCCTTGTTGGAGCGAAAGAAGAGAAAAGGAAATGAAAAATGATGAAGTTTCAAAATTTCCTAAGTAATAACGATGCCCGAAGTTGAGTTTTGGGAGAATCGCGTTCACCCCAAAGTTGGGGTGAAAGCTTTGTTCACCCCACTTTGGGGTGAACGTCCTTGAAAAACTAAGAAATGTACCCACCCATCATGACAAAAATAGGTTCGGTGAAAGTCTTGGGTTGAAATAGACTTAGGAAAATTTTAGCTTGAAAAGAGAGCATTTGCCCCACTTTGGGGCGAACGTAATTGAAAGCGGCACGTTGAAAAGTCAATGTCACGTTCACCCTGATTGAGGGGTGAAAACTCCATTTGCCCCTCCCGGGGGTGAACGTACCATAAAAAGTTGAAGTCGGGCGAACACACTATGTAATATGAAGTCGGGAGAAAGCTATAAAGGTCAAAGCGATGTTGAAAAGTTAAAGTTACGTTCACCCCAAGAGGAAGGCGATGACTCCCTTCACCTATTTTTGGGGTGAACACAGATTTAGAGGAGAAAAAGGTGGCTGTTAGAAGCGTTTTCACTCGAGAAAATAAGGATGATTGTTGTCATGATCAAGGAAGATATGTGATCCATTAAATTTATTAAGGTATTCCCCCCCACCAATGCATGTCATGGAAAGAGTAAATGTGCATTCGCTTGTTATTCAATTCGGACGAATTGCATTGTTGATGTCATCATAGGTTTTTAGGAAGCACCCAAAGTAGGCGAATGGAGAGTATTAAATAATGGGGGCAAGGCATAGTCCAAGTCTATTTTCATGATTTCCAAAGTAGAAATGCATTTTCAATATGGCGAATGCATCTAGTCGACGATCAAGCCTTGTAGTTTTTCGTGCACCAACACCCAAAAATGTAGATTTCCTAGAGGAGTTTCCTTAGAAGCTGGATCTCTGTTTCAAGAGGATGAATTTTTAATATTTCCAAGGAAGAATTTTCTCATTATGGTTCCTGATCCGTAAACATTCCGTCTCCATGTGCATTTAATGAAAGAGGCAAAATCCTCTATAAATACTACTCAATTCTCATTGTAAAAGGAGGTTAGACATTCTACGAGAAAACTATTCAAGTTTTTTGCATCAATAGAAGATACAGGGCTTCTAAATTTGCAAGTGATCTTGTGTGTGATTTCCTTCTATCTATATGCATTTCTATCTTACGCTCATATTCATTATCTGTTGTTTAGTTTAAATTTTGCATCTGAATTTGAACATTGTTGGTGAGGGAGTGAGTTCTAGAATGCGATCCTGGAGGTTGTTTATGCAAGGTTATAAGTAAATTCTACTGCTTTTCTTTTATTACATGCTATTTCAATGCTTGGGTGGATTTCCTACTGCTAGTCTAACCCAAATCCTACACTCTAGTCTGTGGCCATATTTCCCTTCTCTTTTCGTTATTTCCAATTTCTTTCCTGCAACTCTAGTCTTAAACCCGTGTAGGATTTAGTAAGGGAGCCAACCCTCTCTGGATATTGGCATGGAGGAAATTTCTTTCCTCTGGCCTTTCAATGTTGGTCTTGTCTAGGGCACACAAACATAGTTTTTTTTTTAATTAGGCAGATATTTTATCAGCACCTATACTTATCATTTGCCCTGATGAACTTGACATGCCCTGATAAAATTGACGCACCCTAACAAGTTTGACACTTTTTTATATTGTCTGACAAATATTGAGCACAATGTAGGTGGGAGGTAAGATTTCTAAATCAAATATTTGGCTAAATATCAATATTGAGTGCTAATGTTTCTTTTAGGAGATATAAGGTGCTAAATTAAAATTTTTAATTTGATTTGAATTTGAAAAGAAAAATTGGAGAGATACAATTTATTTGAAAATTGATTTGATTGATTACTTTGATTGGAAATTTGAAGATTGTAAATTTTGCAATTTGATAGTAAATTGAAATTTTTAAAATTGGAATTAATTGTTTGAATTAAATTTTGCTGAGATACATTTTTACTACTCCAATAGATTTTTAAAGAAATTGAATTTTATTGATTGTAAATTTGAATTGAAGAATTGCATGCAATTTTTTTTTTTTTTTCATATTGAAAATTGATAATTGAAATTAAACTTTGGAGCTCTATGGATTCCTACTCCAAATGAATTGATTTTGTGAAATTTAAAAAATTTACAAATTGAAATTGTCTATTTGAAAATTTAGGAGATATAAGGTCTTCTACTTCAAAGGAATTACATTTTTTGATTTTTTGAAGAGATTAAAACTTTGGAAAAATTACATCAAAGGAATATATCATGGATAGAAGACAAATAATGAATGCTCAAGAAAAAGGGAAAGCTTCCAAGAGTCAAGAATTAATAGAACATATTCAATTTATTCAAAATAAAGTTAAAAATATTATCTTTATGATTCTTATGCAATGCATGAATGAATATATTGAAGATGCTTGTAATGAGGAAAGTATAGGTTATGAATATTCTATGATATCAAAGAAAATTTCAAAACGAAGAAATCATTTTTATGTTCCCATAAAAGTTTATGCAAAAATAAATCATACTCAAGAGTGTAAACACTGAAATAAGCTTGGACATAAGACTTAAGATTGATGGAGTCACATTCATCATTTAATTTATGGGAGTCATAATCATACCCACAAAACATGTTGGTATAAAGGGAATGATGTTCATGAATGGAACACTATGAAAGAAATTTTACTAATGGCATTGGATGAGGTACTTAAATAGGTTATTACAAAAGCAAATCTTGAAATAATTAGGATTACAAAAAATACAATACTAGTAGTAATACAATAGATAAGTTAGAAGATAAATATCTGAATCACAAGCAATGCTAGGACCAGAATCAAAAGATAAAAACAAGAATCAGATATTGAAGGCTAAAGTATTCAATCACCAAATAATGTAATGTAGGGGGGTTTTAGAGAATATTACATAATTTGGTATATGCTAATGTACCCCATGGTACCTTTGGTGCAAATTTAAATATTAGATTAGAGTGTGAGTCAATAGTTTATGAGTGTGATTCATATTCCCTCTTATGTATGTGTCTATGTGTAGGATGTACACAAGTATCATGTAAAAGTGTGTGTAAGCATGTAGTGTGAGAACGTGTGCAAGTGTGGAGTGTGTAGGAGAGTGCAAAGTTTCATAAAGTGTGCAAGTATTTAGAGTCATGTATACAAGTGGCAAGATGTGAAGCCAAGAGACATGAGAGGTTTGTCTTATGTGTGGAATAGAAAAGGATGCATCTCTCGGATATGTGAGGAGAGCAATAGACAAAGAGTCCAAGAGTCACCTTTCTAAGGTTATATTATGGAAACAAAGCTCCATCAGATAATCATTGAAGAAACAAGTGTATTTGTATATTGAGATTGTATATAATTTGAGCAATATTAGTGTAAATTTAGTGTAAATTTTCTTTATGTTATTTCATGAACGTTATTAGCCATCTATTTCATATCATTGTTATTGTTATTTTCATGAATGTTATGTTCATTGATATTGGCCATTGATAATTAAATGCTCAAATATTAATTATATATTTGATCCTAAATATTGGAACCTGTGATAATTTGGTTGAAAAGCTAACATGGTTCTAGGCCTTTGGATAAGTAGCTATTACCATTAATTCCATATACTCTTTCTAGGGATTCTCATAATATGGTTGTAGATGATTTTTGCTTTTAATGCTCTAGATTTGGGGCTGTTCCTATTATGGCTCGAATTCTATTGCCTTTATGAATTCAATCCATCCTTTCTAAGGGATACGTCATGATATTTTGTAGGCAAGGATTGTACTCCCTAAAATATTGTACTCATCATCTACATTTTTGGAGTATGGGTATTTCTAGACTTCATAACTTTTATCACCATCTAACATCAAGGCTTTTATCATCTTCCAACCTCAAAAATTTTCTCACTATCTATCCTTGGATTTTCATGCATCAAAATTTTTGCTTCTTTCCTTTGGTCAAAATTTTTACAAACTTTTGATTTTTGGACTTGTACCTTTTTGGATTTCTTGCCTTCTACTTTTTTTATTTTTAGAAATTTTGATTGGAACTTTAGTCTACACCTTATTTACTAAATTCTTTGAATTTTTTAGATAAAATTTGAAATTCGTCGAATTTAAAACCCTAATGAATAAGTTTGGTGAATAAATCATAAATTTAGCAAGGAAATTTTTTCTTCGTAGAAAAAAAGGAAGAAATGTACACGAAAAGAGAAATATTAAATTCATAAAATGTTGACAGATTCGTAGGAAGAAATGCACGCAAAAAGAGAAATTAAATTCATAAAATGTTAACAGATTCATAAAAAGTGGGGAGCAAAACGTCATTTCCAAGGCCGTATAAATTTTCATGAACATGAACATATCAAATGAGAAGTCTTGTTAAATTTGAACATCATAGTAAGAGACCCACAGTCAATAGTCTTGTGAAAAATCTAGATTTCGATATGATTTTATTCTGTCCTTAACAAATCAAGTGTTTCAAATAAAAAGTCTGGTTAGATTTGACCAGCACAGTAAGAGACCTGCAGTCAATAGGCCTGTGGAAAAGTTTTGATTCCCGTATGATTTTATTCTATTTGGGTCAATCTTGTCATGAATGCTTTACAAGGAAAGTAAAACATATTTTAATTTAACCAAGGAAACTAAATAAATTTATGGAATGGAAAAAAATTATAAAAAATAAGTTGTTTTCTAAAGTCAATTTAGATGCAATTTAATAATCTTATAAGATTAAAATTTTTATTTTAAAATTATTTTCTTTTTGTTGATGATAAATGATAATAATATATGTAAGTTTGAGTAAGTTATCATGTTTATATTAGGTGTATGTTTTAGATATAAAATTTAATTTATATAAAAATTACCATTTAATTTTACTTTCAACATTTAAATATAAAATTTATCAAAACGTAAAACATATTTAAAATGATACCATTAAAATTTAATGTAGAAGCTTAGAAATATACGATAAGGGAATTATTAATGTTTGTTTCAAGTCTTTGTTTGAGTTTCTTAGTTACTAATTTATTTACATAATATTTTGAAAGGATATATGCACATTTATAATATATTGAATTTTATATGTCGAATTTTATTCTAAATTTTTAAACATGTCGAATTTCTTTCGAACTTCAAGAGTGTCGAACTCGAACACGAACTCAAACTTGGTAACTAAGGTCTACACTTTGTATGAAACTTCCCTTTTGAATTCCCACCTATTTATTTCTTTACCAAGGATGCCTTGCTAAGGCCTCTTTTTGAGTGTAGTGATAATTCTCTATAGTAAGCATACCAAAAACTTTAGATGTTGATGTTATCATTTTTTACAAGAAGCTTTAGTCCATGATATTATTTACCTTTGACTTGTGCTCCAGGTGGCTCTCACAAAAATATTTTGGAGGTCGATCTAACATCACTACAAAATCAAATCTTAAAATAATAAATATTATGGAAAATATAGTGTACTAGTAGTAATGCAATAGATAAAGTTAGAAGATCAATACCTGAATCATAAACAATGCTAGGACCAAAACCAAAAGATAAAAGCAAGAATTAGATATTGAAGAGTAAAGTATTCAATAACCAAATAATGTAATATAGGGGGTTGTTGGAGAATATTACATTATTTGGTACATGTTAATATACCCCATGGTACCTTTGGTATAATTGTAAATATTAGCTTAGAGTGTGAGTCAGTAGTTTATGAGTGTGATTCATATTTTCTTGTATGTATGTGTCTACGTGTAGGATGTATACAAGTGTCATGTAAAAATATGTGTAAGTATGTAGTGTGATAAAGTGTGCAAGTGTGGAGTGTGTAGGAGAGTGCAAAGTTTCATAAAGTGTGCTAATATGTAGAGTCAAGAGTCATGTATACAAGTGACAAGATGTGAAGCCAAGGGACAAAATTTTGTCTTGTTTGTGGAATAAAAAGGGGTGCATCTCTCATATATGTGAGAAGAGTAATAGACAAAGAGTCCAAGAGTCACCTTTCTAAAATTATATTATGGAAACAAAGCTCCATAAAATAATAATCGAAGAAACAACTGTATTTGGATACTAAGATTTGTTGTAGTCTAGTTTGTTATCAAGCCAACACTAGAACTGTGATCATTATCTTGAGATATTTGAAGGTGAGCACCCACTAATCATAGCCTAGACTAAATATTGGAAGAACCAAATTGCTTTGATTCAACCTCCATAGAAGGCTAGTATACCTTGTCAAATTAATAGATGTTGACTCTTTTAGCTCAAAATAGTAAAGGTTTAGGGATAGGAATGAAAGGGTTAAAAATGTATGAATGAATGATGGACGAGTGAAGCTAAAAACACATACATCCAAAAAGTATTTTCTGACAAAGTAATTTATAGAGTCAATATCTAAGACTAAAAACATTCAAAACTCGATAATAATCTGCATCAATGGTCTTTAACATACTTAAGGAATAATTCCAAACATCTAACATTAATTATCCAAGTTAACAGAATAAGATCAATGCCTTGATTAATAGAAATATAATTTCCATAAGTATGCACATAAACATGAATTATTCCAATTTTCTCTAAGTTAGAAATTCAAATTAACATAATAAACTAACCATAGCAGCAATAGCAGAAATAACTTCACAAGATTATGATCAACCAATCAACACAGATGCAAGTTTGAGGTAAACATCCCTTGTAATGCTTCTTTCATTAATTGTAGAAAATGTACATAGTAGTGCAAGAAAACACTTCAAATATGACCTTTTGAAAGGAGGTTACTACCTTTATTTATAGATTTATAGTGAATTTCATTCGAAGAATTATAGATAAGTTTTTACATTCTTGATTTCTTGGTAACTTGCAATCAATGGTGCTAGCCATCGACATTTTCTTGACTAGTTATAACTGAACTTTAGACCAAAGTCATCTCCACCATTGATGGTTGTTGATAACCTATTTTGTCCACTGATCTACAACTAAATCTGGTTGAATAGAAGATTATGGAAGATTCCTAACTATAAGTGGTGATTCGGCTTCTAGGGCATCTAGTTCAGCTTTCTCCTATCTTTGTATCATGCACACACACAAAAATGTGCTAAAGTTTTAAACTCAAAGAAATATTAACCCTCGTCACTGATTTGATGATGAATGACTATGATTGATTATCATGCGGTTGCTTGTTGCTATGTTCTCCTTTAATCTGTGTGATATTGGATTTATCAACCTTAGCAGTGAAGATAGATTAGGGTTATGCATAAGGGATTGGACTCAAAATGTACTTGTAAAAATATGGTGAATCCTAATCGAAATCAAGGTGAACCATGGCAAATCCTAAGAAAATCAAATCAATCATCTTCACACCAAATAAATACACATTTAGGGTAAATTTTGACCTATTAAATCATCTTATAACTTCATAAAAACACCACCATTAGATCAGGCTTAAAAAGATATTTCCAATGAGTACAAATATGCCTATGTTTGGATATATATTATGGTGAATTGACCCTAAGAAAAAATTGGTCCTAAAAATTTTAGGCGAATGGGCCGACATCGAGGGTCCTCATATTCACCAATTTCAAATTTTGGAAATTCTAATATTTGCCTAATTTGTGAATATTTACCACTATGCATAACCTTAATGATGCGTTGTCGTTATACACATCATTAATTCTCAATGAATTTGTCAATCCAGGGCTATGTACAAGGCTATCTACGGAAGAAGGGGTAAACAGGGTTATAACTTAGGTCAATCTAGAGCAACAGGTCTTATTGGTGAAACCGATTGTGTGGGGGATTTAGGACATTCCTATCTCTAAATTGCATGAATTAAACCTTAATCTAAGTTGCAGAATTGGAAACTAATCATTAACTACAGAAATGAAGTCCTAATTACAATTGCAGAATGAGACCTAATTATGTTGCAGAAATAACAGTTGCAGAATTGAAAGTCTGATTCTAATTGCAGAAAGGAAATCTATTTACTTTTGCAGCAATGAAAATCTACTTCTAACATGGAAATGAAACTGTCAAGGCTCTGTAACAGAAGGTTGTCAATCTTCTATGCAGGGGTTGACAACAAAACATAAAATGCAAGAAATTACAGAAAATAGTAAATTTTGGAAATGAAAGTCTGCAATAAATTGAAAGCTTTGCTGAAAGTGGGGATTACAACCAAATCATTAATCACAAAACATAAAATAAGCTAAGATTGCAAATATCATTAGTTGTTTACAAAGGAATGAAAGGACAAGTTCTACAACTCATTCTACTGCAGCAAAATCAGAATAAAAACCTGTTGTTAGTCCTCCTCCTAGGTCTGGAAGTGGCCAACCTCTTTGTCCAGAAGAAGGTATGAGTCTCTCTCTCTCTAGATCTTAATCACACTCATTTACAAGCAATATGAAATAGAAACAATATACTTTTATTGATTCAAGAACATGATTACAATAATGCTGCTGAAAACTGTTACAGGACTGTAACAGTCACTTTCTGATTATCACCTATTATTCTCTGATTTCTCTATCTTCTACTCCCCTTACTCTGTCTACTTACTACTTCCTAGCTCAACCTGAATGGGAGCCATATTTATAGATGTCCTAAGATTTACTAACAAGCTGAGAATATCTCAAAAAGATCTAATCCTATTATGTTGCAACAATTCCTGGTTTTATCCTAGAAGAAGATCACACTTTGATCTTTCCATAAATGGTGGCTTTGGTCGGCAAGGACGGCAAAGTCAGATCTGAGATATTTCCCTTTACCCTTTTCAATCTTTATTTCCCTTTTTCCAGCGTCAGAATTCGGTCAATAAGTCAAAAAGCACATTCTGTTTTCATTTCGAAGATAAGTGGCTCATTTCGAAGATACTGCAATTCTCATTCCGAAGATCCGCTCATTTCGAAGATACTACAATTCTCATTCTGAAGATACGCTCATTTCGAAGACTACTAAGTTCTCATTTTGAAGATCCGCTCATTTCGAAGATACTACAGTTCTCATTTCGAAGATCCGCTCATTTCGAAGACACTATGTTTTCTCATTTCGAAGATATCTGTTCATTTCGAAGAGACTTTGAAATGAACAAATGTGGGCTCCTTAAATGATTTCTTCTGCATTTCTCATGTGGGTTACTTCTCAGGATCAGATTCCAATGGTCTTCATCTCTTTCCACATGTGAATTCCATGCCTTGCCATTCATTGGCAGCTGGCTGGAATTTACATGGGAAAACCTAGTTTTTGTTGCACAGTAACAGTTTTCTTGAACTGTTGCCAGATTTAGGTAAAATGAATGCTTGAGACATATCAAAACATGATTAGTGAAATGTTGCTATTAATCTAAGCATATCTCATTTTAGCAAGTCATAACAAAACAACATAAAACTTATACAAAAAGCTGTAAAAATCAGAATATAGTATTTCAGATACATTCATCATGCAAATAGTTAATACACAACATATTGAATTAACTTAACTAGCATATTAGATTAAACATAAGAGTTTATAGGCAATTTCAGTGTTCAAAACATGTTATGATTGAGGCATTTCCAGGCCTCATCATTTTCCCCCAACTTATATTGATGCATGTCCTCATGCATTCTGTTGGGCTATGGAATCACATATGTCCATGGTCAAATTCCATGACCTGTAGAACAACTTCTTGCCTATATAAAATCCCCTGTTCTTCTGAAGGTCCCTGAGCCATTCTTCAAATTGTTCATCAGGTTGGGCATCTTCTTCAAAGTAGAATGGGACTCGGAGTGATGATGGTTGGAGGCCTAAATCTGAGACCTATCCAATTATGTTGCATGAGTTCAATCAACTGTATTACTCCTTCTGCCCTTCTTCTGGACCATTCTAAGTTGATGGGGGAAATGGGTTCTCTTTTCTGCAAAGACATGGAAAGTTCAGCCCATCTGTTTCTATAGACTGATAATGCTGGCACAAAATTGTCATTACAAAAATTATGGAATCTGTTCACACAGTCCCTCAAGTTTGTCAAGTACATTCTCTTCACATCATCCCTGTTCATCATGGTGAAGTGTTGTCTTGTGATAATGGGGTGATTTGGCTGAATTGCTCTGACTAACAATTCAGCTCTTGTTTCAATCTCCTTATTCTACCTCTTTTCTTGGTCCCAATAAAACTGATTCTGCAAGGTGGACATGAATGCCCTCAATTGAACATCTCCAATGTAGATCTATGGATGAAACTCTACTTCTTCTGGAATAAAGAAACTATGTAAAAATAGTTCACACAGGAGATTTTTCTGCTCAAAAGGGCTGTCAAAGTATGCTTCCAGGAAATCTGTAGTGGTGTCCAATTTATATGGAAGACCTGAACTAATCCTCATGACCTGCCATCTGAGGTATTTCTCCTTCAGAATAAGACTGTAAAATCTGGTTGGCCATCTGAATTGGACTAAAAATTCAACAATTTGACATAAATCAGACACCTTTTCTTTCAATGCCTGAATTTCTGTTTCCTTGGCCTCTAGTTGTTTTGCTTCTAATTTGAAATTTTTAGTCTTAGTGGCAAGCTTCTCATACCTAATCATCCAACTGGCTATGTCTGCATTGTATTGTTCTAAGGACACAGTATTAGGTGGTCTGACTATAGGTGGAATTCTAGGTAGCAGATCTATCTGAACCCCTTTTTCTGCCACTTCCACTGGTTGTTCATCTATCAATAATTCTACTTGCACCCCCTTATCTGCTATTTCTATTGGGTTGTCATCAGATAGTAATTCTACTTGCACCCCCTTATCTGCTACTTCTACTGATGGTGTAACAGTTTGAAATATAGGGACATCAATAGAAGTACTTACTTGATCTATTTCATGCTGCTGCTTGGACTGTTCTTGTGCTGGTGACTCATCTCCAATGTTTTTTGCTATGCTTTTTGCCAATTCTGAAGCATCTTTAGAATGAAAGGGTGCTTTTGAATGAGAAGGCACATCTTTAGAATGAAAAGGTGCTTCTTCAGAATGAGCTCCTATGTCTGCCTCAGTAGAGTCATCTACCCTAGATAAATCCACAAGCAGTTGAGCCAAATCATCTTCATCATTGGATACAATTGGCTATTTTTTAGACTGTGACAACTTTTCTCTCAGTTCTGCCACTTCTTGTTGTAACTCTACAATTTTTCTTTCCTGCATCTCAATGATGTTTTCTTTCTCTGAAATCCATCTGGTTTGTGTCTTGACAACACTCCTTGCTGCTCTCAGCTGCTCTGTGATATCTTCCTCCTCTGTTTCTGCTTCAGAATCAGATGCAGACAAGTCAGCTATAATAGGCTGCTCAATAACTGGCTCTTCCTCTGCAACATCTGTTTGCTCCTATTCAGGAGGCTCTATGAAATTGTCTATAATTGCATCTACTATTTCTATGGCTTGTTGAACTGTAGCCACCTCCAGATTATCTTGCCCAGCCTCTTCCTCAATTATCTGTTCAGGGAATTCTAGGAAGTTTTCAGGGGCTGGTTGTATCTCTGTGACATCTGGACTGCTTTGTCCATCTTCTTGTTCTATGACCTGGTCCGCCATTTCCCTCAAGTGGAGTCTTGTAGACCTCCGAGTTCCAGATGCAAACTTCTTCTTTTTGCTCTATTTTTGGGTGACAACAGGGGTTGTGGGGTTAGTTTCAGATGCTTCTGTTTCCCTTGTTGTTTCTTCCCTTGTTGGGCTAGGTGCTTCATTTCTCTGTTCTGACAAATCAGTTGCAACTTCAAAAAAATGGACCTTCTTCTATTTTTCTGTTCTGCTTCTAGTTCTAGATCCTCTTTTCTTTTGCCTTTTTGCTTGTGAAGTTGAAGGTTCTGGAGCAAGGTGTTCTGCTGCTGTTGTTGGGTGTGTTTCTTTTTCTAACAGCTTCTGTAGCATCTTCTCTTTTGGCGCAACATCTTCTGGTGATTTTCTTCTTCTGCAGCAACATCAGCAGTATCTGTTTCTTCCTCTTCATCCTCATCTCCAAAAATTACATCATTTAAGGTGGAGTAAAACCTCTCAAAGCTCCTAGGGTTTCCTCTAAAATGGTGCTGGCAAACTAGTTTGATAAGACCATGGTGGCGAAGACTCCCTTTTCCTTCCTGATATCTTTTTGCCATGTTTTTTAATTCTTGGTGCAGGTATAGGGGAAGATTTACCCTAACCTCTGGTTGTTGCCTACCATGTCTGAGATGATTTAAAATTTTTATGTGATGCCCTGACAATAGTACATACTGCCCTTCACAGGTTAGAAATTTGATTACCCATGTGGCTACTTCATCCCAGGGTTCCTGCAGGCTGGCCCTTTTTACCCCCTTGCATGTGTTATTATGTGTTAAATACTCAGGTGCCCTATCATTTTCTTCCAAAAATTGATTAATTGTGTTTACCAATGTATTTTTGCCAGACCTAGAAATTGGAAGACCTTCTAATGGCAGCTCAATAATTTGACTCAAAACTTTAGGGGTTACCTCAATAGTCATGTCGTTAACGTGTGCCCGGTTGTTTCTGAATGTGTGGGCGAACATGCCGGCCAAGTCTTCAGAGGACCCATTAAATTTATCCAAAAATGGCATAAGCCCTCCATCTTCAAAAATCTGCACCACTTCTGGATTTTCTCGGAGATGGGTGGTATCTACTGGTTCCATTCTTGTTTTTCACCCCATTTTCCTGTCTTGGTTCATCACAAACTGCTCTCTTCTACCGCTATTCCTCTGTTGGATCTCTGGTTTCTGGTGTTTGCAACTTTGCAGGGTTTGGTTCCAGTTTTCAATTTCTCTATTTTTGTTCTTCGAAATGAACCGTAATCTGAGCATTGTACCTCGTAATCATTTTGCGTTAGCAAATATGTCTTCAAAAAGAAGAGTGGCACACATTTCTATTTTTTTTCGAACACATGTCCATCAATGGTTGCACAGATGCCCTTGCCGTCAGATCCACCTTACTCGTTTTTAGTTTTTCTATTTTTTTCTGTAGACTCTCACGTGCATGTTTATTAGCATCAAAAATTGGTGGCATACGGTTGGTCACGTCCTCCGTGATTCTGGTATTTTCCAAATGGGTGCAAAAACAAACCATATTTTGACTGACACGTGTTCCTTTATCGTATGTTGTCAAAATAATTTTCACTTGATTGTATTTCTTTCCTTCCTTGGATGCCACGTGGAGATATTACATTGAATGTTCTTTCCGAAGATTATAATTTATTGCAAAAACAAAACTTCATTCCAAAGATTATGACTTCATTCCGAAGATTATGACTTCATTCCGAAGACGAGTCTTCATTCTGAAGATCATGCTTCTTTGCGATGTCAAATCCTCATTCCAAAGATAAATCCTCATTCCAAAGACAAATCTTCTTTCCGAAGATAAATCCTCTTTTAAGATAAATCTGCCATTAGAAGACAAATCTGCTTCATTCAAAGACAAAGCTTCATTCCGAAGATGAGTCTTCATTCCGAAGACAAATCGTCATTTCGAAGACAAAGCTTCATTCCAAAGACAAATTGTCATTTAAAGACAAAGCTTCATTTCGAAGACAAATTGTCATTCCGAAGATAAAGTGCAACAATCTGCTGTCATTCCGAAGACAATTTCAATCCGAAGACAACACAACAATTAGTCTGAAGAAGATAGCAGGCACTATTTTTGGCATTCTTGTTTCGAAGATTAGGCAAAAATCAATATTCCCATTCTCAAAACATGTTTTAAGTATGCCAACTCTTATGGATATCTTTTATGCTAATGGTTAATTGTTATATACTATATACCAATCATTTACAATGAAGAAATGTAAGAAATATATACCTGATTAAAACAAGTTAATGCAAGTTTTTGAAATATGACTGCTTCTATTGATGTTCTATGAGAATTTCTGCAACATTTCAAAACAAGTGCAGTTGGTGAATTTGTACAATGATGGTTCAAAAATTTTCAAGGTTATGCATGCCAAAAAACTGGTTTTCATGCATACCAACCCAATAGTGCCTTGAAAAAGGTTTTCACTTGAGTTATTCATTTTTTTTTCTTTTTTTTTTTACCTCTCTTTTTCTTTTTTTCTTGATTCTGACTATGCCCATGAAGGAATTTCATGATTTCCCTGAAATCATGCCCATGAAGGAATTCATAATCAGAATTTATTCATCTTTTTGTTTTCTATTTTTTTGATTTTTTTGTATTTTTCTATTTTTTCTTGAAATCCATGATCATGTTGATTGTTTTGAAGTGGAAGAGGAAATTTCTTCCACCTGTTGTGTATCCAAACTGTCAAGCTGCTGCAAGAATTCCTCTTTAGTCAGAGGTGTATGGTACACCCTGAGGCGATGTCCATTCACTACCAACTTTCTCTGTGACCCATCAATAGGAGATAAATGGACTGCTCCATTGTCAAATACCTCCTCAATCCGGTAAGGTCCAAGCCATCTAGTTCTCAGCTTTCCAGGGAAGTCTTCATAGCGAGAATCAAATAGTAAAGCCCAATCTCCTTGTTGAAGTTTCCTCTGCTGAATGTGATTGTCATGCCACAATTTCCTCTGCTCCTGAATTACTTCAGTTTGGTGCAGAGCATCCAACCTAAGTTCATCCAATGCATTCAGCTGCAGAATCCTATCTGTCTGTGCCTGTGACAATTCAATTCCAATTTCCAATGTTGTGCGTAGTGTTAGTAGCTCAAATTCAATAGGTAAGAGGGTTTTTACCAAAGACTAGTTCATAAGGTGTGAATCCAGTAGTGGATTTCCAAGTAGTATTGTAAGCCCATACTGCTTCAGGTAATTTATCTAGCCAGTTCTTCCTATGAAAAGCTACTATTTTTGTTAAAATTCGTTCTAGTTCCCTGTTTGTTACCTCAACCTGGCCATTTGCTTGTGGGTGATAAGGTGATGATTTTCTATGTTTGATTTCATATAATTCTGTAAATGCCTCAATGACTTTAGATGCAAATTGGGGTCCTTGGTCTGTGGTGATAGAACGGGGAGCTCCAAATCTCTGAAAAATTTGAGTATACAAGAAATCAATGACCTTCTCTTCATGAGCATGTTTGAAAGCACGCACCTCTACCCACTTTGTCAAGTAATCAGTGCATACTAGAATATGCACCTTTCCTTGAGAAGGTGGATCAATAGGTCCTACAAAATCAAGCCCCCACCTCTCAAATGGCTCTAAAACCAATTGAGGCTGCAGTGGCATTTCATTTGTATGAGTGGGTTTCCCCATTCTTTGGCATGCATCACAATGCCTGATGTACTTTTTCACATCCTTGTGAAGAGATGGCCAATAATATCCTGTCCCTAAGATTTTCCTAATTGTGCTTTTTACGAAGTAGTGTCCACCTGAGGGTTCATCATGACAAGCCCTAAGGATATCATACACCTCATCCTTTCGGATGCACCTACGTAACACATGGTCAGGACTGCACTTAAAAAGTATACCCTTGATCCATTCAAAAGAAGAACTCTGTTTGATCAATTGTTTTTTCTATTTTGAAGTGAAATGTGGAGGAACTTTCCCTGTGACCAAGTAATTGGCTATATCTGCAAACCAAGGTGATTGGACTGATATAGCAAATAATTTTTCATTGGGAAAGGTGTCTTCAACTAATTCCCCTTCATCTGTGTTCTGTAATCTGGACAAGAAATCTGCTACAACATTAGCTTTTCCTGGTTTGTTGATTATAGTGATATCAAATTCTTGTAGCAATAGTAACCAACGAATAATTCTTGCACTTACCATAGGCTTATTCATCAAATATTTAATGGTTGTGTGATCTGTGTGAATAAATATTTGATAACCTGTGATGTAATGCCTAAATTTGTTGATGGCATAAATTACCGCTAAGAATTCTTTCTCAGTTGTGGTATAATTTTTCTCAGCTCCTATCAAATTCTTGCTAATGTAGTAGATGGCATAGTGTTCACCATTGTCAATTTGTCCTAATGCTGCTCCAATTGCAGTATTGGAAGCATCAGCCTGTATGTGAAATGGTAATGTCCAATTAGGGCCTCTTAACATAGGTGGAGTTACTAATTTTTCTTTCAGAGCTTCAAATGATTCCTGACATCTTGCAGTCCAGGAAAATTTAGAATCTTTAGTCAATAGGGCAAACATGGGATTGGCTATTGTGCTAAAGTCAGGAATAAACCTATGGTAAAAACCAATGTGTCCTAGGAAGCTTCTGACATCAGTCTGAGTTTTAGGAGGAAGGAGGTTCTTGATAATTTCCACCTTCTTTGGATCAACCTGGATCCCTTGAAGAGAGATGTGATGACCAAGAACTATTCCTTCCTTCATCATCATAAAACATTTTTTTGGATTCAAGGATAACTGGTATGTTTCACAATGAGTTAAAACTTTGTCAAGGTTTTCTAATGTAAAGTCAAAAGTCTGTCCACATACTGTGAAATCATCCATGTATATCTCAACATTGTTGGTAGTCAGATCAGAAAAAATTGCTAAAACTGCTCGTTGAAATGTTGTTGGGGCATTACACAAACCAAAAGGTAAAACCCTATAGGCAAATGTTCCCCATGGATAGGTAAAGGTTGTTTTCTCTTGATCTTCAGGTGCAATCTGAATTTGATTATATCCACTAAATCCATCAAGAAAACAAAAGTATCTTTTTCCAGCAAGGGTATCTAACACCTGATCTATGAAAGGTAATGGAAAATGGTCTTTGTATGTCACTTTATTCAGCTCTCTATAGTCTACACATACTCTCATTTTTCCATTCTTCTTAGGAACTATAACCAATGGAGAGACCCACTGGCTATCAAAAATTGGGTAAATGAATCCTACCTCCAAAAGTTTTTCAATTTCTTCCTTTACAATATCCCTTAGGGCAGGATTCAGTCTTCTCTGGGGTTGTCTTACTGGCTTGACTTCTTCAGTATAAATTCTATGGGTACATATATCAGGGTGAACTCCTGACATATCTTTATAGTCCCAAGCAAAAGCATGAACATGCTTCTACAAGACAACTATCAATTTGTCTTCCTCTTCCCTAGTAAGCCAGTTGTAAATGTTCAAAAATTTTCCTGGCTGGACTTCTATTTGTTTTGTATTTGGAAGGACTGAACTCACTTCTTCATACCTGGTGGTTAGGGAGTTAAGAGGACACTGCTGAGATGGGAGGAAATAAGAAATTTATGTTTCATTATTTTTTGATGGAAGCATATCTTGTATGGAACAGTGAGAAGGAAAAATCAAGTGATGGTGCCACCCATGTGGTAGTGAAACAAAGTTTTCCTGTGATAGTACAGATGGTTCACCTTCAAATTTTTGGTTCTCCTCATTCCTTAACAATTGTTGGATATTTACTGCTTCCTCTTCTAACCCTTGTTCATGCAGAACATTCATTAGGATAGTTTCATTTTCTGAGTTTTCTGTGTCATGGAGGTCTTCTGTGTGTTCCCTTACTACCAAGGTGGCTAGTGTGGAAATAACCTCCTCTGATTCTTCATCTAAATCAGGAAACCATAACTGACCTAAAAAATTGTTGGAGGGTCTTGCAGGAGGATACAGAGAGATCTATTTTAGATCAATACCATTTGAAATAGTCATTTTTCCAGATCTGTAGTCTATGAAGGCTGCTGCAGTTGCAAGCCAAGGTCTTCCCAAAATGATGGGATATCCATGTGTTGAATTTCTTGGTTGTAAAACCAAAAAATCTATAGGGAATTCCCAAGAAGAAACTTCTATAGGAACATCTTCAATGATACCTTCAGGTTTTGCAACTGACCTATCGACCATTTCTAAAACTGTAAATGTGGGGCTGAGATGTTTGAGCTGTAATTGTTTCATTATATCCTTGGTCATGACATTTATTGCAGCTCCTAGATCTACTAAGACATTTGATATTGGTACTGAACCTATAGTAACTATGATAACTGGACTTCTTGGGTCACTATACTTTGGAGGTACTAGTTTTCTAGATAAGAGATCAACTATCTTTCCTTCAATCTGAACAGTCTTGGGAAATGCTTTCTTTTTTCTTCCTGCTCTTCTAATGCACAAATCTCGGATAGTACTTTTAATCACTGGTATATCCTTAATGGCTTGCAATAAGGGCAATGATATAGTTAACTTTTTAAGTTCCTTGACCAGGTCTGATTCAGAATTTTTTTTGTGGTATTGAATCTTTCAGGATATGGAATTATCCTTGATGAAGGTAATTGTTCTGCCTGTGGTTCTATTTTTTCTTCTTCTTTCTCTATTGTTGGTTCCACTATAACTGGTTCCAAGGGTTCTTGCTCTTCATTTTCTTTGCTTTTATTGGAAATAGGTTCAGGTACAACTTTTCTTGAACGAAGTTGGATGTTACTACAATCAATAACATTGATTTCAACATTTTCTTCAGCTTAACCACATAGATAGGGGATGCCTGTCTCATGCTGTTTGGATTAGTGACTGATTGAGCTGGAAGTTGAGGTTGTTTCACCTGTTGTGTTTGTTGTGGTTGGTTCTATTTTTCTTGAAAGTTTTGATTAGGTGCAGGCAGCAAATGCTGATTTTGACCTTGATTTCTTTGTTGCCTTGGATAGGACTGGTATTGTTGATTCCACTGTGGTTGATTTTGCATCCAATGTGGATTAGTCTGATTCTGATTCTAGGGTGGATTGTTTTGATTCCATGATGGGTTGTTTTGACTCCATGATGGGTTGTTTTGATTCCATGATGGGTTGTTTTGATTCTGATTCTAGGCTGAATTACTCCAATTTGTTTGTGGCCATTCTTGGGAATTTGTCCATTGAGGATAATTCCAAGGACGTTGGGGTGGTTCTGATTGTCCCCAAGGCATAGTACCAGGATTATGCCCCCAATTTGTAGGAAAATGAGGGGGATTTTGGTATTGAGAGAAATTTCCCCCTTGTTTTGGTCCAATATAGTTGAGTTCCTCAGCTCGACTTTCTAACACAGTTTTGAGTTGTGGTAGCAGGTGGCATTGATCAGTTGAATGCCTCTTTGAACAGATACTACAAATGGCTGAGATAGATGTTTTATTCAAAGGACATTCCTGCAAAGCATGTTTATTTCTACATCTTGGGCAATAAATTGCCAAAGGTTCTATGTTTTTTGCTTTTGCAGACATTTCCCCCAAAGTTGTGTTTAATTGCACTAGAATATCAGTTTTAAAATTTGCAAGTTCCTCTATTAGTTCCTTCACATCAGTGCCATTTGTATTTTTTTCTTCTTCCTTGCTTATTGCGAGAGTAATTCCTGTAGAGATCCATAATTTCCTCATTACTGAGAGTATTTACATCCCCTCTTCCCATCAAATCCAATACGTCTCTGGATTCATCTTGCAATCCTCTCAAAAATATGGTTTTGCATAACTCTGGTTCTACAAGTCCACATCTCCTTTGAACAAAGGAGAACCTATCAAGATAGTCTTCTAATGTTTCATCATCTTCTTGTTTAATCCTAAATAACTCATCTTTCCTGTTCCTTACATGACAATACTCCTGATATTTGTCTAAAAACATAGTTTCCATTTGATCCCAAGTTCGGATGGAATTTGGCTCTAAACTCATGAACCAGCGTAATGTTGAGTCCTTGAGTGTTGAGGGAAAGACCTTAAGTTTTTGATTGTCATTTACATAGTCATAGGTTTGACATACTACTTTGAATTCAAACAAAAATTGATCAGGATCTTCAGATACAACACCTCGAAAGGTTGGAAGTACTGAAGGTGAAATGGTTTTCATGGGAGAGTTTTGTGCTGGGTTCAAATGGATAGGATATTCAAATGTTCTGGAAGGTTGGGGCATATCCTGATCATCTCCTTCATTATGGACATAGCCATGTTGGCCATCTCTATCCAGATTTTCTGCCATAGTTTCCTGTTCTTTGGGAATAGTTAACCCTATCCAAATTTCACTCTCAAGAGGTCCAAGACCCTCTGTTGATGATGAGTCTGATGATTCTTCTTTCTTAGGATGTTCTAATGATGGTGAAACTGGTGATTTTCCTTTCTCATAATGTTCTAATGATGGTGAGACTGGTGATTTTTCTTTCAATATTTTTGGTAATTCAAACACAGGTGATTCACCCCTTAGGCGTGAAGATCTCCTTAATGGAACAAGCCAGGGATCCTTTTGGGTAATTCTACCTTTTTCATCCCTAGACTTACTCATTCATGTTTACTCTAAAATGACATAAATTATATGTCAATAGTTGTTATTTTAACTAGTTGTTCTATTCAGATTTTATCTTGAATCTTCATAGTTTAGTCTAATTAATAGCTATTGGACTGTTGTTACCTTCTAGCAACACAATTCCCTAACAATGGTGCCAAAATGATGCATTGTCATTATACACATCATTAATTCTCAATGAATTTGTCAATCCAGGGCTGTGTACAAGGCTATCTATGGAAGAAGGGGTAAACAGGGTTATAACTTAGGTCAATCTAGAGCAACAGGTCTTATTGGTGAAACCGATTGTGTGGGGGTTTAGGACATTCCTATCTCTAAATTGCATGAATTAAACCTTAATCTAAGTTGCAGAATTGGAAACTAATCATTAACTACAGAAATGAAGTCCTAATTACAATTGCAGAATGAGACCTAATTATGTTGCAGAAATAACAGTTGCAGAATTGAAAGTCTGATTCTAATTGCAGAAAGGAAATCTATTTACTTTTGCAGCAATGAAAATCTACTTCTAACATGGAAATGAAACTGTCAAGGCTCTGTAATAGAAGGTTGTCAATCTTCTGTGCAGGGGTTGACAACAAAACATAAAATGCAAGAAATTACAGAAAATAGTAAATTCTGGAAATGAAAGTCTGCAATAAATTGAAAGCTTTGCTGAAAGTGGGGATTACAACCAAATCATTAATCACAAAACATAAAATAAGCTAAGATTGCAAATATCATTAGTTGTTTACAAAGGAATGAAAGGACAAGTTCTACAACTCATTCTGCTGTAGCAAAATCAGAATAAAAACCTGTTGTTAGTCCTCCTCCTAGGTCTGGAAGTGGCCAGCCTCTTTGTCCAGAAGAAGGTATGAGTCTCTCTCTCTCTAGATCTTACTCACACTCATTTACAAGCAATATGAAATATAAACAATATACTTTTATTGATTCAAAAACATGATTACAATAATGTTGCTGAAAACTGTTACAGGATTGTAACAGTCACTTTCTGATTATCACCTATTATTCTCTGATTTCTCTATCTTCTATTCCCCTTACTCTCTCTACTTCCTAGCTCAACCTGAATGGGAGCCATATTTATAGATGTCCTAAGATTTACTAACAAGCTGAGAATATCTCAAAAATATCTAATCCTATTATGTTGCAACAATTCCTGGTTTTATCCTAGAAGAAGATCACACTTTGATCTTTCCATAAATGGTGGCTTTGGTCGGCAAGGATGGCAAAGTCAGATCTGAGATATTTCCCTTTACCCTTTTCAATCTTTATTTCCCTTTTTCCATCGTCATAATTCGGTCAATAAGTCAAAAAGCACATTCTATTTTCATTTCGAAGATAAGTGGCTCATTCCGAAGATACTGCAATTCTCATTCCGAAGATCCGCTCATTTCGAAGATACTACAGTTCTCATTCCGAAGATCCACTCATTTCGAAGACACTACAGTTCTCATTCCAAAGATCCGCTCATTTCGAAGATACTACAGTTCTCATTCCGAAGATCCGCTCATTTCGAAGACACTGTGTTTTCTCATTTCGAAGATATCTGTTCATTCCGAAGAGACTTCGAAATGAACAAATGTGGGCTCCTTAAATGATTTCCTCTGCATTTCTCATGTGGGTTACTTCTCAGGATCAGATTCCAATGGTCTTCATCTCTTTCCACATGTGAATTCCATGCCTTGCCATTCATTGGCAGCTGGCTAGAATTTACATGGGAAAACCCAATTTTGTTGCACGATAATGAGTTTTCTTGAACTGTTGCCAGATTTAGGTAAAATGAATGCTTGAGACATATCAAAACATGATTAGTGAAATGTTGCTATTAATCTAAGCATATCTCATTTTAGCAAGTCATAACAAAACAACATAAAACTTATACAAAAAGCTGTAAAAATCAGAATATAGTATTTCAGATACATTCATCATGCAAATAGTTAATACACAACATATTGAATTAACTTAACTAGCATATTAGATTAAACATAAGAGTTTATAGGCAATTTCAGTGTTCAAAACATGTTATGATTGAGGCATTTCTAGGCCTCATCACCTAAGATAGAGAGGTGCGCAAAGTCAAGAATCTATTCATATTTCTTTTAGCTTGTTAAGCTCAACATATTTTTGGTTTGTAAACCAACAATGAAGGAGATAGGAAATTGTGCACTTTTCCAATCTAGGCCTCTTAGTAAAATTTCTTCGCGAAATGGTATTTTCAATGATTTTCTCTATGTAAGTATTTTCCAATGCTTTTTAGATGCACGTGACTAACAAAGAAATTAGGAAATTGTGCTAGGAAGTCTTTCCCCAATTTTGGCCCTTTCTCACAAATTTACCCTTTTGAGCACTTTTTTAGTTTTAGGCTTTCTGAGTACTTTTTATTTGCACGTGAAGATCAAAGGAAACAAGAAACTATGGAACTTTGCTTACAATGGGTACTTAGCACCATTTTCCATGGAATCATGCTTTTCAATGGATTCACATTTTCCAATGCTTTTCTGATTTTTGTGTGGCTAACAAAGGATTCAAAAAATCATGTGCATTGCTTTCATATGATTTAGCCCATTTTTAATTAATTTACATTTTCCAGTGATTTTTTGATTTGCGCATGGCTGACAAAGAAGATGGGAAATCACACTCTGGAGCTTTTTCCCCCAATTTTAGCCTTTTATCACAGATTTGCATTTTTCAATGTAAATGGGAAAATCAATGGATTTTTGCTTGCTTTCTCCATCCTTAGCCAAATTTTACAAATTTTGAGTTAAGTAGAGATGTATCCAATCTTGGCCTATATTATGGTTCCTCTCGGGAAAATTTGATTGGAAATTTGCAAAACTTAGATAGCCTTATTCGGATGTTAACATATTCAACAATAACTCAAAAGCCTAAACGATGCACTGGGACTAAGGAGGAATTTTACCAAAAATAATGAAGGGAAGCACTAATTGGTGCTGAATCAAGAAAAATAAGACACAACGAACAACATGTGGGGGTGGGGAAATATTATAATGGTATGTGGTAGAGTGAGATAAAAAACCTTATAATACACATGAAATTGTGGTGAGTGGAAATGGAGAGGGACAAAACACAGTATGAAAAACTACAAGAAATAAAAAAGGACAACTAAAAAGAGGGGATATGTGGTATCTTTACAAGCGGATAAGAAGAAACAACACTAATGTGCTAGGGAAGGAGAAAAGAGAAAAACAAATAAAGATAATTAGAGGTACACAAATGGAAGAAACCACTAATAGCATTGTACCTCCATATGTATACTCCATCGTGGTGCAAACTTCATATGTATATTCCATCGGGGCACAGGGCCACTTCCAAGGTAGATAGATTACCATGGTCATAGGAAATCATCCATCTCTTCTATGTCTCCTTCTACCATTAGCATAGGCAAATAACACCTTCTTTAGCTGATCATTCTCACTTCTACCTATTTTTGCTTGCACACTCAGACTCATTTTAAATGCTGAAGTATCCCTTCTGATTATAAATGGATATCCATATTTATATAGGGTTGGGCTAAGAGAGCATATCGTTAGCTAATTATTGTGGAAATCATACCCCTTAGCTAATTATTTCACTTGCCTACACTAGCTTTCTTATGTTTGCCAAGCCTTGTACTCATGTTATTTTGCTTAATAGCTGACCTCATCTTACATGGAGCAAGATATTTTCTTCCTATTAGTCAATATTGTTCATGTGACTATTGGGATTCCCTCCAAAATTTTCATGATATCTTGTATCAATTATCCATTGGATGATAGATTCAAAAAGAATTCATTGCAAAAGGGATACTATAAGTGATATTCAAGAGGCCGATGTTATATTCTATATTCTAATAGCTACCACAAGTATTCCATCTTGATTTGCTCAACTAACATCCCAAATCTCATTTTGTTCCTATAAAATTTACGTACAATAGAATGCAAAGCGCACGTTCTAGCATGCAGTCGCTCTGTTTTATTCATGATGAATATAGTCAACCATTTTATTTATATACCATCTTATGTACACAAAAATGTGACATGATAATCCCTGCCTAGCTTCAAACTTTATCAATGAAACTATCCTATATGAATATATAATTTCTGGATAAAATAATCCTAAATTTGCACCTTCCTCATACGCTTTATATACCGACGTGCAAATATTTCATACCTCTTCATGTGAACAATTTGGTTCTTTGTTTTTCTTTAGATATTTAGAGTGCGAGGCTAAGAGTGACCCTACAACCGATGAGGAATTGGTAGGTTGTTCCCTTCAAGTGATCAGAGGTATTGAATTGCTTCATAAATAGCCATATCTATACGACATTTTGGCTCTTTGATTAATTATATTTCTTTGACCATCTACACAAAAAATGCACAATTGACAATTCCATGTCTCCTGGTGAGAGAATGTGATCAACATAGACATTTGTTGTTGTTTATTATATAAATAATAGCCTTACAACTAATTTCCATGTGGGCAACTATCCATTTATGTTCTAATGCTAATGGAAACCACACATGTCATGGTGGAGGGAACTTGTTTGTATTCTTCAATAACAAAAGGGGAGGGCCCTTGATTGGATATTCTAATCATATGTTTTCTCTGAATATTTTGAATTGATATTATTTTTTGTTCAAAGTGAAACCTGCATCAGCCAAAGGTAAAATTGAACAAAAATACACCAAAGAAAGGGGTAATGTATACTATCAATACATCATGAACCAAGACTAAATCTAGGTTCCCATGCAACATCATCACAAAATACTCCAAAATACCCATAACTTCTATGTCTCTTCCTCTGAATTGTAGATGTCTTAGTTCTATGGATTTTATAGTCAACCCAAAACTTTCATATACCTTCAAAGGTATTATAGATATTTTAGTCCTCGAATCAATTACATAATTATGTATTATACCCCCTTCTACCCAGAGCGATAAACAACCTAGGCCGGCCTTTTTTTTTTTGAAATTGTAAGCTTTGCTTCCAAGAATTAAGTCTCCCTTTTGAATTGAATTTACCAAAGAGAGATTAACCAAATCAACTTAAGGATGAGGTAAAAAAATCCATTCTCAAGTCTTGATCATGTCAAAAAGATTCCTTGAATAAGTTTTGAAAATAAACTATTCTCTTATTTCTTTGCTCTAGATTTATAGTTGGAAAGTAAAGGCTCTTACAAGCTTCCAATTTTATTTGATTAAGTGGGCCTTCTTTAGGAATCTATTCTTGGATCCATGTTTGTCCTTCCATGACTTCCTCCTTAGTTTCTAAACTTTGAAGATGATTACCTTCTCTGCTCCTTAGTAGGACGACATACATATCACAAGTTGTCTCCTTTGGGGAAACCTGTAGGTAACCTCACGAGTGGACAAAGTTAAGAGGTAGGTTTAAAGGTATACAATGTTTTTCATTATTTTATTGTTTATCAAATTTTTGACATGGCTCCTCCTATTCATATTTATAGTAATTTTTTCCAGAGTTGCTAATATCGGCCTTTCACACTTTCATATTTTTTGATCCTTGGAGAACATGGTCCTTCATATTTATTACCACACCTGATATACTACATCCCCATTCTAGAGTCTTGCTCACCACAAGCTTGGTCAGCTTGGAAACTAGAGAAAACATTATTTTTATCTCCTTGTTCTAACCACAGATTTATCCCTTCTGGGAGTATGTTAGAGAAAAGATAAGTAGGAAGATCTAGGGAATGATTGACCTTTCTGGAGAAAATTTACCAGTCATGATCAACATATTTTTGGCTCTTATAGCTTCCCTGAAAATAAAGAGAAAACTCCTCTTTGGATTTTTGAATAAGAAGGCTCAAATTTGGATGGAGAGCATGGATGTAGTAAAGATATGTTTGAGGGTGGAAGGGTTGGTATTCTTGAGGAATTCTTCTCCACATTATTTGAAAGCATACATTGAAATCAAAAAGGCATTCATGAGTAGAACTTTTCACAAATGAGAGTTGAGTGAGCAATAAGAAGGGGTCTCCAGGATCATCAAATTCATCAATGAGGGCTTTAGATAGATCTGACCAACTACAAATGCTTTTATCCTCTAAGGATTTATACCACAACAGTAATTTTCCCTAAAGAGACAATACAAGTAGTCTAACCATGATATATTTAGATGTAATGTTGTAAACTATGGATAAAGAAGCTATCTCAATAGTTTTCCTTTGTAGACTTATCTTTTCCTTCATAGCTAGGTAGATTTTTTAGAGCCATTCTACGAATTTCATGAAGGATTGGGAGGTTCAATGGTCCCATGCCATACCATGAGGGACAATATTGATGGGCCATAGAACAAGATCTATAAATTTCTAACAAGACAAAGGGTGTACATATCATATTCTGGATTCATTTGTTTGCGTAGTGACTAAGTAAGTTTACAATCCCCACTTCATCAATCCAGGACTTGATTTCTTTACGTGATTAATAGTAGAAGCACTGGATTATTACTTATGTAATTATTTCTTTTAATTTTTTTTAAAGAAAACCGATCTTAGAACCAGGATTAGCTTACAATAGAGTCGTTAGGGAAATTAATCACAAATATCTCAAAATAAAGTATAACCGGGCCCTGTTTAACAAATATAGTGGACAAGGGTCTCATCGGGTGTGCCAAAAATTGTTGTACTCTAGTTTGTCATCAAGCCAATGCTAGAACTATTAATATTATTTTGAGATATTTAAAGGTGAGCATCCTCTAATCATAGCCCAAAATAAACATTGGAAGAACCAAATTACTTTGATTCAACCTCCAAAGAAGGTTGGTATACCTTGTCAACTTAATAGGTGTTGAATCTTTTAGCTAAAAATAGTAAAGGTTTAGGGATAGAAATGAAAGGGTTAGAAAAGTATAAATGAATGATGGACAGGTGAAGCTAACAACATAGAAATCCACAAAGTATCTTTTGAAAAAGAAATTTTTAGAGATAATAACTTGGATTAACAAAATTCAAAACTCAGTAATACTTTGCATCAATGGCCTTTAACATACTTAAGGAATTATAAAATATCAAGCATTAGTTATCCAAGTTAACAAAATAATATCAATGCCTCGATTAACAAAAATAGAGTTCCCATAAATATACATATAAGCATGATTTGTTGCAATTTGATCTAAGTTATAGAATAAACTAACCATAGAAACAATAACAAAATAACTTCACGAGATTATGATCAACCAATCAACACGGATGCAAGTTCGATGTAAACATCCCTTGTAATTCTTCTTTCATTAATTGTAGAAAATATACATAGTTGTGCAAGCAAACTTCAGAGTTGACCTTTTGAAAGGAGGTCACTACGTTTATTTATAGAATTACCAGTGAATTTCATTCTAAGAATTACAGGGAAGTTTTTACATCTCTTGATTTTTTGGCAACTTGCCATAAATGATGCTAGCTAGTTACGTCTTCTTGATTAGTTATAATAGAATTTTAGACAAAAGTGGTCTCCACCTTTGATGGTTCTTGCTACCTTCTTTTCTCCATTGATCTGCAACTAAATCTAGTTGGTTAGAAAATTTTGGAATACTCCTGACTGTAAGTGGTGATTCGACTTTCGTGGCACTTGGTTTAGCTCTCCTCTATCTCTGTGATACACAACTACAAAAAAATATGCTAAAGTCTAGAAATCAAAGAAATGTTAACACCTACCATTGATCCGATGATGAATGACTGTGATTGATTATCATACAACCACTCATCACTATTGTTCTCCTTGAATTCACACAAGATTGAACCTTATTAGCCTTAGTAGCAAAGACATAGATGAAGAACACAAGCTTATACTGAGAGGGGGGGTGAAAAGTATAAGACCTCTTTTTACTTTTCCTTTATACTTCAATACAAAGAAAGCAACATATCCAAAGCAATATCAAAGCAATGCACAAAACCATCCACAAAGTGACACAAAAATTTACATGGTTCATCCTTAAAACTTTTCTCTAAAAGTTATCTCAAAGTTATTTGGGAAACCTTCCCAATTACAATGTTTATGAGCCTCGGCTCAAAGGAGAAACCTTCCCCAATCTGAATTCATGAGCCTATGCTCAAAGGAGATACCTTCCCCTACCTCTGCTCAGGCTGGTGATCCTCTAGAAGACCTCTGCCTCCGCTGCCCTTAGCAAATGGAACTCTATCCACGGAAGACACCTGTCTTCCCCGCTCCGGTCGGAGACCTCTCGTCCTCAACTCTATCACCTCAAAGCTGGTCCTCAAATTTGCACTAAACACAGTCCCTTGGTCTAGCACAAATGTCCTCATCCTCTGTCTTTGAACTACACCAAACACAGTCCTTCGATCTGGTACAAATTTGTCCTTAGGTTCTTCTCATAGAACCAATGCACCTCTGTCCTCAAGTTCTCTGATAGAACTATCAAACTCAGCTTCACAAGTCCTCACCGGAACCTGTCCAAATCTTCTTACAAGTCCCCAATGGAACCTGTCCAAAACCTGCTCACAAGTCCCCAATGGAACCTGTCCAAAACCTGCTCACAAGTTCATCTAGAAAACTTGCTTGGCATGAACCCACAAAGAGAATTGTTAGAGACCCAATGTGATTCATCAACCTCATAGAAGCATAAAGAGAATTGTTAGAGACTCAATATGTTCTATACTTAACTCCCAATCTCAATCTCAACTCAATCTCAATCTCAACAGAATAAGATAGATGTAGTATGCTTTTCTCAAGAACATGAAACTCAACCCAACAATTTCCAACCATGCAATATGTCATATAAAAATGATACTCATGTTCTTTCCAACAACCAATATATTTTCTCAACCAATTAGGGCTTCAACAAAAATGCTCATAGACAAGGTTTAACCAACATCATTCAACTCAACATTAACCTTGAAGCATTCTACCAATCATCACAAGAAAAGGAAACAAGTAGAAATCCTTTTCCCTCCAAAGATATTTGAACAAAATAGCCACCCACACAATATCACCAAATGCAAAGAATAACTTGTTCAAACCAACTCAATGGAGTAAGCCCAATATCATGTATCAAGTAAAAGCAATAACTTGATCAACCAACCTCTATGGAAGCAACTCAATCATCAACCTCAACACAACCATCCAAGGATTTCACCTACTCAAAGCAAGTATCAAGACTCACATTCATAAACCCTAGTGCACAATGCTTCCACTACCTCAAACCAGAAATATGCATTCACCAAAACTCTCATCAATGATAACAATGCATAAGTAGTCTTCAACAAACCAAAAACTAGGACTTATACCCAACCAAAGGAAACCTTGTTGAATACCTTTTCACTCCAATCTTATTTCAGGAAAACATACACCAATCATACTCATAAGAAGAATGTGCCCATACCTTATTGAAGTGAAGGAACCCCTTTGGAAATCTGCCACAATCACAAAATTCTTTTGCCAATCTTCACAAGGGTTAGTAGATCACAAAATAATCAACATTACTCCACTTTTCAATAATCATTACCAAAGCCCTTAATTGCACAACTTCCTTATCTCTCCTAAAACCACTTGTACCATAAAATAAAATAAATCACAACATTTCATAACCTTATAACTCCCTTATTACTCCTTTTAAAACATACATAGTAAAGCTTATGAAAGCAAAAATAATTCCTTACGTTTTTGTCCTTTTGTTCTTTGTTTGAATGTTTTCCTTTAGTGTTGAAAACTTTCTTGAACAAGTTACAATGATTCACCTCCACGCGGTTTTTGACCAATTTCCTTGCTGCCCTTTTCACTATCACGACTATAGCATCCCGCTGCCACGTGTATACCTATCTACTAGAGTAGCGCAATCGTAGAGGTCTACCTGCACTCCTGTAGTTAGTATGTCCAAACTATGGTATCCAACTGCAATCATCGCAAGCCTTGTGTCATCTAGATCAGCACAACTGCATCAGTCCAACATACGAAGCTATGCCATCCGTGTGGAAACCCTAGCACATTGCATGAAACTGTTCCAACTTCAACAACCGTGACTTCTAGGTTTTGTTGAACCTGCTAACAGTTTTCAACGTTCACTCCTTTAGTCTTGCTGATGGATTGTTGCATGGCGTTACCTCCTTTCGATGATCTGCAATCAAAACTTTGCGACGGTGCTTCTTCTTCTGTTTGACTTCTAGCTTGACGTCTCACTGCCTTCGTCGAAGAGTTCCAGCAGGACATTCCTTTTCAACTTTGATGACTACACCCTTTCGCGATGTCGCCTCCATCCCACACTAACTCTCGCAGAGATTTCTCCTTCGCCGTCAATGCTTGACATCTTCCTTCGCTATAAAGACAAAAACGAAATGCACTCCGATTTATATCGATTCACACACACTGAAATGAATTTATTAGCCTCATTATATATGCACTTCAATGCATTACCAAACACGTCGGCATTTCCAAACACATCGAAAAATACTTTAATTTAATTTTAAAATATTAATTTAAATTTTAAATAAATAAAATTTAAACTAGATATTTAAAATTAAATATCTTCATCACCGGGGCACCTTTTTCAACGAAACGAAGAGCCAGATTGGGTTTTAAGAAAAACCCATTTCAAATCTGTTGTCCATGGTTTTAAATAAAACCTTTTATTTTGTCTACCTTGGTTTTCACAAAAAACCTTTTCGCTTCTTGACATCAATGACAACATCAACACTTGAGCAAAGGCAATGTACCCAATGTACCCAAAATTGCCAACAATAGAGGTGCACAAAATCAAGATTCCACTCATATTCCTTTTAGCCTGCTACACTTAGCGCATTTTTGGTTTGCACACCAAAAATAAAAAAGATAAGAAATCACACGCCTCTCAATTCAAGTCTCTTGGTAAACTTTTTTTGTGAAATGGTATTTTCAATGATTTTCTCTTTGTAAGTCTTTTCCAATGCCTTTTAGATGCGTGCAAATAACAAAGGAATTAGGAAATTGTGCTAGGAAGTCTTTTCCCAAATTTGACCCTTTCTCGTGAATTTTCCATTTTGAGCACTTTTTTGATTTTAGCCTTTTTGAGTGCTTTTTATTTTTGTGTGATGATCAAAGGGAACAAGAAATTGCAACACCTTGCTTGCAATGGGAACTTAGCACCTTTTTCCATGGAATTACATTTTTCAATGGATTCATGTTTTTCAAAGCTTTTTTGATTGTTGCGCAGCTAAAAAAGAAGATGGAAAATCACGCTCCAGAGTTTTTTTCCCCAATTTTAGTCTTTTCTTGCAAATTTACATTTTTAGTGAAAATGGGAAAATTAGTGGATTTTTGCTTACTTTCTCCATACTTAGCCAAATTTTACAAAAAATTAGTTAAGTAGAGATGTAACCAATCTTGGCCTACAAGATTGTATATAATTTGAGCAATATTATTGTAAGTTTTCTTCATGTTATTTCATGAATGATATTGGCCATTTATTTCATATTATTATTGTTGTTATTTTCATGAATGTTCTATTCATTGATATTGGCCATTGATAATTGAATGCTCAAATATTGATTTTATATTTAATCCTAAATAGTGGGACTTGTGATAATCTGGTTGAAAATCCAACACTTTTCTAGGCCTTTGGATGAGTATCTATCACCATTAATTCCATATACTCTTTTTGGAGATTCTTGTAATATGGTTGTAGATGAATTTTGCTTTTAATTCTCTAGATTTGGGGTTGTTCCCATTATGGATTGAATGCTATTGTCTTTATGAATTCAATCCATACTTTTTGAGAGATATGTCATGATATTTTGTAGGAAATTACTGTACTCCCTAAAATATTGTACTCATACTCTAAATTTTTGGAGTATGGGTGTTTCTAGCCTTTATAACTTTTATCACCATCTAACATCAAGGCTTTTTTATCTTCCAACCTCAAAAATTTTCTCACTATCTAACCTTGGATTTTCATGCATCAAAACTTTTGGTTTCCTCCTTTGGTAAAAAAATTTACAAACTTTCAATTTTTGGACTTGTACCTTTTTGGATTTCTAACCTTCTGGTTTTTTTATTCTTAGAACTTTTGTTTGAAACTTTAGTCTTCACTTTGTTTGACACTTCATTTTTGACTTATCGCCTACTTCTTTCTTCACCAAGGATGCCTTGCTAAGGCCTCATTTTGAGTGTAGTGAGTGTAAAAAAATAAATAAGACACCAAGCAATGAAAGATAAAAAATAAGCAAGTGCAATGAAATAAACTTTGTATTTATATTGAACTTGTATGGGAGCCTTAGTCTTATATTTTTACAACAATTTTATCCCCGATGTGAAGGGGTTATAAAAGTGTGCTTGCTTTCATATTAAAATGAGAAAAAAAAGGAAAAATACCTTTTTTCTTATCAACAGAATGTGGGTGCCATGAATCTTCTTTGTTCCAATCATATTATTGGATGGGCCATCCTTGCTTTAGAAACCCTTTAGAGACCTATCACCTGCACATGTATGGATGCAAACAAGAAGAAATATTAGTAGCACCTATTTGATGTGCATAAAATAATGCTATAAAAACTCAAACATGAATGCTTGTAGAATGTAAAAACAATGTGCAAAAAGGTAGAAAACAATAAATTTGATACCTTGCTGACTTACCTGTTTCGATCTAGATTTGTCGACCACTGAAACTACTCTTGAGAAAATATAGGGCTATGTTTAGGAATGGTTGAACATAGTGCTATGGTTGAGAATGGTTGGTCAAATTTAGGGCTATTTTTATGACCTATGGGGCTATGTTTACCTTTGTGTAAACATAGGCTTGTATTTAGGATTGAGTTGTAGAAGGGGTTTTGGGACCTGAGATGGTGATACTTGACTTCTATGGCTTGACCTTCGAGAATTCTGAATGCTCTTGGTATAATTTTGGTAATGTAACAATGTGTATTTAGTCCTCCTCTGGTTAGTCAAATGATGGTGCCTTTATAGAATTTTGAGAGATAAATGGGGAAAGGATAGGTGGCAAACCAGGGTTACTAAGTGATAGGGACTAGGTAGCCACCTATCCTAGGTAGTTAGAGTGTGATGAGTGTCATTAATCTCATCATTTAATCTCAATTATTTATCAATCCAGGGTGGTGTCCAAGGCTATCTACGATAGAAGGTTAGGGCAGAGTACAATTCAAGCATTCAAATTTCAAGCAATTATTGGGTGAAATAGATTTGGTTTAGCATTTTGGTGTCACACTAAACCTAATCTGTAGAATGGAAATTGCAAGAAATAAAAACTAATTCTAAGTTTAGAAAATTAAAGTTAACTACAATTGCATGAATCGAAATTGCTGAATTGAAATCTAATCTACTTTTGCAGAATTGAAATAACAGAATTGAAATTACTAAATTGAAATGTTGCTGAAATGAAATCCTAAATTACACTTGCAAAATTGAAACCTAGTTTACTCTTATAGAATGGAAGTGATGCTTCGAAATGAAACACCTATCAATGCCCTACCATAAAAGGTCGTCAAGCTTCTGCTATAGGAATTGACAACAAAATGAAATCTGTTGGAAATTGAAAGCTGCTGAAACATAAAAATAACAGAACATGGAAAGCAAAGGAAACAAGAAATAAATGTTTAATCTAATTTTTCAGCTGACACACACATAAATTTTATACACAAACATAATAGAAAACATCAATCACATAATACAAAATAAAAACAAGAAAATGAAATCGGCAAGCAATCTATTAATTCTGCTGCAGCAAAATTACAGATTAAAACCTGCCATAAAATCCCTTCTTCTAGATCTAAAAGTGGGCCCATACTTACTAATCTAGAGGAGGTGAAAAACACTCCTTAACTAATTTAAAATCAGAACAAAATATGACAAAAGAACTACAATTTATTACTCTGAAAATGGTATTACAGTTCTGCTGCTACAGACTGTTACAAAGCTGAAAACTATTTATTTTTATATTACTTATTCTCCTTAAGCTCAATCGACATGGGAGCTATCCTTTTATAGATGCATAAGATTTATTTACAAACATAAAATATACTATTTCTATCCTGCAGATCAATTCCTATTATGTTGTAGCATTTCTTGGTTTTATCCTAGAAGAGGATCAATTGATATTTTCCCATGAATGGTGGCTTTTGGATGGCAAGGAAGACAAAGAAAGCTGGGGGATATTTTCCCTTAACCTTCTCAACCTTCTTTCCCTTTTTCCACAATCAGAAAACAATAAAAAAGTCAAAAAGTACTTTTTGTTGTCAATCCGAAGATAACTAGCTCAATCCGAAGAAACTGCATTTTGTCAATCTGAAGATGTCTGCTCAATCTAAAGATCTTTAGATTGACTAACTGTGTGGCCTTAAAGTTATCTCAACTACTTTTCTTAGGCAGGTTATCTCTCAAGAACTGATTGCAATAGCTTTTATCCTTCTCCATGTGTGAATTCCATGCCTTGCCATTCAATGTCAACTTGCTGGAATTTGTATGGAAAATCCTGTTTTTCCAGCTGTCAAAACATGCCCAACTACCCTTTTGGAGTGCTCATAAATTGTTCCTCATAACTCCAATGTATATCAAATTGTATCCACGTGTTCTTGGTTGTATTAACTACACTTGGTTTAATTTTCATCTCTTAAATATTCAGGAGTTGCTTCTAGCATCACTGTCAAGTTAGCCTTTAACACAAATTTTCACCAAAATTTCTAGCTTAACTCACTTTGGATCATTCCCAGTAGATTTGCCAATGTCACCATTAATGCAGATTTGTACCTGTTAACAACTCCAAAAAAGACTAAGGCATGAACATGATGAAACCTTCATAACTTTTTATCTATAGCTCATATTGACTTGCTTCAAAAAGCAAAGTTGTAATTCTTGATAAGAGGAATCTGTTCATGGCATCACAATGTAATTTTACTATAGTTTTTATTTGCTACTTAATCAACTGAAATAGTGCATAAAATGCTGAAAATAGTCAAAATATGGGTATAATGTTCCAAACATAAAATCATGCAAACACTTAACAAATATATATTCTAATCAACTATTTTGCATTTAAATTTGTCATGTTTAGTAATATGGTAGTCAAACATAGTGTAAAAATGAGGCATTTTTAGGCCTCATCAGAGTGAGTCACTCAAGGTGTCTCACTTAGGTGGAGTGGTGGCATGTGGGTAGGTGAAAGTGGAGTGAGGTGTGTAAGATGTGGCAAGGGGAGGGGTAGTGGTGGTTAGGACACATGTCAAGGGGAGAGATAGGGTATCCTAGGGGATATTTTCTATATTTTTACAAAATTTGGAAAATAGGATAATGTGCAAGAAAATATGCCTAAGTTGAACCTTAGGTACATTCTTTTACTATACATATTTTTGGGATGGATGGGTTTTGTGAAGGGTTAGGGTTTGGTGTCTATAGATGCTCCTTTTTGTACCATGTTGTGCAAGACACAATGCGATGCAAAAATAAGAGACACTTGAATTTATTGGATGGAGGGATTGACTGATTTTATTGCCCCGATGCAAAAAATAAAATGACTCTTGGAAAATTTGATTTTGGCTTACCCCATAAAGCAACGAGTGGGTGAAAGATGAAACATATGAAACCCACAAGCCGTTAGACAAATTTGGATTATGGAATGGTGTGATGTGATGGATGCAAATGTTGTAAATGGAAATCAATGTTGATTACCCCAAGTTTGGATTGGGCATGTGTTGTCAAAACTTTGCTTTTGGAAATATTATGAGCAATTTAATTATGGTAGATGGACTAACCATTGAGATTTCACATTGTATCTGTATCTAAATGGTATAATGCATACCAGTTTATAATTTATAAAATATTTTCATTTTTAAAACCCTATGGAGAGGGTTTGATGACTACCTTAAGCAAATTTTCTTGAACGCAGTCGCATTCAAAAACCAGGTTACCAAATTGATAAAATTTATGACAATATGAAATGAGATGATGTGTTGAATGCATTGATAATTTTATTTGATGGTTTTGTGAAGTTTTTTAGCCTTTTGGGATATCTTAGAGAGCTTTTTAGATTTTTGGGGCCAAACACAGAACTACGCTTGAGGCTTTCCAAACACAGGACTGTGTTTTCACAATGCCAAACATAGATATGCATTTGGTAGGTACATCCAAATTTAGTTTTGCATTTGGATACACCTCCCAAATGCAGGTCTGCATTTGGATGTACCTACCAAATGTAGGTTTGTGCTTGACAATGCATTTTTAGGCTATAAAAAGGCTTGTGGAGATCATTTTACCCCATTCTTGCATTTGATCATTCTAATTTTGTGTGTGAGAGAGTAAGAGATATTTGTGTAGAAATGGAGAGCATGGGTGCAGTGGCTAGGGTAGGAGAGGCTAGTGTAGTGGTTGGAGAAGGAGGGTGCATGGCAAAGGTAGGCCATTGTAGCCCTCTAGTTTAGGTGCTTTTATTTTTGATTTTGTTTTTGTTTTTAGTTTTTTTTTAATGCAATTAATGATGTATTTATGTACTTTTTTTTACAATTAAATATGTTAGTGGATTTGAAGAACACAAGCTTATACTGAGAGGGGGGGTGAACAGTATAAGAGCACTTTTTACTTTTCTTTCCAAATCAATATTATGCAGTGTATAGATAGAAGTATCAATAGCAATAATCAAAGCAATGCACAAAACACCATACACAATAGAGACACCAATTTAACGTGGTTCACCCAAAGATGGCTACTTCCACGGAGAAAATATTTCACTAAATTTTCTCAATCAATATCTTGGGAATCCTTCCCAATTACAATGTTTATGGACCTCTGTCCAAAGGAGATGTTGATCCCCTAAATCTGGTTTGTGGATCTCTATCCATAGGAGAACTCCTTCTCCTCTGCTCTGGTTGGTGATCCTCTAGAAGACTACTACCTCCACTACACTGGCTTGTGGATCTCTCTCCACTGAAGACTCTTGTCCCCACTCAGAAGACCTATCCTCACTGCCCTGGCTGATGGATCTCTATCCACTAGAGACTACTGTCCTCTCTGCTCTGTCACCTCCAAAGCTCTATCTCAATTCTATACTAAACACAGTCTAGTCGGTCTAGCACAACTCTACTCAACTCTTGTACTAAACATAGTCCAGTCGGTCTAGCACAAGTCTGCTCAACAAGCTCACTCAAATTTGCACTAAACATAGTTCATTCGGTCTAGCACAAATCTTCTCAACTCTTGTACTAAACACAGTCCAGTCGGTCTAGCACAAGTCCACTCAAATCTACACTAAACATAGTCTAGTCGGTCTAGCACAAATATGCTCAATAGGTCCACTCAGAACCTGCTCAAATCTGCTCAACAGGTCCACTCAGAACCTACTCAAATCTGCTCAATAGGTCCACTCAGAACCTGCTCAAATCTGCTCAACAAGCTCACACAAAACTTGTCCAAATCTTCTCAATAAGTCCTCTCTAGGACTTAACCAAATCTGTATTGTAAGCTTCCACAAAAGCTCACACAAAATCAGTCCATAAGTCTTCTCAAAGACTTACCTCAAATCTTCTTAACAAGTCCACATAAAACTTGTCCAATCTCATAGAAACATAAAGAGAATTGTTAGAGACTCAATATGTTCTACACTCAAATCTCAATCACTTTCTCAACTCAAATCAATCTCATAGAAGCATAAAAGAGAATTTTTAGAGACTCAATATGTTCTATACTCAAAACTCAATCACTTTCTCAACTCAATCTCATAGAAGCATAAAGAGAATTGTTAGAGACTCAATATGTTCTATTCTCACAACTCAATCTCTTTCACAACTCAAATCAGAATATAGAATAGTTTGTTTTATGGAACTTGAACAACCACTTCATACATCCACTTGACTAGGCTTAATCAACTTACTCAACCAATCACTCAAGAAACAACTCTTGCTCACAAACCCTAGTCCAAGCATGTATCATCCAACTCAAAATGTTTCCAACAATGCTCAACAACAAATCTCACATAACAATGATACTCATGATCTTTTCAAACCCTAGTTCAAGTTCTTTGCATTACAACTCACTTCAACAACCATGCTTATAAAACATTCTTCACATAACAATGATACTCATGATATTTTCAAACCCTAACTCAAGTTCTTCACACAACCAATGGTTTCAACAACAATGCTTATAAAACAAGGTTTTAATCACAACTCTTAATTTCAGAAAACCTTGAAGCATTAACTCAAACACTTTCGAAAAGGAAACCCTAATCAAATCCTTTTCACTCCAAACTTTATTTTCTAGTAAGCCATTCAATCAACTCAACCAAAGAAGAATTTGCCCATACCTTTTTGCTTGACAAGTAGATGATCTCACAAATCTGCCACACTCACAATTACTTCTTTGCCAATCTCAATAAGGGTTAGAGGATAATTTTCTCAACAAAACATAACACAAAAACAATATCAAATTTACACCTTATCACTCCAACTTGATTAATAATCAACACCCTCACAATAATCACAAAAACCCTTAATTCAAAATAACACAATACCCACAAAGTCTTAATCCTCCAATATACCACTATAGCAATTTAAGACTTTATTAAAAGTTAAAAATAGAAATCTCCTTATAACTCCTAATGATAATTCTCAACTACCACAACTTTATTACAAAGCAACCTTTCCAAACACAAACCACTAAACAACCTTATACCTCCAACTTAGGCATTTGATTAAAATTAAAACCAAAAATATTACCTCGTCTTCGAAGGGAATCGAACCCTCAACGTTGCCCCCAATGTGCACCTTAGCCACGGCCAAAGTCACCGCATGAGCCAAGCGCTCATTTGAGATTAACGAAGCACCACGTGCTTCTTAATCTCCTCACACCTTCCACCTTGGGTAAAAGAACGTGCACCGTAGGTGCCTTAACCAACACAACTCATGATGCACCCATCGAGATTCGAACGCAAACCCTCTTGCAAGCCAACGCTTTCGCGCTTCCCAAAATACCACTAGGCCATGTTGTCCTATGCAACTTCGAGGATTAAAGCTTCCTCCCTTAAACGCTTCTTTGTCACGACTTTCGCAAAAACTCACGAGCTCTTTTCTTCGCATGCAATATTTTTAATTTTCGAGCAAGGATAATTAATTGAACTTTGGGCATTGTATTTATATGCTTCCTCCATTGTTTTAAATATGTCGACGCTCTCCATGTTATCTTCCATGACGTCGACGGAGATTATAAAGGCTTCAAATGCCTTTTATCTTAAACCCAACCTTTGGGTTTATAAAATATATTTAGACTTTATAAAACCCACTTTTGCATTATAAAATATTATAATAAGAATTATAAATATTTTATTTGGGTTTTCACCATATCACCTTTAATATTATAATAACCATTATTATAATATTATACCTTTGATAAAATATCTCCTTCTGAACTCTTAACTTCTGCACTGATTCACTTGATCTTAATGATGACTTCATCCGGTGACATCAATGACAACTTTGACTTAGGGACTCAAAATGTCCAACAATCTCCCCCTTTGTCATTGATGGCAACCCATACTCTTCTTACCAAAACCTGACCTTACTTTTTATTCTGCTCCCCCTGGGACATTGCTCCCCCTGGCTCAATGCTCTCTCAAATATCAAATCTCTCCCCATTACACAAATCTCTCCCCCTTTGACATCAATGGCAAAGGGTCACCTTTGGGGCTCGGGGCTAAGAATGAGCCTCTTAGCTTAGCCCCTCCCCCACCTCCTTTTGAGGTGGTTAATTCTGGGGTGGGAGTATTTCTACTCCCAAAAGGCATTGTTCTTTACCTTTATCCTCTTCCCTTATTTTCTGAGTTTTCTGATTCCTCTGACTGTTTCTATCCGTGTCATCATCCTTGTTCCTGTCATCATTCCTATTCTTGTTCCTATTCCTATTCACATCCAAGTTCCTATTCCTATTCCTGTTCTCATCCATGTTCCTTTTCTTGTTCCTGTTCATGTTCTGTTCATGTTCATGTTCCTATTCATGTTCATATTCCTGTTCATACTTTTAGAATGTCCGCTCTACACCATTTTGTTGTGTGACCATCATTATTGCACTTATAACACTTAATGTTATTATTCCTTGGAGGTGCAAATGTCTTAGGATTTCTCCTAGTGAAGCCATATCCTCTTCTGTCATGAACCCTGCAATTCATTGCCTTGTGACCAAACTGATTACATGAGTAGCAATACCCATGGAAAAGTTGTCTATTCCCATATTCTTGTCTTTCATGTGTCCTGCACTGTGAAGCCATGTGCCCAAACCTGTGACATGAAAAACATCTTCCATTGAAGCTTCCTTGTCTTGACCTCATTGGTCTCCTATTTTGATTGTTGTTCCATCTGTATCTTCTCTGTGCATTGTTCCTGTCTTTGTTGAACCCTTTATTGTCCAACTCATCCTCTGATGTCTCACTCCCTCTTACACTGTCTTCTTCTGATGTATCTTCATCTGAAGTTTCTTCTTCTTCAAGGCTTGAAGTTGACTCCTCTTCCCATTTCTTTTGAACCTGTTTAGAACCAAGACCTATTTTGTTTGTTGCTCCTCTTTGTATCTTGATTATTTTATCCACACTCTTTGCACTGTTTACATACTTGTATAGCTTATTCTTGGAATCTTCTAAATCTTCCTTTAGTAGTGCCACTTCTTGTGCTAACTTCTCACATTCCAAAATATTTGCTTCTAACTTGTCTTTGAACTTCCTTGCTTTAGCCTTTGATTTTTCTAAATCCTCTATGAGCAATCTTCTTTCTTCATCACATTCTTGAAACTGAATTTCAAGTTTAGAGTGTTGCTTCCTTACCTTCTTTACCATGTCAAGGGCATAGATAAGTTCTCCCTTGAGATCATAACCATTCTCTACTGAATAATCTTCTATTTTTTTGCCTTTGTCCACATCATTACTTTCTTTTGGCTTGTCTTCTATAGGATCACTCACTTCTTCTTCTAATGCCATTAGAAGATTTTCATCTGGTCTTTCAAGTGCATCTTCATATTCATCATCACTAAAACTATAACCATCCCTTGTGCAATCATCTTCAAGATGTCCAAAGTTACCACATCTAAAACACTTGAGAATAACTAGAGTCTTTTTCTTAACTGGTTCTTTTTCTTCAATCATAAATAGGACTTCATCTCTATCATTGTCTGAAAAACTAGCATCACTATCATTTGAGTACTTACTTGCATTATCCGCATAGTAGCTCCTCTTTTGTCTTTGGAAGAACTTATTTCCTTGTCTGCTTTGTCCATCCTTGCTTTTCTTTTGATGCCTATATCTTTCTGATTCCCTGTACCTATGATCCTATTTTTCTTCACCATTGTTGTTCTTTGGTTCTTTACAATCTATTGCAAAATATCCATACTTTCCACAATTGAAACACTTAACAGATCTTAGATCTATGGGTCTTCTGGAACCTTTATCTCTTCTACCATAATTGGCTTCTTCATCACTAGAAGACTCATTGCTTGATTCTGACTTCTTACCCTTTGTTTCCTTGATTGCTTTGAATGTTGCTTCCTTTTTGGAAGTAGGATCTTTTGTTCTTATCTCAAAAGTTGTTAGCATACCAAGCAACTTATCTCTTGTCAAAGTATCACCATCCAATGATATTTCTATAGTAGAAACCTGTTCACTGAATCTTTTTGGAAGAGATCTTAAGACTTTATCACAAACATCTGATTCATCAATCTTCATTCCAAGTCCTTGCATATCATTAACAACCTCATCAATTCAAATTAGATAAGCACTGATATTTTCATCATCATTCATTCTCAATGCTTCAAATTGTCCTTTGAGATTTCGTATCTTTGCTTTCTTGACACTTTTATCTCCCTCATATATACATTGCAATTTATCCCACATTTCTTTTGTAGTTTTACAATGCATAACCTTCATAGATTCTGATCTACGCAAACCTCTCACAAGTGCATTCATTGCTTTTGAATTATAGTGTTGTAGTAGCTTACCTTCCTTATATGTAGGAGGATTGACTGTTGGATCATATCCAAATTCCACTGCATCCCAAACTTCATTGCCAAGTGCCATCAAGTAGAACCTCATCATCATACTCCAATACATGTAGTCACTTCCATCAAATATTGGTGTTGAATTACTTGAGGATGCATCCTTAGGATCCATTGTGTTCTTGTTAGCTTTTCCTTCAAGTTGTTAAACTCTTTCGAAGGAACCCGCTCTGATACCAATTGAAGAACACAAGCTTATACTGAGAGGGGGGTGAACAGTATAAGAGCACTTTTTACTTTTCTTTCCAAATCAATATTATGCAGTGTATAGATAGCAATATCAATAGAAGTAATCAAAGCAATGCACAAAACACCATACACAATAGAGACACCAATTTAACATGGTTCACCCAAAGATGGCTACTTCCATGGAGAAAATATTTCACTAAATTTTCTCAATCAATCTCTTGGGAATCCTTCCCAATTACAATGTTTATGGACCTCTATCCAAAGGAGATGTTGATCCCCTAAATATGGTTTGTGGATCTCTATCCATAGGAGAACTCCTTCTCCTCTGCTCTGGTTGGTGATCCTCTAGAAGACTACTACCTCCACTGCACTGGCTTGTGGATCTCTCTCCACTGAAGACTCTTGTCCCCACTTAGAAGACCTGTCCTCACTACCCTGGTTGATGGATCTCTATCCACTAGAGACTATTGTCCTCTCTGCTCTGTCACCTCCAAAGCTCTATCTCAATTCTGTACTAAACATAGTCCAGTCGGTCTAGCATAACTCTGCTCAACTCTTGTACTAAACATAGTCCAATCGGTCTAGCACAAGTCTTCTCAACAAGCTCACTCAAATTTGCACTAAACATAGTTCATTCGGTCTAGCACAAATCTGCTCAACTCTTGTACTAAACATAGTCTAGTCGGTCTAGCACAAGTCCACTCAAATCTACACTAAACATAGTCCAGTCGGTCTAGCACAAATATGCTCAATAGGTCCACTTAGAACCTACTCAAATCTTCTCAATAGGTCCACTCAAAACCTGCTCAAATCTTCTCAATAGGTCCACTCAAAACCTGCTCAAATATGCTCAACAAGCTCACATAGAACTTGTCCAAATTTGCTCAATAAGTCCTCTCTAGGACTTAACCAAATCTGTATTGTAAGCTTCCACAAAAGCTCACACAAAATAAGTCCATAAGTCTTCTCAAAGACTTACCTCAAATCTACTTAACAAGTCCACATAGAACTTGTCCAATCTCATAGAAACATAAAGAGAATTTTTAGAGACTCAATATGTTCTACACTCAAAGCTCAATCACTTTCTCAACTCAAATCAATCTCATAGAAGCATAAAGAGAATTGTTAGAGACTCAATATGTTCTATACTCAAAACTCAATCACTTTCTCAACTCAATCTCATAGAAGCATAAAGAGAATTGTTAGAGACTCAATATGTTCTATTCTCACAACTCAATCTCTTTCACAACTCAAATCAGAATATAGAATAGTTTGTTTTATGGAACTTGAACAACCACTTCATACATCCACTTGACTAGGCTTAATCAACTTACTCAACCAATCACTCAAGAAACAACTCTTGCTCACAAACCCTAGTCCAAGCATGTATCATCCAACTCAAAATATTTCCAACAATGCTCAACAACAAATCTCACATAACAATGATACTCATGATATTTTCAAACCCTAGTTCAAGTTCTTTGCATTACAACTCACTTCAACAACCATGCTTATAAAACATTCTTCACATAACAATGATACTCATGATATTTTCAAACCCTAACTCAAGTTCTTCACACAACCAATGGTTTCAACAACAATGCTTATAAAACAAGGTTTTAATCACAACTCTTAATTTCAGAAAACCTTGAAGCATTAACTCAAACACTTTCGAAAAGGAAACCCTAATCAAATCCTTTTCACTCCAAAATTTATTTTCTAGTAAGCCATTCAATCAACTCAACCAAAGAAGAATTTGCCCATACCTTTTTGCTTGACAAGTAGATGATCTCACAAATCTGCCACACTCACAATTACTTCTTTGCCAATCTCAATAAGGGTTAGAGGATAATTTTCTCAACAAAACATAACACAAAAACAATATCAAATTTACACCTTATCACTCCAACTTGATTAATAATCAACACCCTCACAATAATCACAAAAACCCTTAATTCAAAATAACACAATACCCACAAAGTCTTAATCCTCCAATATACCACTATAGCAATTTAAGACTTTATTAAAAGTTAAAAACAAAAATCTCCTTATAACTCCTAATGATAATTCTCAACTACCACAACTTTATTACAAAGCAACCTTTCCAAACACAAACCACTAAACAACCTTATACCTCCAACTTAGGCATTTGATTAAAATTAAAACCAAAAATATTACCTCATCTTCGGAGGGAATCGAACCCTCAACGTTGCCCCCAATGTGCGCCTTAGCCATGGCCAAAGTCACCACACGAGCCAAGCGCTCATTTGAGATTAACGAAGCACCACGTGCTTCTTAATCTCCTCACACCTTCCACCTTGGGCAAAAGAATGTGCATCGTAGGTGCCTTAACCAACACAACTCACGATGCACCCATCGAGATTCGAACGCAAACCCTCTTGCAAGCCAATGCTTTCGTGCTTCCCAAAATACCACTAGGCCACGCTGTCCTATGCAACTTCGAGGATTAAAGCTTCCTCCCTTAAACGCTTCTCTGTCATGACTTTCGCAAAAACTCACGAGCTCTTTTCTTCGCATGCAATATTTTTTAATTTTCGAGCAAGGATAATTAATTGAACTTTTGGGCGTTGTATTTATATGCTTCCTCCATTGTTTTGAAGACATCGATGCTCTCCATGTTATCTTCCATGATGTCGATGGAGATTATAAAGGCTTCGAATGCCTTTTGTCTTAAACCCAACCTTTGGGTTTATAAAATATATTTAGACTTTATAAAACCCACTTTTGCATTATAAAATATTATAATAAGAATTATAAATATTTTATTTGGGTTTTCACCATATCACCTTTAATATTATAATAACCATTATTATAATATTATACCTTTGATAAAATATCTCCTTCTGAACTCTTAACTTCTGCACTGATTCACTTGATCTTAATGATGACTTCATCCGGTGACATCAATGACAACTTTGACTTAGGGACTCAAAATGTCCAATAGGCTTGACATCGATTCTCTCCTATTTTGACTCGAGTGAGGAAGATGTTGATCGACAATGACCGAAGGTGGTTGGAGAGGGTGAGGTTATATGGAGCTGCTCGAGTGGAGGTTTTTAAAGTGGATGATGGGTACCTCTCCGTATTGGTGGAGATGTGGGATTCAAACAGGAAGACTTTTCAGCTCCTAATAGGGGAGATGATAGTTACGCTTGAGGATATTTATCACATATTTCATGTGCCTATGAAGGAGCTGGTTTTTTGAGTTGACTAGGGTAAGAAGCATGATCTAAGGCCCATTTTTGGTGATGGATGGTAGGGTGTGGATGTTAGCAAGAGCATAATCCAATATATTGAGATGTTTTAGAAGGGGAGCTAGATGTATTATCCACTTATGTTTATTTTGGCTAGTATGTTATTACCAAATAGCATAGGAGCCAGGTTCCCTTGGAACCAAATTTGGTTGGTTTTAGATATGATCATCTCACCTTGTGCATATGCTTGGGCACCTACCTTACTAGCTTAGAATTACATTGAGCTATATAAGGTGAAGATATGGGAGCAGAAGATATTGGGTTGTAGCCTTATGCTCTAGATTTGGGGTTGGAAACATTTTAGCTTGGGTTACCCTGTGGGTTTGCCTTGTTAGTGCGATTTATCACACCCTTTTGCACTTAGACGGTGGGCAGATGATGAGCTATGATCAAGCCAACCTAGCCATAGTTCATAGGACTACAGAGACATGTGGACATGATTGATAGTTGGTGATATGGTTTAGCAGCCATGGTGAGGGTTGGGTGGATGGAATGAGGATGAGGAGCAACTACGGTAGGTTAGATGGTCCAAATGGGTGATCGAACGCCATGGTAGTGAGAGAGAATTGATCTAATTATCTCATATTTTACAATAATTTAGGTTACCATAGAATATTCTTATTACTCTAATTATATATAGGTTTCATGGTGATGAGCTCAGTTTACCCTATTGTGATGATTGATTAGTTGAGGATGAGGATGATGAGGTTATTGACATCCTAGATGTGGGTAACATTAGGACAATGGTTGAGTATGATTCTTGGTTTACTGCATAGCCACCTTGGGAACTAAATCAATTCATTGATGATGGTGATGGGGATGAGGTGGATATTGGGGCTACATAGGAGCCTCCACGATGATAGAGACATCATTGATTGAGTGGTGGTGCCAAGCCCACCAAGGTTACCAAGGATAGAACTACAAAGGGAGGTGGTATAGGTGATGGTAGAGTTGATGGGGATGGAGGTGTGGACATGGGGGCTATCGGTGAGGCTTAAAAGAGGGATCTATTATGTAGTGAGGAGTGGGCTATAGTTCAGGTGGAGCATGACAACTTAGTGGAGGAGCATGATTGTTTACTACAAATCGAGGTTACTCAAGATGCTGAGATAACATGATTGCAAAGTGATGTGAAGGGGCTACAGAGTGCCCATGGTGTAGGTGGTAAAGCAGCTATAGCTACTGATTCTTAGACCAAGGTGATGTGGCTATGATAGAAAATCACATATGCATGGTCATTAGAGGATTATGTATTAGAGCATGGTCTTCTACTACCAAGGTGATATTCCTTGATGATATTAGGATCTAGTCGATGAAGTGAGTCAAGACCTGGTAGTTCTTGTTCTAGAGCACCATCAACATCACAAGGATCTAGCTTAGTGTAACAAACCCTGATTAATGACCTATTTGGTTGACTATTTTATCTGTAAGGATGTGGTACTGCTGATATTTTTATGTTTGTTGGTGCAGATGTCTTTGAGAAAACAAAATCGAAATAGAAGAGAACACTTGCTCTTGAAAGCAGACATAGAGTGCCAACAACATGTAAGATGGGAAAGTGATGAGTGGTAGGGTATTCATGATTATTAGGGTCTAATTCCCTATCAACAATACATCCACCAACGACTCATATAGATGCATACGTGTATATGCATTCTAGGTTGCTGTGTACTTTATTTATAGATTTGTAAAAATAAAAATAAAAAATATACAAAATAAAAGAAATATATATATATATATATATATATATATATATATATATATATATAAAATAGATTATATATAATATTAATAATAACAATAATAATAAATATACATATATTAAAATAATAATAAATAATATATATAAAATATAAATGAAAATTATCATAAACAATAAAATTAAAATACATTAATTATCAAGGAAATAAAGTAAATGTAAATGGCTTGACACGTTTAAGCAACATGGGCCAACATGGGCCAACTGTTGTTAGTATAAACACACAAAGGTTACAGGTGTAATCTATTATGCTATTATCTTCATCTATATAAGAGGTAAGATAATTTTAATGGCCATCGGTGGGAAATTAGTGGGAGAAACTGTTGATCTTGGAGCAGTCTGGTTTAAGCAAGGAATTACACTAGGACGAGAGCTCAGGGATAACATGTGAGGACTAGAAATTCTTCCTCATAAAAAATTTTTATGTTGATATTATTTTTTTCTCTGTGTTAAATCATTATCTGGAAACTTAAGTGTTTATATTATATAATTTAATCAGATGAATTAGGGTCTAAAGAATGAAAGTAGGGTAATTAATTTAAGTGATGCATTCTTGGGTGCATAGTAGAAGTAGATGCATATAGTTTCTCCTTAGGTGTCACTCTAATTCCCCCACACCAGCATTATTGGAGATAAATTGTTTTGGGCATTGCAAGTAATCTAAATTAAGGAAAAGTGATCGTAATTTTTGGATGGCATTAAAAAAATTGATCTCGGGTGATTATGGGAAAACGTGGAAGCACCATGGTCTGAGAAAAGGTTATTAAATTCAGACCACATAACTCAGTTGTGTGTAGATCAAGGATTATTTTGGGAAACCCTAAATTGTTGTAAAAAGAAATGAATATTGTACCTAGCACTGCTTATACTTCGAATTTATTTTTATATTTGGTCTAGTTAGGAATTGATGCTTAAATAAAAGTTTCTATTCCTTTTATTTTCTTATGGTAGTCAATGTAGCTGGACATGTTGTGATGATTTATGACTTAAAAAAATAATACTTTTCTTTAGGAAAAACTGGATACATAAACTATAGTGATAGACTCCTATGTTTGGCTGAGTTTATAAAGTGACCTATCTTCGTAGATTGTATGAATAAAATTGGTTAAAACGTATCTGGAGAAGATATTATTCGATTATGGAAATTCATGATGTTGAATTTGTTCTTTGGAAGTCGCCTTCAATACTTATAAAAAAATAGTGTATATTGTTAATCCAAAACTTTAATTACTACTTTAATCAACTCGTAAAGATGAACATAAATTTATATTTTATATAATTTAGCATTGAAACAGAACTGCCTTTGGGTATAACAAAGTTGTAAAAATTATTTTATATTTTCCATTTTTCCTTGTATTTAAAACTAAATTTTAGGTAAACGTTTCCTTTCAAATAGACGATCAAAAATACGTCTTTCTTTGCCATGTTTTACTGCCTGCATAGAGCGAGTATTTTAGGGTAGTAATTTATGCTAGTTGAACGTGTAATCAACGTGTTCGTATGGGGAATTTTAGAGGTATCAGGGTAGCACGTTAAGCATTAAAGGAAACTATGAAATATCTCCTCTGGAAGATGATAACTTGCATACATGGTGACACAAGTAGTTTTACTAGCAATGTGTAATTGACGACAAATCTCATTAAGGTGACTAGCCGTAAATACCTTATGCATAAGATCTGTTACTCTTGGAATATTAGAGAAAATCTGCATGCCAGTTAAAATCATAGTGGTTCAAAGGTAAGGCAAGAAATGTTGTATAGTGTGGGTATTGTGCTTAAGCCATTAGAGAAGCCTAGTGCACTATAGGGTAAGTGTAATTTATGTTTACACTATAGGTTTGGAGTTCATTATGGTTTAAAAATATTTAAGCCAAGAAAAATAGTATAAATAATTGATGTAGGATATTTCCCTATAGAAAACTCAAAAATTTGAAATAGATCACTTGTGACTTATACTTACATAAACTTAAAAAAAGAAAACTCTTAACACTTTTCCTAGCTGGAAACAGTGTCCCTTTTTGAGAGTAGGTCAAATCTATTATTTTTAAATATATATAAAATAAAAAAAGTACAATCTTACTTGGAAGGCTTGAATAATCTATTCTCAGTGGGTTTTTCTTTAATTTCATTTTGCAATGAAAGCCTTTACATAGTTCTTCTAAAATTTCTTAAGGTTGTTTGAAAGTGAATTGTATTTGGTTAATATGTGAATTACCTATTAAAGTTGTTGTTTTTAATATTTTAATGGAGCTTTTTAATCATTATATGATTATATTTGAATAGTTGTATAAACCCTCTCTTAATTTCTAAATTATAATTTTAATAAAACGAAGTATGCATTTCACCTTAGGAAACACTAAGGGAAATTTAGTGTAGGATACATAAAATTAACCCTTTTGGAATTAAAAATAAAAAGGGTTGTGGGCATGACAACCTTATTCTTATATTGTGGGAAGACAATCTTAATTATCAACCATTAAATGATCATTGTGGGAAGACAAAGATCTTATCAGGGATTAACCACATTTCTTATGGGAAAAGGTTAGAACGAGAGGTTATGGAGAATGATATGGGCATATATCCTAGGTTATTCTTGTAAATATGGAGTGATGATCCCTATGCTTGGGTCGTTAACAAGATACTAACCACATGATGTAATGGGATATCATGTAAGAAAGACAAGGCATAAGGTAGTTACCAGGGTAATGGTAGACCCTAGATGAACTCCAAGGAAGGTGGATGTTCGTCTAGCTCTGGCATGCACACACTAGTTCTTAAGGTAAACTTAAGAAATGGGGAATTACGTGTATAACCTCTAGGTAAAATGGGCCCTAGAGGAGAAACCCCTACCTTGGAATTGGAATCTCGGGTTGAGAGAAAGAAGTTCATTAAAGGCAATCACATTGAGATTTGGTCAATATTGAACTCATGAATATTTTGACTGTAGTGGAATGGTTCTCACATATATTTAGCATGATTCGTATTGATATAGACTATGGATATGGTTGATTTTTTCCACATTGTATTCTTCATTTTATGATAATCAAGTGGGTAAGACTTGGGTTTTACAGTTGGTATCAGAGCAAAGGTTGCAAAATCCCAGGCAATAAAACTTTAGAAAAACTTGTGTCTAACATATTTATCAAATTGAACACTTAAACCAAAATTTAACAAGACTCCTTTTTGAACAAACAATGGCATCAGGACTAAAGGCTAGTTCCTCAAAGAGACCTGTGACGGTATAGTGGGAAGGGCTGGCCAAAAATCCTAAGTGGGTCCTCATAAGAGTTTTGAGGATATGAGCTATAGAGGAAGTCGTAGAACCTCCTCAAGTGATTAGAAGGGAGAAATACCCAACTCCAATAGAGGACAAAATGGTCTGGATGATGCAACTAGTTCAGGAGCAAATGAACCAACAAAAGGAACAACATAGAGTTCAAATAGTTAAGCACATGGATCAAAAAAAGACTCAAATGATAGAACACATAGAGTAGTAAAAGGCTCAACTAACTCAGCAACAAGAAATGATCTCCCAACAATAGAAAATAATAAAAAACTTGTCCAAAGGGAAGGAAACAGTAGTAGTTGAGGAAGAAACATCCATGGACCCCGAGAGAAGACAAGTGGGTTTTGAATTAGATAAAGATATGCGAAGAATTGTCATGGCAAAATTCTATGGCAAAGGGGATGGAGAAGAAGCAAAAATATGGCTAAACAATTTAGAGGCTTATTTTACTGTTAGAACTCTTTCCTCTAAATTGAAAACCCCTTGGGTAGTTTTTCGTCTGACCGAGGCAGCTGCAAATTGGTGGAACACTTACAGAAAAACCCACAATGTAGAGGCATCTGATGTGCCTTGGGAAGATTTTGTAAAGGTATTTAAGGATAGGTTTTTAACACCCCAATTTTACCTTAAAAATACTACAGAGTTTTCAAGGTTGACTCAAGGTAATATGATCGCTATTGAATATTATCAGTGGTTCGTGCAATTGCTTAAGTATATGCCTGAGTATGAACAGAGAACTGAGATTAAGGTCCATAAATTTCTATTAGGTCTTCACCCAAAGATTGGTCATCTAATTCTCATGCTGAAACCAATAACCCTTACCATTGCCTATGACTTGGCTCGACAAGAAGAGGATAACTATAAGGCCAAGAATGCCTATTATAAAAAATCCTCTGATAGAGAGGAATCATAGAAAAAGAAAAATATTGGCACAAATAAGAATTGGAGTAAAAAGGGCCATAATGAAAACAAAAATAGGTTTGACAAGAACAAGAATAAGTACTAAGGGAGTAGAGGAACTTAGAACAATCGAGGTGGCCAAGATAGAGGAAATTTTAGGGATAGGTATGATAAAAAAGCTAATGCACTTGGAATAGGTACTCAGGAGGGCAATGATGGAAATAAGAGGGAGAAGGCACCTCAAATTGGTTGTTGGATCTGTCAAGAGCCTCATTATACTGACAAGTATCCTATGAGAGTGAACAAGAGAAAAGAACCTACGAAGCCATCTCATAAGATTTTTGCTGCAATAGGTAATTCTAAACTTAATGGATAAGCAACACCTTTTATGTTAAGAGGTAAAATTTACAATAGAGATGTACGCATTTTAATTGATTTTGGAGCAACTGATATTTTTATTTCTTTAAACATTTTGAGAGACATACCAGAAAAACCTGGGTTTATGGCAAAAGGGTGGAAGGTTGAGTATGGGTCTGGGAAAACCTATATCGTTAGTCAATGTCTATTTGATCCTCAGTTAACACTATCTCAAGGAAAAACAAACTAGCATTTGTATGTAGCACTATTACATGCCTTCGACATAGTCCTGGGTATTGATTGGCTCAAGGTGCATAAAGCATTTTTAAACTTTGAAGAGATATGGGTGGAATTCACTGACGACACCAAGCAAAGAATTTGGTTATATTGCATACGTGAATTAGTTGAACCACATCTTCTAACAACAATGCAAGTTAAAAGGGCTTTAATAAAAGGTAGTAGATTTTTTGTAGTCAAACTCAATAAGGAGGAAACTGAGTCAGGGGTGAGCCTTTTTCAGACTTATCCAGGGTTTAATGAATTCAGGGATGTTTTTCTGGAGGATCTGTCGGGAATTCTACCTCAAAGAAAATTTAATTTTTCCATAGAACTTCTTCTAGGAGCTACATCAATAGCCCGAGAACCCTATAGAATGACCACAATAGAGCTACAAGAACTCAAAACTCAGCTACAAGACTTATTATAAAAAGGATACATTAAGCCTAGTGTCTCTCCGTGGGGTGCACCGATTCTTTTTGTTAAGAATAAGGATAAAAATTTAAGGCTTTGTATTGACTGCAGAATGCTAAATAAGATGAAAATTAAGAACAAATACTCACTACCTAGAATAGGTGACTTGTTTGATCAATTGAAAGGAGCTACGATTTTCTCAAAAATTGATCTTAGATCTGGATATCATCAGTTAAGAATTAGAGAAGAAGATACCCATAAAACTACTTTTTGGACTAGGTATGGCCACTATGAATTCATAGTGCTACCCTTCGGGTTAACTAACACTCCAACAACCTTTATGAACCTAATGAATAGTGTATTTTGGGAACAGTTAGATCAATTTGTATTAATATTTCTAGATGATATACTGATCTACTCCAAAAATAAATAGGAGCATGATCAACACATGAGAATTGTTCTTGAAATACTTAGAAAGAACCGGTTATATGGAAATTTGTCCAAATGCGAGTTCTACACACCCCAAGTACAATATTTGGGACATGTAATTTTAGCTAAAGGAGTGTCTGTAGACCCAAAGAAAATAGAAGCCATTATTGATTGGCCCGCTCCAACAAATGTTTTTGAAGTATGAATTTTTATGGGAATGGCTGGGTATTATCGCTGTTTTTTCAAGAACTTTTCTAAAGTGGCCTATCCAATAACAAATATACAAAAGAAAGGAAAAGCTTTTAAATGGATTACATGTTGTGAGGAGGATTTTCGAACACTTAAGGAAAAAGTAACAACAACACCAATTCTTAAGATACCAGATCCCAAACTTCTATTTACCATGTGTACTGATGCCTCCATAGAGGGATTAGGGGGAGTTATCATGAAATAAGAAGGTGCTATAGCATATGAATCTTGAAAACTTAAAAAACATGAGTTGAACTACGCCACACATGATCTAGAATTAGGAGCGGTAGTGCACGCTCTTAAAATATGGTGTCATTACCTGCTTGGTAAACCTTTTGAGATCAGAACTAATCATCAAAGCTTAAGGTATATATTTACTCAACCAATGCTCAATGTTAGGCAAAGGCGTTGGATGGAATTTTTGGTAGAGTATGATTTCAACATTGAGTATATAAAGGGAAAATAAAATAAATTAGCAGATGCTTTGAGTAGAAGAAGGTATATCACTGCTATAACACAATTTCAATTTTATGTATTTGAATAGATAAGAAAACTTCAATTCCAAGATGAATTTTATTAGAAATGTCAGGATTTGGTAAGGCAAGGTTCTAAAAAAGCAAAAGAATTTGGAATCCGAGAGGATACATTATATTTCAAAAATAGAATGGTAGTACCAAATGATTAGAACCTAAGAAATATGTTACTTCAGGAGGCACATTGTGCTCCTTATTCCGCTCATCCGGGCTATGTAAAGATGCATGAAAATATGAGGAAATATTATTATTGGCCAAGAATGAAGAAAGATATCACTGAATTTGTGGCAAAATTTTTAGAATGTCAAAAGGTGAAGGTAGAATATTTGCATCCCGTAAGACGTCTATACTCACATGAAATTCCAACATATAAATTATAGGTTGTGTCTATGGATTTCATAGTTGGTTTACCTAAAAATCATTTTCAACATGATGCCATTTTTGTGGTAGTTTATAAACTGACTAAAGTAGCACATTTTCTACCTAGAAACATTAAGGATGGAGCTCTTGCTGTAGCCCACAAGTTTTCCAGGGAAGTGGTACAATTACACGGATTTCTTGAAATAATTATATCAGATAGAGATTTTTGATTTACATCTGAGTTTTGGCAGGTATTGCATCATGTATGGAGAAAAAACTCAATATCAATACTACTTATCATTAAAAAACAAATGGACAAAAAAAAAAGTAAATCAGGTCCTAGAGGACATGCTTCATATTTATTGCATGGACCATAAAATAAAGTGGAAATACTACCTCTTCCTGGTAGAATTTTCTTATAATAATGGTTACCATGCTTCATTAGGTATGGCTCCATTTGAGGCACTATACGGAAGAAGGGGTAAAATGCCATTATCATGGAGCAATCCAAAGTATTGGGTTAGATCGGATATGGTTAAGGAGATGGAAGAGCAACTTAATTAAATTCATCAAAGGCTTAAGGAAGGTTTATACCAAAAAAAGAGTTATGCAGATCTCAAAAGAGTCCCTAGGGAATTTTTTGTGGGAGACAGGGTATTCCTGAGGGTTAAACCAACTAAAATATCTATCAAATCCTCTAAACTCAGTACGATATTTGTAGGACCTTTTGCCATCGTTGATAAAATCAGCTTAGTAGCCTCTAAACTAGCCTTACTGCCTAGCTTGTCTAAAATTTATGATATATTCCATGTGTCCCTCCTCAAGAAATATGTTTCTAACCCCTCTCATGTTTGGAATGTTGATCATTTGCATATGACTGATCCCCTGTGCATTGAGGTGCGACCTATCAGGATTCTGGGTTTCAAAACAAAACAGTTAAGAACATGAAACATTGAGTAATGTAAGGTCCAATGGGACCAATACTATGAAAATAGTGTTACATGGGAAGATGTGGCCATCATGAAAATACAGTTCCCATTTTTGTATGAACAATGATATTATAATTTTGTTTTTATATATATATATATATATATATAATATTCATGTCATGTGACTACATGCTATTTTTCTGCTATGATTAAAATTAAATTGTTGGCTATATAATATTTATGTCATTCTATCTTGTTTTCATAATAAATCATGGTGATGTATTTAATGTTTTCACTATGCATTGTAAACATAGGGAATGTGTTTAATATTAGAGGGGAAGAATGTAACAACCCCCGATTAATGAACTATTTGGTTGACTATTTTATCTGTAAGGATGTGGTACTGCTGATATTTTTATGTTTATTGGTGTAGGTGTCTCTGAGAAATGAAAGCAAAATAGAAGAGAACACTTTCTCCTGAAAGCAGACAGAGAGTGCCAACTATAGGTAAGAGGGGAAAGTGATGAGCGTCAGGGTATTCACAATTATTGGGGTCTAATTCCCTATCAATAGTACATACACCAACGACTCATATAGTAGATGCATTCTAGGTTGCTATGTACTTTATTTATAGATTTGTAAAAATAAAAATAAAAATAAAAAAATATATAATAAAAGAAAATAGATTATATATATAATATTAATAATAACAATAATAATAAATATACATATATAAAAATAATAATAAATAATATATATAGATATAAATGAAAATGATCATAAACAATAAAATTAAAATACATTAATTATCAAGGAAATAAAGTAAATGTAAATGGCTTGACACATTTAAGCAACATGGGCCAACTTTTGTTAGTATAAACACACAAAGGTTACAGGTGTAATCTATTATGCTATTATCTTCATCTATATAAGAGGTAAGATAATTTTAATGGCCATCAGTGGGAAATAAGTGGGAGCAACTGTTGATCTTGGAGCAGCCTGGTTTAAGCAAGGAATTACACTAGGAAGAGAGCTCGGGGAAAACATGTGAGGACTAGAATTCTTCCTCTTAAAAAAAAATTATGTTGATATTATTTTTTCCTCTGTGTTAAATCGTTATCTGGAAACTTAAGTGTTTATATTATATAATTTAATCAGATGAATTAGGGTCTAAAGAATGAAAGTAGGGTAATTAATTTAAGCGATGCATTCTTGGGTGCATGGTAGAAGTAGATGCATAGAATTTTTCCTTAGGTGTCACTATAATTCCCCCACACCAGCATTATTGGAGATAAATTGTTTTGGGCATTGCAAGCAATCTAAATTAAGGAAAAATGACCACTATTTTTGGCTGGCATTAAAAAATACTGCTCTCGGGTGATTATGGGAAAACGTGGAAGCACCATGGTCTGAGAAAGGGCTATTAAATTCAGACCACATCACTCAGTTGTGTGTAGATCAAATATTATTTTAGGAAACCCTAAATTACTGTAAAATTAAATGAATATTGTACCTAACACTACTTATACTTCGAATTTATTTTCATATTTTGTCTAGTTAGGAATTGATGCTTAAATAAAAGTTTTTGTTCTTCTTATTTTCTTATGGTAGTAAATGTAGCTGGACGTGTTGTGATGATTTATGACTTAAAAAATAATGCTTTTCTTTAGGAAAAACTGGATACATAAACTGTAGTGATAGACTCCTATGTTTGGTTGAGTTTATAAAGTGACCTATCTTCGTAGATTGTATGACAAAAATTGGTTAAAACGCATCCAGAGAAGATATTCTTAAATTATGGAAATTCATGGTGTTAAATTTATTCTCTGGAAGTCACCTTCGTTAATTATAAAAAAAATATTGTATATTATTAACCCAAAACTTTAATTACTACTTTAATCAGCTCGTAAAGATGAACATGAATTTAGCTTTTATATAATTTAGCATTGAAACAGAACTACCATTGGGTATAATAGAGTTGTAAAAATTATTTTATATTTATTTTCTTCTGTTTTTCCTTGCATTTAAAACTAAATTTTAGGTAAAAGTTTCCTTTCAAACAGCCGGTTGGAAATGCGCCTTTCTTTGCTATGTTTTACTTCCTGCATAGAGCAAGTATTTTAGGGTAAGAATTTGTGCTAGTTGGTGTAATCAGCGTGTCCGTATGGGGAATTTTAGAGGCCTCAGGGTAGCATGTTAAGCATTAAATGAAATTGTGAACTATCTCCTTTGGAAGATGATAACTTGCATACATGGTGACACAAGTAGTTTTACTAGCAATGTATAATTGACGACAAATATCATTAAAGTGACTAGCCACAAATACCTTATGCATAAGATCTGTTACTATTGGAATGTTAGAGCCAGTCCACGTGCCATTTATAATCATAGTGGTTCAAAGGCAAGATGAGAAATGTTGTATAGTGTGGGTATTGTGCTTAAGCCATTGGAGAAGCCTAGTGCACTATAGGGTAAGTGTAATTTATGTTTAAACTATAGGTTTGGAGTTCATTATGGTTTAAAAATATTTAAGCCAAGAAAAATAGTATAAATAATTGATGCAGGATATTTCCCTATAGAAAACTCAGAAATTTGAAATAGATCACTTGTGACTTATACTTAAATAAACATTAAAAAAGAAAACTCTTAGCACTTTTCGTAGCTGGAAACGGTGTCCCTTTTTGAGAGCAGGTCAAATCTATTATTTTCAAATATATATAAAATAAAAAAAGTAGAATCATATTTGGAAGGTTCGAATAATCTATTGTCAGTGGGTTTTTATTTAATTTCATTTTGTAATGAAAGCCTTTACATAGTTCTTCTAAAATTTCTTAAGGTTGTTTGAAAGTGAATTGTATTTGGTTAATATGCGAATTACCTATTAATATTAATTTTAATTAAAGACATGCCCAATAATAAAGTTCAGTTATTAAACTTCTAAAATATAGTATAGTATTTTATAATTCTAGCCTTAATAAAATAGATTTAATGAAATATATATATCAAATATTTTTTAATATTTTAATGGAGCTTTTTAATCATTATATGATTATATTTGAACGGTTGTATAAACCCTCTCTTAATTTCTAAATTATAGTTTTAATAAAACGAAGTATGCATTTCACCTTAGGAAACAATAAGGGAACTTTAGTGTAGGATACATAAACTTAATCCTTTTAGAATTAAAAATAAAAAGGGTTATGGGTAGGACAACCTTATTCTTAAGATTATGGGAAGACAATCTTAATTATCAACAATTAAATCATCATTGTGGGAAGAAAAAAATATTATTAGGGATTAACTGCATTTCTGACGGGAAATGGTCAGAACGGGAGGTTACGGAGAATGATATGGACATTTCTCCTAGGTTATTCCTGTAAATATGGAGTGATGATCCATGTGCTTAGTTCATTAACAAGATACTAACCACATGATGGAATGGGACATCATGTAATCAAAACAAGGCATCGGGTAGTTACCAGGGTAATGGTAGACCCTAGCAAACTCTAGAGAAGGTGGATGTTCGTCTAGCTCTAGCATGCACATGCTAGTTCTTAAGGTAAACTTAAGAAATGGGAAATTACACATCTAACATCTAGGTGAAATGGGCCCTAGAGGAGAAACCCCTACCTTGGAATTGGAATCTCAGGTTGAGAGAGATAAGTTCACTTAAGGCAATCACACTGAGATTTGACCAATCTCAAACTCGTGAGTATTTTGACTGCAGTGGAATGGTTATCACGTAGATTTAGCATGTTTCATATTGATATAGACTATGGATATGGTTGAAATTTTTCCATACTATATTCTTCATGTTAGGACAACCAAGTGGGTAGGACTTGGGTTATTACACTTAGGACCTCCTCTTGGACTGCCTAGAGCACCTGGTGGTGTTGGCTAGCAGTGCATATTGTACTTCTTTTTGATGTTTTCATTTTTTATCATGAGCCTTAGTGCTTTATTGTATACAACCTATGGGTGAACTATGTACCTTGTGATTTATACATATATATACATGGCTTTTTGTGTATCATTTTTATTGTGTTTTGTGTGTGTTTCTTTTATTATGAATGTATGGATGATGATATATGCATGTGATGGAATGAATGTACTATGAATGAATGCATATGATATTATAATGATGGATGAAATGAAATTAATGGTATGACCTTATCAATTATCATTTGAATAGGTTATGGACCATTGTTTAGCAGACTTTGCCTTTATTGCTTAATCAGGGACACCAACATAGTAATACTAGTTTAATGATGAAATGAACATATAATAATGCGATGGTGGTATGGAATGGAAGCTCACTTATCACTTTGTTTGTCTTAGGGATAAAGGATCTAGAGTTGTTTTCCAAAGACTCAAACATCCTAGTGATCTCAAACAAACTCATCTATTAATCTCACAAATCCATAAGATACTAAGGGTGTCCTAGTGGAGTCAAATCTCTCAAGGACCAACTATGTGTGCTTTGAATGTTCATTTCCAATCATGAGCATGGGTAGACTAATCAATTGTAACTTATGCCAATAAGCTAGCTCATCTGTAAGTGTACATAGGTCTGTACAAAATAAGGTCACTAATGTGATAGACATGTCACCACACGTAGGCTTACTCCACTACCAATTAGGCATCTATAGCCTCGATGGAGGTTAACCCCATGATATAATAACCTAATAATTCTAGGGATTCAAGATTTTATTTGATTATTTTTTTGGAAAGGACTTTTATATTTTTCTTTTATGCTTGTCCTTTTGCCAATTCTTAGGTTTAGACCATGTGCATGATAGGATGAGTAGGGAAAATCGTTCACTTTATGGAAATAGCTACTCATGAATTTGTCATTCCAAGGCATCACAATGTTATTAATGTGTGATAATGTGTATGGTCCAAGAGGAAACTTGATTTATCTAGGAATAACTTGTAGCACCTAAGGACTATTTGACTTTCAATGGAGGTTGCTTGAAATACTAGGAGTGGTTGAGTGATTGAAAACACCTAGAGATTCCTCAAACCAGAGACTAGCAAAGAAATAAGGTGCTATGGGATTTATTGCTATTTTTTTTTTGTATGGTGGTGGATGGTGGAATGAAACCAATACTAGGATGAAGGTGCCCCTGATTAAGGCAACAAGACTTAGTGGACTAACAATTATCCAAACTAATCGAATGACTACCAATACAACCAATGACATGTTCGAATGTAAATGATAGGAATGTGTGAATGCAGTGTAATTAGAATTTATGAGTGCATGAATGGATGTACAAAATGCAATGTGGAAAATGAAAATTTATTATTATTATTATTTTTTTTAGCCATGTATATATATATATATAGTTTACATTAGGTATAGAATTCTCTCAAGTGAATAATGTTCAATGGCTCAGGCTCTTCTATTCCCTCGAGACTAGCAAGTCTATATGTTCTAGGACCAATATTCTATTTAATTATGAATGGACCTAACCAATTAGCCATAAATTTGTCATGAAGGTGTGGCAAGGCATTGGTGTTTTGTTGATTCTCTTTGAGGATGAGATCTCCTACTTGGAATTCACGTGGATGAACTTTTGCATTATAAGCATACTTGATATGATCTTGATATACTCGTAGATGCTCCAAGGCATTGATTCACCTTTCATCAAGGAGCATGAGTTGGTCAAGATGTGCTTGTCTAGAAGTATTATCATCCATGAATTCTTGTAATGAAATGCGTAGTGAGGGGATCTCAAGCTCAAGAGGTATAATTGCTTCAGCTCCATAGACCAATGAAAATGGTGTTGCCCCTATAGGCGTATGAATGCTCATTCGATAAGCCCATAATGCTAAGGGGATTTGAATATGCCAATCTCTGTGATTGTCTTTTACGAGTTTCTTTAGAATGGCTATCAAGGTCTTATTGGTGGCCTCAACTTGTCCATTTGTTTATGGGTAATAAGGAGTCAAGAAACTATGTTTGATATGATATTTCTTACAAAGTGCTCGAACATCCTTATTCTTGAAAGACTTGCCATTGTCTAAAATTATCTTTGAGGGAATGCCAAAATGATAGATTATATGTTGGAGTATGAACTCCACAATTCGAGGTCCTATCATAGTGGTCATAGGAATCACCTCGACCCACTTTGTGAAGTATTCTATGGTAGTGATGATGAATTTGTGTTGTCTTGATGATGGAGGTGAGATTTTTCCAATCAAATCGAGGCCCCATTGTGAAAAGGGCCAAAGACTTTGAATTGGTTGTAATGCCTGTGATGGTACATGAGTTAAATTTGCATGTTGTTGATATTTTTGATATTTCTTTACATAGTTGCAATAGTCACTTTCCATTGTGGGCCAATAGTAACCCATATGCAAGATGCACTTTGCAATGGCCATCCCACTAAAATGGCCACCACAAGTACCATCATGAGCCTCAGATATGGCCCATTGTGCCTCTATAGGCTCTAGACAATGAAGTAGAATTCCATCATAGCCATGTCTATACAACACATCTCCCAAAAGAGTGTAACGAGCTACTTTTTGTTTGAAAGTGCATTTAGTAGTTCATGATAAATCTATAGGGAGAGTACCAAACTTGAGAAAGTCCTTTATCTGATTAAGCCAAGGCTCGTATGGCTCTACGTGAATGAAGCAAACATCTTTTTCATCTTTAGACTCAACTCATGAAATTGTAGATTTGGACATTGTCGTAATAATTAGTGGTTGGACCTCTCCTATAGGGTTCTTTGGAATCAATGATCCTAGAGAGGCCATCACATCTACAAATCTATTAGTCGAATCAGGTAAGTTGTCAATCTCATACCAATCAAATTTTTCTAGCAATTTTATTGCTATTTCATTGTAAAGTTTTAAGACTAGATCTCTACATTGGTAACTTCCTTTCACTTGATTAACTACAAGTTGAGAGTCACCAAATATTCTTATATACTTGATGCCCATAGTGATAGCTGCTTGAAGCCCTAGGATTAAGGCTTCATACTCTACATTGTTATTTATGCATTGGAAGTCAAGTTTGAATGATGAAGGGATAGGCATCCCTTGTGGTGTATAAAACATGACTCCTGCACCTTGTCCTTTCTTGCACTTTGATCCATAAAATAATAGGGTGATGTCAACATCATATTCAGGATCGACATGTTCTTCCTATTTAGTTATGGTAAAGACTAAATCATCTGGTAGCTTGATAAATAAAGGTTGATCATTAGGAAGTGGAGCTTTTATGAGCTGATCAACTATCACCTGACCCTTGATGGATTTTTGGCTAATGAATTCGAGATCAAATTTTGTTAAGAGCATTATCCATTTTGTGGTATGGGTGTTGTTGTATGTGTGAGTCATCATGTATCATAGAGGGTTTTCATGAGCTATGACATAAGTGGTGTGACTTAGCATGTAATGTCTAAGTTTCTTAGTGGTAAAAACCACTACTAAACATAACTTTTCCACATATGCATATCTGGTTTCATAGCTCACCAATGTTTGACTAATATAATAAATTGCTTGCTCTCTATGATTTTCATTCTTTTGTGCAAGCATTATCCCTAGTGCAAAATCTATGGTTGAGATATAAATATGAAATGGGACTCCTAGGGGAGGTGGTGTTAGAACTGGTAGTGAGGCTAGATATTGTTTAATATCATTGAAAGCCTCTTGACACTCTTTATTCCATGAAAAGGTGACCCCCTTTTGTAGTAGGTGATTGAATGGCTTGCATTTGTTAGAGAGTTGCATGATAAAGTGATGAATCACTTGAATATTTCCTTGTAAACTATGCAACTCCTTAAGGTTTCTTGGGGGTGGCATTTCTGTAATGGCCTTGACCTTGTTTGGGTCCACTTCAATGCCTCTCTTTGAGATAATGAACCCTAGAAGTTTACTTGATGTAACTCCAAAAACACACTTCTTAGGGTTTAATCTCACCTTATGCTCTAGAAGTTGATCAAAGACTTTATCTAATACATCGATATGATCAAGATGTGTTTTAGATTTTTCTATTAAATCATCCACATAATCTTCAATGATTTTATGCATGTAGTCATGGAAGATATATGTCATGGCACGTTGATATGTAGCTCCTACATTTTTAAGGCCAAATGGCATCACCTTGTAACAAAAAGTCCCCCAAGGTATTGTAAATGTTATTTTGTGTTGGTCATCAGGATTGATTCAAATTTGATTGTATCTTAAAAAACCATCCATTAGAGAAAGCATTTCATGGCCTGTAGTAGAGTCTACGAGAGTATCGATGTTTGGTAAGGGAAAGTCATCCTTAGGACATACTTTATTTAGATCTTAAAAATTTATGCATATGTGAATCCCCCCATTAGGTTTGTGAATGGGTACCATGTTTGAGAGCCACTCAGGATAGTCAATGGGTTGAATGAAACCCACATCTAATAATTTTTGAAGTTCTTCTTTGACCATGAGGGCAATGGTAGGATGTAATTTCCTTAATTTTTGTTTGACCAACTTTGCATCAGGACCCAAGGTGAGATTGTGGACTACCAAATTAGGGTCAAGGCTAGGCATGTCTTTGTATGACCATGCAAAGACTTCTTTCTTCATCTCTAGCAATGTTGTAAGCTACTCTTTTTCTTCTTTAGATAGAATTTTTCCTAATTTAATGATTTATAGATTATCTACATCTGTACTAAGGTTCACATCAAAAGTGTCTTCGATGAGCATGTGTGAACCTTCCTCCAACTGGTGTGGAGTAGGAACTAAATGAATATCATCGGTGACATCCTCGAATATTTTTGGCATTGTCTCTTCTACTTTGGTATGATACATGGATGAAGGGGAAGGTAAAGATTGTAGAGGGATATAAGCATTGGAAGCTCTTAGTAATTCTTTGAATAAGATGAATTTTGATATGGATGGTGGTGATGAGATCTGATCCATGTCGATAAGGCTAATGTCAATAGGAATTGGTTTTGCCAAATCATATGGATTATGGAGGGGTGCCATCAAGTCAACAAAAATCATGTTAACTTGAAGGACTTGTTGTGGCTACGATGTGGAGGGTGGGTTCTCTCATTCCTACTCTTAAGGTAGTAGTTGACCTAGGATTGATGGATTATCATGATGTCATGGAGGTGGCCAAGGTGGATCTAGTGGGTCAACTAGTGCATCAGGTCGCTCAAGTGGGAGGAGGAGATGAAATATGGGTCGATGGATAGGAAACATTTAAAGGTAAAACTCATCCTCATTGGTGAAGGGTGCAATGGGGATTGAATCTTCTTTGGAGCTATTAGAGGTGATTGAGAGTACATCAAATTCCTCATAAAAGTCTTCCTCAGAGTCATCATTAGAAATGGAGTCAATCATGGCAACTTGTGGTCATATTTTTAGAAAAGCCTCATATAAAAGAGGTATAAACTTAGGGTCTATATATTCATCATCACTATCATCACTATTATCACTATCCTCATCATCCTCCTCTTTGAGATTTAAGGTAAGTTGTTGAAATGTTTCCTCAAAGGAAGATGTAGAGGATTGTGGCCTATATCCTAGGCTAGAGTGATCATGCACCTCTCGATAGTGCGGTTCAAATATGTTATGAATACCTTATTCATGTCATCCTAAACCATATCCCTACTAGTTAACCCATCAAAAATATCGTATTGGGAAATTTAGATTGGATAGATACTTGATATTAGCATAAAATTATTGTTGGGGTTCATCGAGAGGAGGTGGATCGGATGAAGAATCGACTCCCCCATATATAAAATTGATCTTATTTGGAGTTGAACCCATGTTATATATTGCACCTATAGCTAAAGGTGGGTTGTATGGGTGACCATAGTCTCTAATAGTCTTGATGCTAGGTGGGGTAATTGTGATATTCTGAACTATGTACTCACCAATACTTGGGTTGGTGAGATGGACTACAACTTGGGTGGGTATGGATGTGGATGATGTAGGTGTAGAGGTGGAGGCTTGATGAGGGACCTATGGCTTAGATGATGTAGATGGTGAAGGTTCTAGTTGAGTGATGTGGCTAATATTTTGGGGCTTAGGACAAGGTGGGGTGATGGTAGGTGTTGGTTGATTTGGATTGGGTGGTTGACTCTATGATGTGGAGGCTTGCCCCCCTATGTGATGGTTGGAGGGGTGATAAGTTGATTGTTTGGGTGATTTTATGGGATGTGGCTTGATGAGGGTGAGGGTTGATTTGTAGGATGATGAGGTGTGATGGGAAAGTGATATGAGGTGGAGGATGAAGCATGATTTGGGTTGATGGTTTGGGATGTGGAGGCATGATCGACTATGGGAAGAGCCTCTTGAATGGGTGCTTTTGATGAGGTGTTTTGGCTCGGGGCTGATGGAGTGGTTAGTGGTGTGATGGATAAATGGGTGGATGGAAAGGATGGTGCATATGGGTTGGAAATGAAGTTGTAGTACTTGAAAGGTTCTTCATCTATGGGTATACAATGAATTTTTCCCTCATGCACGTATTTTAGGTATTGATGTAATGTTGAGGGTACACTCTTCATGTCTCTAATCTAGGGGTATCCAAGGAGTATGTTATATTGCATGGCCCCTTCTAGGATATGGAACATAGTGTGAATGGTTTTGACTCCTACCCACATAGGAAGGATAACTATTCTGATTATAGAGCATAGGGTATCATTGAAAGCTCATAAGGTAAAGGTGGAGCTGGCAATGTGTGAAGGTAGAAGGTTAAGGTTTTGAAGTGTTGGTGTGGTGATAATGTTGATAGAGGAGCCGATATCGATTAGCACTCATTTGAAGGGATTTTTATCAATATGAGCTATGATGTGTAGTGGAGGATCAGGTATCTCCATTGGCATGGTTTTGATCTCAAAATCATAAAATGTAATTGATGGTTCCATGCATGTCTGAATATTTCCCATAAATTTTGCAAAAGCATTGGGATCTTGTGTCTGAACTTCAATGGATTTTAGGATCTCCATCAATGCTTCATGATGTGGGGGAGATTGTTGTATCAGCTCATAGATTGATAGTTTGGTCGAAGCCAATTTCAAACTATGCATCAACTGACTCCTCAGTGTGATGGTTGGTCTTGGTGGGTGGTTTTGGAGGTGAATTTGGGGTGGTGGATTGGTTTGGTTTGGTTTTTGAGGCACATTAGTCATTGGTGCCATTGGAGGAAGTACCACTTGTGTTGGTTCATTTGATTGTTGTGTGTGATTGGCATTTCTTTGATCATGGGTGACTATGTGGATAGCACCTACAAAACCTTGGTATTGTTGAGCATTATGTATATGATTGACTTGGTTGGGGGAACTATAGTAGTTGATGCCCCCATTTTTTGTTGAGTCACCTCATGATGAGGGAGAGGTGTTTGATAAATACCAAGGTTTTGGTTTTGTTATGCTAAAGGGTTATCAATCTTGATAGTCCCCTTCTCAATCATATCTTGCACAATATCCTTGAATGAATAGCAATCATTAATATCATGACCTTTCTGATGATGAAAGGTACAATATTGGTACTCCTTATAATTCCTACCATGTGGTTTGTTGGGATCTTCTAGGTTTGATCTATGGTAGTGTAATCATTTGTGCCTCATACAACCATTGGAAGATGTTGAAGAGTGGTTCGGGTAATGGGGTGTAGTTGCGAGTTGATCTATTGTATTATCGATGTTGATGATTGTCTATTGTGTTGCCTTGATTTTGTATTTGAGGTGGGGGTGGTACCACTTGATATGCTTGTTGTTGCTATGGTTGTTGAGTTTGGGGTTGTTGGTATTGGACTTGAGTTTGTTGAGTTTGTAGTTGAGGCACACTCAAGACCACTTGGTTCACCTAGCCCAGATTTGGACTGGCCTTGATTATTCCCCCTTTGGTTCTTGTTCTTCCATTCCTTTTTCTTAAGCTTGATCTCACCCTCTTGGATTTTAATCTCTTTGATTACTCTAGCTTGGGCGAGTGCTTCTTCGAATGTTCTGTATTGTTGCAATTGTAATAGTAAGGCGATGGGTTTCGAACAACTTCTTGTGAATATTCTTGTGAGTTCCACCATGGGGAGGGTGAATGGAAATTTAGTTATAACTACCCTCCAATGGTTTCCATAGTCATAGACCGACTCATATTCGAATTGACGTAAGTTGAATAAGTCGGTCAATGTGGTTTTCTTTCTAACATTTAGAGAGAACCGCTCTAGAAATTGATCTACTAATTGCTCAAAAGTGTAGATACTATGGTGTGGCAAATGGTTGTACCATTCTAGGGCATCTCCTCCAAATGTTTGAGGGAAGGTTCAAAGCATCAAAGGATCATTCTCTTGTATTCTAAAGCATGCATGAATGAACACACCTACATGCTCTCGAGGGTCCTCATCCCCTTTGAATTTATCAAACTTTGGTAGTGTAAAATCTGTTGGATAAGATGGTGATGGTACCAAAGGATGAATAGGGTGATTGACTAGCTACCTTAGAGTGGGTTTTTGATATAACATTCCAGGCATCTGCATGGCTAAGCTATCAATATGGTTCTGCAAAAACTAAAATTTAGGATCTTCCAATGGTGATTGAAAGCCTTGGTTTACTTGTTGTGTGTAGGTTGGGTGAGTTTGTTGCATGATGAATTGGGTTGATGAAATGGGGTTTTGATTGGCTAATGGATTGGTGTTGATTGGTATTTGATGATGTTGGATGTTTTGGTGATATTGGTTATGGTATGATTGTTGTTGATGATGTGGAGGTTGTTGATGTGGAGATGGGGGAATGATGGTGTGTTGGGCTGATGAAGTGGCATAGATGTTGTGAAGTGGATGGGTGGGTATGGTTATGGTGGGTGGTCATGACACCCAGGATGGATCTTGGGTGAAGAATGTGTTTTGGTTTGATGTGGATGTGTAGGCCCAAAATTTCCACATATAGATTTTTTTGTAAATTTTTCTAAGTCCTAAAGGAAGTGCTCTAAACCGCGGCATCGGTGCAACGCATCATGTTCCACCCTGCGGTCAACTTAGTCAAAATTGTACTTAGAAATTTTGAAGTTGTAATTCAGAGCACAATGAAGATCTAGTGTTCTACAAAAATTTTCCATCCCACATGATCTAGAATAATGTTCTACCTCATAGTCAACACGATCAAATATTGCAAACTTGTCATTCGAATCATTGCACATCACACAATTCGGTGTATGGTTCTACGCCACAATCAAAATGGTTAAACCTAACAAACCAACATTCCAAGGCATGGTGTACGACATAGTTCTATTTCACACAGACCAATGCATGTTCTAACTCGTACAACTCAATGTAAGGTGTTCTACCCTGCGGTCAACATTGGTCAACTTTGCAAGTTGTAATTTCAAATCACAAGCTACAACACCTTGTGAAGTTTGGTTCCACACCATGACTGAAACATAGTAAGGAGAATATATTAAGTCTAAGAGGAGTAGGCCAAGACATTGTTCTAACCCACGTGGCTCAAAACACATTGTGCACATCGTACAGCAAGGCTTCCCTTGCTCCCTCGCAGTCTAAGAGGTCAACATTTTCAAGTGGGATTTTTCAAAGAGTGGGCTAGAACATGATTCTATGCCACTGAGGATTTAAAGAGGAAGTGATGATATTGGTTCTATACCATGGGTGGAAAGTACTCTAATACCACTTGTTAGGAACCTACTATTAAAATTAATCTCATTCACACAAAATACTGAAAATAAACATAAATTCATCATATAACATAATAATACTATGTAGAAAGTAATTGTAGAATTGAACAATCTCACAAAATAACTTAGAATTGTGGGATCATTGAGAAGGAAACCTCCTTCAATATTTAATTAACTTGCAAAAATATACATTCGTACATGGCTCCATGTCTTTTAAATAAAAGCTTCATGCAACCCTAACCCTAAGCTCAAGAGTTGGCTTACATGCAAAATGCCACTCGAGCTAGAATCTTCTATCAAACATCAGTAAAATTCTTGATAATGGTTACATGAAATGGCCCCACTTGTCTAGGCACCTTACTTGCCACATATCATTACAAAAATAATGTTAGGATGGTGTCCTAATAATTTTATTTATAAATAATTGATAATATATATACATTTGATTGATTGGAGGGGTTTTGAAAGAGTCCCCAGACCTTTTATAAATTTAATTGATAAATATTAATCTATAATATAATTTTTTATTTGTACATTGAAAATAATTTACATTTGTATGTATTTTAGTGTGTTTCGTTTTCATTGACTAAATTTGTAAAAATAAAAGACAAAGAATTAAGACTCATAAATAAATCAAACATGCAATCTCTACTAAACTCTTACAAATCCACCATCATAGGTTAATTGCTTCATAAATTACTTATTGTATATAGAAGGTGCAGTAGAGATATCCAAATATTGAAGCTGATAATGTGTAATACTTAATTATAGACATTCTACTTGTAAAATATTTTAGATTTAACATTGTTGTTTCATTATTTTTTGTCCAGTAGTGGTAATTAGTAATATTTCAAAAAGTGACAGTGTTAAGTTATAAAGGTATACCTCTTTAGCTTTAAAAGTTTACATCAATTTGACATTATTTTATTACTATGCAAGAAAACAGGACTTGTCAGTCTTGATTATTTTGTTCAACTTAATTACAATGTCCCTTTTGCATGTATTAAATTAACAAAAAAAATAGAGATAAATCCATTTCTTGCAATGTGTGAAGGACATTTAATCAAGCAAGTAAAAATGCTTCAGTATTCACAATCTAGATTATAAAATATAAATCCAATCTAACTCATCTTCTATGATATAAATAGTTGGCTATGAAGCATTTTTGCTTGTAATATATGAATAATCTCTTTATATTATAATTTAACGATATTATTTCTATCAATTGACATTTCTTTGATGAGATATGCCAAGATAACATAGTAAGATTGGATAAAAACCAATAAGAATTAAGTCTTGATCCTAGTTGAAATTCAATTTTTTTCTTTTAGAATTTGTAATATTTAAAAGAATATTTATATAGAGATAACTACTTTTATGGTTAAATGCAACTTAGAAAGCATATAAGTGAGAAATCCTTCTTTTGGTGATTCCTTTGCAATCAAATTTGATAGCTTTTAATTTTAAGGTCCTAGCAACTTATTTGTGATGTTGAGTAAAAATCAAGGAAGACATAGTACAACCAAAACATGGACTCAACATAACTCAATACTCTTCTCAAAGAATCTTTGGTTTGAAATGTAAATTTGAAATTTAAGCTTAGATTGATCTTATAAGAACTTGGCAAAAGAGTAGTATCAACTATCATACGAAAAAGTAATTTTAAGTAAACAAAACTCTATGGATTACTTTAAGACATTACCAATTTTGATTTCTGGAACGGTCTTCTAACGTAAAAAGACTAAACTTCTACTATAATATTATATCAATAAATGACTTATTGCAAGCTATATTCTATATTTAGTTTTTAAAATTACTTGTTTCAATTTTTTTAACTAATCATTTAATCTAAAAATAGAACATATTAAAATTATATATTAATATAATAAATTTGTATATAAAAGAGTTCTACTTCTATAGCAAACTCTATTATATGAATACATCTATACTTAAGTAAAACTTGAGTCTATAATTTATATTTAGGTGAATCCATTTGGACTTCTACATTTATATTTATATAACTTGCAAAAGGTAAATAACAATTAATTCTAAACAACATCCGCACTTAAAAGGATAAAGAATCAAATATCATAGCTTCATTTCTTAATAAACTATGCTTCACTCGAGGTATTTGAAAACCAAAAGAAACAATGTCCAACATTAAACTAATGTGGTTCAATTTGCTTGTGATTTTTTAAAAACCAACATTGCTTTATTTTTTTTAAAGAAAAGGAGTTATATATATATATATATATTTAAAATAAATAATTTACAATGCTTCACTCGAGGTATTTGAAAACCAAAAGAAACAATGTCCAACATTAAACTAATGTGGTTCAATTTGCTTGTGATTTTTTAAAAAACCAACATTGCTTTATTTTTTTTTAAAGTATATATATATATATATATATATATATATATATATATATATATATATATATATATATATATATATAATATACATGGTGGAATTGGTAGCCGCCACGAATTCAAGCAGGCTGTCCGGATTTTATGGCCACCATACTATTCTGCGCTATCCGCACCAAAATGTGCCACACAAATCTTCGGGAAGTATGTCCCTATAACAACCATACCACAATCATTTTAAACCTTTTACGTCGTTGAAATCACCAAGAAAGGGATAAGCATTTAGTTCGACGAGGCCCGAGATTTTAATCTTGGATCTCTGCCCCCCTTACGGGGTTTGGTTGAATCAATTGGTCTACACCTCGAACCTAAGGAGTTATATATTGATATTCAAATTTACAAACAATAATTATCCAACAAGCAGCTTGGAGGTTACAATATTGTTGTCCAAAAGGAGTAACATGCAACAAAGCAAATTTAAAAACTCCAAAAAGTGCAATGGTATACCAAGGGTTCCATAGATGCAAAGGGTACCATAATCACCAAGAAAAATTGAAACACCAAAAGCTCTAGAATCATGCAATGTTTTAGGGTTGTCCAGAGGTATAAAAATCTCTAGGCACATCGATATCTTCAAAGGCTCCATAATCTCCAAAGGATCCAAAATTGCTATATGATTCCTATCACCTATACCACTCATGTTTGTTTTTATTTATTATTATTACTCTAAGATGCAAATAGGCTATGTTTATGGTCTTATTTTCAAGGTGATCAGCCACCATATTATACCTCCTTCCAATAGGAAAGTATTGTATATATTTAAACTTTTTCTCCAATTATCTTAGTCTTCCCTAAACTATTTGTAGTTGGATTGATGAAAATCCTTCCCCTTGTTCTTGAGCCAAAATTTGTCCAATTTCATAGCCTACAATTCTACAACATTATTGGTTGTTTTTCCAAATTGATTTTGAGCTAAAGCATTTCACAGTGTGATGCCACTAGTATCACACCACCAGTCACTACATGGCCTGGGTTTGATTCAGAAGCTCCATCAAATAAAAGTATAGGGAACTTTATCTCTAGAGGTTTGATTGTTCTAACCTATGGCCCAAAATTCAAGAGATTTTGGAGATCCATTTGGTATAATATTTGTATTTTATTTTTTTCTTAATATCCTAATATATTTTTCTTTATGATATATAGCTTTTGTATTTAAGACTATCTCCCTTAACACTCTATTGGTTAACACTCCAAAATTGGTTCTTTTGTCATTAAAAAATGTTTTATTTTTTTCTTCCATATGTGCCAAATGATGACTATTGGCACTAAATGCCATATCTTCCTAGAAATTTGTTTGTCTTCGAATCCTCATTTATACATTTAGCCCTAATCAGTAAGGTAATTTTCTGAGTTCTAATCCTAGATGTTGGGTTATTTTAATCTAGATTTTAACTACTTCTACACATTGAAATAATAGATATGATATTGTTTCATTGTTCTTAAGACACCTATGGAAAATATGAGACCCTATGATATTCCTATTAATGAGGTTATATCTAGTAAGAATCTTGTTTTGGAGCACCAACCAAAGAAAGGCTTGAAGTTTGGGGGGAACATTGTAATTTCACACCTTAGCTAAGGTTGAGTTCTTTTGTCCTTGTTGATGTAATAACACCCCTTGTATGACTATGTAAACACTTGATCCATTAATAGATCCCTATATAAGTTGATATGGAAATTGGGGAGAATTTTTAATCCCTTTATTTTATATGTCTAGTTGTCTCTATGAGTCTTGGTTAAAATGTGGTAGGGGTGGATCTCTTACCCATTAAATTAAGCTTGCAAGACAGTGAACACACAAATTTTGTACGTCTACTTTTTTTTTGTAAAATAATTCTTAATGAATAGGTCCTCCCAAGACTAGATCATCCCATATATTGATTTATTTATCATCCCTTAGAAGCTAAGAGGCATGATTTAATATAATATCTTTAGCTTCCATGATATGTTTACAAATTGAGGAGGAGCCTACTATGTTTTTCATACTTTTTATAAGATAGATCCCATTAGAGTTTCTTATATATTTACATTTTAAGATTTACTTCCATGGAGATTTTGGTAGAGTGAGTAGATTCTAAAGTAACTTAGCACTTAGTGCCTTACTAACAATTATTATTTTTTAATTCCTAGGCCTCCCCATTCCTTTGGCTTGGTAATAGTCTCCCAACTGACCAAATACAACTTTTTCTTATCTAATTTTCTTTCCCCTTGCCATATAAAAGTTCTTAACATTGCATATAACTTCTACAAGATATATAAGGTTGCATGATACACCACCAATTGATATATAGGAATATTTTTTAATACTAATTTACTTAAAATAACTCTTCCAGCTAAACTCAACCAACCATTGTTATATTATTGTATTCTCCTTGACATATTTTCTAGAATTATATTTCAAGTTTCCCTTTTTTTATGGAAGCCCATAGCAACACCTAGGTAGTTAAAAGTATCACTATATTTGTGAAATCCCAAAATATGAGAGAAACCTCTACCTTATACTGTTGAAGTATTTATGGTGTAAAATTTTCTCTTTTGGGTATTTATCTTTGCCCTTGTGGCTGAACAAAAACAATCTAAAACTTCTTTGATCAACCTAACATTTAGTTTTGTGTCTTCCCCTAATAAAATAGTGTCATATACAAATTGAGCATGAGTTATTTTTCTATATTTTGTAGCTATTATAATTCTCAATATTTCTTTCTTTCTCAATTTGGTCAAGGTCCTCCCTAAAGTTTCAGGTAGAAGTATATAAAGGTAAGGTACGAGAGGACACTCTTGCCTTAATTCTATAGTGGATTTTAAAAAGTTAGTAGGTTACCCGTTGATTAGAGGGGCTATCCAAGGTCCTTCTATACAAGCTCTTATCTAGTCTATCATTTGAGCTAGAAATCCAAATTTGGTTAACACTTGTGTTAAAAATCCAATGTCTACTCTATAAAAGGCATTAGCCATATCAAGTTTAATGGCTATTATTTTATTTTTGGACTTGGCACTTGAGTGTAGGGCTTAATGAATAATTATAATGTTATCATATATTTGTTTCCATGGAATAAAACCCCCTTGTTTTGGCTCTATCAAACATATAATCTTCCTTTTAATTATATTTTCTATTATTTTAGTCATTATCTTATAAGAGCAATTGCACAAAGATATAGGTCTAAATTTGTCAAAAGTAATTGCATTTTTTTCTTTTGGAATTAAAGCTAAGAAAGTGGATTTGATTTCCCTAGATAGCTTACCTCTTATCCTTATCTCTTCTATCATTGCCAATAGGCCATATCCTACAATTTCATAAAACTATTGATAAAAATGGTTGGTGAAGCCATATGGTCTTGGAGCTTTGTCCTTGGTCAGTCAATGTATAACTTCTTCTAACTCTTATTTGGTTACTATTGAAGAGATATCTTCTCTGTCTCTATTTTTTAACAAAGGAGGAATATATGTTCAAGAGAGTTTCCTAAGCGTACTAATTTATTATTTTCTTTGTGAGAAGGGTCAAGTAATGATCTCTTGCTAGTTCCTTTATGATTGTCTAATCAAAATAAATTTCTTTAGTTTTGTGAATTTTTTTTATTGTATTTTTTTGGTAGTGTTGCATTGTTTTTAGGTGAAATAAATTTATGTTTCTATATCCTTTCTTGAGCCAAATCATTCTTGGTCAAAGTATCCAATGTGCATCTTCTTCTCTAAAAGCTTAATCCATTTCTCAGTTCAACCAGATTCTTCTCTCTTCCTGTTAAGGGGTTGGAGTTTGATCACCTATCTCTTAATCTACTTCCTCATTTTTTGTAGGAATATGCTTGACCTACTTTGAAATTTAGTCTTATTGGCAATCCAGTCCATAATAGATTTATTGAGATTAGAAATTTTTATTTTCCATACCTCTTAGGTATTGTTTGCACAAACATGTTGCTTCTAGATACTTTCTACTAAAGAGTCAAACTCTTGATACTCCATCCATTTTGAATTTTATTTGAAAGGAATACTCCTTTCCCAAGAGCACTATCATGTATATCCAAATAAATAGGATTACGATCTGAGACTAAAATTTGAATTATGCCACTCAATACAAGTGAATACGTGAATAGTATATCTTCTTGTAGCAAGAATATATCTAAACTTTTTACAATGAATTTAACCCAACTTCTATTTGTCCATGTAAATTTTCCATTTTTGGGGATTGTCCTGAAGTTTTTGCTTAGTTATAATTTGCATAACAAGGCCCTTAGAAGGATATTTTGAAGGAATGCCTCATTTTTTATTCCATTGGGCTAAAGTCACATTCAAATCCCCTGATATAATCAAATTTGGGGTCCTTTATTTTTATATTGATAGTAGTACTATTAGAAATTAAAATGTATACACTTAATATGTGACGTAGAATTCATAAGCGTATGTATAATTCTAATAACCTTATAAATTTTTAACATAAATATTTAAAAAATATGTAATGTGTTCCTTTTGTATTTTTCAAGGTTTTTCTTTAAGTACATAAATTACTTGTAGTTATCCAATAGGCATAGTTATATAATATTAATTTCATAAATTAATATTATTAAATTGGTTATATGGGATTAAAATAGGCCCTATCTGTATTATATCATGATTACACAGTAGTATTATAATAAATTGGGAATTATGCATGTATCGCTTGGTAATATTTGAGCCTAGTTATCCTTGAAATTTGAGGAATATAGCCTATTGAGTTAATATTATTTGATAAATAATATTATATGATTATTTTAAATATATTTTTATATATCCATTTAAAAATATTTTTATTTTAATAATAATCATCATCATTAATAAAGCTTGGAAAAAGTACAAGCCAAGAGCGAGCAAGGGCGAGGCATGAGCAAGAAGTAGGAAGCAGGAAGTAAAGTGTGAGAAAGAAGAGAGTATCACTTCTTATTGTTATAGATCATAGAAGTAACTCAAAAACTAAAGGATTCATGTGAAGAAAATCTAGGTAACATGGAAGGAAATATTTTTAAAATTTCTTATTGGAAGGAAGGATGCTCCAGTTGGAAGTAAGGATGACCTAGTTGGAAGTATCAATGATCTAGTTAGTGATAAGAGGAAGAGTTTAACAACCAAAATCTAACCAACCTAGGAGAAATACTTTTTTTTTGATAGGAGAAATATTGAAAAGGTTCTCCAAGATGTTTCTAGTTCAAGATTTATATTCACAAAGGCTTCACCACATTTAGAGTTCATAATGTTGCAGATATCCCTCAAGTGGACAGGAGTGGCCAATATCTCATAAAATCACTAGGGTTTACCTTGTACACATTTTCATATTAAAGGACACTTTGATATGGTCGCCCCATTTTCTTACATGCTCCATAAATGACCATAGCATATGGATTAACCCTATCTCTATCTTTAGAGGAAATGGATGTCAATTACATTACTAGTATAAGTCCATCTATACTAGTACTTAGACATACAACCTTTTAGTTTATGCATTACACCATGTATAAAATGATAGTGCTCAATTGTACCATATTCGTAATGGTTTAATTGAGGTGATTATCACTCCGCATGATATCCCTCACATGGATACCTAATGGTCATTCAAGGTACCATCACCAAATCCAATTTGCTAATGGGATCCAAACCTCCACGGTTGGAAGAGAGGATTCAAGTTACACCACTTGAATCTTTCCCAAAGACTCCTCATATTTGGGTCCACTTCGAAGATCCTTTATCAAAAGTACCTATTGCAAAACCCTTAAGTGTTTCTACACCACAAAAACCTCAGGGTTGGTTCCATACTTTAGGTTTTTCTATGCTTAGTTAACTAAGGATATTTGATATTCTCACAATGACACTGAGAGGGGGGGTGAATCAGTGTAACTATTTAAAATTTGAATCTGCAACTCTTAATGCTTAAAAATGCAAGCTTAAAAATAGATATAGCAAGTATAACAAAAGAGCATCACACAACACAAGATTTAACGAGGTTCACCGATTTGGCTACTCCTCAAATAATGACTGTTTGGACTACAATCCAAATCCAGCCTTTGCAAGGATTCAATCTTTACAAATAGTTTACCAAAACCCACTGGAAGGAGCACCAACCCCTGATTTATCTGCAACAACAGATAGGAGCACCAACCCCTTATACCAAGCACCAACTTGGATTTCTATTTTGAAAAATAGATTGACATAAAAATGCCTTCTCTTTTACAAGACCCTCACTGGTCTATTGCTCATTCAAATCAATCTCATAGAAGCATAAAGAGAATTGTTAGAAACTCAATATCTTCTATTGCATACTAAAACCTCTCTTTCAATTTTTCAAGAATAAAACCAGGTTTCAGTTCTGTAGCTATTTTTCTTACAGCACTCTTACCCAACCACACTTTTTGTTTTTCAAGATAAAACACGGTTGCAGTAACCTCACTTACTGCGCCTTTTCGATTCTTTATACTCGGTTTACTCGAACGGCTCTTTTCAAAATGGCTCTAATTTTCCCTCCAATTTTTCATGCATTCTCGGCTACGTTCAATCTGTCACACCCTCTCTGACGCTCTCTGTCTTCTAGCCGCTTTCTTTCTGACTCATTCTGATAGTCTACTCTGCTCATTCTGACAGCTTTTTCTGTGCAACCTGACAGCCTTTTTGCGTGTTTCGATGCTCTGTCATTCTTTTCTTTTATCCTTTACGTAACTGCCCTCTCGGCACCTTTACACTTTTTGATGGCACTCCTTTCAATTCTGAGTCAAACTTTCTCTTCTGCCCGCAACTGCCATTTCTGACACACGCAACCTCCGAGAGGATTTCTTGTTTATCGGGATTCTCTGTATTTCTGCACTTTTGCTAGCCTTGCAGCATCACGGCCCTGTAACAGCCGTTCTTGTCTTTAATGCACTGTAACTGCCACCTGTAGCTGTAGTTCTAACTCCAGTTAACTCTTACCTAACTGGCTGCATGATTTTCTTCTGCACTTACCCCGACAACTGTCACTGTGTAAGCTTCTCGGCTTTTACCTGCGCAACTAAGACATGTCGCGATATCGCGACATTTCTGCCCATTTGACCTTTTCTAGACAGTTGACCGTGAAAACCTGACCTGTCGCGATATCGCGACGTTCTTCGCCTCCTAGTCCTTATCTCGGCATGCAACCGCGAAAATAGAACATGTCACGAAATCGCGACGCATTTGCTGCCTCTAGCTCTTTTCTGTCTCCTACCCGCAAAAATGGGACATGTCATGAAATCGTGACACATTCGCTGCCTCTCGCTCTTTTCTACCTCTTGCCCATGAAAATGGGACATGTCACGAAATCGTGACACATTCGCTGCCTCTCGCTCTTTTCTGCCTCTTGCCCGTGAAAATGGGACATGTCACGAAAATCGCGACACTTTCTGCTATCGAGCTCTTTTTCCTTGCACCGCGAAACTGGACATGTCACGAAATCGTGACACTTTTCGCTTTTCTGCATTCTACTTTGCTTGCACCCGTGAAAATGGAACATGTCACAAAATCGTGACACCTTTCGCTGCCGTACACTTTTCTCCGCATGCCTCAACGAAATCAAAACATGTCACGAAATCGCGACGCTTTTCGCTACCATAGTCTTTTCTCTGCCTCTGAAATTCAACATGTAGCGAAATCGTTACACTTTTCATGTACTCTTTCTCTTCATGCACTAGCAAAATCCAACATGTAGCGAAATCGCTACAACTTTTTGACTTTGCACTTTTTCTTTGCTTTGGCCAGTGAAAATCCAACATGTAGCGAAATCGCTACAACTTTTTGACTTAGCACTTTTTCTTTGCTTCGCCAAAATCCAACATGTAGCGAAATCGCTACACTTTTTTGCCTTATTACTTCGAACTCCAAACATGTAGCGAAATCGCTACACTTTTCATCCTTGGCGCTTCTTCACCGAACTTGTCGTGAAATCGTGACACTTTTCATTGCCTGCGCCTTTACTCGAAACATGTCATGAAATCGTGACAGTTTTTCAACTTTGCTTCTTTCCTTCCAGTATGTCATGAAATCGTGACAGCTTCTTCAGCTTTTCTCTCTCCTTCGATATGTCGCGAAATCATGACATTTTTGGCTGCGCCTTCTCTCTCCTCGTTTGTCGCGAAATCATGACATTTTTGGCTGCGCCTTCTCTCTCCTCGATTTGTCGTGAAATCATGACATTTTTGGCTGCGCCTTCTCTCTCCTCAGCTTTGTCACGAAATCACGATAGAAAACATGTCGCGATATCGCGACAGCTTTCTTACTTGTCTTTTTCTGCAAATTTTTGAATCTGGGCCACTTCTTTCTTCTTGGAAATTCATTGTACTTGTTCTGACTGACCTCTGAACTACATCAACTGCATCAATCTGTCTATGTTGACAACAATGACAATACTTTTGCAATACTTTTGCACCTTGCTCAACAATCTCCCCCTTTGGAATTGTTGGCAACACATGTGCAATTTCAATTTCTATAATTCTTCTCCCCCTTTGCCAATAATACCAAAGGGCTGCTGCACTCCTCCCCGAGTCTATGCACAACATTCTCAGGCATAAATAATTTAATGCTCCCCTGAGAATGTGTTCCCCATAGCTAATCAGTGCTTGGGTAGTGTGACCACTCCCAGCTTACTCCGAAGGTACTCAAAAACTTCCTTGGGCAATGGTTTTGTGAATATATCTGCTACTTGCTCTGTGGTTGGAACAAACTCCAATTTGACCTCTCCTTCTGCAACTTTATCTTTCAAAAAGTGATACCGGATTGCAATATGTTTGGTGCGGGAATGCATAACCGGATTCTTTGAGATGTTGATTGCACTAGTGTTATCACATTTAACTGAAATTGGCTCATTGAAGTGAATACCAAGATCTTTCAGATGTTTGTCTCATCCATAATATCTGTGTACAACATGTTGTTGCTGCAATGTATTCTGCCTCTACTCGTGGATAGAGAGACTGATTCTTGTTTCTTGTTGTGCCATGCTACCAGTTTATCTCCAAGATAAAATGCTCCTCCACTGGTACTTTTTCTGTCATCAATACATCCTGCCCAATCTGCATCAGAATATGCAAAAAGAGTGAAGTATTTTCCTTTTGGATACCATAGCCCATACTCCATAGTACCCTTGAGGTACCTAAAAATCCTTTTCACAGTTGTCACATGAGTCTCTTTGGGACTAGCTTGAAATCTTGCAACCATGCAAACGCCTGTAAGATATCCGGTCTGGTGGCTGTCAAATACAACAGGCTCCCAATCATAGATCTGTACATTGTTTGATCAACATCTGGAGATTTGTCATCCTTGCTCAACTTGCAACTTGTTGTCATGGGAGTGCTAACAAGCTTACTATCCTCCATTGTGAACTTTTTCAGCATTTCTTTCACATATTTAATTTGAGAAATAAAAATCCCCTTTTCAGTTTGATTAACTTGCAGTCCGAGGAAATATGAAAGTTCACCAATCATAGACATTTCAAATTCTTTCTGCATTTTATTTGCTATGTCTTTGCATGATTCATCATTGCTGCTCCCAAATATTATATCATCTACATAAACAACAAGGACAATGAAATTGCCATTCTCAGTTTTGATATATAAATTGCTATCCACCATACCTTTCTTGAATCCTTGCTTAGTGAGATAGCTGTCCAATCTTGCATACCAAGCTCTAGGTGCTTGTTTCAAGCCATACAATGCTTTCTTCAGCTTGCAAACAAAGTTAGGATTATCACAGAGTTGAAAACCATCAGGTTGTTCAATATACACTTCTTCTTCAAGATTTCCATTTAGAAATGCTGATTTCACATCCATCTGATAAACTTTGAAATTCCTATGAACTGCTAAAGCCAGAAATAGTCTGATTGCTTCAAGTCTGGCCACTGGTGCAAAAGTTTCTTCAAAATCAATCCCTTCAACTTGAGCATATCCTTTACTGACCAATCTTGCTTTATTCCTTACAACCTGTCCGTCTTCATTCAATTTGTTTCGAAATATCCATTTAGTACCGATTATGTTTTTATTTTCAGGCCTTGGTACTAATTCCCATGTTTTGTTTTTCTCAATTTGATCTAGTTCTTCATTTATTGCCTCCATCCAACTTTCATCCGTGCTTGCTTCAATAATATTTTTGGGCTCAATGTTGGATAACAGAGAGTAGTTGTTTACTACTCTTCTTCTTGTTTGAATGCCAACTCGTGGGGTCCCCAATAATTTGCTCTCTGGGATGATTTTTCTGCCATGCCTGTTTTGGATTTCCTGTTTTCTTCTATTTCTAAATCATCTGAATCTGATTTCTGTCTCTCTTCTTTTTCTTGATCTTCATCCTCTTCAATAAATTCTTCATAAGTCGGGTAGTTTTCATTATGGCTGATTTCTTGTTTCCTACCTTCATCAACCTTAACATCCGCACTCTCCACAATTTTCTTTAGTCTTTTGTTGTAGCATGTGTAGGCTTTGCTTTTTGTTGAGTAACCAAGAAAAATTCCTTCATCAGCTCTATCTTCAAACTTGCCAAGATTGTCTTCAGTTCGTTTAATGTAACACTTGCTGCCGAACACTTTGAAGTATTTTGTTGTAGCCTTTTTGCCAAACCACAGTTCATAAGGTGTTTTGCTTTCATGCGGCCTCAACATGCACCTATTCTGGATGTAAACTGCAGTATGAACTGCCTCTTTCCAAAACCTGTCAGCAATTTTGCTCTCTGTCAACATGGTCCGTGCCATTTCTTGCATAGTTCTGTTCTTTCTTTCTACTACTCCATTCTATGAGGTGTTCTTGCTGCCAAAAACTGTCTTCTAATCCCATGTTTTTCACAGTATTCTGCAAACTCATCTGAAATAAACTCTCCTCCTCTATCTGATCTTAAACATTTAATTCTTTTTCCCGATTGATTCTCAACAAGATTTTTGAAAGTTTTGAACATCTCAAAGGCTTCTGATTTAAGTTTCAAAAATAGTACCCATGTCATTCTGGAATAGTCATCTATACACAACATAAAATATTTGTATCCATTTATGCTTTCCGTTCTCATGGGTCCACATAAATCCGTGTGAATTAGTTCTAACGGCTTGCTCGTGAAGTACTCTTTTGCTTTGAAAGTGGCTCTGGTTTGCTTCCCCTTTTGGCATGACTCACAAATGCTATTTGAAGGTTTACCAATAGTGGGTATGTCTCTTACTACCCTTTTTGAGCTGATTTTTACCAGATTATCAAAGCTTATGTGACCGAGTCTCTTGTGCCATAGCCAATTTTCTTCTTCCTGTCCAACCAAGCAAGCTCCTTCTGAAGTCTCTGAGAGAGTATACAGATTTCTAGAAGTTCTCAGTCCAGTAGCTATCAACTTCCCATTTTTTGTCTTTCTTACTTCACAACCTCCGCTTCTTGAAAATTACTTCATGACCTCTGTCACAAATTTGACTTACACTTAGTAAGTTATGCTTCAGACCAACCACAAAAAGGACTTCTTTAGAGTTGATTTTTCCGTCACTTAACTTAACTGATCCTTTACCCACTATCTTGGCTCCATCATTATTTCCAAATTTTACAGAACCACCTTCGTATGTCTGTAACTTATCAAACTTCTGTTTATCTCCTCGTCATATGACTGGAGCATCCACTATCCGGGAATCCATGGTGCAGATTTGTTCTGGGCTTTGAGAGTTGTTTGAACGATCAAGGATTCCTTATCTTTCTTAGGTTGCTCCTTTTCTTTCCACTCGTGATTTGATAAGCAGATTTGGTCACTTGTTTTACCTTCTCCCTTTCATTGGCTTGTGCCTATTTTTCGAGAAATTTTCCTGTTTTGTTTCAATCCAGGTTGGTTGAAACTTTCTTCCCTGATATTTATTTCCTGCAAAAGAGCTACGACAATTTCTTGCAATATGTCCGAAGTTATGACAGTTATAACATTCTACTGCATAATCTATTAAAGGAGAAAAAACATTTCTACTAGTGAAATTCATTTGTCCTACATTATATCTACAATTTGAAATTTTATGACCATATGCATTACATTTAAAACAATAACCGATAAAAGGAACGAGTGTACCGGGTAATGGTTTTTGCCATGTTGTAGTAGGAGCCATGGGTCTTCTTCTTCTTTGATATGTGACTTTGGTGAATCCATCATTGGCAGTACTCCTTTCATGCTTGGCCTTATGGTTTTCTTTTGCATGATACGGTTTTTCTTGATCAACCCTGATCTTATCTTTATTCTTTATTGGTTCTATAGTTATAGCCTTTGATTCCTTTGAGGATTCTCCTTCATCAAAGCCCAAACCAAATTTGATGCCTGTAGGCCTTTGGTTATTTAACATTTTATTCAACTTTCAGTAATCTGTCTTCAAATTTATGATGACAACTCAATTTCCGATTCATCTCTTCTAGCTGCATCCTTAATCCAACTATGTCTTCTTCTAGCTTATTGCACTCATCTATTTTCATGGTTAGTTGTACTTCAAAATCTTTAGACTTTTTCTTAAATTCTTCAGTCTGTACTTTCAAACTGATTATTAATTCGTTGGCATCCTCAAATTTTCTTGAAATCTTTTTATTCTTTTTCCTTTCTGTACTTAACTCTTCAAGTGCAGCAACCAACTCACCTTCCAGATCTACCTCAGCCTCATCCTCTAATTTTTCATCACACTCCTGGGTTTCCTCTGTTCTTTCTTCTTCAAAAGCCATGAACAAGGCTTCACCAGTTTCTTCTTCAGAGTCCTCACTGGAGTTGTCTTCAGAAGAGTCAACATTCTTGGAAATGAAACTTTTCTTCTTGAAGTTCCTTTTTCTAAAATGTGGTTTCTTCTTCCATACACTTCTTTCTTGGTGTGTCCCTTCATCACTTTTGTTTTTCTCATTCATTGGGCATTTAGCTGCAAAGTGCCCGATGCCTCCACAGTTGAAACACTTGAACGGTAGCTTACCTCTGTACTTTCCTTTTCCCTTTATTAGTTTCCTAACAAAGTTTGCTTCAGTTTCATCTGTAGATTCTTCTTCCTCAGATTCTTGTTTAGCTTTTATATTTTTCTGTGCTTGGAAAGCAGCTTCTCTGTCTGAGGGCTTAGTTTGTCCTATTCTCATTTCATATGTTGTTAAAGAACCATGCATTTCATCCATGCTAAAAGTATTTAAATCTTTAGCTTCTTCTATAGCAAAAACTTTAGCATCAAATCTTTTATGGAGAGTTCTTAGTACCTTTTTCACAACAACTGCATCTTCTATTTCCTCACCGAGTCCTCTAATCGCATTGATGATTCCATTTACTCTCAGCATATAGGCCTCTATGTTCTCATCATCATTCATCTTTAATGCTTCGAACTGGGCTCGATGGGTTTGTAGCTTGGCTTCCTTGATCTTGCCATCTCCTTCATGAATGCTCTGTAGTTTGTCCCATATGTCTTTTGCTGATTTACAGCTCATGATCCTTATCAATTCACTGTCTACTAACCCACACATAATAGCATTCTTAGCTTTAGAGTTGTTCTCAAACTTTTTCTTCTCAGCCGCATCTGTTGGAGGAGCAGAGGGTATTGTGTATCCATTTTCAACAGATTCCCAAATGTCATATCCCAATGCACATAGATATGTCTGCATCCTGAGTCTCCAGAAAGAGTAATTTGTTCCATCGAACAAAGGAGCTTTGTTGGAAGAAAATCCTTCACCACCGGCCATTGTGTATCTTCCAAGATCACCTTAGCTGATTAAGCTTGTTCAGGTACCTTGCTCTGATACCAATTGATATTCTCACAATGACACTGAGAGGGGGGGTGAATCAGTGTAACTATTTAAAAATTTGAATCTGCAACTCTTAATGCTTAAAAATGCAAGCTTAAAAATAGATATAGCAAGTATAACAAAAGAGCATCACACAACACAAGATTTAACGAGGTTCACCGATTTGGCTACTCCTCAAATAATGACTGTTTGGACTACAATCCAAATCCAGCCTTTGCAAGGATTCAATCTTTACAAATAGTTTACCGAAGACCCACCTGGAAGGAGCACCAACCCCCGATTTATCTCGCAACAACGAGATAGGAGCACCAACCCCTTATACCAAGCACCAACTTGGATTTCTATTTTGAATAATAGATTGACATAAAAATGCCTTCTCTTTTACAAGACCCTCACTGGTCTATTGCTCATTCAAATCAATCTCATAGAAGCATAAAGAGAATTGTTAGAAACTCAATATCTTCTATTGCATACTAAAACCTCTCTGTCAATTTTTTAGAATAAAAACAGGTTTCAGTTTTGTAGCTATTTTTCTTACAGCACTCTTACCCAACCACACTTTTTTGTTTTTCAAGATAAAACACGGTTGCAGTAACCTCACTTACTGCGCCTTTTCGATTCTTTATACTCGATTTTCTCGAATGGCTCTTTTCAAAATGGCTCTAATTTTCCCTCCAATTTTTCATGCATTTACGGCTACGTTCAATCTGTCACAGCCTCTCTGACGCGCTCTGTCTTCTAGCCGCTTTCTTTCTGACTCATTCTGACAGTCTACTCTGCTCATTCTGACAGCTTTTTCTGTGCAACCTGACAGCCTTTTCTACGTGTTTCGATGCTCTGTCATTCTTTTCTTTTATCCTTTACGTAACTGCCCTCTCGGCACCTTTACACTTTCTGATGGCACTCCTTTCAATTCTGAGTCAAACTTTCTCTTCTGCCCGCAACTTCCATTTCTGACACACGCAACCTCCGAGAGGATTTCTTGTTTATCGAGATTCTCTGTATTTCTGCACTTTTGCTAGCCTTGCAGCATCACGGCCCTGTAACAACCGTTCTTGTCTTTAATGCACTGTTCTGCCACCTGTAGCTGTAGTTCTAACTCCAGTTAACTCTTACCTAACTGGCTGCATGATTTTCTTCTGCACTTACCCCGACAACTGTCACTGTGTAAGCTTCTCGGCTTTTACCTGCGCAACTAAGACATGTCACGATATCATGACATTTCTGCCCATTTGACCTTTTCTTGACAGTTGACCGTGAAAACCTGACCTGTCACGATATCATGACGTTCTCCGCCTCCTAGTCCTTATCTCGGCATGCAACCACGAAAATAGAACATGTCATGAAATCACGACGCATTTGTTCCCTCTAGCTCTTTTTTGTCTCCTACCCGCGAAAACGGGACATGTCACGAAATCGTGACACATTCGCTACCTCTCACTCTTTTCTACCTCTTGCCCATGAAAATGGGACATGTCATGAAATCGTGACACTTTTTGCTCTCTTTCTTGCCCGTGAAAATGGGACATGTCACGAAATCGTGACACTTTTTGCTACATCGAGCTCTTTGTCTTCACTTGCCCACGAAAATGGGACATGTCACGAAATCATGACACTTTTTGCTTTCCTGCATTCTACTTCGCTTGCACCCACGAAAATGGAACATGTCATGAAATCGTGACACATTTCGTTGCCGTACACTTTTCTCCGCATGCCTCAACGAAATCGAAACATGTCATGAAATCGCGACACTTTTCTGCCTTAGTCTTTTCTCCGCATGCCTCATTGAAATTGGAACATGTCACGAAATCGTGACACTTTTTGCTATCGTACTCTTTTCTCTGCATGCCTTAGCGAAAATCCAACATGTAGCGAAATCGCTACAACTTTTCGACTTGGCACTCTTTCTTTGCTTCGACCAACGAAAATCCAACATGTAGCGAAATCGCTACAACTTTTTGACTTAGCACTTTTTCTTTGCTTCAACGAAAATCCAACATGTAGCGAAATCGCTACACCTTTTTGACTTAGCACTTTTCTTGCTTCTGCCAGCGAAACTCCAACATGTAGCGAAATCGCTACAACTTTTCATCCTTGGCGCTTCTTCACCGAACTTGTCATGAAATCGTGACACTTTTCATTGCCTGCGCCTTTACTCGAAACATGTCACGAAATCATGATAGTTTTTCAACTTTGCTTCTTTCCTTCCAACATGTCACGAAATCGTGACAGTTTCTCCAGCTTTTTCTCTCTCCTCCGATATGTCACGAAATCGTGACATTTTTGGCTGCGCCTTCTCTCTCCTCAGTTTTGTCATGAAATCATGACATTTTTGGCTGCGCCTTCTCTCTCCTCAGTTTTGTCATGAAATCATGACATTTTTGGCTGCGCCTTCTCTCTCCTCAGTTTTGTCGCGAAATCGCGACAGAAAACATGTCGCGATATCGCGACAATTTTCTTACTTGTCTTTTTCTGCAAATTTTTGAATCTGGGCCACTTCTTTCTTCTTGGAAATTCACTGTACTTGTTCTGATCGACCTCCCGAACCGCATCAATCGCATCAATCTGTCTGTGTTGACAACAATGACAATACTTTTGCAATACTTTTGCTGCACCTTGCTCAACAATATTGCCCATAGTTGCAACAAAAATTAAAACCCAAATTGAAACATTATATCTTTAATTTCTTCTCTCTCATTATAATTTTTAGCATTCTTTTAGTTTACATGTATAAAATAAAGTGTAACATCTACTTTTAATATGTTGTACATAAACTTTAAAACATACATTTCATATTGAGAGGAGCATATTAATGCTAAAGCTATAATTAATGAAAGCACTATATCAATTTCCTCTTTTTAATACTTAGAAAAAAATATCTATTCGTAGTAAGGAAATAAATTCTCATTTCATAATTGAGTACATATTAAATTTACCATGTCCATCTCAATTAGTAGACAAAACTACTTGTTTAATCATTATTCAACAAGTTTATTTCTTTCTTTACAGATATCATAAATAAAAAGCTTCCCAAAATCCATATTGAAACTCTCCTTGATCAATATCTCCTTGGTTTTATTTGAGAAGTGGATAAGTAAGGGATTATGACAACTCCTTTATGATAAGAATGCAAACCTAAATGCATATTTATTTTCAATGCATCTAGAAATAAAGTATGTATTCTCTTCTTTCATCCATTTGAAAACAAGGAGGAAAACCCCATAATTTTCCTCAAGCAAAAAAAATTCATTCAATGCAAACATTGTACTCATATTTTACACTTCTATTTGTAATTTAAAGAAACCCGCATAAGTTTCATTTTATCCATTGGACTCCATGTCCAAATACCAATTCATAATTTCCATAACAAGAGTAAGAATTTTCTTTATCAATTAAAATAAAGCATATAACATTCCAATATCTACAATAATGCAAAATAAAACATTCCTATAGTTCATTACAAGGGGACATATTTCCTACTTACCACTAATTAAGAAAAATACCTCTAGCATTATTTTTCCATAACAAAATAATCAAAAACTTTTTTTAAATAAAGAAAACAACTATGCACCCAAAATGTTTAATGCCTTTTTAATATTAAGAACATGAAATATCTAAATTGCTAATCAAGGTTAACTACTACCCAAGTTAATATTGTTATATTATTTAATCCAAAAGAACCTTCCAATAAAGCAAATTTGATATCTAATCATTTTTAAACACTAATATTAATCTTCCATAAGATAACTTACTAAAAATATATTAGGCCTTTTGTAGTGCATAAAATAAATATGAATCACTTCCCATAATTTGGTGGACAACAAACAACAAACAATTCTCAAACCAATGTATAGAAATGAATCAACCTATTGTCAATTCTACCCAAATTTCATGTGCACAACGAACAACATCAAACTCTCATAAACTAGGGCACATGATAAAATTAAATAATAGCATTCACTACCCATTACTAGGTGCACGAGTAGCAAATAAATTTCATCAAAACCAAATTGCATAAGGCTAAAAGAGAATAAATAATTCTAAAATATCTTTCACTATTCTTCTCCAGGAAAATGACGAACATCATACATTCTCCAAAATGAAGGCACATAAACCATTCAATACACTTAACAATATCTATGAACATCAAATGCTCACCAAAATAAAGGCATATAAAACTATCAAGGGCATCTTAGGTATATCTTAAACCTAGTATTATTCATTTAAGGATGGTGCTAACTGAATATTGCCCCACATAAAAATAACCTAGTTTCCATTACGCATTATCCCAACTACAGGCCGAGGTGACAGACGTTACAATCAATCAATAATGAAAGCTTAAATAAATAAAATATTTTCACTAAAGCTAAGAGACTAAAAAAATTATTCATGCCAAGAAAGGAATACATTTTTAGTATGCTAGCTTAAGAGAAACACAAGCTTGGAATTCATTCTTGAAATATTCCCAAAGGATAATACCTATCAAGACAAATCTGGGTAAAAATAATAGATAGCAACACTGGTTTAAGAACATCCATTTTCTATGGAGATTGATTTCAACCAATGAAGAGCAAGGTAAACAAAACCTACCTTTAATCCTTGCAAGCTCTACTATTCAAAGTGCCCAAGTGATACATCCATCACTAATCTGCAAATAGATATGGTCCTACCTCTCCTCTCTGTCTTCTAATGCTCGTTGGCCCTATTGCTTTTTCTCCTCACAAAAAACCCCATTTTATTTATTTATCAAATGTTTAAGGTGCAAGGTTTTAGTTCAATCATTTTTTGGTAATGAAATCTCCAATCACCCAACAAAACAACTCACTTTTTTTAAGCATTTTAATTAATACAAATATCTTCCACAATCTTATCGTATCTTTCATATTTTAAACATTTCCAATTTTCTAATGTTTTAAGAAATATTATTGTAAATATTAATAGGTCCATTTTATTAATATTCAATACAACATTAGAACTATTAATTATAAAATATAATTACAAGTATTAATAAGTCCCCTTATTAATATGTAAAGCAACCTTAGAAATATTGATAATTATAAATATTAATAAGTCCACCTTAATAATATAACATTAGAAATCATGAAGTACTTTAACCAATTTACTTCCAAAACAAAGATATTCTTATCACATGAAGCATCCAATCACAAGTGCAAGGAAGGTAAACACACAAACCCAAAATGGCATAATACACCACCAATCCCTACTACTCCTATACAGTATGCAAAAGAGTTTATGATAACTTCTACAATGTATGGATTTTAGGTGATGATGACTACCTTCAATCACAACTATATGAATGTAAACTATATGCGGTAATAATTTATTACCCTGGGTACATCTTACCCTAGAGCCATTTGTCACATCATTTTCCTTTTCTCGATATCTCATTCTTGGTGGTTGACTTCCTCACCCACCCATAAGAGCACCTGGTCCTACATCCAAGCACAACATCAATAGTACCATATCCACATATCATATAATCAAAACAACAAATGCATAAAATCATTCAAATGCATCAAAACTAAGTATTAAATCATCATTTATCAATGCAAAATTTATCTCATAAAAGTGTCTTGTCAAGGTGGGTCATAATAAAGAGTGGATCTATAGAAAAACATATCCAAATATAATAATGATATGATTGAACATGATATATTGGGTCTTAAAACAAATAGTTAATATGTAAGTTCCATTGATATTGACTAGTTTTTTTTTTTTTTAAATTCAAAATTTGATCAAGTGGAAGAGGGGATTGAATTCAAATTACTCCATGAATTTTCTTCCAAAAGGATTTTTCTTCATTATCTTCTCCAGTTCAAAAATAGGGTACAAAATAATGGTTCAAGGCCATTAGTTTAGGGGTAAAGTTACATTATGTTTAATACCATGGAGTGAGGATTCCTATATGGAGATAGATATTATTAAAAGAATTTTGATATGGATTAGGATTTCTAGACTTCCTTATCAATCATCAATAAGGAGGTTTTAAATAATATTAGCAATACTCTAGGCAAGTTCATCTAAGAGGGACCAATTACTAAGTGTTAGACTAACCACTGCACCTCAAGAATTTGACTTAGTGGACTAACTGCCTTGTGAAGTGTTCAATATAGAGATTTTATTGGACACTAACACCTTGAGGTTTTGGTGTAATAGAAACTCTATAGTGGTTTCAGAGCCTCACCCTAGGATCAAATCCCCCTAAGTCATGTCAGAGAGGGAGTGTTGTACTAACCACCACACCTTGAGAATTTGACATAGTGAACTAACCACCACCCTAGGCCCTAGGACTAATTGCCCTGTGAGGTGTTCAGATACAAAGATTGTATTGGACACTAATGCCTTGAGGTTTTGGTGATGAGTGCTAACTCATGTATATTTTATGGAAAGTTTAATCTATCCTTTATCCGTAAATATATGAAAATTAATGTGTTTTGATGATTATTATATCTTATTTGTATGATTTATGAGTGAATTTGATTTATAATATTAAAGTGATATATGCCTATATTTTACACAAATTGTGCAAGTTTTCTGTATGTTTTCAGTAGATAAATGTTGCAGGATTTTTATGGAAGATGTTGTAGCAAAAAATAGGTTAGATGCCAAATTTTGGACAAATCAGTTGCATGAAGGTGCGCTAAGAAGCCGCATGAAAGTGTGTCACGAAAAGGTGCTACAGAATACAACTATAGAAAGGTGTTATGAAAAACACTTACATAAATATGTTATACAAAAGTACATACTGAAAGGATCTACATAAATAATGTTTATTGAATAAGTCATTTGATGCACTGGAATTCCATGTCCAAGGACAATGTAGTAGCATCACATAGATTATACAGTCAATATAATTTTTAATGTGGTGGCATTAATATTTGGCATATGATTTAATCCATGTTGTATAGTTTGTAACGTGACATTAAAGATATATTTTGTTAAAGTTGTTAAGTTGTCAAGATTCGAACAAAACCTTAATTTGTATTTTCCTTGAGAATAGGACAAACAGTTGTCCTATCTTGTCAACAAGTTATTCAAATTTAGGATATTCATTATGTACACTTGTCAAATATGCCACTTGGATAATTTTGATTGTAATAAGTCCAAGGGTAGTTGTTAGCGTGTCTTAATTATAGCATATATTTGTTATGAAAGATTAGAATTCAAATATTCAAGAATTTAAACTATAATAAATGGCAAAAGAGAATTTTATTGTAAAATATCCAAGTGATATTATAAAAGATAAGGTAGATACCTTTAGAAAGGTCTAATAGTATATTGTATACAATTTTACAAGTTGTTATTCTGAAGGTCTAATGTTCGAAGAAGTATACTGCATAGTTTTTCCGTATGAAGAGTTAGAATTCATCAATAAAGTAGTATTTTCTTCCATGATTCCAACAATGGTATTTTGTATCTTTGCATGATTTATTTATCTTTGTAAACTTTCTTTTTACTTTCCTGCATCAATGAATTAAATAGCATTAGATTAGTAGAATGAAATATTAGTTACTGAAATAAATTAGAATAGAGGAGAAGAGAATTACACTATCTTCTACAAGGTAGGGCCCACTCCAAATAGTCAGTCCCTTGCTCTCTATCTCTTGAAATAGAGTAGAATTAGTTAGTAAATAGAATTAGTCTTAGACTATAAGATAAATTATTATAAAATAAATCAACTAGTTAAAATTATAAATGCATTATTAGATTGCACGTGGATCCACAACACATAGAATTAGTCTACATCATAATTGCACTTTTAATATTTCATTTTATTTCTTGTAATTTTTATTTCCTACAACCGAAACTAAGAAAACATAATCAAGTCAAATATTAATGATTATGGAATAATCTATACAAGATTTATTGTTCTTTAAATTATTAAACTTAGATTGATAAATTTCATGTATGAGATACAACTCGACATTTTGGTGCCATTACCAGGGAGAAAAGTGTCCTAATTTTTTATTAGAGTATGTTGGGGTGAGAAGGATACTTACCTGTGTGATTGACAAGGAGTCATCATATAGTTCAAGGTTGGGACAACAGGGTTTCAAAAAGTGTCTTCATCTCAATACTTCTAGGTTCCATTTTCTTAGGATCAATTTTTACTACTTTCCTAGTTAGCATTTGATTTCAACAAGAAATTTTAATTTATGGTTGTCACAGACTTAGGTATGGGTTCTCTAACCTTGTGAAAACAAGGAAGTAGGTGTGACAAAATCACACTGAAATGTTCCTTAAAATCAAGTTGTGACAACTACTTAGCTTTTATTTCAGCATTTTTTCAAAGCATTGGGTGATTTTTGTTACTTACTTAGGTCTGGGTTCTCTAACCTTGTGAAAACAAGGAAGTAGGTGTGAAAAAATCACACTAAAATATTCCTTAAAATCAAGTAGTAACAAAAATTTAACCTTTTATTTCAACACTTATTTTTTGCAAATTTACTTTTTAGCACAATGTGGTTGTTATCTACTTAGGTCTGGGTTCTTTAACTTGTGAAAACAAGCAGTAGGTGCGACAATTTCATACCGAAGTGTTCCTTAAAATCAAGTAGTAACAACACTTTACTTTCCCTTATTGTGCTAAAATTGGCTAGAAAATCAGACCTAGTTTTAGTGGCAGTAAGAACTATTTTAGAATAGTAATTTTACTTTCCCTTGATGTGTTAATATTGGCTGGAAATTTAGACCTAGTCTTAATAATAGTAAGACTGTTTAGCTCAAATTTATTTTTTAAAAATTGCATCTTGGAAAACAGAAACAAAAACAAAACAAAAATTGAAAAAAAATGATAAAGAAGTAAAAGTTTCTAATGGTAAAGAGTTATTTTCAACATGATTTAATAGACCTCAAAAAATTGTTTCTGGAATAAGAAATCAACCTACTTTTTGAAAAAAGACATAAGTCATCTGGAAAACAATGGGATTATATGTGGGAATGCCTTGATCTCATTAGGAAAAGAACACAAGAATTGAGCAACATTGAGAGGATTGATATAATTAAAGCCCTAGGGCCAGATTCTCATTCCCCTTATCTTGATCTTGTGAGGAATTATGAACATTGGCTAGGAGATAGGAGAGCGAGCGTGAATTCAATTACGTATCCTTGGGAGAAATAATTTGAGGATTCCATTACTATCCACAAGTTCCTAGTAGACATAGAAAACAAAGAAGTGAACCTATAATACAATAGAAGATATAACAAAACTTCTATAATTATACACTTTAGAGAATTGTACCATGATTTACGTTATGAATTACAGCTTGAAAGTCTCATATCAAATAAAAAATAATATTTTATTGTTCAATTGATTTATCTTATGAAACAATATTTTGATTTTAAGTAGGAATATTACATGACCCATGAAAAACTAGACCCAATTAATGATATTCACAAGCTATTTAAGGAGGAATGAATAATTTTTATTGCAAAAAATTTAAGATCTTTGAAAATTTATGAGTAGACCTAGAGATTCAAGGGGAAGATTCATCAAATTTTGTAAAGAAAACTCTAGTGAAAAGTTTGATAATTCTAGATCAAAAGAGACTGAGATTCCAGTAATTGGAGATTCTCTAGAAGAACAAGTTGAGCTACCATTGACTCTACTAAATCAAAATCTTGAATCATTTTTATTCCCAGAACCTAAATTTGATAATCACATTGATCCATCAACTATCTTTTCATAATTTAACCAAGTCCAATCTTAGAGTTCATCCAATCAGTCATGGCTGACCAAGCTAGTAAACATGGGGAAGTAGATGGAAATCCAAGGAGGGATAGGCAAAGGAATGATGATCATGGAGAAATAGAAAATCAAAGAAGGGGTAGGCAAAGAAATTTTTTTGCCTTCCCAATTTCTTCTTCAATAGATAGGCTAACAAGAGAACCAAAACCAGTCTCTGTTGTTGTTTTTCCTACCTTCCATGGGAAACCACATGAAGATCCTAATGCTTTTCTCTTTGAGTTTGAAGTAGTGTGTCAAGCCTATTTTATACCATGGATGAACAAAAACTGAGACTGTTTTCTTCTACCCTTAAGGATACAACTTTAAGATGGTTTATGGGTCTAAGCAAAAGTGTTTGCAACTAATAGGATGGAAACCATGGATTAAAAGACATATTCCTTGAAAGATATCAAGATTATTGTATAGTTAGGGATAACAATGTTGAGTTCTTCCATATGAAACAATGAGAAGAAGAATCCCTTGAGGATTATATTGAAAGATTTTAGTTTGTAGGATCTAGAGTGAAATGAAGATATATTAAAAGAAAATTTTCTAAAAGGATTAAAAGATATCCTTGATGTTTTAAAACTTATGGCTAAGGGGGATATTCATCTAATGGAATTTTAAGAGATTGTGAATATTTGTAGAAATTATTCAAGGAATAAACCTCTAAGTAACAACAAATACCCATCCACAGGTGGAGGAGTAACAAGAGCATAAATTGGTAATATGTTGGAAAGCTTAAAAAATGATTTGTTAAGTACATTAACTACATCTCTTGAACTCATGGATAAGAAACCAAAAGAATAAGATATTGAGAAGATATACTGTCATAGATGTATAAAAAGATACAACTTGAGGGAATGCCCTCTCAACATTACAAATATTTCTAACATTTTTGCTGCTTGTAAAATATGTGATAAGAATCATAGCATAGAAAACTATAAGTATATTTCAACTGTGAAATCTACTATAAAAGAACCCAAATTTAGATTGGTATGGTATTGGATTTATATCGAGAAGACTCAAATTTATTGAGAGGTGATTAACTGATGATTAAGGAGGGGCATTTTTTGTAGGAGTGCCCAAAATATTGAACTTGTTTCGGCCATATTTCACTCATCTGAAATCAGATTGAGTTGAAATTTTGAGGGTAGATGTTTGAAAAATCCTAGAACGTCTCCACCAATTTTTATATTATTTGGATAAACACAAATCCTAGCGCATACCTATGTGTGAACGAGATTTTTGGCAAGCGACTATGCGAGGGTTTCCTCCGGGTTGAGTGCAAGCATCTCCAGAGGTCCTCAATATTTTAGTAGGATATGGTGCAGGGGATCCAATATGGGTTAGAAATCTATATTTCAATAGATCATGCTGTGAACTTGAGTGACAACAACTTCTAATTTGTTGCACAAAAAAAAAGTGAAAACCATACCTTTCCACGGTGTCTAGGGCAAAGATTAAAGATATAATGAAATAAGTTTCAAGCAACTGATCAAAAAATGGATCATATCTCAAGTGATTCTAGTGCTAAGGTGCACCCACAAAATAAATCTACTGTGAAAACCCTTATCAAGGGTAAGAATTTCAAAGACTTAGCCCCAAAAATAAATTTTAGGGATGCCCTCTATGGTGGACAGCCTCAGACCAATGTTAATATTAATCTTAGGGCTTCCCATAAACCTCTAAGAATACCTAATATTGATCCCAGGAAAATGGAGTTAGGATATCTTAAAGCAGTAGATGGAACTCCTACTGTTAAGCTTGATATGGGTAACATTCAGACTTGCATTGAAGATCTGGAAAAAAGAGGACTAATTTATTGGTTCATAGGTTTTTGTCCAAGCTTATCTGCTTTCAAAGTTTGGGCAGCAAAAATGTGGAAAACTAAAGGTGAGTTATAAATCTCTATTTATCCAAATGGTTATTTTCTTGTTTTATTTTATAATAATGAAGATAGAGAGAAAAATTTTCAAGGGGGTCCCTGGTTCTTTGGAAGTGCAAGGCTTTTCATGAAGCCCTGGAATACTAAATTTAAATTTGAAGAAGATATGCCTTCTGTATCGCTCCAAATTTTTTGCATCCCTACCTTCAGGCTATTGGATCCGCGCCCGGAAGGAGGATGGGAAAAGGATGGTGCGGTACCTCGGACGAGAGGACTTCACGAAGGTCCCGCCTCTCAAGGGAGGTGTATTTTGGTGATTTTTCGACGGATGGTGGGTTCACCAGGAAACATTTGGCGGCAGTTTCCATGCCTAGGTTTTGGGAATGAGTTTTGATGAGTTCGTTTTATTTTTAAACATTCATCCTAGGTTTGGCCGAATGATTCTAACTTAAACTACATGAAAATGCAATTTAAATGAATACAACAAACAAAAAAGAAAGCAAAAATAGAGAATTTGTAGGAGGCCAATGAATATTACCTGATCCTTAAGTCTGATGAAGTTTTTGATTACCTGTAGCAGTTTGGATCGTCTGCAATTCAACAGGATCGCCTTCAATTTGATAAAATCGTCTAAACTGACAAGATCGTCTGCAATCTGATGAATTCGTCAGACGAATTCATTAGAGACCTGCAAAACAACAAACAGATGCGAAATACAAGAAATTCTATTTTGTAAACAGGGGCAAACTATATGAAAAAGTAATATGAGTATTGAACAATATACAAGAACAAAAGTAAATGCAAATCATTGTGTTTAGATAGCAGAATATGATCTTAATATGCAAACTAGACAAAATGGGTGAACTCCAAATGCAATATAGTATAAAAATTGAATAGACAATCTAATTTATAGCATAAAATGACAAAGAAAAGAGAAAGAAAAGCAAACTGTAGGCACTGATTGCCTCGATGTGTGCTACAGTCAAAATCGTCTCGCATCAGAACGAGATCGTCCCGAATTTGATGAGATCGCCTCCGATCTTGACATGTTTGTCGACTGCGATAGATGCTGGCTTCGACTAAAAACCAGTGGTGTACCTGCAATAAAATTAATATAGGACTAGTGCAAGAGCAAATTTGAAGTGTTTTAGCGCATAGGGAGTTGATTTACATAAAAATTCAGCCAGGGGTTGGGGAAGGAAAAGTTTTAGAGTTAAATAGGCATAGGATAGTTGTTGGGAGGTTGGAGATCATCCCAATTTGGGAGATCTCCAACGGGGGAAGGGTCCCAATGACGTAGACACGCTTCTGCCCGGATTGGAGACCCGTTGGAATGGATTCCAACTATGCAAATTTAGTTTTGTGACAAAATCATCTGGACGTTCTAGTCCAGAAGAAATCGTCAAATCTGGGGCGATATCGTCTGATCGGAGACGATATCGTCAAACGGTCAAAACAACTGCTAAAAATGGCACAAAAAAAGAGGAAACAGGTTTCTCGGTGGTTAACGGGCGGTTTGGGAGGTTAAATTTGAATTTAAATTTATTTACTAAGGTGAATGTAATTATTCCAATTTGACTGCGCCAATTTTAGGGTGCTACACCTTCTACAGCTCCCGTGTGGGTTAGACTTTTTGGCCTCCCTATTGAATTTTGGAATCCTACTATTTTTTCTTCAATTGGAAACTCTTTAGGAACTTTTATGATGACTGTTGATTGTACTCAAAATTTTGAACATATTATTTATGCTCGGATTTGTGTTTTAATGGATTTTGACAAACCCTTACCTAAAAAGATCACATTACAATTTGGGGAAGACACTTGGGAGCAAGTAGTGGACTATGAGAACATTCCTTTTCGTTGTAGAATTTGCCATGAATATGGTCATTTGGCTAGTGCTTGCCCAAATAAAATTCCTGATCAAAATAAAGAAGATATAAACTCAGCAGGTTTCCAAATGCCTAAGAAGAAGAACACTAAAAAAAACTAGTTATGAAGGATCAATCAAAGTCATCTGCTAATATGTTTGAAATCCTTTCCATGAATGATGTCCCAAGTGAGGAAGAGGAAATAATGGAAACAAAAATCTTAGAAACACAATTTAAAGATGAAGGGAAAAACTCAGAGACAAACCAACAAATCAAAGGTTTTCAACAAAAAAAAGGAGAAAATTTACACAAGAAAAACAATCTTTTAAATGTCAAAACTTCAAATAATACAGGTCCCAATATAGACTCTATTGAACCCTCTAGTAACACTTTGGTTGTGTACGAGCATTCTTCAAGGTTAGAAGCCATCTCAGATTCAATTGGAGTAAGTCAAGAAACAGGGAAAAAAAACTGAAGATGGATTCTAATCAAAAGGTAGGTCGCAAGACCAATCAATATCATATGGTAAAAGAAGGTGAAAATCTTGTAGAGGAAGGTAAGATTAATGCCCTTCCCAAATTTTTTAGCCCTGGTATTAATGAAGATCATCACTTGGAATATTAGAGGACTCAAAGGGAGTCTTTCAAAACAAAATGAAATTAGAAGAATGATTCAGATAAATCATCCACATCTTGTTTTCCTTCAAGAAACGAAGATGTCAATAGAGGATATGGACTCAATTGCTAGTAAAATTTGGCCAATTGGAAAAGTGGTTTCCCTCAGTTCCCAAGGGACTTCTGGTGGCATTGCTTGTCTTTGGGACCCAAAAGAGGTAGTTATTCACCATATGGTTGGCAGTTGGGGTCTTTTGGCTATAGCTATTCAAAGTAGACATTCCAACCAAATTATGCTCTGCATTACTATTTATGCTCCGACTGCTTTGGAGGAAAAAAGAAGATAGTGGAAGGATATAACTTATATTATCTCTCATTTTCCTGAAGCTTGGATCTTGATCGGAGGAGATTTCAATACCATCCTCTCTCTGGATGAGAAAATGGGGGAAATAGAAATTTGGATAGAAGCACTGACCTCATGAGTGAATATATTGCAAACCTCCATCTTGTGGACATCCAACCAGATAATGGCCTTATGACTTGGTCTAACAGAAGGCAAGGCTTAGCTTGTATTATGGAGAGATTGGATAGGTTTTTGCTCTCTAAAAATTTCTTAATCCATGGTCACATTCCTAAAGTGAAGACTCTTAACAATGTTGGTTCGGATCACTGGCCAGTCATGGTGGAAATGTGGAAAACCAATGTGAGTTTCTCTCCTTTTCGTTTTCAATTAATGTGGCTCAGAGACAGTTCCTTTAGACCTCGTGTGCAACAATGGTGGAAGGAAGGTAAGCCTAGGTATGGGACTAAGATGTTCTATTTTGCCAAAATACTGCAATACATTAAATCCAAAATCAAGACTTGGAACTGGAAGGAGTTTGGGGATGTTCATAAAAAAAAATGAAGTTATTGCTCAACTTGAAAATTTGAATAAGAAAATCCATTTAGATGGCCTCACAGAGAGTAGAAGTGCAGATGAAATTAAACTCACAACTCAGTTAGAGGAATGGGAAAAAGAGAAGAACTCTTATGGAAGCAAAAATCTAGAATTCAATGGCTCAAAGAAGGAGATCGAAACACAAATTTCTTCCACAAATCTCTTCTAGCTCAAAGATCTCACAACTTTATTTCTTCCCTGAAATCAGATTCTGGAGATGTTGTCTACACTTGGGATGGCATGAACTCTATTGTTGTTGATTACTTTTCCAATATTTTTACTGCTACTCCTCTTGACTCAGCTTCTCAACAAAATGTTCTTCAAGCAATCCCTTCTCTTATCACTTCTGAGGAGAACTCTATGTTGACTGCTCCTATTACTATCAATGAGCTTCAACAGGTAGTTTTTAAAATGCAAAAAGGGAAAACCCCAGGTCTTGATGGTTTTCCCATTGAGTTTTACCAAGAGTTCTGGGATATCCTTCATGCTGATTTATTAGAGGTGGTGGAAGAAGCCAGGAAAGCCAAAGAAATTTTGAAGGTTATCAATAAAACTTATATTACTCTTGTTCCAAAAGCTCAAGAGGTTGATCATATCTCAGCTTTTAGACCTATTGCTTTATGTAATGTTCTTCTCAAAATCATTACTAAGATCATGGCAGAAAGGTTGAAGCCTCTTTTGCATAAGATTATTTCCCCTAAACAAGGGGGTTATGTGGAAGGGCGTCAAATAGTAGATGAGATAGTTCTTGCTCAGGAAGCCATCCATTCCATGGATATGCAAAAATCTCCTTCCATGTTCATTCGGTTAGACTTATCCAAAGCTTATGATAGAGTGGATTGGCACTTCCTTATCAAAGTTTTGAGGCAATTTGGTTTCTCTCAGGATTGGATGGATTGGATTATGGGATGTATCTCTTCAGTTTCCTACTTAGTTCTTATCAATGGCAAGCCTTCTCAGTCATTCCCAACTTCCAGAGGTATTAGGCAAGGTGACCCGCTATCCCCTTATTTATTCATCATTCTTGTTGAATGCTTGGGTAGGACTATAACCAAAAAGAGAGAAAACAAAACCCTTGAGGGAGTTACCATTGCTCATGGAGCTAGACCTATCTCCCATCTTCAATTTGTTGATGACTCTACTCTTTTAGGTAAAGCTACAGTTAAGGAAGCTTCTAATATTAAGAAAATCATTAGCTATTTTTCTAAGGCTACTGGGCAATTGATCAATGAAGACAAATCTAAAGTTATTTTCTTTCACTGCTCTACTAGACAGGAATCCATGGTCTTGGATAAATTAAGATATAAGAAGACCTCCCTTCTGATCACTTATTTAGGTATTCCCATCAATATTCAAAGGCAGAAAAAAATATTGGAATTGGTTGTTGGACAAAGTCAAGAAGAAAATTGGAAAGTGGACCAACAGGTGGCTTTCTTATGGGGTAGAATCACCTTGGTAAAATCAGTCCTTCAAGCTATTCCTATTTATGTTTCTTCCATGTTGAATATCCCAAAGGTTGTTCTTCGAGAACTGGATCAAATCAGTCATCGGTTCCTTTGGAGTGGTACTAAGGAGAAAAGAAAATGGGCCTTGGTGAAATGGGACACTTTATGTCTTCCTAAGAATGAAGGGGGTTAGGATTCTGGTCTTCTATTAATAACAACAAAGCTTTAGCTGCTAAATTATATTGGAGGATGTTGCATAACCCCAATGCTCTTTGGGCCAATAATCTTCGTGCTAAATATGCTGAGAACAAAAGTCCTGAAGACCTTGTTCGCTATCAATTGCCTACCAAAGGTTCTCCCATTTTAGCAGTTCTTAAGACTGGTGAGGATTTGATAAAGAAAAATTTATTTTGGATCATTCATAATGGTCAATAGGTAAATTTTTGGATAGATTCTTGGGATGGTCACAAGCCTTTGATAACTCAGTTTCTCGATTGGAGGCCTTGGATGGAGGAGCTTCACCGAGCTAACTGGATAAAGGTGGCTAATTACTGCCGGTACCATACTGGTAATTCAAAGGTTGGTAGATATTGGATCCCTATTGAGGACTGGCCTATTCAAATCCCAGAAAGGCAAAGACAAGATATCCAAGGCATCCTTCATATGAGATCTCTCTCTTGGTCCCATGAAAAAGATTGTTTTGGATGGAACAACACTACTAAGGGTGAGTATTCAGTTGCTCAAGGTTATTTGACCTTATGCCATAATAATCCCAACCAATCATCTGACATATTTTCTCAGTTGTGGGCTCAAAAGCTCTAGCCTAAGGTGAGGTTCTTTACTTGGCTTTTATTGCATCGTAGGGTGCTTACTGGTGAGCAACTTATGAAGCATGGTTTTCATGGCCCTTTTAGATGTGAAATGTGTGGAAAGAATGTAGAAACTCTCAGCCATATTTTTATTGAGTGTACTTTAGCCTCTGAGCTATGGAGGAGAATGGCCACTTTACTTGGCTTACAATGGTCCAATTTTTTTACTTTTGAACAACTTTGGAGGGATTGGCCTAAACAAGAGGGTGTTGATCATTTTATTAGGCAGTTAGTTTGGATGGGTTCTACCATTCTTCTTTGGAATATCTGGAATGAAAGGAACAACCAAATTTTTAATCAAGATAGGAAGGATATTCACTATATTTGGCAAAATACCATTGCCAACTTAGTTGAATCAGTCCAACAACTCCTTAATCACCCCCAAAACTCCCACCAAATATGGGATCAAGTGATGCAAAGATTGAAGATTAACTCCTCTAAGGGAAACCATCTTAAAGGGAATGTGAGCAATTGCAAGATGGATAGAACAAGGAATTGGCAACCTCCTCCTAAGGATTTTGGAAAAGTCAATACTGATGGAGCCTCTAGAGGGAACCCTAGAAAAGCTAGTGCGGGAGGAATTGGTAGACTTTCAGATGGCTCCCTGGTTTTTACTTTTGCTGAGAATTTGGGTATTCTTTCCAATAACCTTGCTGAGGGGTATGGTATCCTTAGAGGCCTTCAAGAGGCTACTAAGGTTGGATGGGAAAAGGTGCTAGTTGAGTCTGACTCTCAACTCATGATTAATATTTTGAAGACTCCTTCTAAGAATCATAAGGTTGATTGGAGAATAAAAAGAATTATTGAGAAGATTCAGTTAATCCAGATGGGATTTTTGAAAGTTGATTACAATCATGTGGTCAGAGATCAGAACAAGAGTGTTGATGCTTTAGCTAATTGGGCTTTGGACAAAGGTGATCTTACTTGCTATGGCCACCCTCCTAGATGGTGGGCTTCACAAATTAGGGAAGCTCTTCTGTCTATCATTTCTTTGGATGGCTCCAGTTCTGGAGGTACCTAGTTTCTTCTTGCTTTATTTTTGCTTCTCTTTGGTTCGGTCTGGGTAGTTTAGTTTTTTGAGGTGTGTGTGTGTGTTTTGTTTTTGTGTTTTTTGTATTGTTTTTTGTTGTTATTGTGTTTTTATTGTTTTGTGTTTTTTTTGTTATTGTTCTTGTGTTTTTATTTTTCTTGTTCTTGTGTTTCTGTTTGTTTGTGTTAATTGGTGTTTTTTTTTGTTTTGGTGTGTGAGTGTTTTCTATGTTTTTGTTTTTTGTCTATTGTTGGTTGTTTTTTTTTGTTTTTATTTTATTTTATTATTTTTTTAAGGTTTTGGTTGTTTTTGTTGGTTGTCTTTGTATCTTTCTATTGTTTTTGTCATGTTTATTTTTTTTTTATGTTGTTCTTGTGTTTTTTCTGTGTGGTTCTTATTGTGTTTTTTTTATCTTATTGTGTGTGTGTTTGGTTGTGCTTTATCTTTTTGACACACTCAAGGAGCATTTTTTTTAATCTTCTTGTGTGTTTGTGTTTGTGTGTTCTTTTTTTATTGTTTCAGGTTTGCTCCTTGAGTATGTCAAAGGTGGTAGGCCAGGTGTGAGCCCTGGGCGATTTTTGTGAAAGAGATACCCCTGCCTCCTTGGGTCTTACCCGAAAGTGGCATCCCTTCTGGGATGTTTTCCACAAAAAAAAAAGAACCTAAAGTTAATAAGGTAGAGGATGTTTATTATGTAGCTCAAAGAATAAATAGCCCATTCAATAGTCCATATAATTGGTCAAACTCTAGTTCTTACAACTAGCAAAGACCTAACCAGTGGTCAAATGCACCAAATTGGACAAATTAGAACCCATACCCAAATAACCAAGCTTAGAATATACCTCCATGGGCCCAATTTATGGCCAATGCATATGGAAGTCCACATCCATGGAATAAAGGAATGTTAGGTCAAAAAATGCCTAATTGGAATATGAATTACCAATATAATCAAGGAGGACCTAGCTGATATCAAAATCCACCCCAACGACAAAATTTACAATATCAGTTTAGGGGACAAGTCCCTCAAAATCAGCCTCAAAATAGACTTCTTCCACCTCCAAAAAATATGAACAACCCTCCTAAACAACCACCTTTACCAACTCAACCAGTTCCTAATCCTAATAATAATAAGAATGTTCAACAAGTCTATGAAATAAATGAGACATGTTCAATATCTATGGTACCTTGCCAAAAGATCCATTTGAGATTTGGAAAAGTGTTGGAAAATAATGTGACTCTCACAAAAATTGAGGACCCTATCCAAGACTTGTTTGAAAAAGTAGACAAAAATGAAAAAGAAACTGAAACTTTACCTGAAAATATTCCATTAAAAAAAAGAGATCCAAATACCTTAAAGGAAAGAAATGGAAATTCCATTTCCTAAAGAACTAGCAATACCTAAAGAACCTTCCAAACCAGCTTTCAATTTCCTCCAAGAATTAGAAAATATTACCATTAAAATTCCTCTATTACAAGCTATCAAGGATATTCCTATTTATTCTAAATTAATAAAGAGTATGTGCACAACAAATTTAGGAAGGAAAAATAAGAATGAATCTCAAACCATCCAAGTTATTGGATAATTGTCTAAGATAATAACTGAAGGAAGATTACTATCAAAATATACAGATCCTGGAATACCTATACTCACAATTCATATCGGTGATACAAACTTGCATAATGTCTTAGTAGATTTAGGGGCTGCCATAAATATTATGACCAAAGAAATAACAAATTATTTTGTTACACAAACTACAACCAACCTCTATAGTGCTCCAACTTGTAGACAAATCTACCATCAAACCAGAAGGAAAATTAGAAGACATCATAGTTTTTCTAAGTTCATGGGAGTATCATGTAGACTTTATGGTATTACAACCTAAGAAGAATCTAGGAGGACATCCCCTAATTTTGGGATGCCCATGGCTTGCAATAGTTGATGCTTACATTAGTTTTAGATTTGGTAATATAACTATTTCCAATGAGAAGCACACTAAAGAATTGAGTCTATTTTCTAATTCAACATTAGACAAAGATTTTTCAAAACAACTCTGGTATGATTTTCCTAATGATTTGGATGCTATTAAAACTTTATAAATTAATGTGTTAAGTGAATATTTACAGCAAGAAATTGAAGGACCATTAAGATCACTTTTTTATGAAGAACAAAGTACTAATTGTTTGGATCAACTTATTATATCTAATGATGAAGCAAGTACAAGTCAATATCATCAATTAGTGCCCTATACCTATCAGTTAAATATTCTTGAACATGAAATAATGGGAATAGATGCAAACATTGAAAATTGCAAGTAGATAGACATCACACCTAGGAAGGATTTAAATATTAATAATGAGCTTACAAGGATTCATGAATCACAATTGATAGAAGTACTTAGAAAACATCAAACAACATTTGCATGGAACTATGAGGACATGAAAGGGATTCATCCAAATATTTGTACCCATTGAATCTTCATTCAAGAGGGTTTCCACCCAGTGAGACAACCTCAAAGAAGACTAAATATAGCTATGAAAGACATAGTTCAAGAATAAATTATTAAGCTTTAAATTCAGGATTTATATATCCAATTTTTGATAGCCAATGGGTATCACCATTAGTAATAGTTCCTAAGAATAACGGTAAAATGGAGGATTTGTGTAGATTATAAAGAATTGAATAAAATAACAAAGATTATTTTCCTTTACCATTCATTGATCAAGTTCTTGATACCTTGGCTGGAAATAAATATTTTTGCTTTTTGGATGGTTTTAATGGGTACAATCAAGTATCAATAGTAGAAGAAGACCAAGAAAATACTACTTTCACATGTCCTATAGGTACTTATGCTTATAAAGTTTTACCTTTCGGATTATGCAATGCACCTGCTACTTTTCAAAGGGTTATTTTAGCTATTTTTTTTTATCTGATTAATGAATGTGTGGAAGTCTATATGGATGACTTCATAGTCTATGGTAACACTTTTGAAGAAACTCTATCAAGTTTATTTAAAGTTATGGTTATATGGCAATAACAAAACCTCTCTTTGAGTCATGAAAAACACTTCATGATGATGAGAGAAGGTATTTTTTTAAGACATTACATATCAGAGGAAGGTGTTAAAGTAGATCCTACAAAAATCCAAGTTATTCAATCCCTCCAACCTCCAAAAACATAGATAGAGGAAAGAATATTTTTAGGACATGCAGGATACTATCATAGATTCATTAAATATTTCAAAAAAGTTGCCTCTCCCATGCTTAAGCTCTTAACCAAAGAAAGTGAATTTAATTGGACTAAAGCATGTCAGGAAGCCTTTGAAGTTATAAAAAATAAATTGAATATTTTTCCAATTCTAAGGGGATCAAATTGGGAATTTACCTTTCATATACATTGTGATGCTTCAAGATATGCAATAGGGGTAGTACTACAACAAATAGAGAACAAAATACCTTATGCTATCTATTATGTGAGTAAAAATTTGCATGGGACTAAACTTAATTACATAATTACTGAAAAAGAATTCTTAGTTGTAGTCTATGCTATTAATAAGTTCAAACATTACATTATAGGGTATGAAGTATTTATTTACACTAATCACTCTACCACTAAATACTTAATGAATAAATTTATAGTAGGAGGAAGAGTGGTTAGATGGCTTCTTTGATTGTAGGAATTTAATGTCAAAATTATAGAAAAAGTAGGTGAAGATAATTTTATTGCAGGTTATCTATCTCGTATGCAAATATTTGATGATGATGAGGTAATACCTAATAATTTTCTAGATGAACATTTGTTTGCTCTTTCTTATTTTTACTCTGTGCTATGTTGATATTGTAAACTATTTGGTAACAAGAAAAATGCCTCAAAATTTTATATTGCATGAGTGTAGAAAATTAATACATCAAAGTTCCCCTTATATGTGGACTAAAAGAATATTGTTTAAGTATTTCCCTAACCATGTAATTAGAAGTTGTGTGCAGGAAAGATGATGTATATGACATCATTACGGTAGCACATGAAGAACCTTGTGGAGGTCATTATGCAACCCAAATAAAAACTAGCAAAATACTTCAAATAGGTTATTATTAGCCTACCATGTATAATGATACCCACAAGTTTATTGATATATGTGATGCTTGTCAAAGGGCTAGTAAAATTACACCTACAATGGAAATACCTTTGGTTCCACAAATAATGTTCAAACCATTCAAGAAATGGGGGATTGATTTTGTTGGGCCAATAGATCCTCCAAGTGAAGGTAATAAACACATACTTGTGTGCATGAATTATGTTACCAAGTGGGATGAAGTAAAAGCCTTTCCATGAGCACAAGCTGAACCAGTTGTTGATTTTCTTTACTCACAAATTATGCAACACTTTGGAGCACCTAGAGAACTAGTTTTAGACCATGGGTCTCAATTTCTCTCCAAATTAATTGAATACTTTGTTAAAATATATCAAATAAAACATAGAAAAACTTCACCATATCACCCTCAAGCTAATGGATAAGTAGAAGTTACAAATAGGGAACTTGAAAATATAATCACAAAAACTGTAGTTATCAATAGGGTTGATTGGGTAGAAATATTAAAAGAAGTTGTATGGGCATATAATACAACTTGGAAAACTACCATAGGATTATCACCTTATGAAATGGTTTATGGAAAGCAATATAGTATGCCTATTGAATTTGAAATAGAAACTCTTCATACAACGATACAACTTGATATGAATTTGGATCAAGCACAAAAATATAGATTGGAAAAATTAAACATTCTAGATGAAAGAATATTAGAGGTATTACATAGGACTTAATTAACTCAACAACAAAGAAAGAAGTGGTATGATAAACATATTGTACCATGAACATTTCAGCTAGGAGATTGGGCCTTGCTATTTGACTCCCGCTACAAATATTTCCAAGGTAAGCTAAGGACAAGATGGCTAGGACCCTATGAGATTGAAGAAATATTTGGGAATGGTACAGTTAAACTTAAGTCTATTGATGATTCAACAAGAATATTACTAGTTAATGGATATAGGCTTAATTTCTACAGGAAGCCATTATCTAAATAAGAATTTATAAACAATATTAAGCAACAGGTTGATTTGCAGTGCATCTCTAAACTACAATAAACTACTATTAAATAAAAACTTCTCTTTTCTATCCTAAGCAACAAAAATATTATCTACTAAATAAAATTGTTGCTCTATAATTTAATATATTTAGTAAATAAGTACAACCATTAAAAAGAATGTAGTCTAATCAGTCCTCTTGTTTGGATGAGTAGGTTTTGGTAAACAAGATGGATGACAAAAATCTTTACACTACTTGGCCAATGAAAGGGGATTATCATGGAACAATAACATTTCTTGAAAATCTCCTATGGAAAACGGGTAGTTCACTGCTAAATTAGCTTACAAGCTTCTGCTTGATGATGAGGATTTTGTCCTCCAAAAGGACTTAGTTTGGATAAAAAATTTAATTCCAAAAATTGCAGTCTTTTCATGGCTGGTTATCCAAGGAAGAATTATAACCATTGATAATATGATGCGTAAAGGTATTTGTATCACTAATCGTTGTTATCTGTGCAGGGCTAATTGGGAGACCATTTATCACATTTTCCTTGAGTGCCCTTTTTCCTTGACTGTCCTAAGTGGGGTATTTTAGGCCTTCAATATTTCATGGGTTAAACCAACCACTGTACTTTATTTTTTTGTCCAGTGGCCTTGCCCATTTTCAAGCCAAAGACTTAGATACATGTGGAAAATTTGTCTCAATCACTATCTTTGGCAGGTGTGGTTAGAAAGGAACCATATAGTCTTTAATGAGTCTATCCATGATCATCAAATTATCATTTCTAGGATCCTATCCTTTGCCAACGAGAATGTGAACCTTATCCATTTTGATAGTCGTAAACCTCATCTGCAGGAGATCACGATTGCTAAATATTTAAGCTTAACCTTGTTAGATGAGTCTGTGCCTAGGGTAGTCAACCCCAGAGCTAATGTTAAGTGGTATCCACCTCCTACGGGTTGGTTTAAGCTTAATTTTTATGGAGCAACTAAGGACAATCCTGGTAGAGCAGGCACTGGTGGCATTGTGTGAGATCATAATGGGAATATGATGATTGCATTTTCTAAATATTTGGGAACAAGGACGAACAATGAAGCTGAAGCTAGAGCTATGTGGAGAGGTCTTCAAATGACTCAAGACTTAGAAGGCAATTTGATAATAGAAGGAGACTCTATGCATGTTATAAATCTCCTCAATAATTGGAAAACACCTCCTTGGAGGATTAAAACAATTGTTGAAGAGGCTAGGATCCTTTTCAAAGGAAGACAAGATAGAAAAGCCCAACATGTCTTTCGGGAAGATAAAAAAATTGCTGATAAGCTGGCCAATTTGGGTATCGATGGTGACAGACTTTTCAAATGGGAACACGGTGTCCCAAGTGAAGTAGAGGAGCTTATTCAACAAGAATGCCAAGAATGATAGTTAAATTTACCAACAGGGAAGGCACTATAAGTTCAAAGGCTAGGAGTATTCCTGTCTCTTTTTTGAATTGGACTCACAATAAAAATTATCTAAGCTATCAGTCTTCATGGATGCTGCTTGGAAATACCACAAAGACTAATGGGGATAGTCACATGTCAGATAACATGGCTCCTAGTCATCTTAGTAATTTGAGGTTGGTTGATAATCACAGGGAAGGAAATAAACGATAATATAAGACTTCGAACCAAAGCCACATGGACCACCAGATAGCCATCGCCATAAATCTAGCTAGCAGGTTCACTTCTCCAAGGCTGATTGGCCAAGATAGTATGTGGTACCAAAGCATGTCATATACGAAAGAAAGCAATTACCAAATAATTATTAAGAGTAACTGTCAATACAGAGCTTGTGGGAGTTTTTTTCAGTACTCTGCTATGTGTGTCTGCAACTTTTTGTTTCTCCATTGTATCAAGGAAGGGATCCATGTCTGTTTATTTTTTGTAATTATGATGCATGTGTATTTTCTCGGGGTATACCCAAAATGTTGTATGGGAAGTTTCTTTTTGATAACAGGATATGTGCCTTATCGGATGTAATGGATTTGGCGACATGTAGATTTCACATATATAGGATCCTTAGTAAGGATATGTTCATCAACAACCCTGGGCTGATTTTTGTAAAAGGTTTTGGGTCAACCTGTAAAACCCGGTATTAATGCTATAATATCTTATCTACAAAAAAAAAAATAAACTATAAGATCACTCTATGTTCTTTAAATATGCTTCATTTGTTTCATGATGGAGTTATAATATCTAATGTTTTCATTTTATTATTCATCACTTTTCAATCACAATATTAGGTTTAAGAGAGAATTCAGATTCGGTGTGTGAAGGCATGCTCTTACCTTACGGGAAGGAGGATAACTAGTCATGATGGTATCATTAATTATAAAAAGCAAGGTAATAAAAGACCTTGTAGCCCATAAATAATAAAAAGGGAAGAGAAAGAATCGTAAGGATAGAATTACGTTTCCATCCAAATGGATATGTGATCCAAATCCCCAAAGTTCCACTTCCTTCCCTAAATAATAATAATAATAATAAATAACCGTAAGGATAGAATTATGTTTCCATCTAGATGGAGATGTGATATGAATCCCCAAATTTCTAACTTCTCTTAAATAAAAATAAAAGGTCATAAGGATAGAATTACAATTCCATCCAGATGGAGATGTGATCCGAATCCCCAAAGCCTTAATTTTTACTTAAAGGGATAAAGTAGTAAGGATAGGGTGACAATTCCCATCAAGACTTTGATAGAGTGGTTGGGAATTTGATTCCCCAAAGCTTTGCACCCCTGCAAGTTTAACAAATAAATGCACATTTCTATAAAAATGGGCTATGAAATGGTAAATCAAGTGGATACCAGAATGACTATCTTATTTCTCCTCTTCCAAAATGGGTTTAAAATATGTCTAACCACTAATGAAGACCTATTTTGTAAACCAAAGTATTGATGATTGATATTGGGTTAAAATTCATTATTATCCTTCTCTCATATAGAACTCCTCAATGAAGCTAAAATAAGTAGAACAAGAAATTGACCTTTCTAGGGCATTGGAAGGATTTGTTATTAGACCATGGAATATTTTATTAAAAGGCCAAGGAAGGCATCAAAGTTTTTGCATAATATCTTTGCTATTGGGAACAAGAAATTCCATTCTAAGAAGATTTATTATCCTACAAACTTATTTGATGGCTTGACATGAATAAATAATTAGTATATAAGTAAATACCCCCATATTTTTGACTAGGTAAATAAAATAATATTGAAAGAAAAAAAATATATATATATATATATATATATTATATACATATTAAATATTTTCCATAAAATAAAATTTATAAGAATTTCTCTCCTTATCCTATTTTGGCTATATAGCCAAAAATACAGTTTGGGGGGAGAAGTAAAGGATTTATGCAATAAATTTCATGATACAGTTTGGGAAAGAAAAAATGGGAAATCAGGTAAAGTATTCCTATGACCCTATAATTAATTTTTTGTAGATATTTTTTGTAATTAGTTTTCATAGATATTTTCCATAATTGTTTTCCGTAGCTATTTTCCATAGTTGTTTTTTGTAGTCCTTTTTCGTAGTGGTTTTTCATAGATAGGTTTTGTAGTTATTTTTCGTAGATAATTTCTATAGATACTTTTAGTAGAATATTTTTTGTAGATGCAAATTCACAAATATTCTTCTAAGTATAAACGATCTCAAACTTGCGCATGGTTAGGGACACGTGTCAAGGAAAAATAAAATGATACAAGATAATAATTATTAATTATTATTTTTAAATATCTTGACATGAGAAAGGAAATTTGCATGATCATTTAAAATTTTTACCACAGAAACCATGGTGGGGAAATTTAAATCTAAACCCATGAGTTATGGTGTGAAATGTTAAAATATAAGTTTAATTTTAGAAATCATGCACAAAAGGATTGGATGATCAAGATTCAACTTGGAAAATCATGTGCAGAGGATTCAAATGATCGTAGGGTATGGATTAATAAGTCGACAGGGAAATCTAACCTTTGCACAAAGATGATTTGGATATTTCCAAGAATACATCCCGGAACATGAAGTGGTGATGTGGACGCTTACGACTAGCTTATGGATAAAAGTACCATGTGGATCACCAATCAGGCACATCACGATTTATCGCTTAGGAAGGAAGATAAAACATGTATTAAATCTTGAATTTCCACCAATTTACAAGAGGGCTATGCAAAAATCAAGATAAGCACGAGCACAAATGAATGACGTGGGTGTTCATGGCTGAGAGACGTGTGGTTGAGTTTCTTTGGAAATGTTGTGTATCACCACCTACAATATGAGTACTCAAACTTAGGAGGCATCACACCTATTAATAAGAACACGTAGATTTGGAGATACATTTCCCTTACACAAGTATGTAAATAAGGCATTATATGGTGGCTATAAGATCTGAGTTCAAAATATGGTGAAAATATCAATATCATATGAAGAAGCAATATATCTAAGGCAGATCAAAAAAGGAACGTAAGTCCCTATTATCAAATAAAATTGACATCTCAACTTCCTTCTATGGTTGACTTAAACTATAAAATAAACCTAGGTCTATTAATCATAAAATATATCAAAAGCCTAAATTTTTTACCATAAGTAATTTAAAATTTAAAATATTTTGAATAAAGTTTTCTCCCAAAAGTTGATATATCACCATGAAATGTGGCAAGAGGACACCTCACCAGGACAACAAGACATAGCCCTTTTTGAGGTAGTATGACCACCTCGCTCATGAAATTGTTGATCATCAACACCTGTTTGCAAGGCACAATGGGAAGAGATATCACGGGTCAAGCCTTGAATTATTTATTAAGGAGAAAATTGAAGGTTGAGATTTGCCTAGCATTTATGCATGAAATGAAATATAAAAAAAAAGAAAAAATCCTAAAATTCAATATCATCTTTTCGTAGAATGCTTAGTGGTTCGTCTTTGTGAAGGCGAATAAAATACAGGTTAACCCTAAAAATTTGACTTTGGTTTGCACCAATAATGTCGTGCAACTAAAAAATATAATGATGGAGGTTTTTATTCAGATAAACAATAGTCAAATGATGAAGAAAAAGCACCAAGGGTGGACAATGATAAGAATTTTAAATAAGGATTGTAAGTAATTTGATTTTTCAAAAATTATGAAAGAAATTATAATGAGAAATTCAATTGTAGGGAAATATGTTAAATTAAATAAAAAATCAACTCTTTTGTAACAAAACATTGGAGCACTTGGGGGTGCAGCGCAACAGTTTGGGCTTTGGCTCTTCTTCAAGAGGTCCAAGGTTCAAACCGTGACATGGGTGAGTGTGTGAGGGGGTGGATGTGTGTCTTCCTAGTGGATTTGTTGTAATAGGTTGGGGGATTCTTGGTCAAACCCCCCATCTCTTAATATTACCAAAAAAAAAAAAACATTGGATATTTTATTACTTGAATGTCACAGAAAATATTGATAATTATCATGTTTGTTTTGTGCATAAGTTTGAAGTATACATTTTTTTTCATAAACTTTTATAATAACCACTGCATATATATATATCAACACTTTTGCAGGTTTCATATTATAGTAGAAATTGAAAACAAAAATTAACCCTCTTTCCTTCTCAACCCTACTTATCCATTTTAACCCTATACATTTAAAACCTATCACCATGTTGAGTAGTGAACCCTTGTCCATTAACATCCAAAACCCCAGTGACTCCATCAAGAAACTATTTTAGGAAGCATGCTGGTGGGAAGCCCTAACCATATTTCAAGGGAACGACCAAGGCATAACAAAGTGGTTCATTTTGAACGGTGATCCCACAACCATGGTGACCCATGTGAGTGAGGTCAAAATCAAGATAACCTCCAATTTAATTTTTGAAGTCTTAAGTCTCCCTAAGGTTGGCTAGTGGTATTATAAATCCACCTATAAAGGAGTGAGCCAAATGGTTGATAGATTAGGGAAGAGATGTGTAGTTACCAGAGATAGGGATGGGTGGATCAAGGGTGTAGCCACCTCTTCACTCCATTTGAAATGGTAGGAGGCTACCACTATTTTAATGAAGTTTTTCACGTTATAAGGGAGGTTATCTAAATATGAGGGTTACCATTTAAAAATGATGTTAAATATAAATACCCCAAGAATGAGGATTGTGTTATCAATATATATATTACTTTCTATATAGATTTGTAAAAGCTATTGTTACTAGGGTCCAACCTAAGAAATCTAGTGATGAGCCCAAACTTCATCTACTTGCCCATCACGGGCTGATAAAATTAATGGTCCTACATAAAGCATATGAAGTAGGAATTTCCTGGGATAAAGTAGTTAAGAAGGCCAACCTGTTTGTCCAATATGAGCTAAGAAATTCAGAGTTTGCTGAGGATAGTGCGTTCAAGAAAAACTTTGAATCCAAAATTTGGGAGGAGGAGGAGTCTCCTATGCACAAAAATCCTACCCATTCCAAGCCATCTAAATATTCCTAGCCTGTAAGGAAAACCATATATAAAAAGTATAATCTAAAAGACCAAGGGAAGGGAAAGAAGTCTAGTCCTAAAGAAAACCTACCTACCTCAGATATTTCATTGAAAATCTTGGCTACATTTAGACATATCATACCCTAATGCACACCAAACTAGATAGGCTCAAAAATGAGTTTTTAAAACATGTTGCCTTAGTGAAACAAGATCTCACTCTTTAGCTTGACATCCTCAAACAAATTTCTATGGATAGGGTGGTAAAATTGGTTGACCCAGTCATCCAACCGGTGAATGTTAGTGCATCCCCTAACAAGAGCTCCACATATAAGAAAAAGCCAAAGAAAATGGTGAAATTTTCCAAACATTTTGAGTTTACCAAGGTGCTTGATGAGGACAACTCAATCCCATTTTTTGAGTTTCTCTTCCAACAATGTCAAAGGCATACAAGTAGATCCCAAATAATGGAATCATCTATTGAGATAGGGATGCCTCAAGTAGGAATGTTTATTGATGTTGGGATGCCTCACGAAGTCGATGCGATGTTTAACAACATCGTCAAAACTATAGAACCATTTCCATCACTAGAAAAGTAGGATGCACTACATGAATCAAAGGATGAAGGGCCTGGGAAAGTTGTGCACATAAAGACCGTGGTTGTTGAACCACCACTTGATATCGAGAAAGCCAAGGCATAAGTACAAAAAGTGATGTGCGAGAGGATGTTGGCAATAAAACCACCAAATCCAATCCGAGTTTCATCCCGACTCAAATCTAAAATAATATTGGATGTTAAAAAAATTATTCTAGATTTTTGATAAACTTGCACACACACACACACACACACACACACACACACACACACACACACACACACACACACACACACACACACACATATATATATATATATAGTACTCTATTTGATTACAATGATAGTATTCGATACTTACAATATTTTATTGTTGCATCTGCAATGTTTTCCTTGTTATATTTAAAGCATTTCATCTACTTACATCTACTATGTTTTCCCTATTATATTTGAAATAGTTCATCTATTTGTAGTGTTTTATTTCATATGTTTACAACACTATCTCTATGAATGATTACAGTATTTTATTTCATATATTTATAGAATTTTCTCTAAAAATAATTGTAGTGCTTCATGTGATATATTTACAGAATTATCTCTATAATATTTGCAATGTTTCATTTATAATATTTGCAATATTTCAGTTATAAAATTTACTACATTTTATCTGTAATGATTTACTTGTTATGCTATGAAATTTAAACTTGTATGCATGAGGACATGCATCCCCTTCAGTTTTGGGGGAAATGATGAATGCTAAATTGTGTATATTTTATGGAAATTTTAATTTATCCTTTATACGTAAATATATGAAAATTAATGTGTTTTGATGATTATTATATCTTATTTTTATGATTTCTGAGTGAATTTTATTTATAATATTAAAATGATATATGCCAGTATTTTACAGAAATCATGTAGGTTTTTTGTATGTTTTTTGTAGATAAATGTTGCAAGAGTTTTACAAAAGATGTTGCAGTAAAACACAAGCCAGATGCCAAATTTTGGATGAACCAGTCGCATGAAGGTGCACTGAGAAGCCATATGGAAGTGCATTACAAAAATATGATATAGAATACAACTACAGAAAGGTGTTATGGAAAACACCTACATAAAGGTGTTATAGAAAGTACCTACTGAAAGGGTCTATAAAAGAAAAGTTGACCGAATAAGTCATTTGATGCATTGGAATTCCACGTCCAAGGATAGTGTAGCAACATCACATAGATTATATAGTTAGCATAATTGTTAATATGGTGGCATTAATATTTGGCATATGATTTAATCCATGTTGTATAGTTTGTAACATGACATTAAAGATATATTTTGTTAAAGTTGTTAAGTTTTCAATATTCGAATGAAACCTTAATTTGTATTTTCCTTGGGAATAGGACAAACGGTTGTCCTATCTTATCAGCAAGTTATTCAAATTTATGATATTCATTATGTACACTTGTCAAATATACCACTTGGATAATTCTAATTGTAATAATTCCAAGGGTAGTTGTTAGCGTGTCTTAATTATAGCATATCTTTGTTATGAAAGATTAGAATTCAAATATTCGAGCATTTGAACTATAACATATGGCAGATCCAAACAGTAATTAGAGAGGACAAGCATCAACTTCACAATCTATTTTGATTTTATCATGCATTTATACTAGATGAGGTGAACTCCAAGATGCATAAACATAATAACCTAAGATAATGCAGAATTATAATGGAAAAATGCAAAAAAATTAAGAAGATGCAAACTCTGGACTCGGATTGCCCCCAATCTGGACTACAGTCAGGATCGCCTCCAATCGTACGCGATCGTCTGCGCTCCTCGACAAAATCGTCCGTAATCATCCGAGATCGTTTGCGACGATCCGAGCTATCTTCGACTGAAAAATAGTAGAGTTCCTGCAAGAAAATGCGAAATGCAGCATACAGACAGTAGTACGAGGATGCTCTAGTGAATAAGGATCTGAATCAATCAGCTAAGGGGTTCAAGGGAATCAGAATCAAGGGGAGTCAAGGGGATAAACTAGAAAAATCCTAGTTTATATAGGATTAGGGGGAGGCTAGGAGGTTGGGGATCATCCCAATCTGGGAGATCTCCAACAGGGAAATCTCCAACTGCGCAGACGCGCTTCTGCCCAAGTTGGAGAGGTTGTTGAAACAGAAGCTAATTATGAAAATTTGGTTTTGGGACAAAATCGTCTGGACGTTCTGTCCATGATGATTTCGTCAGATCTGGGACGATCTCGTCTAATCTGCGACGATATCGTCCAACGGTCAAAACAAATCCTAAAAATGGCATGGAAAATGAGGAAACGGGTAACAGGCGGTTTTGGAGCGGTTTTTGGGGTTAAAATTCAAATTTTTATCTTTTATCTTTTACTAAGGTTTTAACCGTGCCAATTTTAGGGTGCTACATTTTGCCCCCTCTTTAGCGAATTTTTTGAAGAAAATGCGTTAAAGACGAGTTTTTCCCGTTTTACGAGAAAGCAAAAATGTACTCAATTTTTTAGACGACGATTCTTGGTCGAATCGTACAACTGTTGACTATGGTGCCCCCTCCGTGTTTTTACCCAAATCGAACGTTTGAGGTAAAAACGCGAAAAGGCAAAAAAATTAAAATGTTGATTTTTTAAATAAAATTAAGAAAATAGGGTAAAACCCTAATTCATTTTTACTGTTCATCTTTACTGTTCCAGAGCTCTGCAAAGAGAAACAATGGTGGAGACAGCGCACAGAGCGACAGAGGTCCGACGCGGGCTACGGGTAAGGATCTAATCCTAGTAGATTAGGTTTGATTTTGCTTTGTGCAATTTGTGGATTTAAATTTTGATTATTTGGGGCATCGCGGCCGTTTTTAGGCCGTCGACGACGTCCGGACGAAATCGTCCCTATTTCGCCGAAATCGTCTCTAAATCATCGATTTCGTCTGAGGGCGAAATCGACGAACTAGGGGCGATCTCGTTCAACAAGGGACGATCCCCAAGTTGCAAAATCAGAGACGATTTAGTCCTAACAAAGGATGATTTTGCCCAATTTGGGACGATATCATCCGATGGTGGATGATAGCATCTTTAACTTGATTTTAAAATGTGCTTAATTTGATTTTAATGATTGGTAATTAATAAATTTTGTTGTTATTATTTGTTTTGCAGAGGGGATTACTAAAGAGCCGAGAATGGAAATACGATGGACTAAGAGACGACATAGCCACGCTTGACCAGGCAGAGCGTGACCGACTAGGACAGGTCAGGCTACAACATGTGGCAGAGATGCCACAAGTACCGACTGACATGGGGCTACTGACAACCCTAGCAGAGAGATGGTATCCGGGGTCATCCTATTTCTGGCTACCGACAGGGGAGATGGCTCCCACACTAGAGGACGTATGGAGGATCATGAGGATCCCCATACAGGGATGGCTCATGATGCCTACGGCCAATCAGGGCCAGGCGATGATGAGGCTGACTGGAGACCCGAGCTTCACCCTAGAGAAGGGCGGGGTGAACATCGAGTCTCTACGGTAGATGCCTGGGGCATCTAGGCTGACTCAGGTTTTGGCAGGGGTGGTAGGTGGCTTATTGTTGTGCCACCAGAGCGGGTGCAGGCTACCATGGCTCCTCTTAGATGTAGTTTGTGACATGAGAGACCACGGGTACAGGTTTGCATGGGGCAGCTTTGTACTCTGCCGCTTGTATAGGATCCTGCATGGGGTCGTATACAAGGGAGGTCGATGTCTGGTCTTGACATCGCTGCTACAGGTTTGGTGCTGGGAGCACATTGCGGTGCGGAGGCCGATAGGGCTCCCACTAACAGGGGTTGACCGGGAGAGACCCCGGGTTTACTATTGGTGGCTACAGAGAGGGTCACAATGGCGGATAGATCTATCGATGTCTCGGAGGTTGTTGGACGACCTCATCCCAGACCAGATCACCTGGAGGCCATGGCGAGAGCACCCTAGGTGGGCAGAGGATGGGCAGGAGCTGGCTCGCATCAGGTGAGTCTGTTGGCTGAGGATGGAGCGGGGAGAGGTAGAGCTCCACCGCTACGATCGGGTACTATGATAGTTTGGTCTACAATAGGGGATCCCTTCTCTCAGGGATTACGAGTACTCCCAGACTATTCGGGATAGTACTACGCTGAGCGGGGCTCCAGACATGCAACGATTCTGGAGTCAGGACGTGGACGATGCCCCCATCCAGCCAGTGGATGGTGATGATGCTAGGGTTGCAGATGGCTACGATGCCTGGTACGCAGGCATCCGCCCTCCTCGGATGATGAGGGCACAGGGTCCGGTGCACGCGGTTGTGCGACGGATGGGGAGGCGGTGCCAGGCTGCCATTGAGGCAGCGTGGGGTCACGGTAGGAGAGAGCAACGATGGTCCCCATAGGAGAGACGCCAGCGGATGGGTCAGGCTCCATAGAGGCCATAGGAGACAGAGCGAAGGGAGGAGAGATTCCCTTCATAGCAGGGGGAGAGACCACCATCGCCTGATAAGGGCAAGGGTGTTGAGGTAGGGGAGAGCAGCGAGACGGTGGCTCTCCGGGCTGAGGTTGCCCGCCTCCGGGCTCAGGTGCAGACACTGCAGGATGAGGCTACACGGCTCAGAGCTCGGGGCGGAGGAGCGAGCACTCAGGATCTGGCATGGTCTATTGCTCAGACCGCATTCTACCAGGGGTTGTACTATCAGGCGGTCCTAGAGGGACAGAGGATACTATTGCCAGCCCCCATTGCAGAGCCGGTCATGATGGGATCATCGAGGACATCCTCACGATCGACGATGAGGACCCGAGATACGGCCCGGACCTCTATGGGACCACCTCCTCCACGTCAGGGTGGGGGAGGAGATGAGGCTGAGAGCTCGAGGGCTTCTCGAGGCTAGCTACTGCAGAGTGCAGATTATATTATTATTACTTTTGAGGGGATTGAGTATGCCAGAGTATGGATTGTGGCATACCAATCCAGATGATGTATATAATTCATTGATATATATATATATATATATATATTATCTTTTTGATGATATGACTTGTGTATATGTTGTATTATGATGCTTGAATTGTTGATTCATGTAATTATGTCGTTGGAAGTAAATTATAATGTTATGTCATGCCATAAAATTTGTAAATGAAATAATCTGATGTGCATAAATTGGTTGTTTTGGTGTGATTTGATGAAAAATAAAAGAGACTTCTAACAATAATTTCAAAGGACATTGTCGTTGTTATAGACCGTTTCATGGAGTCGCCGCTCGCTAGGTCGTCAAGCTAATCCTAGTATAGAAATATTGCTAAAAGTAAAAGAGTGCTTAAGAGACTGTCTTAAGACTTGGTGTTGTGATGATGAAAATGATGATGGTGATGATTTGTTTTCAGATTTTTCACAAAATTATGCATGAAATATGTTTAAAAGTGATTTTTGCTAGGCATAAATTCCTAAGTGTGATAAATTTTTGAATAATTCCTTAGAAATTATACCATGGTTGCAAGATGGAATGTTTGACATAATGACATGAATAAGTGTTCGTTCGTTTTGAAGCACAATTGTGTAACATAATGATGTAAGCCATATGTGTTTTTTAAAATGGATGGGAAAATAAAATTAGAACAATGGTTTGCGCTAGGCATAGAATTTATAGGTATAGACTTATACCATCATCGCGAAATCCAAAGATAAAATAGATATTTTAGTTTTATTGCATGATTGATTTTTTGATTTTTGATTTTTGATAAACAAAAAATAATAATATGATGAACATGTTGTTTGAAATCGTTTTGCAATTTTGTGACACAATGTATATAATTGTTTTTATACAAAACAAAATTCTGAAATAAGAGGATAAAATTGTTCCGAAAAGAATTACAGAAATATTTTAAATTATCTCAAAAACAAATGTAGGTTTATAAGGGATCCTCATGTGCAAATGTGAGTTCATTACCGATCTTGATTTATCATAATGATACAAAATCTCTCAAATACAAATGTGTGTGCAATTGTATTGTTCATTCACCAATTTTGAGCAAGATAATTTGATACAAGCAATTTGCCTTAACCAAATGAATGTTCGTTAACCATGATTTATATGCATATAACCGTACCTAGACTACTCATGCAAGTTAGGTTATCAAGAGCTAGCTAATCCATAAGCCGACATAGGTCTGTACAAAAGAAGGTCGCTAATGTGACAGACATATCACCACGCTAGGAATTACCCAAGGCCAAGCGGGTTGGGCACAAACCACCTGTTATGGGGCTTACCTCACAGTTTTCGAATAATTGAGAATTCCAGGGATTCAAGCTCATTCACCCTTCTTTTCTTTTCAAGGGGTAGGGAAAGGATTTTATTGCATTTTGCTTTTGCTTTTCTCTTTTGCTCTTTTTATTTGTTTGTATTTTTGCTTGATATTTGAGATAATGCTAAAACATTGTTGTGATGATACAAAATAACATTTTTCTTTTTCTCTTTTTTTCTTGAACTTTTCTTTTTCTTCCTATGCTAGGGATACTTGCTCGGATTAGCTGTAGAGCAAGGGATTTTTATTCTGGGTAGGGGTGAGCTTGTCCTTTTGTCAATTCTCAAAGATTCTAGACCATGTGCATGATAGGATAGCAGGGGAAACTTTTCGCTCAAGAAACCACGTCTACTATGTAGCATCATATTGAATTTGCAATGAAATCATTTTAATGTGAAAAGATATACTTGGTTCAAGTAAATAACAAGATCAGTTCTCTATGCTCAAAACTTTATTTAATGCCAATGTGGACTTTGATATAAGAGAGATTAATAATCATACTAAATAAAATCAAGATATTTATTCATGTGAGTGTGAAAGTGTGGGATTCCAAATAAATGCTCATTTATCCAAAATAATTGAAAATATAACTGCAAACTCCAAGAATTGACAGGTATAAAATAAAAGATGTTTTTGAAGATTTTGATGATTTTGATGTTTTTGTATTTTGATTTTAATTGATGAATTGAGTTTTTTTTATTATTATTATTATTTTTTTTTTTTGTTGTGGTATATACAAGATGATCTATATACACTATACAAGGTTATTTGAGTATAGCATGTCTAAGGTTGCTTCAAAATCAAAGGAGGTTTTGAAGGATAATTTGGTTGTGGTGAAGGTAAGAACAAAAGGTGATGAATAAAAGGTAGTGATAACAAAAGCTTTGTTATAATGTAGAATAATGTAGCAAAAGATTTTACTTTTATATGTGTAAAATTGATCATGTTACAAAATAAAATGTCAGAAGGATAAGAAGGTTCTTCATTCTTATCACTATCTTCCAAGTCTTGATAATATGGAGGGAGCATATGTGAAAGATATGCATGGGTGTTATTTGGTAAACAAGGATGATCATATATGGATGAAGAAAAGTGATGGATAGAAGATAATTGTGACAATAGAGAATGTATAGAACTTGATGTTTCAACCGTTAAATATTCTTCAAATGGTGTTGGGTCATTATGTATGGTAACAATTTTACTTGCAAGTTCAAACTTTAAACATTGGTGAAGAGTGGAAGGGACAACCCTCATCGTATGAATCCAAGGACTTCTGAGAAGTAGGTTGTAAGGTGAAGGGCAATATGCTACATAAAACAAAGTATCCAGGATCTTGGATCCAATATTAAGGGGAAGAATTATAGTACCTTGAGCTTCTTGAATTTCATTGTTAAAAGATTTTATAATAACATTTGATTCATTAAGATCTTCTTCCTTTAATTTGAGTTTTTGGAATAATTGATAAGTGCATAAATTAAGAGAGGAGCCATTATCTACCATGATAGTTTTAACAGGTGTTTCTTTACTAGATCCTGTAATGTAAAGATAGGAGTCTTCTTGTGGAGTAGAGGAAGGAATCTCCTCATCATAGAATGAAATATGGTTAACCTCAAGAGGGCTTACACCATTAATTATGTTCTTAGGGAAAATATCATGAGGAACAAATTGTTGGCTAGGTATCTTGAACAAAGTTTCCTTATGAGAACTTTGTAATACTTCTAAAAGGGATATCTTTGCTTGAGGATTAATCACTTGTTGTTGGCTATCAAAGTGGATTTCAGATTGAGATTTTGATTCTAAAGATGAGCTTTCTATGCTTACATTCCATTTTGGATCATTCTCTAGAGCCAAAGATAGTTTTGAAGGTTGGTCAAATGAGGAATCCATCTCTTGAATATCAGATTGAGTTGATTGAACTTGAGGTTGCTCATTTGTAGTTTCTGTTACAATATTAGTAATATCATCATGATGGGACACATTAACATGCAATATTTGATTGGTTTCCTGTTGTTGATAATTGAATAGGGGTTCTTGGGAGATCCCCATGTCTTGATTGATTATTGGTATTTGTTGTGTAGGAGTTTGATAGTTTACTGGAGATTTATAATCAGTTGTAGATTGTAATTCCTTTATATTAAAAAGACCCTCATCAATCAAATCTTGAATTGCACATCTTAAATCTTTACAATTTTGTGTCATATGTCCATCTACTCTATGATATTCACAATGTAGCTCAGGTTTAAACCAATCTGCTGTGGTATCAAGTTGTCTTATGGAAGGGAGTTCAATCTTATTTGTATCAAGTAAATGCTTGAGAATTATATCCATTGGTTGATTGAGCTTTGTAAATGTACGTGATGAAGGTTTTCGAGAGGTTTTTGATAAGTGCCTTAGGAGTTCAGTCATAAAAGGACCTAATGGTTTTTTACCTCTCTTTTCTTTATTATGGGTAGAATGATGATAGGAAGATTGTGAAGTATGATGTGAGTGCATGGTAGGATTGGAAGAATAAGTATTTTCTTGTTGAAATGGATGTGTTGTATTGAAAGAAGAATATTGAAAGGGTGGAGGAGGATTGTATGTGGATTGATAGACATAATATGGATATATGGGAGAATAGATAATATCGTTATGAAGAGGATTGGAAAAGGGATTGTCCTGTTGGGGTAATGATGAAAAATGAGAAAAGTGTGATGGAGGTGATGTTGAATAGGGATGAGGTTGGTCATAATCAACAAATGTATTTGGCTGAATTCTTCCAACATTACTGATGGGCTCATATTGATTTGAGTAAAAACTCATGGTTTCTTTAGTACTTCTAAAAGTAATATTTAGTATCTACTATTTAGAATTGAATCTAAAACATACAAACTTGAAATGATGATTTTGTTTTTGTTTTTCTTGTATACATATATATATATTTTTATTTTTTTATATTTTTGAATCAGAAATATGCCTATGTTATTCACGTCGGGTTCACCAAAATGTATCGCTCCAAATTTTTCGCATCCTTACCCTCAGGCTATAGGATCCGCGCCCGGAAGGGGGATGCGAGAAGGATGGGACAATACCTCGGATTGAGAGGCCCTTTGAAGGTCCCGCCTCTCGGGGAGGAGTATAAGGGTGAATTTTTGACGGATGGTGGGTTCACCAGGAAACTTTTGAGTGGCAGTTTCCACGCCTAGGTTGGGAATGGGTTTGATGTGTTCATTTTATACTCAATCATTCAGCTCCTAGGTTTGGCCAAAATGAATCTAAACTATTCTATATGCCAATAATGATTTAAATGGATACAAAAAATAGAAATGGTTGCTAAACACAGAGAATAGGCAAATTAGGACAGATCATACCTGATTTCGGATGTCTGATGAGGATTCTGAGTTTTGTAGCAGTCCAGATCGCCTCAGTTCATACGTAATCATCCGGAGATCAGACAGGATCGTCCGATATCTGACGAATTCATCGGACAAATTCATCGAAACCCTGCAATCACAGAAATAGATACAAAATACCCAAGATGCAACTACAGAAGCGAAGGGAAATGATAGAAATAACTATAAATTTGTCTGAATGACAGATCCAAATAGTAATTAGAGAGGACAAGTATCAACTTCACAATCTATTTTGATTTTATCATGCATTTGTACTAGATGAGGTGAACTCCAAGATGCATAAACATAATAACCTAAGATAATGCAGAATTATAATGGAAAAATGCAGAAAAATTAAGAAGATGCAAACTCTAGACTCGGATTGCCCCCAATCTGGACTACAGTCAGGATCGCCTCCAATCGTACGCGATCGTCTGCGCTCCTCGACAAAATCGTCCGTAATCATCCGAGATCGTTTGCGACGATCCGAGCTATCTTCGACTGAAAAATAGTAGAGTTCCTGCAAGAAAATGCGAAATGCAGCATACAGACAGTAGTACGAGGATGCTCTAGTGAATAAGGATCTGAATCAGTCAGCTAAGGGGTTCAGGGGAATCAGAATCAGGGGGAGTCAGGGGGATAAACTAGAAAAATCCTAGTTTATATAGGATTAGGGGGAGGCTAGGAGGTTGGGGATCATCCCAATCTGGGAGATCTCCAACAGGGAAATCTCCAACTGCGCAGACGTGCTTCTGCCCAAGTTGGAGAGGTTGTTGAAACAGAAGCTAATTATGAAAATTTGGTTTTGGGACAAAATCGTCTGGACGTTCTGTCCATGACGATTTCGTCAGATCTGGGATGATCTCGTCTAATCTGCGATGATATCGTCCAACGGTCAAAACAAATCCTAAAAATGGCATGGAAAATGAGGAAACGGGTAACAGGCGGTTTTGGAGCGGTTTTGGGGTTAAAATTCAAATTTTTATCTTTTATCTTTTACTAAGGTTTTAACCGTGCCAATTTTAGGGTGCTACAGTGGGAATAGAAAAAGGATGGTAAGGTCATAAAAGCATGAACAAAGAGAAAAAAAACTCAAAGGGATATCAATTTGGGAAGCCAAAAATAATATCATAGTGTTAACAAGAAGTGGGACTAAGCCTATTAATAAAAATAAAAAGTAATGATGAAAAAAATGATATATAGAATATTAGGGGCATGAATAAGACCCGTAAAAAAGAGTTATTAAGGAATTAATAGGTTGTTATAGTCCAAATATTATTTTAATGAAAGAAATAAAATTAAATTGTGATGAATGTAATGACTCTTTTAAAAAATTTTGGAATATGGATGATTGTTTAACAATTTCTTCTATATAAGTTTTAGGAAGTATTGCAATAATATGGGACAAACACAAATGGGATGGAGAATTATTGGAAGCAAAAATTAATTGGGTTGATGGAATATTTTACAATAAAGAAGAAAGCATCAAAGTTAGGGCTGTAAATAAGGGTAATTGGTTTCCTACCGGTCTCATTTGGCTCAAGCATCTCACCCCCAAGATTGATTTCTTCTTTTGGTTTGTGGTTTAAAATAAAATTTTCACCACTGAAAACCTTCAATCCAAAGGAATGACCATCCCCAATAGGTTATACCTTTGAAATTCCAACCCTAAATCCACCCATCACTATTTTCTTGCTTACCCCTTTTGAGTGTCCTCCATTCCATTTTTATCACCTTTAGAATCACTTTGACCCACCCCAACTCCATCATTAACCTTTTCCTTCAATGGCATTCTCCCTTATTTGGTCATCATATCAAATGTATTTTGTCCTTTTGCCTCCCTCACTATTTATGGCAAATATAGAGAGAAAATTTTTAGAGCCTTTAACAACATCTCCAAATATTCTCTCTATGTTTGAATCCGAGTGCTTTCTATATCTAAAGAAAATTCTTACTTGGTACTCTCTTCTGGATCTCAAGAACCCATTATAGAGTCTAGATTAGTTGTTTCCTTAAGCCTCTCCCCCTCAACTCTTGCTCCTCCCATATATCCTTCTATAGGAAGATCCAATATCAAGTGGTCTCCTCATTTGGTGTACTAGATCAAGCTAAAATTTGATGGAGTAGCTAAATGCAACCCTGCATGTGTAGGCACTGGTGGAGTCTTCAAAGATAACCATGTCCAAATTCTCCTTGCCTATGCTAAAAACATTAGAATTTAAACAGATCATTTTACTAAGGCCAGGGCTCTCTACCAAGGGTTAAATCTTCTTAATGGCCCCCCCTCAAATAATCCCATTATAGAAGGTGATTCAATGAACATAATCAATTATCTCAAAGGATACCAACCTCCCTCTTGGAGTGTTCAAAAATTCATCAAATAATCAAAGAGATCTTTACAAAAACTCAGCAACTATGTTATCCAATGTGTTTATCACAAAGGTAATCAAGTTGTAAATGTCATGGCCAATTTGGTCCTATCCCAAGAAAATATCTTCATCTGGTACAAAAAATTTCCCTAATATTTTATTGAGGACTATCCTATCAGGAGTCATTCTTTGCTTCAATCCCTCAATATTGACTCCTTCCATGAATAAATTTCTCTTTTCTATGGATTGGTCTTTCACTCCTAGTTTGAGTCTCATAGCCCCTCTAATGTAGATTATTTTTATAGATATTATGCTTTGATTCCTTTTATTTTTTCCTAGGATTTGAGTCATGCCTTTCCCACTCCATATCAACCAATTGATACCTTGGTCCTTCAATTTGTCTCTCAATATTTGTTCATGGATCAGTACTCCCCTTATCATGTGTCTTACCTTTTCTGCATCCTCATTTTGCTTTCTTACTCTTGTCTCTACTCTCCTAATCTCACCTTAACCTATCCTTGAGGCATTTCTTAGAGAGTCAATCCTTTTCATTGGTTTTCCAATCGTCTCCATTTTGGCCCTATCCTTTACATCATTGCTTGATCCTTTGGAATCCATCACCACATTTTTGGCACTCATTATCAATTAAGGAATAATTTTTTCAATCACCTCCCTCAAGCTTCTTCATGGCCTCTCCACATTACTTGCTCATGCTTGTATATTCAAACTCTAAGAGCACACACTATGAGTGTCACTTCCCTTATTGGTTATCACCATGCCAATTCCTTCTCCTCCTTATTTCCAACGTAACTGCTAGGGCTTAAGAGGATTTTTTGATATGAGAAATATCATCAATAACTATGGAATTACATCATTACTAGGTGCATCGACATGCATAATGGTAGTTTCTTGAATCATATAGTTACCTAGACCTTTGGTATTTTAAGATCAATTTGGGCCCTCATTATCACCTGTTGTAGTATGAACCACCTTGCTATTTTCTTGAGTGTTGGCCATCTACATTTCCCCCCTATTGGTTCTTGGAGAGTTGTGTTTTTGATTATAGTTACCATCTATTACTCCTATATCACCATCCACTACACTCCCCTCATCATTTTACATTTTCTACTTTGCTTCCCTTACTTTATCACTACAAATTTGAACTTGAGGTTCTTCAATTGGATGCAATTATTGAGGAGATTTTCAAGGACCAAGGGCTCCTCCCTTTCCTTCAAAATTTTAAAGGCAATGACATGAAGCTTTCTTAGGAACTAGATCAATCATGGGAGGATGGAATATTTTTGGTAAGAGGGCTCAGGTTCACCATTAATATTGATCTACTAGCAAAATTTATTGGGCTCCCTAATGTTGGGGAGATTATTCAGCATGAAAAGCATTCCTTGGCCAGTGAGTTATATTTTTTCATAGATAAAAGAGACAATATTGGCAGGGACAAAAGTGGAATATTCAAATTTCCTCCCCAAGCCATGGGACAAAGTTATGGTTCTAATCCTCTATTGTTTCATGGTGGATGGTCCAAATTCCATACTCAAAAGCTTCCATATAACCTTTTTAAAACACCTCCAAGGCAACAAGAGTATTAATATTTCAAAATACCTATTCAATTCCATTGAGTGGTATATAAATAATGTCAAGAAATTCTATTATTAAATTTCTATCCACCAAGACCTACATCTCATCATTTAGAGACATGTTCTTCAAAGGAAGTCCCAAAAGGCAATTATTTTTTGTGTTGGAATCCTGTAGGTTTTTCCCCAAGCTCTTGAATCTAACCACTATGAAATCCCCCTCCCTGATGTAATTGATGAATATTTTCAAAGTCCCATATCTCCCAAGAATAATTGGATGCTAGAGTTTGGGTCTAAAGCTGGAGACTCTCCTCCCACTGTGAAATTAAATACCTAACATCACTCTATCCACAATAAGTCTTAGATTAGGAAACATAAATCTCCCATTATACTTGAGCAAGAACTAGAGAATTTAGAGGACTCTCCTACTCTGTATCATAAATCCAAACATGAGGACATATCGATGTAGTTATTTTCTCAAAAGAGAACTCCGTAGAGTGGCTCCTCCAAGTTGTCTAGCCACTTGTAGTAGAGAATGTATGTCCCATTCATCACCAAGAATGGCTATGTTTAGAAGCTTGATGATTTGATGAGTGCTATGTACAAATAAATAAAAATGAATACCTATCCACTATAACAAGTCGTTAGCTTTTGATGTAACGAGCACTAGGAGATAGCAATCACAAGATGCAAAATAATATGAAAGAAAGTAAATCTGCTAGATGACTAAAATATGCAATAAATAGAAATGATATAAAAGAATACAATGTAGCTATGGAGGAAATGAACACTCCATTATAAAGCTACTGAACTACATTGCACCCATCACCAATGGATGGTGATACACATAGAACTATGCTAAGCACTAAGCTACACTATCAGACTATGTCCCTCGACTCTATATCTATCTAATAGTGAGGCCTTCCTTATATAGGTAAAATAGGATACTTGGCCAACACTCTACCTAGTTGTGCAAGGGATAACTTGCACATGTACAACTTGCACATTGACACTTGTGCATTTATTACATTGCATGAAGTAACTAGATAACTTGCCCCTAAAGTAATCTAAGTATGTATCTTGGAAGATACATTTACATAACCCAAATGATGGAATAGACTCTATTTCTAACACCCCCTGTATTACATTATTTGGGTATTGAAGACTTTAGTCTTCAATATGGATCTTCTTCTTCTTCATCCTGAACTTTGTATTCTTCCTCTGCATTCTTTGTGTTCAGGTTCAACAGGTAATCTGTGTCTTCATATGATGCAGAGTAAGCTAGAGCTGAGGCTTATTTCAATTGACTTTGCATTGTATTCCTCCTTTATTTTCTTGTTCAGAGCAATCTTGATCTGGTTCCTCTTCTACTGCTTCAGTCTTCATGTCATGGCCTCTTTTAGTATGTCTCTTCTTCCTTTTTCTTCTTCTCTTCCTATGATTCTGCTTTGATGCAAGTGAAATATCTGCTTTATAACAAGTTAGTCTATCATCACAATAGTATTGTTCTTTATTACCATCTTGTTTCTTGTGTTGAGTAAGTACAAACACAATTAATGATAGATAAATCATCAGACATTCTTTTGGTGAAAATATAACCAATATTTGTGAGTTCCACCATGTTGTGAAGAGAATTTCATGAAGATAGTTAATCAATGTTGTAAAGCTACCTTCTTTGGCTTCCTTAAGAAATAAGGAGAATTTCACTTTGTCATTAGAGGGTAGATACTCGTATCCATCTAGAGTATCTATTAAGTTTTGAGAGTAGAATTCTACTTCATGGAATAGTTCTTCATTATTGAAAGCTTTTCTCAAAATTTCATCCATAATAGAATAGTGATTCTTAGAATTGAAAATTTGATAGAATCTTCGTAGTTTATCTTACAACTTTCCTAATTGAAGTATATAAGCTTGATTTGATGAAACCTTTATTAATCCTTAGGTTGTAGGCTTCCTTATGTCTCCCTAGGTATGAATACCTAATTTTAGGTTTTTGAAGAAAGCTTATATCTTCCCAACTTGATAATATTTGATGGATATTATTATCAAGTTTTGTAGAATGCCTTATGACTCCCTAATGTTTTGGAGTATGATATAGTGCTTTTGTAAAATATAGTTCAATTTTGGTTGATTTTGTATAAATTTTGTAAAGATCAAAAATCAACTTCTTAACTCCTTATTACTCCTATTGAACTAAGCACTTTTCAATTTTTGAAGAGGTTTTAATGTTGGATTTATTTTGTCCCTTTTGAGAAATTTTTTGAGACAAGAATATAAATTTCCAACTTTGAATAAAATATCTTAATAACCCCTTTTTGTAACCCTTAGGATTTTATTCAAGTGTTTCTAATTTCCAATAACCTAGTTTGATGTTGTAACCCTTATCACTCCCAAATTTGGAAAACTAGAACACATTAATATTTGCAAACATTAAATGGATTAATTCCAAGTAGTATCCCTTATTTCTCCTAAGTTGTATTTTGCAAATATTATATTAATTTCCCTAAGTTTTTCTTTCAAACAAAGATTGATTTCATTTAATATCTCAACCTTATCTTATAACCTTATAACTCCCTTTTTAAAATGAAAGCAAATTAGATGAGGAAATTTGATTAAGGCTTTGTACCTTTATGAAGCCGGATGAATATGGTAGTAATATGTCCTTCTTGAGCATGAATTCCCCAAGGTAAGCTTTGGATTTAATGCTCTCCTTTAATGTTGGTTGATCGAGAGTGTTTTCTAATACTCTCGACTTGCTCTAGATCATTGTTGAATCACTATCGAACTACCATCGAGATTCTATCATCGATTTGCCAAACTATCATCAATATTTTATCAAGTAGCTTTTGAACTATTGCCTATATCGCTTTCAAACTATTGCCTTTTCTTTCCAAGGTCCAAGGCACCTTTAATAGGTGATCGATTGAGTGACAAGTATCATGGTAGAAGTTTTAAATGCTCCATGGAAGCTTCAACTATTTGGTGGAGGTGCTAAACTCACTCCATTGCTTGTGATAAATGTCACCTTTTGGTTGAGATATTTTTATTCCCCTTTGAGCGTTGTCCAAGAAATGCTCCTTCTTCAACATCTATGAGACTTCCTTGTTGTAATGGATATATATATCAAGCTATTAGTTGTACGTAACTCCTCTTCTGCATGGAGTATGGGTGCCAAGAGAGAATTGTAACATCTTCTTTGTGAGTATTATTTAGAGGTTCTCTCATAGAATGACAAGTGGCATCTGCATGCCCTTCTCTTTATCAATGCTTTCTTGAAGGCTCTCCAATGCATTTTCCACCTTGTTCTTTGTTGTTTTATGTAGATGCTAAAATATCTCCAACCAAGCAATGCTTATGGTTGAGTTGTGGTGGAGATATGGAGGAGATTTGGTGGAGATATGGAGGAGCTTTGGTGGCCCTTGAATGGAGTCCGAATGGTAGTGCTTGGATGAAGACTCCTTGATGCTCCACTTATGGTAGAAATGCTCCTTGATTGGATGTAGCTTGCTTTGATAGAAATGTTCCTTTGCTTTGATGTATGCTTGCTTTGATAGAAATGCTCCTTTTCTTTGATGTATGCTTGCTCTTTGCTTTATACACTACTTGATCTTCCCCTGTGCCTTGTCTTCTATAGGTTCAGCCATCCAAGATCCGTAGAGGATGAGCCAAAAGAGAGGCTCTTTGATATGCTTGGAAGAGTGATAGTATTTGACCACCTTTGGCTGATTCAACCTACTTGTAGTGTGCCTTTGAGGCACTTTCCAATCTACCCTTTTTCCTACGTAGAATGAGTTAGAGTAGTGCAACTCAATGTATCAATATCTATAAATAAGATGCCTTTTGCACCTTTTCTTGCACTCCCTTTTTGTAGGTCTAGTATTCTAATTTGTATGGCAGAATTTTGAATGCAGTGTAGGGTTTTGAGGTTGTCTTTTTTCTTAGACACCTTCCCCTTTTTCTTGGATATTATGATGACAAATCCAAGCTTAGATAGAAGTAGATATATGATGCAATTTTTTGCACTTTTATCCTTGCAATTAACCTTGTAATGCTTTGGATTTGAGACTCACCAAGTCTCAATATTTGAAGCTTCTACTTCTATTTTGGTTAGTTGTATTCTTCTCCAAGTTTTGGAGGATTCTAACCTGTTTTGGTGGCTTCTCTTGGCCACAATGTGTTGCAGATTTATGTGCTTTAATAGTGTCTTTAGACACTTGATACAAATCAGATTTTGTGCCCTTCAAAAAACACAAAACTAATTTCTTTTTGAGAGTAGTATAATAGTGCAAGTATTTCACTTTTAATGCACTAATATTACACCTTATCACTCCAATCAACTCTCAAATTAATGCACTAACAATTTACTGCAACTAATCAAGAATAACCTAAAATGAATCTTTAAGAGTTATTCTGCAATTTCACTACAATTAATATTGTAGGACTTAGTCTTCTTTTTATTTTTCCAAAATAGATAATAGGTAGTTGATAGAAGCAATTTTGAAATCTAATCAACTCCTAATTAATGTGCAAATGAACCTTAAAAAGAACTTTTTCTTTTTGCACTTTTGAAGACTGTAATCCAATTTTCTATTTGCAACTTTAATCCAAATTTAGGTGCTTCTAACAAATCTGATAGGTAAACCAATTAATGAACCTACTTGCACCAAAAAGTTGCATACCTTTTTTGTAGTAGCTCTTTTATCACTTCTATAGAGGATGTAGATCTTGGTGTCTAGGATCACCAAGTTGCTGCTATGAGTATGTCCTTGCAGCTCTTTGTAGACTATCCTGAATAACTCCTTCTTCACCAAATGATGGTCTCAAACTTTCTTTCATGAGCCTAGGATTTGGTGGCTTGTTCTCCTCTTGTATTATCCTCCTTCTACTATATATTTGGAGAAGTATTTGTCTCTAAAGTGATGCCTTCTTATTGTGAGAGGTAATCTTCAAATATTCAATATTTGGTGAGCTTCTTCTATCTTCAAGTCTTCTTGTCGAATTTTGACTTCAAGCAAGATCTTCTTATAATATTTGGCACTCCTTGCCAAATTCTTCTTCTTAGATTTGGCACTCCTTGCCAAATTCTTCTTCTCTAATTTGGCACTCCTTGCCAAATTCTTCTTCTCTTGGGCTTGTTGTTGGATGGCGATAATTGTCCCAAGTCCTTCACTATCAGGGCTTCTCCTTGGTAGTGGATTTCTCCAATGAGTTCTCCTTTGAGAATATCTTCAGTAAGGCTCTCCTAGCCTTTTTATGGATGCTCGATAAGACCTTCCCAAGGTCTCTGATCTTACAACTTCTGATGGTCTTCCTTGAGACCTTTTCTTCAACCTTCTACTCTTGGAAGTGTTGGTGGTGAGATCTACTTCTGGATCTCTAATTCTATTACTTCTAGATTCGAGCAGGACTCACCTAGTCCTTATTCTCCTTCTCCTTCCTTGAATGGAAGTTCTTCAATGAGATCTTCTCTTGATCTCTTCGATTTTGCTTCAGGTGTTGAATTGATTCTAAAGAAGATACCCTTCCTAACTTTCTTGTAGGAAGTTTCCCAACTCACTGAATCTTCTTTCCCTACAACAAAGTATTAGTACTAAAATATTTAGTCTACTTCTGAATCAGATATTCTCTTTGAATTCTTCTTTAGGATCAAGGCTTCTATGGCATTTTTTAGTATCAAGGCTTCTGTGGCCTTTTTTAGTATCAAGGCTTCTATGGCCTTTTTTAGTATCAAGGCTTCTATGGCCTTTTTAGTATCAAGAATTCTATGGATTCTCCTTCAAGGCTCCTATGGCCTTTTCTCCAAGGCTTCTATGGCCTTTTTATGTCAAGGCTTCTATGGCCTGTTCTTCAACTTGTGAAGTTCTTCGATTCAATAATGGAGATCTTCAGTCTCTTGACTTCACCATAACTCTTCACTAGAAGTCTTCTTCCATAGTATTCTTCTCTTGCACAAGGAACTAATATCTGCACTATGAAGGCATGTTAACCTTTGGGCAATGAAGTTGGAGTCTCCTAGCTTTCTATTGTAGGAGGAGTCCTAATCCTTTGAGAATTAATTTTCTACAACAAAAGAAACTTTAGGTAATAGTTAGCAAAATTCTAGATATCTTGGATGATCTTCACTAGATGATTTGTCAATCTAGTGGATTGAATGTTGAGTCTTGGTCTTCACGAGTTTTTCTTATAACTCTGTGGAAAGACTCTAGTCAAATGCAATCTCAGTATTTTTGGAACTGAGATTTCTTTTAGTCCTCACTTGGGATCTCCCTAATTCTACCACCTAGACTCTTTTGAGATCTTTTGATAGTGGTTGGTCTAATGATGCATCAATTTGTCAAAACACTCAGGCTCAATGATAATGGTGGTTTCCCTATTGACCTACACAGACTAGATCTACCGTGGCTCTGATACCACTATTAGCTTTTGATGTAACGAGCACTGGGAGATAGCAATCACAAGATGCAAAATAATATGAAAGAAAGTAAATCTGCTAGATGACTGAAATATGCAATAAATAGAAATGATATAAAAGAATACAATGTAGCTATGGAGGAAATGAACACTCCATTATAAAGCTATTGAACTACATTGCACCCATCACCAATGGATGGTGATACACACAAAACTATGCTAAGCACTAAGCTACACTATCAGACTATGTCCCCCGACTCTATATCTATCTAACAATGAGGCCTTCCTTATATAGGTAAAATAGGATACTTGGCCAACACTCTACCTAGTTGTGCAAGGGATAACTTGCACATGTACAACTTGCACATTGACACTTGTGCATTTATTACATTGCATGAAGTAACTAGATAACTTGCCCCTAAAGTAATCTAAGTATGTATCTTGGAAGATACATTTACATAACCCAAATGATGGAATAGACACTATTTCTAACACAAGCTATAGTCATATTGGATAAATTAACAAACTAGTTCAAGGGCAATGAACAAGCAAATCATGTGGATTCTCCTGCTCGTGGTGATGTCGAATGATGGGCATTTATCTCTTATTTGTTTTTCTATATTTTGTGTTCTCCTATTTTGTTAGGTGGCCTCCCCTATTTTGGATACCCCCTCTTTTTTATTTCTATCATTGTTTGTCGTCTTGACCCTATCGCATGAAGATAGTCCCCCTTGATATTGAAGTTGGTTCTTCTCCTTTTGTCTTTGGGATACAATCTCTCTTGAGGGTATCTTTTTGTTAAATTTTTAGGTACCCTTTCAAAAACCCTTCCTCCAATATATATATATATATATATATATATATATATATATATATATATATATATATATTTTTATATACTCTAACTATAATAACTCCTCATTAATTATGTTGAAAGGATCTTAGCATAATTTTGTCAAACACAATGATGATTCATTATTGTGATCTATGGATTCTTAAGGGTGATTTCAACATAGTTTTATCCTTTTTTGAAAATAAATGCGGTACTCCATTATGGTCTAAATAAATGCAATACTTTGTTTTAATTAAAAATTCAAATAAAATTTGGGATGTTAGTCCTTAAAGTTTTCAATATACATGGGATATAGATGTATTGAGTAAACTCATACAGGAGAAAAATTAGATGGATTATTTTTATCCAACACATGGTTGAAAATAAAGTATACAATACCTTAAAATATTTTACTATGAGCAACATTGAATCACAAACCCATTTTTTTGATGTGTAATGATCATCTAAATCCACTTCGCTTCTAGTCTATGTGGCTCTAAGATCCCAATTTCTTCCAAATGACTATGTTATGGTGGTATGAAGCAAAATTTATAGGAATGCATATGTATATGTTTGTTCAAAATATGATATATTTAAAGGATCAAATGAATATTAGGAAAGCTAAATATTTTGGTAACATTTTTAAAAAGAAAAAAAAAATTGAATCCAAGATCAAAAATTTATAAACGAAGTAGTAGAAATCAATGAAATGAATCAAGATTCTCATGTGAAAGAAAATTAATTACTTTTTTATTATCATAATGCATTGAAAAATGAGTCATATTGGTTTTAAAAATCTATAGATAAATAGCTCAAGGAAGTGTTGTCCTCTCTGTTGTCACATTTACCAGATGCAGGGACTAGATGACCAAACTATCATACCTTGCATAGAGTGACACAATAGGGAATATCCAAGAGCACAAAAAATATCTCAATCAAACTACCTCTAGGATTTTTGATAAGGCTGACTCATTTTAAGATATATTTTTCAATGTTATCTATCTCAAGCTATGGGTACACAAGGAAAAATATAAATAGAAAGCATAAAAAAACAAAGATAGTTGAAAGGAAAAAATAGCCTAAGATAACCTAAGCTAATGGGCATGATGCACCAAGATCATGAGATTCATCTACATAATAGTAATACAAATGAACATGTGATTCTAATGTGTTGATAGCTGAAGGTGAAAATTTTCTCTTCTCAACATGCAAAATTAAGCATAGCTTGCACATACAAGAAATGCGAGAGAAATCAGATAGTCATGACCTTTTACACATGCACATAAGCATACATACATACCAAAAACAAGACAAAAAAATCCCAATAGTCAAAAATATCTATATACATATATCTATATAAGTATGAATATTATAGACCATGCCAAACATAAGGGCTCAAAACCTTTCTTGCAAAACCACTTAGGGTTTAGGTACTATTATACAAAATAAAATGAAAGGCAAGTTACTTACAAAGATTAAGAATTGAATAAGCAAATGGTCCATCCTTTAAAATTTCTAAATATCTATTATTTAAAGATTACAAAAGGGGATAATTTCACTCCCAAAAATTGTATAGTAGCTTCTGATAAAAATTCTCTACTACCCCCTTGATCTAATATTTCCTATGTTGTTTTCAATCCTTTGAGGTCTCTAGGTCAATTATGAGCTATTGTATACTCAATTGCCACCCTAGGGATCCTTAAAAATAATTAGAATCACCTTTTGTAATCAATATTGTTAGGTCCAAGATTGTTTCCACTATGGATGTCATGATCTTGTCTTTAATATGCCACATCTTTTTCTTCGATTTCTAATCCCAATTGATATTGGTAGATGATCCTTATTTCTCTTTAGTAAATGGCTTTTTAGTTCAGTTGTTCTACCCTTTTAGGAGCTTGTGCACCATCGCTAATATCTTGAAATTTAATCTAGCCCTTATTAACTATTGTCCACTCTCTACATCATGCTTTACTACCTATAGTTCTTTTGTTCTCTCCCTATTTTCCTTGTGTCTTATGAGCTGATGTAAACTATCAATCGTTTATCAAAAATTTAGTCCTTTTACATCAAAACTTCATAGAATTTTGAGGTCAAGTTGGATTCTTATTAAAAGTATTTTGTGAAATTCTTCTCCTTTACCCTTTCATTGGACCTTTTGAATTTTTTGTCTTTCAAGAGCTCTTGAGGTTCATAGTCAAAACTTTTTTCTTCTTCTTTCCTTTATAACTTTGAAAACTTTTGATCTTCAAATGTTTTGATTTTCTTGTACCCCTAAAAAAACTTCCAATTATCAAATACTTTGAGCAACACCATTTTTTAAAGATTTTGTAAGAAGTAACCAACCCCTTTGATTGATACTTTTTTCTTACATTGGTTTGATGTCTCTTTTTGTGCTTTTTGCTAGTTTTTTCTTCATTTCATACTCTAAAATAATTGCTTAAGAAAAAGATTATAGTGAAAATTCACTATAGATTTGGTGACTTAGAGGGGTCTTCTTTCTTGTTGAAGGAGAATTCAGAATTGTTACCTTCATCCTTTGGGCATGGAGTCAAGATTAGAAGAATAAAAAAATAATAAGAAACAAAATAATACAAAGGAAAGAATAAAAAATATTCTAGAATTGGAAGTTTATACAATGCCTGCTTAATTTCTCCTCACTCCTCATCTAAATGATACTAGATCAAACCAAAATACTTGTAGACTACTTTGAGCTCAAACTAGTCATTGCAAAATAATTTCCTTGTGTTGTTGGTGATCATGTGCACTTGAATCCTTAGCACATCTAAAGGTTCAATTTCCTAAGCAATTTTCTTTACCTCAAGAGGATCCAACCATGCTTCAAAAGGGAAGGTATCTTCTATATATTGCCTTAGCAATTGCATGTTTTCTTATTTTGAGGTAATCCTTCCATATTCATCCTAGGTATAAGGGAGTCCCTTTTGCAATAATGAGCCAATTTAATCTTTGAGCTTCTTGATAGTGGAAACTAAGAAAACTACTTTGGATTTGCACTACTATGCAACTCACTCCTTTTGAAGGAAAATCATCACTTTCCATGTTGTTACCTCTCTATCATGAATCCCAAAAAACATTAGCTTAGAGTATGATACAATGGTTAATTTTGCTTGATAAGTTCTAGATTCACCTAGCTTTGTAGATGTTTTAACCATGCTTAACTCAATATAATGATTCACTTAAGTAATTTGAATGGTGAATGTATCGATAAATCTAAAGATCTAGAAGAGAACTAATACTATGCTAGCAATATCACCCAAATAGACATTAATAAGCTCTTTTACCAGGCTTTTGACTATTTGGAACTACTTAGTTTTACTTTTATGCCTTTGCTCTTTCAGTTATTTTTGGATATTCTCTATCTCTAGTAAGCCTATCTATAAGAATTTTGACTTGCTCTTATTTTTCTTTGAGAAGTGATTTCAAAGGCTACTGCTTTAGGTGCTTGTTGAGCATATTTACTATGGGCTTTAGCTTCTACCTTAGAATCACTCAAAGTGTTCTTCATATATTCTAATTTTTTCTCTCTTCATCAATATTTGAATTAATGACTCGCAATCATATGAAACTATGATTTGGATTCCTATATGATTTGGACCTTATCTCTAACCCAAAAATGTTTTAGGTCAAGATCTTCTATCACCACTTACCAATCCTACTTTTTCATGTCCCCTTCAACCTTTGATACCAGCAACCTTTTTCATGTAAATAGTAATGCCCTTTTATGGGGAAAATGGGTTGATTATTTGAGTCATCAACAAGATTTGATTATTTTGATTTTATTATTTTATCTATTGCTAAATCCTTTGTAACTTCTATAGCAAATTAAAAATTAGCTTGGGCACTTGCAAGCCTTGTTTTTGCTCTAGAGGTGGCAAAAAAATAATTAAAGGTTTGAAAAGTGGAACTACTAATGGTAGAGGTATTTGGGTACATAAGGTTAATGATATTCAAGGAATTAAATATGACTAGACTATCGCTTCTTAAATGGTAGATGTTGCATGGGAATAAGAGGGACCATCAGCCACTATGGCTATAATACTAGCCATCTAGGCTAGTGAGGCTAGGATATTTCATAAAATTGAAGGCTTTTTAGTAGAAGAGGATGTAGAGTTTGGTTTAAGAATTTTTTCTACTGAGTGGATCATCTTCAAGGTCATCATCTCTTCCTTATCTTCTTCTTTCTAGAGTGGATTACTAGTAAAAATGGTGACTAATGTTGAAGTTATGTCTTCATCGATAGGTACTACATTCTCTTGTATCTAGACAATCAATTTGGCCACTTCCCTTAGATATTGAGGAGTATTTTTAGGTGGAATCTCACTCATTTCTATTTCCTAAGGTGATTATAACTAAAGTATCAACCTTTTCTTCCTTAGATAAGTCCCATTTTTTTACCTATTTCACATCATTTTCTTGATTGGAAACTCTTATTGACTCACCACAACTTCATCTAGAAGCATCTTCATTGTATTTGTTATCAAAAGTCCTTTCTTTATGGTCTCCTTACCATTTTTTACACCTTGAGGGGTACTTCTATTGGGTTCTCCATATCATAGCATTAGGTGAATAATTCATTTTCATTTGGGTCTAAGCTTCCAAAAGGTACCTTAGTGTTATTTATTTCTTGATGAAATTTCCACCATGCCCTAATTTTATTGCTATTTCATTTTTTCTTTTGCATGAATTTCTTCATGTTTATGCTGATTGCAAGGGTGATATCAACCTCTACATGTTTATAGAATATTTTATATAGTTTCTTCTAAGGTGCATGCAATACAAATTGTTATTTTTTGAGGGCAATAAAGCTTCTTCTATAATATTAAATATTTCAAGATCAAGCCTAGGCTCATGGGAAAATTTTCAAGAGATCCTAGAAATTTTCAACCAAGCAATAAACTTGTCATCTAGGTCGTTATTCTAGTTATCATCCAAAATATCTAACCCTAAATCTTTGAACTTGGATTCAAATTCATTAGCTACCTTTATTTTATCTTGGGTTATACTCCCAAAATGAATTGAAGCCTTATAAAATATCATTTTTCTTTGATCACTAGTGTAGGCAACATCAATTAGGTTTACCTACATTAATATTTCAATACATGCAACTCTATTTATTATAGACTTTAGCAATAAATATATAGGCTTTGTTAGTTTTTGATGAATGAGACATGAGAGATAACAATCACAAGATGTAGAATAACATGCAAGAAAGTAAAACTGCTAGATTACTGAAGTACATTGAAATATAAAACATATAAAATATTACAATGTAGCTATGGATGAAGTGAGCACTCCATTAACAAAGCTATAGATCTACATCACATCCATCACCATTAAATGGTATGGAACACAATCCACTAACCGATGCTATCTAACAATATCTCCTAGTTGTCTTGTTCTATCTATATAAGAGGTCATCCTTATATATGTAAAATAGGATGCTTGCCCAACACTCTATCTAGCTATGCATAGGATACCTTACACATGTACAACTTGCACATGGACACTTGTCCATTTATTACATTGCATAAAGTCACTAGATAACTTACACAATAAGTAATCTAGGTATGTATCTTGGAGGATACATTTACATAACCCAAATTATGGAATAGACAATATTTCCAACACCCCCTGTATTACATTACTAAACCATGTAAAGTGGTGACATCCTCTACGAAAGATCAATCCCCTTTTATCTACAATCATAATATTTTGATAATATATTCTAATATATATCAAACCTTTTCACCTTTGATTGCACTTACTATTGGTATTAAGAACTCATTAGAAAAATAATACTAGGAGGAACTCTAGCATAGGACTTCTTTCTAGAGAGAGGTAGTCCTTGTTTGACCTTATTCATATTCCATTATCATGCTCAAGTGCTCAAACAACTAGTTATTCTAATAGAACACTAAATAAATTAATAATTAGCAATACCTCAAGGACTCAGTCTCCATAAATTTGGTCAATGCTTCATGAATTTACTAGGTTATGAAGTTAATAAAGTCAAGGATTAAAGACTTGCTCTTAATTTATCCTTATCATATGAATGATAATGAATTCCTCCTACGCTACTTCTTTATCACCATCAATGCTAAAGATGAATGTTATCATGTTTAAGGTATCTCTGACCTCCTTATTGAATATTTATTTTCCTATAAAGACATTTTGAGCTCCTGATTCAAGCCTATTATCTTATCTTTAGTCTTAATGTAACATCGGTTAGCAATATTTAGATCTATCTTGAACCCCCTTGGTAGTAACAACATTTATTGTATATATTCTCCAATAACTATTAGTAGGAAGGGATTATCATGAGTTGCAATAGCCATATTTACATAAGATTCATTGATGAGTTAGAAAAATAGGCTAGGGATTCACATTCATTAGCCTTACTTTCATACCCAAATTGATTATTTTTGAAGGATCTTATGGATAATTTTTACTAGTTTTTGTTAAATGAAATGTTTTACACTTAAATGTTAATGGAGTAGATGTAAAGGGTAAATGTGATTAGTATTTTTGTTATTTGCTTTATTTCTATGTACTTTTTTTCCTTGGAGTGTTGTTATATACACAAGTCATTTTTCAATATTGTGGAATGTATTGTGGAAGGTGAAGGCATGAAAATGCATGCACCTTACAACAACACAAAGTGAAATGAAACAGGATGCAATAAGAAATCAAACAATAATGAATTCGGTTATAGTAAATTGTATTGATTCCTTTTAAATAGTGCTGCATAGAATCCCCTTTAGGGATTATATCGATGATACAATGTTACAATGAGGACTATGATGTCCTTTATCCATTGAAAATAGCTTTCTCTTTGTGCAATCTAAAATCTATTCGAGCCCACAACAATGATTATAGGAGTGGGTTTTCTTATGATCACCAAGTGAGGATTGGATCAGAGATCATTCGTTGTTCTAAATATTGTAACTTACATACAATGAAACAATAAAAGAATTAGTAGCCTCTACGGGGTCCACCATGATTGGACCCATAATGATCAAGAGATAAAACCAAATACAGTAAATGCATATATGAAATGATGAAATATCCACACTAATATTATAAAATAAAGTGCTCAAAATGAAGGATATACTATTAAAAACAACATGCAAGTATGGATCTGAAGCAAAATATAAGAAACAATCATGAAATTGATCACTTGATCAAGGTCATCTATGGTAAATATGGTCTTGCCTATGGGACCGTCTCAAGTGAGATGGTCTCTACCACGGACCTACAACTTTATGGAACCAGTCCTGGGTGAGGTTGAGGATGATCCAAAGGTGAGTTTTGTCAATGAATTGGTGGTGATATATCAGCCAACATGGTGATTTGATTAATCTAAAATAGCAAACTTGATCATGGAAAGATGAAGAGGATGAATTCTAGGTTTGTATATCAAAGAACCAACATTGATGGTAGTGAAGAAGCTTGGCAGGTGAATTCGGTAGCACTTCGTTTCTTTGGTCTAAAAATTATTGAGCTCTAAACTAGGATGGGATGCCTCCATTTTATAGCCTTCTTGGCTAGGTACCAACAGAGATAATGAGGTAATCAAGGGCAACCTGATTACCACTTTATAGGTGGTAAGGATAATTGCAGGTCACTAGGGGTGACTATAGGTCATCAAGGGTGGCAAGAAATATACTATATCACTGACATGCAGTCTTGCTACTTATTATCCTTTTTAAAATCATGCAAGTGTGGCCATATCGAAGCAAGATGATACCAACTCAAAGACTATCTTAGGTAATACGATCTTGCTTCCCATGAGGTAAAAATGCCCTTTTGCTAGGAAAAGGCACTAAATAGCCCTGAGGCTATCTTAAGTGGGTTTAATGAGTTAGGAGGAGGTATTTTGGAGAGTCTCTTGGTGATTATGCATTTTATGTATCTACAAATACCCCTTTTTGGAACACTTTGTGCCTAAGCATAATGTGGAGCAAAAATAAATAACCTAAAATGGTTGAGTTGATGATGGATGATGTTAAATTGAAAAAGTTAATGTGAGATGCCCCAATCATAAAAAGGGCACACATATTAAAATAATTAATTTTGAAACATTGATGGATTTGATTTGATCTTGATAGCATTTTAGACATGGGTAGACAGGATTTAGTCTATTCTTAAAGTTTTAGGTATACCAAGTGTTTATTTGGTTTAAATTTTTGCTTATTGTTTACCCCAACAAAAAGGGCTTATGATAGTTTTTGGAAATGATTCTTGGACAAACACAATTTCCATTTTGAGTGTTTGATTGTTGAATTGATTTTGAAATATAAAATTTGTAGTTATTGACTACCCCCTCGAGCAACGAGTCGATGGATGAGATAAAAAATTGATGATAGCGATAAGTCACTTGACAAGAAAAACATTGTTATCCTAGGTGCCTTTTATAAAAGTACCATCTTGAGACCATATCGACCCGAGGTGGTCTTGTTTGGTTAATTTTTTATTTTAATTGTTTTTATTAATTTTGAGAGCATCTCATATGGTCTGAGCGACTATCTTAGATGGTAAAAATTTTGGTCATCTCAGATGAGTCTGCCATGTTGTGTGCTCGTCTAAGATGGTCTCACCATGAATTTCACTATAAATAGCAAAATTCATGGGAGGGTCCCTCATTTAGCACCGCACAAAATGAGGAGATGCTGAGATGAGGAGGAGAGGAATTAGTTGTGTGCAATGAAGTACTACTTGATTAAATATCAATCAATATCATGGACCTGAGTGATGCTTCCATGAGTGGAGGAGCTAGAGAGATAAAGGTAAGGATGAAAAATTCCAACATTTCATTATTTAATAAAAAATGAACCTTTATTAAATTAAATGGAAATGAAATAAATGGGGTGGGCAAAATGAGTTTTTTTTGTGAAAGTGAAAGATGGGTTGGGTAATTAATATATATTTTTTTGCAAGTGTATGTGATTTGGGGGGCATCTCAAATCAAGATGACTCTATTTTGTGATCATATCAATCAATATGGTTTATTGACATGACCGTATTGATCAAGATGGCTTTGTTTCATGGTCATCTCAAAGTGAGATAGTCATGATGTGTGCAAATAAGATTACCCTAATTTTTTTTATTATGTGCTTTTGTGTTTTATTAGCTTATTAGAGCATGATACCACTTCCCAAACCATTATAAGGAAGCACGTACTATAGTGCTCGATGATAGTGATGATTGGGATTGGTTGAATGTTTTGAACCTTCAGCATACAATGTGGTTAGAATTTGTGCATACCGATCAGGCCTACATTATGGCCATGATTAACAAGTGGGATGCCTAGACTAACACCTTCCATATGCCCACTAGAGAGGTCACAGTCACCCTTGAGGGCATCTATTGGATCTTATAGATCCCTATCAAGGGGGCATCCATTATTACATCTATGATGATCGCGAGAGAGACAATGTTACGTTGAGAGTATAGAGATCAATGGGATATTGTAGACTATGATGCTGCTAGTTGTGGGATGTGCATGGAGATAGGATTCAACACCCATATCCTAATAGCTAGACATGTGGTGTTGATGACACTCATGTCAAAATTTATAGTTCCTGATTCCTCTAGCTATAGGTTCCCTTGGAACCTATTGGATCTTGTTCAATATCTAGTGGAGTAGCCATAGATTATGGCTTGGGGTCCCACTTTTATAGCATAGCTCTATAGAGAGTTATACAAGATCCATTACTGCAAGAGACTGGGCTTGGGATACAACTTCCTTCTACAGGTTTGAGGTTATGAGTACTTTTGCATCGATAGACCTCTCAAACTACCATGGTCTACAAGGATCAACATGATAGATAGGGATATTCCATATGTCATGCACTAGGTATATGATCATGAGCGAGGTAAGAGATACCCTTGGTAGGGCACACTATGACACTATATCAAGAGCTTCAATGGACTATAGCTAAAGGATATTAGATGGTGACCATGGCTAAAAGCTTCAATCTAGGATGAGGATAGGGTGCACTTGAGGTGGGTAAGGCATGTCAGGTGGCTTATAGGGTGCCATGGAATAGATCATGAGTAATTTTAGCACTTACAAGTGATCCACCAATTGGGAGTTATATAGGATGTACTTGAGGACCCAGTGGTTTATAGGCGAAGGACCAAGGAGACTCAAATACCAATAGAACAGGTTGAGCCTCTAGGCAATGAGGATGACACCTCATTAGCTGAACAAAATATAGCTAATAAAGGGACCAAAATATCTTATTATGCTTGGTGGGATGCTAAATGGGACCAAAGAAGGTTAGTAGAGGGAGGAGGAGCCATAGCCATAGGGAACCCTACGTAGTATTGGATATATCACCAAACAAAGAGGGAGGTAGGAATATTGTAAGGAGGTACAAGTGAGATAAATATACCTAAGAGAGGAGAGGAGCTAGATCCAAATGATCCTTAGGAGAATATGGCTATATTGAGGTAGAAGATTTAGATCCTCTAGCGTTAGCTCAATGATAGGGAAATAACCTATGCCACCACAAAAGTTAGTGGAACACAGATAGATAGAGATGGTAGAGCTAGTTAGAGGAGAGAGAGAGATACTATAGGCTTAGGTGGTGAGATTATAGGAGGCTCTAGATAGAGTGACAATAGAGTGAGATGCTTTGTAGGCCTAGGGTGGAGGAGCACCAATAGGATAGGATATAAAGGTGGCCAAACTAAGGGTCAGATTTGCTGAGGAGTAGGCTTGGAATTAGGTTGAGTGAGCCTACATCTGTAGCCTAGAGTATGAGGTGTATAGACTTGGTGATCAATTGTCTTCTCGACAATCAGGGTCACCTCATTCCTAGTCACATTATATTTTTTAGATCAAGACCATAGTGGAGTCATCCATGAGATCTTTAGTGCCCATTTTCATAGCACCATGGACCTTACAAACATCAGGATCCAGTGGGTCTAGCCATCCTCATAGAGATGAGGCTGAGGGTAGCGATAAGTAGGGACCTTATATTAGTTTTATTTTTGGATGTTAGGTTTGAGGACCCACTTATTATTGTAGCCTACGGGTACTTTTGTATCATGATGTATTTATGAATTTTGATATATATATGACATGATGTTTATTGATGCATGTGTTGTGTTTATTTTGTATGTGTTATGTGATAGTGATTATGAGATAATGGATGATTATGGATTTATGCCTAGACTTGTAGATATGATGATGCATATATGTGATATGGATGCCTAGATATATGATTTTTTTTTGCATAGACCTAGATATGTGTGCAATGTACTAATAATATATGATGATTTAAAATGTGAATGTATGTGTAAATGATAAAATTAAGTAATATAAGATGCAATAACTAACTATGTATACGCACCATAGACTATATAAGAGTCATGAATCAAAGTTAAAATGATTTCATCTAAGGTATTTACTGGCATCTACACCAAATTAAAATAGAATATGTATCGATAATGTGTGAATGTAATGGAGGATGATTAATAAGAATTCACAAGGGAACCATAAGACTTTTCATGAGAATCAAACACTCTGAGAGAAAAAAAAAATCTAGGAAGACCAAGATATTCAATATCCCCATGTGTGCATAGTGAAGTTCATTAACGAGACATGTGTGTTATCATGCATAAGTCTACCCTATTTCCAATCTAATGTTTATAGCCCTTGTTGTAATGGAGATCACCTTATGGTCATCATTATCTTGATTGTGTACACAGTTGGACTTAACTACTCCATAATACATTCCATCAAAAGCTAGCTCATCCACAATCTAACATTGGTCTATACAAGAGAATGTCACTAATGCAATAGAATTATCACCATGCATAAGACTACTCCATTGCCAGGTCAATGTCTATAGCCTATTGCTAGTGATGAAGATCATCCCATGGTTGTTGAAAAACTAAGAATTCCAAGGATTCAAGATCTTTGCGGATATTTTTTTTCTTTTTGGGGGATACTTGCTCATTTTGAAGGAGAGCAAGGGACTTTATTGTTTTTGAGATTTTTGCTCATTTTGAAGAGGAGCAAAAAGGATTTTATTACTTTTTGGGGGTTTTGCTCGTTTGGAAAAGGAGCAAAAGGGATTTTATTGCTTTTCTTTTTTTAGGGAACTTGCTCATTTTAGAGAGGAGAAAATGGATTTTTTTTAGGGGGAGAGTCTGTCCTTTTGTCAATTCTTATCTTTCTAGACCATGCACATAATAGGAGAGCAAGGGGAACTTTTCACTTTTGAGGCAAGAACCACTTTATAGTTTCATATTTCCTTGTTAAAAAATCATATTTAAGAGTGTGAATTTTGTGTTGGGATTTTGAGATAAGCAAGGTACAATCAAAGCAAGACTTTACCTATCAAAAATCAAGATGGATTTCCACAAAATCTAAAAATAAAACTAGGAATGGTTGATTGATCGAAATATCTTATTGGAAACTTTATGAAAAATTGGGAAAAATATAAATACCAAGAAAGGAAGATATGGATGAGAATGAATAGTGTGATGTGATGCTTTCCTTATAGACTTTCAAAAATTAAGGGATGTGCGTAAAATAATTAGTGGTTGGATGAACACCATTGTTGATGGTCATACGGTATCTATCCTATCTTATGTGGACCACTTAATAATCGAAAGACCATAAATAAAGGGGGTGTATGTGATGATAAAATAAAAATGAGTGCTTTCCTTATGAACTTTCATAAATTAAGAGGTGTGCATAAAAAATAGTCACTGGCCGTATGAACATCATTGTTGATGGGCATACGATATATATCCTAGTTTATGTGAACCACTTAATAGTCAAAAGATTACAAGAAAAGGTGTAAATGATGACAAGAGAAAGAGTTTTATCAAAGTCAAATGATGGTCATGAAAAAATGGTGGTATTCGTTGTACTTACAAGAAAATACTAATGTAAGTGTAGTGATACAAGTGCCTAACGCAATACGATGACAAGTGTAACTTAACATTGTGAGATGTGAAAATGAGACTTCTAAATGCATGGTGCAATAAATTATAATGTGTGATGCAGTGGCAATGTGTTATAATGTATGATGAAATGAAAATATGTTGTAGTTTTGTGCTTTTTTTGATGTTTTTTTGTGGGTTTCTATTATTTTTTTTTATGCATGAAATACCTGCAGGTGGAGAATATTAAGGGGTTTAGGCTCCTCAAAACCTTCAAGTGAAGCTAACCGATATGTTCTCAATCCCACCTTTTGTGTTACCATGAACGAACCTAACCAATTTGTAGTGAATTTATTGCATAAATGACTAGGTAGGTTGGAGTTCTATTGATTTTATTTAAGCACAAGATCACCAACTTGGAACTCCCTAGTGTGAAATTTTTTATCATAGGCTAATTTAATACGATCTTGATAAAAATGAAGATGCTTGAGAACATTAACTCATATTTCATCAAGAAGCATAAGTTTATCAAGGTAAGCCTATCATGCATCATCATTAGTAATGAACTCTTATAGTGAGATGCACAATGAATGAATTTCAAGTTCCAAGGGCATAATAGACTTAGCACCATATACTAGAAAGAACAAAGTTTCCCTTGTTGGTGTTTGAATACTCATCCTGTATGCCCAAAGTTCCAGAGGTAGTTGAGTATGTCAATCCTTGTGATGATTTTTAACCATTTTATTGAGGATGACAATGATTATTTTATTTGATACCTCAAATTTCCCATTAGTATACGAATAATAAGGGGTCAAAAATCTATACTAGATATGATACTTTTTGCACAAAGCTCAAACATCCTTATTATTGAATGATGGCCTATTATCCAATATTATCTTGGATGGGATACCAAAATGATAAATTATGTTATGGAGTAAGAACTCCATGATGCAGAATCAGTATGGAGTAGAGTAGCGAGAAGAGCGAAACATGTGGGAAACCAATTTTTCAAATTTTTGGAATAGGAAAGGATGGAAGCAAGGTAGGCACGCAGGATGACAGCAAGGATCAGGATGGTAGTAAGGAAGATAGTGTTGATACAGAGGATGGACGACCAAAAACTACCAAGGTCCATGAACAGTCTAAAGTTTTTTGGGGGAGGAACCACCCGACACTGGGCCCCCTTCCCAACACCCAAAGGGACCCACTTCTATTCCTACCAAGGGAATCTCCTTTGCAAGTGTTGTTTCCAATGAAGTAAGCCACACTCACAAGCTTCCCTCAACAACCATCATTCCTGATGGGTAAAACATTCTTATCCCTGATTGTATAGCTGATAACTATCTCTCAATGGAAAAGTATGCCCTAGTGGGAAATTTTGTTGGGGGAAGGCCGGATATGGAAACTATCCGTAGATGGGCCTTTGCCAAATGGAAAACCCTAGGAAGTATGGAGACAATAGCTCTCTCCAAAGGATTCTTTGCAATAATATTGAGCAACCATGATGACACCAGCCACATCCTCACTGGGGGTCCTTGGTTCCTTGGCCGCAAGAGCCTGTTCCTATGGAGGTGGGACCTGGATTTTGATCCTAAAACTCAGGACATCAACTATGCCCCCATTTGGGTTCGTATCCCAAATCTCCCCTTTCACCTCTGGCATGATGATATCCTCCATTCTATTGCAAAATTCATAGGGGACCTAGTAGCTATTGACCCTGTTACCCAAGCTCGCAAGCGCATGAATGTCACCAGAATTTGTGTCAATGCCAATCTAGCTTTGGAGCTTCCCACCTATGTCAACCTGAAGCATAAATCCAAATCCTACTACAGGAAACAACCCCTAGAATATGAGAATAAGCCTGCTTTCTGTGTTGAATGCCAAACCTAGGGGCATCTCAGGATCCAGTGCCCTAACCTCAGATCTCAACTCATCAAGGAAAAGGAACAGTGGTAGGAAGAAAGTGCACCTGATATTCAAGGAGCCCCTACAGGTCAGAACAAAGGAAACAAAAACCCACAAAATAGTGGCTACTTCAAACAGCCCAAGAAATGGTAGAGCCAAATCCAGTCAGGAAAAGGACCTTACCAACAACAAAGGTCATCAAAATCTCAAGGCGCCCCACACCCTCACAAAGGCAAGGAAATTGCCACCTCACAGATGAATCCAAGTCAAGAAAAAGTAAGTTCCCCTCTTGCTTTCTCCAATAAGTTCGGTATCCTAGGAGATTCTGATTTAATGCTAGAGGAAAATGAGAATACTTCTGTTCCAAATCCCCACCCCGAGGAAGTTCAAAAAGGTGCTCCAAAAGATCCTGAGAGTTTTCCTATCCCAAATCCCCTTTTTGAAGGAATCCAGATCCCCCTTTCAAGACTAGGCCAATCCTTTCCCCCTGAAGACCTAAACATTGACCTGAGTTTTTTTGATTCCCCCTCTAAGTCAGGACCCTCTCATAGTCCTTGTGATGACCCTAAGACTCTCCTTCAAGGAAGCCTTGATAAGATCCCTAAAAATCTAGTGGCGGATATGATGTGTCCTCATCCAAATCAGAGCAGTTCCAGACCATCTAGCCCTATCCTTGAGCAGATTATTCCTTACAAATTCAGCCCCAAGCAAACCCGAAGCTCCACCAAGTCACCCATTGACTGTGGTAGTGATAAAAAAAGAGGAAGGATTTCCAAATATGAGCAATGGAAGAGAGGAATTGCAGATGACATTGCCAATGGTATTCAGAAGACCCTTTTTCCTACTATTACCTCTCAACCCAGAGAGGAGACCAAAATTTCCAAACCCCCCCAACCTCAAGGAAGGGGAGGTAGAAAGGCATCCAAACCTTCTAAATGAAGATCCTCTCATGGAATGTGAGAGGCCTAAATGGGCCTGCCAAACAGAGACTTGTCAAATCAATGAGAAGAGACTTAAAGCCCTCAATTTTCATCATGCAGGAAACCAAAATTGATGCAAATAACTCCTTAACCATAGCTAATATGATCTAGAAAAAGGTAGATGCAGTGTTCAGCCATGCCAGTGGATCCTCTAGAGGCCTCATGTGTCTCTGGGATAAGCAAAAAGTTGAAGGCAGATTAATTCATTCTAGTGATAGGCTCTTAAGTGTGCTATTCCATGATAGGTGCAACAATTTCTCCTGGATCCTCACTAACATCTATGCTCCTAATACTATATCTGGAAGAGCCCAACTGTGGGATTCCCTAAGTAGAATAAAGGACTCTTTCCAAAATATCCCCTGGATCCTTGCAGGAGATTTCAATACCCCCCTCTACCCCTCAGACAAAAAATGAGGGACTGAGACCCCGAACAAAAGCATGGAGGATTTCAATGACTTTGTCAACTCCAACAATCTCATGGATGTAAAACTCAAGAATGCAAAGTTCACCTGGAGCAATAGAAGAATAGGAAATCAACATATTCAAGTCAAGTTAGATAGATTTTTTATCTCCCAAGAATTAGTTCAGATGTTTGGTGATGCTTGTCTTCATCCTTTACCTAAAATAGGGTCGGATCATAATCCTCTTATGCTTGAAATCGACAAATCCAACCCCTACAGAAGACCATTCAGATTTGAGGCTATGTGGATACATCATCCAGATTTGAGGCATAGGGTTTCCCAATGTTGGCAACAAAATGTTCAGGGATGACCATCCTTCAAACTTACCCAGAAGCTCAAAATCCTTAAAGAAGAACTAAAAATATGGAATAAAGAAGTCTTCGACAACCTATTTTCCAACAAGAAATCTCTCAAAGATAGACTTGAAAATATAGAAAATAAAATTCAAAGTGGGCAGATTGATGAACAAATAAGGATAGAAGAAAAATTAATCCTTTCTGAATTCCACAACGTCCTTGCTTGTGAAGAATCCTTCTGGCATAGAAATCTAGAGCTTTATGGCTCAAAGAGGGAGATTCAAACACTAAGTTTTTCCATGTTTCCACTCTGAGGAACAGAAGCAACAATAGAATTAAAGCTTTGGTGAAAAGTGATGGCACTTCTACCATGGATATTGAGGAAATCAGAGATGAGGTAGTTTCATACTTCAGATCTCTCCTTGAAGATGACAATTCTTGTTCTGATTCTGCTCAAGCTTCCATGCTCCATCATATCCCTTGTTCCATTCCAGACAATGTTAATTCCAGCTTAATTGCACCCTTTAAAGATGAAGAGATCAAGTCTACCCTATTTTCCATGCATCCTGATAAAGCTCCTAGACCTGATGGCTTTCCTCCCAGGTTCTTCCAAACCTTCTGGGACATTGTGGGTTCTGATGTGTGTCTGGCCATAAGAGAATTTTAGTCATCCAAAAGAATTTTGTGAGGCTTCAATTCCACTTTCATTGCCCTTATTCCTAAAAATTCCACTGCTAAATCCTTGTCTGACTTCAGACCCATTAGCCTTTGTAACGTTGCTTATAAAATCCTGACCAAAATCATGGCTAATAGGATGAAAAGTATCATGCCAAGCATCATTGATCCTTGCCAAGGAAGCTCTATCCAAGGTAGATCAATCCTAGATGGTGTCATTTCCATCCATGAAGCCCTGCATTCTACCTCTAAAACCAAAAAGGTTGCCTTTGTTCTCAAACTTGACATGAATAAGGCTTACGACAGAGTAAACTGGAACTTCCTTCTAGCCATCTTGCTTAAATTTGGATTCCATCCTGAGTGGATTGAGCTAATAAAAGCGTGCATTTCTTCACCTTGGTTTTCAGTTCTCATCAATGGATCCACAATGGGATATTTCCAGAGCAGTAGAGGTCTAAGGCAAGGGGATCCTATTTCCCCCCTTCTATTTATCATTGTTGTTGAAGCCTTAGGAAAGACCATCCAAGAAGCTTGCAGAATAGGCCTCCTATCAGGAATTAAAGCCTCCTCCCAAACTAATCCTATTTCTCACCAACAATTCATGGATGACACCATTTTATCTACTAATGCTTCCATTTTTGAGGCGCAGGTTATCAAGTTCATTCTCAAGCTGTATGAAGCAGCTGTTGGATAGAAAGTGAATTTCAATAAGAGCAAACTATATTTCCTCAATACACCTGCCCAAAGACAAAATAAGATTGCCAGAATCCTTGAATGCTCTGTGGCTATCCTCCCAACCACTTACTTGGGTCTCCCACTTTTCTGTGGTCAACCTACTGCTTCTATGTGGAACAATGTCATAGAAAGGATCCAAAAGAAACTTGTAGGGTGGAAGGGCAACCTACTATCCCAAGCTTCTAAAAGTACCCTCATGTCAGCCTCCCTCCAAAGTATTCCTATGTACTTCCTTTCTATTTTTAAAGCCCCTACCATAGTGTACCACAAAATTGAACAGATTCAAAAAATATTGTGGTCTGGAACTAAAAACAAGCAATGATTGCACCTTGTCACTTGGGATAAAGTGTGCAGACCTAAGGATAGAGGAGGAATTGGGCTCAGGAGGATTCAATCCCTAAACATAGCCTTGATGGCCAAACAAGCCTAGCATCTGGTTACTAACACCAAGAATGAGTGGACATCCATTGTCCAAAGGAAATATCTGCAAGGAGCCAACTTCTTCAGTGATGCAGCCCCCATAAGAGGATCCACTTTCTAGAATTCCATCATAAGTACCAGGTCACTTCTGAAGAAAGGTTTAAGATGGAAACTTGGGGATGGAAGTGAAATAGAATTCTGGAATGACAAATGGATTTCAGAAAAACCTCTCATTGAAGATCCTATTCTGTCCAGACTGAAAGCCTATACAGACTTTAGGATAGGACACAAAGTCTCTAACTTCCTAGACGTTCAGAATAATACTATCAAATGGAAAGTTATCAGATGTACTACCCATCCTTCTGAATCCACCAGGTTGAATTCCCTCCTACACTCCACTATCATCCCTCCCATTAATTCTAATGACACCCTTATTTGGGAGCCTTCAGAGAGTGGAGAATTTACTATCAAGTCTGCTTATAAACTTCTTCTTGAAACTAAGGATATCATGTTGCCTTTTAACCTTGTCTGGATTAAGTCCCTTATCCCCAAGGTGTCTTTCTTTTCCTGGCTCACCATTCAAGAAAGGATCCTGACTATTGACAACTTGATTAAAAAAGGCATCACCATCCCCAATAGGTGCACCCTTTGCTTAGCAGCTTGGGAATCCCCATCTCACATCTTCCTCCATTGCCCCTATTCCTCATCCATCCTCGATTCCATTTTCCAATCCTTCCACATCCTATGGGCAAAACCTTGCTCCATCATCGACCTCTTTCTCCAATGGCCTACCCCCTTCCATAACCCTCACCTCAAATTCCTCTAGAAAATGTGCCTTCACCACTTCCTTTGGCAAGTGTGGCTTGAGAGAAACCGTAGAGTCTTCTCCTAATGCCCATCTATCCTAGAGCTTACCTTCAATAGGATCCTAGCCTATGCCAAAGAAAATGCTTCCCTTATCCCCCCTTCCCCCAAGCCTACTTCCAGGTTTGAGCTCATTGTGAGTAGATCCCTTACCCTATCCTTGGAGGACTTCCATCCTTCCATTAATCTTAGAATCAATTCCAAGTGGATTCCTCCACCGATAGGGTGGTTCAAACTAAATTTTTATGGGGCTATGAAAGGAAACCCAGGAAAAGTAGGAGCATGAGGTATCCTCATAAATCATCAAGGAGAAGTCATCCTCACCTTTGCTGAGGGATTGGGGGACCAGACCAATCATGTTGTAGAGGTAAAAAGCATGTGGAGAGGTCTTTCCCTTGCTAAGAACTTTCCCAATAGGTTAATTATCGAAGGAGATTCCCTCAATATCATCAGTTACCTCAAGAACAATAGCAATCCTTCTTGGAGAGTCAGGGATTACATTGAAGGTGCTAGGAACTTGATCCTTGACATGCAGGAAGTCATATTCCAACATGCTTATAGAGAAGCAAATGGAGCTATGGACATATTGGCCAACCTTGGAGTCCACACACCCAACATTCTGACCTGGAATGATGACATACCTGATGAAGTCCATGCCATTGTGGAATAGGAAAAACCTCAAGGTGATAATCCTAATGGTCTTCCTCATGAGGATGTGTTCCTCTAGGACCCTCATCCTGTGTCACATGCATAACAATAGAAGTGGAAGTAGGATGCCCATGTGGATAGTGAATACTCCACCTAAGCACCAAAAAGTAGGCATCACATAATCTTCATTATGATTGGGCATCTATCCATGTAGACCCTTTTCCACCACCAAAAGGTCATGCTTGTCTGGTCCGATTTCTTGGAAATGTACACTAACAACTTTTTCAATTTATGGCAATCAATGTCAACTATGTGCAGAGACCTAGGTGGCATTTCCAATTCCAATGAGAAGATGTTTCATGAAGGCACCCTTTTCAATTACTTCAATTATCCTTTGCATTGGCAATGGCACCATACAAACATCGGGCCAAGTAATATCCAAATCCAAGATAGAGATGCAACCCTAAAAAGGTGGATTACCATAGGTTGTGTGAGGGGGACATGGCACCTCCGAAGGAAAGGAAAGGATGACAATGATCACATTTTCAATATCATGCTCTGGAACATGAAGCACACCCATCGGGAAGATCATGGTAGCAATGGTGATGGAGGTGATCATTCCAAAAACATCTTGCTTGGCTCTAGAACCAATCATTGCCAAGATCCAAAGATCATCATTTTCAACCCTCCTTTTCTCCTCGTACATCATCCCTATCCTAGAAATCATTTCCAAAAAAATATTGAGCTTTCCAATACCCCGATGTCAAATTTGATTTGCTTCACTGATATCATTAATGGCAACCTCCAAGAATTGGGGCTTTTTCCTCAAGATTTCATCCATAAATCCACCATTAGCATCCCCCATACTTCCATTCTATGCAAAGCCATCATATTTCCTTCATTGGTCGTCTTCCCTCCTTACTGGTGTAGTAAGCCCATCGACCCTCAGGCCTCTACTATTCCTTCTAGTCGATTCCCCAACCCTCACCACCAATTCACCATGAGTTTTATCGAGCCCAACAAAGTCGAATGTGATGCCCTAGCTGAGAGAATCCTCACTAAGTGGAACTTCTTTCCCTTCTTCCACATGTTCACTAGTGAGGAGCTCGACATCACCATGGCATTTTTAGAATCCTGGGATAACGACTCTATTATGGTTCATGGGAGAAGTTTCTGCGTGGATGTCAACCTCTTGTCTATGATTACTGGCCAGGCTATGAAAGGATGCTCAATCCATAGACAGAAGCACAACTAGGAGGTGGAACTTAAGGAGTTCAAGGATAATGAAAGGATCTACAAAGGAGCAAAGCAAGGTATCTATAGGAGTGATATCAACACCCCCTGGAATGACGTGATGAAGCCAGTCATGGAGTTCATCACTGTCGATGACCCAGAAAAAGTGCTCTGTACTTATCATTTGGCCTTCGTGAACCACTTTCATGATATTAATCCCATAAACATCCCCCAGTTTTTTCTCAATTCCATAAACTATTCAATTACATCCTGTAGGAATAAGAAAGGCCATGACCTCCCTTTCCATCAAGGAATGTTCAAGGTTATCTACACCTATGTCCTAGCTCTCAGCCCTAAGGCCAACCCGAGCATCCCCAACCCAGCCACCAAACCTGTTGGGCCTTCTGCCCGCCTATCCCTTGCAGAAAGAAAGAGGAAGGCCATTGAAGCTATTCAAGGAGCTGAAGGTGAGGAAGAGCATTAGCTTTGAAAGTATGGAAGGGCCCGTAAGGAAATCTGCCCACCTTCAAAATCATGCGGTGAGAGGCAGCAAGAAGATAATTGACATTAAGACTGATGACGAAGAGGCAGATGATGAGGTGAAGCAGCTGAAAGAGTTCATAATCTCCACCACAATAGGCATGATGAATGCCATGGTTAATTCGATCATCGATCTTAGGGAAGGCCTTCAGAAGCTTTTCTTTGGAGGTCAGAGTGGCCAGGAGGTTGATGATGGGTCTGAAGTGGAGGACGTGGTTACCGTCAAGGAGGAGCCTAAGGACCCTGTTAAAGGTGACACTAAGGATGAGGACAAGGATTCCACTGAGGAATGATCTCCTCAGTTTCTTATGTTTTGCTTCTGTGGCTACCCTACGTGGAGCCTGCTTCTTTTTGTCTAAGTTGTTTTCATTTTGTCCCCGCGGCTACCCTACGTGGAGCCTATTTCTTTTTGCTATGCGGGCTGATCTTCTTAGGCAGTGTCCTTTTTCTTCCTCTTTCCTTATGTCTGAGGCTGCGTCCTCTGGTTTGCTCTTTTCTATTTTAGGCTCAGGGCTGCGTCCCTTGTTGAAAATCCTCTCTGTTTACAGCAAGTATGGCTGTTTTTGTAACAAGGTTTTGGGATCCTTAAAACCCGTCTAGTAATGCAATCCTTTAACTTATCAAAAAAATAACTCCATGATGCATGCACCTATCGTAGTGGTAAGTGGGATATATTTAACCCACTTTGTAAAATACTCAGTTGTCATTAGAATGAATGTGTGAGCCTAAATATGAGGGTGAAATTTTTCCAATTAGATTAAAAGCCCCATTGAGAAAATGGCCACAATGAGTGAATCAATTGTAGCACATATGAAGGTACATGTAATAGATTAGCATGATGCTAATACTTGACACACCTTTTAATATAAGTACAAAAATCTTGTTCCATCATAGGCTAGTAGTAGCCCATTCAAAGAATGCACTTTGTGATAGCCATGCCACCAAAATGGCCATCACATGTACCATTATGAGCTTGTAAAATGACCTAAGTAGACTCTTGGAGCTCTAAGCATTTAATAAAGACTTCATCATAACTTTGATGGTAAAATATATCTCCTTGAATGTTTGTTTTGCAGCATGCAATAAGCATGTAGGAGGGCTACCAAGTTTTAAGAATCTTTGAATAGTGGGAACTAGTCTTGATATTACTCAGATTGAACTAAATGAATGCTTCACTCCTCTCTTGTCTCATATCACACACATGCAGATTGTGAGAGAACCTTAAGACATATGGTTGTGACATTATCATAAGGGACCTGAGGGATTAGGGATCCCCAAGAATAAAACTTCAAAAGTCTTGAATTTTTAATAACCAATATTGGGGTGGTTCAATGTCTACCATGTGGACACTTTGCTCTTCTATAGTGGCATCTTTGCAAGATTACAAATTATGTGAGTATTTTAACATGAATAATGGTGACATCATTTGATGGATTTTATAGAATTAAGGATCTCAAGGAAGTGATTGTATCCACAAAATGACTAAAGGACCAAGGGATGGCCTTGATGTCATACCATTCAAAATTTGTAACTTATCTACAATTGTCTTGTATGCTTTTAAGACTAAGCATTTACATTGGTAGATTTATTTTACTTGATTAACTATGAGCAAGGAGTCATCAAAGATTTTGAGTCTCTTGAAATTCATGGTGATAGATATTTGAAGACCCAAAAGGAGGGCTTTGTATTCAATGTTGTTATTAGTGTATGGGAAATTGAGTTCGAGTGAAAGGGCAATAGGAGCCCCTTGCAGTGTGAAAAACATAATTCTTGCACCACCCCCTTGCTCATACTTTGAACCATCAAAGAACAACATAAGATATTCTTTATGTTTGGGTTATTCTATTTCTTATTTTTGGAAAATAATGTTGACATGTGTGCATTTTCATATTAGAAGGCACAAGAGAATATGTAACCACTTTGTAACAGTATTGTACAAGTGTGTTGAGCAAGGTGCAACAGGAATATTGTCATTGTTGTCAACACAGTCAGTTAGATCTAATAATGCAGTGGAAAGGCAGTTCAAAAGCCATTTAGATGCAGAGGACAGGAGTTCTAAGGTTTTTCAGAGTATGGACAGTGAGTTTCCAAGAAGACCATAGTGGCCCATTTGCAAAATATCAAAGAAAAAGACAAGTAAGAAAAGTGTCGCGATATCGCGACATATACAACAGGCGAGGAAAACTGTCGCGATTTCGCGACATGTTCGAGGAGAGAGAAAAAGCTAGAAAAACTATCACGATTTCGTGACATGTTAGAAGAGAGAGAAGAAGCACAAAAAACGGTCACGATTTCGCGACATGTTGGAAAAGAGAGAAGAAGAAAGAAAAATTGTCATGATTTCATGACATGTTAGAAGAGAGAGAAGAAGATTGAAAAACTGTCACGATTTCACGACATGTTGGAAGAGAAAGAGGAGAGAGAAAAAGATGTCACGATTTTGCGACATGTTTCATTTTCATGGTCCAAAGCGAAGAAAAGAGGAGAGAGAAAAAGATGTTGATTTCGCGACATGTTTCATTTTCGTGGTCCAAAGCGAAGAAAAGAGGAGAGAGAAAAAGATGTCGCGATTTCGTGACATGTTTCATTTTCGCGGTCCAAAGCGAAGAAAAGAGGAGAGAGAAAAATATGTCACGATTTCGCGACATGTTTCATTTTCACGGTCCAAAGCGAAGAAAAGAGGAGAGAGAAAAAGGTGTCGCGATTTCACGACATGTTTCATTTTCACGGTCGAAAGCGAAGAGAAAGAGGAGAGAGAAAAAGGTGTCGCGATTTCGTGACATGTTTCATTTTCGTGGTCCGAAGCGAAGAGGAAGGCAGAGAAAGAAAAAGTGTCACGATTTCGCGACAGGTTCGAGAGAAAGAGCTCGCAAAGAAAAGTGTCATGATTTCGCGACAATTTGCAAGAAGGATTGTACGGACGAAAAAGTGTCACGATTTCGTGACAGGTTCGAGAGAAAGAGCTCGCAGAGAAAAAGTGTCGCGATATCGCGACATGTCGGGTTTTCACGACCCGATGAGAAGAAAAGCACCAAGGAGAAAAAGTGTCACGATATCACGACAAAAGGAAAGAAGGAGAGTACGAAAGCGAATGTGTCACGATTTCATGACATGTGTTTTCACGGGCGAAAGACAGAGAAGAGCACAAGGCAGCGAATGTGTCGCGATTTCGCGACATGTGTTTTCGCGGGCGAAAGACAGAGAAGAGCACAAGGTAGCGAAAGTGTCGCGATTTCGCGACATGTCATGTTTTCGCAGGTGCAAGCCGAGAAAAGGACAAAGAGGCAAAAAGTGTCACGATTTTGCGACATGCTGTGTTTTTGCTGATGCAAGCCAAAGAAAGAGGCAAGGAGGCGAAAGTGTCACGATTTCGCGACATGCTACGTTTTCGCAGGTATAAGCCAAGAAAAGAAGTACGACGGTGAAAGTGTCGCGATATCACGACATGTTATGTTTTCACGGGGCCAAAGCTAAGAAACAAAGCAAAGAGAAAAAGTGTAGCGATATCGCTACATGTTGTATTCTCGCGGGCCAAAGTTGAGAGAAAGCGTATGGAGGAAAAAGTGTAGCGATATCGCTACATGTTGCATTCTCGCGGGCCAAAGCTAAGAGAAAGCGTTCGAAGGTGAAAGTGTCGTGATATCGCGACATGTTGTGTTTTCGCGACAATAGCTACAAAAGAGTTACAGAGGCAGTTGAAGCCGACGAAGACCGATGTTAGCCGACGAAGATTAGGGTTTGTAGTCGACGAAGATTAGGGTTTGCAACCGACTAAGATTAGGGTTACAGTCGACTAAGATTAGGTTTTTGATCATGAAAATTCTTGTATAAAAGGAGGGCTATTTGGAGAATTATTGAATTGATCTGTGCGAGTATCAAAGTGGGCGATATGCGGCCGTAAGAGCGCAGATAGCACAGAAGCGGTGATAGATGGCAAAGAGCACAGAGTGAATGCAGAGGCGACAAAGTGCGCAGAGTGAGCAAAGAGTCATGACGAATTATTCTAAGTGTGGCTACGAATGCACACAGAGAGCAGAGTTCAAAAAGAGCAGAGACAATAGTTCGACTGGAATGACGTAGAGTGTGCGAAGCGTGTGCACAGAGAAAGCAGAGTGTGCAGAGAGTGTGAGGGGCAAAGTCAATTGCTGAGTTTGGCTGTAGCAGTGCAGTAGATGCCTGTGTCTTGCGAACAGTGAGAGAGATCGAGTAAGCTTTAGACCAGTCAGGGTCTTGTGAAAATGAAGGTATTTTCTTGTCAAACATTTACATTCAGAATTGAAGTCCAGGTTGCAGCTTGGCATCAGGGGTTGGTGCTCCTTCCAGTAGGTGTTGGTAAATCAAGGGTTGGTGCTCCTTTTTGTTGATGCAGATAAATAAGGGGTTGTTGCTCCTTCCAGTGGGTGTTGGTAAATGATTGTAAAGTTGGTGCTTTGCAAGGGGCTGGATTTGGATGGTAGTCCAAGCAGCCGTTCTTTTTGAGGAGTAGCCATATTGGTGAACCTCGTTAAAATCCTATGTTGTGTGATGCTCTCTTGTTATGCTTGTTGTTTCTGGTTTTAAGTTTTCATTATTTCAGAATTAAGAGTTGCAGATTTAAGTTTTAAAATGCTTAACTGATTCACCCCCCCTCTCAGTGCCGTACTAAGTATAACAATTGGTATCAGAGCCAAGTTCCCTTCAAAGGCTAAATCAGCTAGGGTTAATCCTGGATTAGTATGCAATGGGTAAGAAGAATAGATCTTCCTCCAAAATGGCATCTCAATCAGTTTCAGTTCCTGTAGAAGAGAAAATTGAATCAGAAGAGGTTGAAGGTTTTTTATCAAACAAAGCACCTGTGTTTGATGGAACAAATTACACGATCTGGAGAATCAGGATGTAGGCATATCTTTGTGCCTTGGGATACTACGTCTGGGATTCAGTAATCAATGAATGCACAATACCCATCACTCCTCCAACCGATGCTGCCGATAAGAATCTGGTTGAAAATGACTCAAAAGCAAGGAATGCTATCAGGTGCGGATTAGTAGACAGTGAGCTGATAAAGGTCAAGAGTTGTAAAACGACAAAAGAAATATGGGACACACTGAGGAATGCTCATGAAGGAGACGATGAGATCAAGGATGTCAAGTTACAAACACATCAAGCTCAGGTCGAAGCTGTAAAGTTGAATAACGATGAGAACATAGAGATATATATGTTGAAAGTTAATGAAGTCCTAGAGGATGATTCTAAAAGAGAAACATAAAAAGAACAAAAATGTGATGAAGAAGAAATTGATGCTAAAATAAATTTGAAAGAGGAACTAACTGCAGCTCTGGATGAATTGAAGATAGAAAGAAAAAGGAATAAGGAAATCTCAAGAAAGCTTGATGATGCAAATGAAATAATAACCAGGTTGAAAGTACAGGTAGAAGAATTCAAAAGGATTGAAGAAACTCTCAGGTCACAGATCAATGAGAAAGAGATTGGTTGCTGCAAACAAGAGGAAGAGACTGTGTTATTGAAGAAACAACTAGAAGAGGCCAATACAAATCTCAAATTTGAGAAGAGCACAGAGTTGCTAGATAAAATGATAAACCAACAAAGAAGCTCCATGGATAAGTGTGGTCTTGGATACGAAGCTGAACAACCTTCATCTTCCAACTCTACAGAGAAGAAGAAGTTCACTATTGAAGGATCAAAGCAAGAAAAGCCTGAAGCTGAATTTTCAAAAGGAAGAAAATATCAAAGGAGATCTACAACAAAGCAACCACAACAAAAGAGGTTCTATCACTCTCACTCTATTCATACTAATACTTTTAATGGCTATTGTTTTAGATGCAACCAGTATGGTCACAAGGCAACTTATTGTGGATTGAATAATAAATCAAAAAGTTATGCTGGTAGAAATACTTCTGCGTTTCTGAGTGAACAATATGTACAATGTTTTAAATGTAATGGTCATGGGCACATAGCAAGGTTTTGTCCAAGCATGTTTGTATCTAATCCAAGGCAAAATAGTAGATTTCATCAGACGCAAAGAACGCAACACAGACTGGGAATAAATCAGGTGCATAAAAAGGAAAATAATCAATCATCAAGGATGCACAAGAGACAACCACACAAGAGAAATGTTCGAGTTCACGAAAAGGTTCAAAACAGGGATGCAGCTGAAAAATCCAAGCCCGAGTTCAAGAAAGTTTGGAGAAAGATAGAAGAAAGGAATTCATGTCTCCTTGGACTGAAGGAGACTACTCCCCTATTGCACTAAGCAACTCCAGGTAGCACATCCTCAGGGGGAGCAATCTTAAAGTTTTATTTTAATGCTCCTATGTATTTGTTTGGGTTTCTGAGGATGAAAGGCAAGTAGTTAGGGGGAGTTGTCTATAGTTGTCGAAGCGTGTTCTCAGTTCATGTAGTTGTTTGTGGAAGTGCCATGAAGGGTGGTGATTAAATTGAAAGTTCTCATTGTTGGTAGTATTGCTATATGTCATTGTTGTACTGGTGATGGTTCTTACTGCCACCATCCAAAGTTAAGGATTATAACAGTTCAAATAAGTTGGTTTGTGAAAGAATGTTGCTCTAGCCGTATATATGTGTTCTGATAAAAGCAATGGGTATTTGAACTACACATTGATGGGAAAATTGTTAGATCTATTTTTGACGTTGTGGTGAAAAATATTGAAGTTTGATCATTGATTCATGTTTAGCTCATCAAGATGAGCAACTTTGCTTTGTGAATCATACCTATCCGAGGTCCATAAGTATGAGTTTGAGTAAGGTGCATTATAGTTGGCCGTGAAGTGGTTAACAAAATATTGTTTTCTGATTCGAACAGTTGACAGTAAGGTGTGACCAGCGGTGACTACAGAAAACATAGACCAAGCTAAAAATGTAAAAAGGGATTTGGTTGGTGTTGTGATACTGTGTTTGATGCTTGCACAGAATTGATAGTAAAATTGCAGTGTTGGTACAGTATTGGACAAAAGTTGGTACAAGTGTGAGTCACTTGTCAATTTTGTTGACAGATGTGAAATTAGCATTTTTGAATGGGAAGCTTGAAGAAGAGGTTTATATTGAGCAGCCAGATGGTTCCCAACTTGGTGATGATCCCCACTTGGTTTGTAAGTTGAAGATATATGGCTTGAAACAGGCACCCCGAGCATAGTATGCATGGTAGCACGATTTTAGGCCAATCCCAAGGAGACTCATGTAACAGGAGTAAAAAGGATTGATTGTGGTTTCTTTTTCAAAAGTGATTGGTTTAATGCTTCAAGGTTTTCTGGTTTTAGAATTGTTATTAAACCTTATCTTTATAAGCATTGTTGATGAAGCCCACTTGTTGTGCAAAGAACTTGAACTTGAGAAAAACATTTTGAGTTGAGATTGAGATTTGAGAATAGAAGATATTAAGTCTCTAACAATTCTCTTTATGCTTCTATAAAGTGGATTTGGTTTAAGACTGTCATTCATTGTTGAGTTCATTATGAGTACTACTTGAGCATGATTGATTGAGCCTTTGAAGAAGGCCTTTGGGAAATATTTGAGGACAATGTTGGGATAGATTTGAGGACAGTGTTGGGACAGGTTTCTAGAGCAGATTTGGGCAAGTTCTTGATGAGATTGCTAGAGAATATTTGGGCAAGTTCTTGGTGAGCTTGTTAGACCAGATTTGGACAGGTTCTTAGTGAGCCCATTAACAGAGCTTTGGGTGAAGACAGATTGGTCGAGTGGTTAAACTTCCCAAGAATTGGCTAACCATAGGGATCACATTTTCAGGGGGAGCATTTAAATATTTGATTATCTTTTTGCTCATGATCATGATTTTTGCTAAGTGTAATCAATTTTTCCTAAAAATGTTGTGCATGGACTCATGGGGAGTCTGCAGTAGCCCTTTGGTATTATTGTCAAAGGGGGAGAAGAGTTACATGAAATTGCACTTGTGTTGCCAACAATTCCAAAGGGGGAGATTGTTGAGCAAGGTGCAACAGGAGTATTGTCATTGTTGTCAACACAGTCAGTTAGATCTATTAATGCAGTGGAAAGGTAGTTCAAAAGCCATTTAGATGCAGAGGACAGGAGTTCTAAGGTTTTTTAGAGTATGGACAGTGAGTTTCCAAGAAGACCATAGTGGCCCATTTGCAAAAGATCAAAGAAAAAGACAAGTAAGAAAAGTGTCGCGATATCGCGACATATACAGCAGGCGAGGAAAACTGTCGTGATTTCGCGACATGTTCGAGGAGAGAGAAAAAGTTGGAAAAACTGTCGTGATTTCGCGACATGTTAGAAGAGAGAGAAGAAGCACGAAAAACAGTCGCGATTTCGTGACATGTTGGAAAAGAGAGAAGAAGAAAGAAAAACTGTCGCGATTTCACGACATGTTAGAAGAGAGAGAAGAAGATTGAAAAACTATCACGATTTCACGACATGTTGGAAGAGAAAGAGGAGAGAGAAAAAGATGTCACGATTTCGTGACATGTTTCATTTTCGCGGTCCAAAGCGAAGAAAAGAGGAGAGAGAAAAAGATGTCACGATTTCATGACATGTTTCATTTTTGTGGTCCAAAGCGAAGAAAAGAGGAGAGAGAAAAATATGTCACGATTTCGTGACATGTTTCATTTTCACGGTCCAAAGCGAAGAGAAAGAGGAGAGAGAAAAAGGTGTCGCGATTTCGCGACATGTTTCATTTTTGCGATCGAAAGCGAAGAGAAAGAGGAGAGAGAAAAAGGTGTCGCGATTTCGTGACATGTTTCATTTTTGCGGTTCGAAGCGAAGAGGAAGGCAGAGAAAGAAAAAGTGTCATGATTTCGTGACAGGTTCGAGAGAAAGAGCTCGCAAAGAAAAGTGTCGCGATTTCGCGACAATTTGCAAGAAGGATTGTACGGACGAAAAAGTGTCACGATTTCACGACAGGTTCGAGAGAAAGAGCTCGCAGAGAAAAAGTGTCGCGATATCGTGACATGTCGGGTTTTCGCGACCCGATGAGAAGAAAAGCGCCAAGGAGAAAAAGTGTCACGATATCGCGACAAAAGGAAAGAAGGAGAGTACGGAAGCGAATGTGTCACGATTTCACGACATGTGTTTTCACGGGCGAAAGACAGAGAAGAGCACAAGGCAGCGAATGTGTCGCGATTTCACGACATGTGTTTTCGTGGGCGAAAGACAGAGAAGAGCACAAGGCAACGAAAGTGTCACGATTTTGTGACATGTCATGTTTTCACAGGTGCAAGCCAAGAAAAGGACAAAGAGGCAGAAAGTGTCACGATTTCGTGACATGCTGTGTTTTCGTTGATGCAAGCCAAAGAAAGAGGCAAGGAGGCGAAAGTGTCACGATTTCGCGACATGCTACGTTTTCGCAGGTATAAGCCAAGAAAAGAAGTACGACGATGAAAGTGTCACGATATCGCGACATGTTATGTTTTCGTGGGGCCAAAGCTAAGAAACAGAGCAAAGAGAAAAAGTGTAGCGATATTGCTACATGTTGTATTCTCGCGGGCCAAAGTTGAGAGAAAGCGTACGAAAGAAAAAGTGTAGCGATATCGCTACATGTTGCATTCTCACGGGCCAAAGCTAAGAGAAAGCGTTCGGAGGTGAAAGTGTCGCGATATCATGACATGTGTTTTCGCGGCAACAGCTACAGAAGGGTTACAGAGGCAGTTGAAGTCGACGAAGACCGATGTTAGCCAACGAAGATTAGGGTTTGCAACCGACGAAGATTAGGGTTTGCAGCCAACGAATATTAGGGTTTGCAGTCGACTAAGATTAGGGTTACAACCGACTAAGATTAGGTTTTTGATCATGAAAATTCTTGTATAAAAGGAGGGCTATTTGGAGAATTATTGAATTGATCTGTGCGAGTATCAAAGTGGGCGATATGCGGTCGTAAGAGCACAGATAGCGCAGAAGCGATGATAGATGGCGAAGAGCACAAAGTGAATGCAAAGGCGGAAAAGTGCGTAGAGTGAGCAAAGAGTCGTGATGAATTATTCTAAGTGTGGCTACGAATGCACACAGAGAGCAGAGTTCGAAAAGAGCGGAGACAACAGTTCGGCTGGAACGACGTAGAGTGTGCGAAGCGTGTGCGTAGAGAAAGCAGAGTGTGCAGAGAGTGTGAGGGGCAAAGTCAATTGCTAAGTTTGGTTGTAGCAGTGCAGCAAATGTCCTGTGTCTTGCGAACAATGAGAGAGATCGAGTAAGCTTTAGACCAATCAGGGTCTTGTGAAAACGAAGGTATTTTCTTGTCAAACATTTACATTCAAAATTGAAGTCCAGGTTGCAGCTTGGCATCAGGGGTTGGTGCTCCTTCCAGTAGGTGCTGGTAAATCAGGGGTTGGTGCTCCTTTCTGTTGATGCAGATAAATAAGGGGTTGTTGCTCCTTCCAGTGGGTGCTGGTAAATGATTGTAAAGTTGGTGCTTTGCAAGGGGCTGGATTTGGATGGTAGTCCAAGCAGCCGTTCTTTTTTAGGAGTAGCCATATTGGTGAACCTCGTTAAAATCTTGTGTTGTGTGATGCTCTCTTGTTATGCTTGTTGTTTCTGGTTTTAAGTTTTCATTATTTCAGAATTAAGAGTTGCAGATTTAAGTTTTAAAATGCTTAACTGATTCACCCCCCCTCTTAGTGCCGTACTTAGTATAACAAAGTGGAGATGTAGGAATATTGTAGTTGTAATAGTCTTGAACTGTTACCTTGCTTGTAACTGCCATAGATTCTTTAGGTTTGAGTTTTTTAGTTGTTGTAGTATTTTACATTCATATTGTAATCTGAACCGAGTGTGGTGTAATGAATAGAAGGTGAAAATTTCATTTTTCCAACCTGCTGTGTGTTTTTGCATAGTGCAGTCCAGTTTTACAAAAACTAGTTAACTACCAACTTTGGAGGTGTATAACTTTTGTTGTGTTTATCTATTTGTTGCAAGTAATACACCATTAGAAATCCCTTTCCAAGATATTTCTAACCATATATCACACTCCATATTTCATTCAGTATTCGTGCTTATTTTCACCTCTAAAAATCATGTTTTGTCCACTTTTACCTAGACCCTAGCGCCTTGGGCAGACCCTGCGCTACCTTGTAGAGCTCATAACTTTCGACTCACAACTCTATTTTGAGTGTTCTTTACACCATTGGAAATATCTCAGAATAATATTTCTATCCATATATCATTTGCCTCATTTGGATCTCGTTTGGACCTTCATATTGTAACTTTGGTGCTCTGTTGTTGAACCCTGGCGCCCAGTCTTCTTTGAACTTTGGTGCTTTTTTGTAGCCTTCATAATATTCATTTGGTATCAGATATTTGTTTGGTTGGAGGGTTAGAATCACCTGTGGTCTTGCTAATAATTTTTTAAGTTGTTTTGTGAGGTTTATTACAGGTTCATAGTTGTGTGGGTGTAATGGCCAACAACACTAACTCATTGCCAATCCCTGAGTTTAATGGAGATGACTATGAATATTGGAGCATCAAGATGAAGACCTTGTTGATGGGAAAATGTCTATGGGATATTGTAGAAGATGGTTTTATAGATCTAGTAGATTGGAGCATAGTTGCAACAACAGATAGGCAAGCCATGAAGGATGCATAGAAGAAAAACTCCTTAGCCCTTTACCACATACAATCAGCCTTGGACAAGAGTTTGTTCCCAAGGATAGTTGACTGTAAGATAACTAAAGATGCATGGAAGTCTTTAAAAGAAGGCTACCAAGGTAGTGACAAGGTTAAAGAGGTCAAATTGCAAACTCTAAGGAGAGAGTTTGAGAATCTCAGAATGCAAGAAGCTGAGAATGTTGGTGACTATTGTGTGAGGGTGAAGGCAGTTGTCAATAAAATGGCAACTCTTGGAGTTAAGACAGAAAAAGAGGTCATTGTGAAGAAGGTTTTGAGGACTCTCACCCCAAAGTGGAATCATGTAGCCATTATTATTGAGGAGAGTAAATATTTGTCTACTCTTGAGTTTGATAATTTGATAGGATCTCTTATGTCTCATGAGGAGAGGCTAAGGGAAACTATTATTGTAGTTGATGAGAAGGCATTTGCTTCTAAAGCTACAATTTCAAAGGGTGATGGAGCAAGCTCTAGTGGACATGGAAATGGCCAAGGAAGAGGCCAAAATCAAAATTCTTCAAGAGGAAGAGGTGGTAGAAGAGGAGGAGCAGCAGGTAGAGGAAGAGGTAGAATTGATAAAAGAAACATACAATGCTATCATTGCAAAAAGTATGGACATTATGAGGAGTGTAGGTTGAAGGTAAGAAATGAAGGCAAGAGGGTCAACTATGTTGATGAGAATGAGGCTACTACAAGCAACCTCTTCTTGACCTACAACAAGGCTGATAAAAACCTTCAAGAGACTTGGATACTTGATTCTGGTTGCTCCAATCATATGATAGGAAATGGGGAGCTTCTTGCTTCCATGGATGAGTCCTTCAAGTCCAAGATCAAACTTGGAGATGACAAGGCTTTGGAGGTGGCTGCCAAAGGTGTAATGGAAGTGAACACAAAAGAAGGTAAGAAACATGTTCATGATATCTATTACACACCAAATTTGAAACATAATTTGTTAAGTGTAGGGCAGCTATGTGAAAAGAACTACAGGGTAGTCTTTGATGATAAGAAATGCACCATCTATGATAAGAACAATAGCAATAGGATTGTTACAATAGTCCCTATGACCAACAATAGGTTGTTTCCTTTAAATTTTGGAGGTCAAGGGAGCAACCTTGCTAATGTTGTTGTAGAAGATAAGAGTTGGTTGTGGCATCTTAGATATGGCCACTTGAACTTCACTAGTTTGAAGTTATTAACTTCCCAAGAGATGGTTTATGGGTTACCAAAAGTGCAAGAACATAAAAGTGTTTGTGAGGGGTGTGCAATGGGCAAGCATGCAAGGCAGAATTTTCCTAAAGGGAAAGCATGGAGGGCCTCATACCCACTCCAATTGGTCCATTCTGATATTTGTGGGCCTATGCAAACCAAAAGCTTGGGTAACAACTCTTACTTTCTTACATTTATTGATGATTTTTCTAGAATGTGTTGGGTGTATTTTTTGAAGCATAAGGATGAAGCATTTGATTGTTTCAAGGAATTTAAATATTTTGTTGAGAATCAGAGTGGCTGCAACATTAAATGCTTAAGGATAGACAATGGTGGTGAATTCTGTTCTAATGAGTTTAAACAATTTTGCAAGAATATTGGCATTAAAAGGTAATTCACAACTTCCTATACTCCACAGCATAATGGAGTGGCAGAAAGGAAAAATAGGATAGTTGTTGAGATGGCAAGAAGTATGTTGTAAACTAAGAGACTTACCAATATGTATTGGGCTGATGCAGTCTGTACAATAGTCTACATACTGAATAGGAGTCCCACTAGCTCATTGGAGAAGATGACTCCTTATGAGGTATGGTATGAAAAGAAGCCCAATGTTAACCACTTCAAAGTTTTTGGTTGTTTGGCTTATGCACATGTGGCTGATGAACTTAGGAAGAAGCTTGATCCTAAGAGTGAAGCATGTATATTTATTGGCTACTATGAAAATACTAAGGCCTATAGGCTTTATAACCCAAAAACTCACAAAGTGGTGGTGTCTAGAGATGTGATTTTTGATGAAGGGGGAGTATATGGTCATCAAAAACTTTATGTTGATGATGGCAGTAGTGGTGGAAGTTCTTCTAGTATGCAGCCTAGTTCTTCTAATGTGCAGCCCAGTTCTTCTAATGTGCAGCCCAGTTTAAAATCAGTCCCACCAAGTCCACCAACCAGCCCTTCAAACAGTCCCAAACAAAGCAGTTCTAGTCCCTCTTCAAGTGATGATTCTCCAAACATTTTTTCAAATGTGATGAAGACAAAAAGGGGGAAAAGGCACTTCAAATTCATCCTCCTAATCAGGTTTTGGACAACAATTTCCATAGAAGACTTACTAGAGGTCAAGCTCAAGAAATGGACCAAGTTGTTCAAAGACTTGAAAAGTTGCAAATGTATGGTGATGAGGATGATGGTGAGCCAAAAGGTGATGTTGTTAATTATGCTTTAGTGATTGTTGCTGATTTTGAACCTTCATGTTTTCAAGAAGCTTGTACTAATGATGTTTGGATGCAAGCTATGAATGAAGAGATCAATTCCATTGTAAAGAATGATACTTGGGAGCTTGTAGAACTACCCAAGGGAAAGAAATGTGTGGGCTCCAAATGGGTCTTTAAGACTAAGTATAATAGTGATGGCAGCATTGAGAGACACAAGGCTAGGCTTGTGGCTAAAGGCTTCACACAAAGGTATGGAATTGACTATGAAGAAACTTTTGCTCCTGTAGCTAGACAAGAAATAGTAAGGATGGTACTTGCTTTGGCTGCCCAAAAGTAGTGGACTGTACATCACTTAGATGTAAAAAGTGCCTTCTTGAATGGGTACTTAGATGAGGAAGTGTATGTACAACAACCTCAAGGTTTTGAGGTGAAAGGTAAAGAAGAACATGTCTACAGGTTGAAGAAGGTATTGTATGGCCTTAAACAAGCACCTAGAGCATGGTACTCTAGGATTGATGGATACTTTCAGTAGAGTGGCTTCAAGAGAAGCAAAAGTGAACCTACCCTATACTTCAAGAAAGAAGGTAATGATATTTTGCTTGTTTGTTTGTATGTTGATGATTTGATTTATATGGGTAGTAGTTCCAAGTTGAAAGATGAATTTAAGGCTGCCATGATGAGTGAGTTTGAAATGAAGGATTTAGGATTGATGCACTATTTTCTTGGCATGGAGGTGCATCAAAGTAAGGATAAAATCTTCATTTGTCAAACTAAATATGCCAAGGATATGCTGAAAAAGTATGGCATGGATAGTTGCAAACCAGTCCCTACTCCCATTGCTCATGGTGAATTGCTATGCAAATATGATGGGGCTGAAAAGGTGAATGTGACCAATTATAGGAGCATTGTTGGGAGCTTGATGTTTCTCACAAATACCAGACCAGATATTGCATATGCTGTCTCACTTGTTTCTAGGTATATGAGTGAGCCATCTCTCTTGCATTTGAAGGCTGCAAAGCGAATTTTGAGGTATGTTAAAGGTACTGTTGACTTTGGCATACATTACTATCCTATTGAAGAGATGGAGCTAGTTGGTTTTAGTGACTCAGATTGGGGCAGCAACTTGGATGACCGAAAGTCTACATCCAAAAATTATTTTTCTCTTGGATCTGGGCTGATCACTTGGAGCTCAAGGAAGCAAGGATCAGTAGCACTCTCTTCAACAGAGGCTGAATATATTGTTGTCACTTCAGCTAGTGCTCAGGCCTTATGGCTCAGGAAAGTGTTGGAGGAGATAGGTGAGAAACCAAGTGGTCCTACTACAATTTTTTGTGATAATTTGAGTGCCATATAGTTGGCAAAGAACCCTATCCACCATAGAAGATCTAAGAATTTTGACATGAAGTACCATTTCATTCATGATATGGTGGAAAATAAATTAGTTGAGTTGAGGTATTGCAACACCCATGATCAGTTGGCTGACATTTTCACTAAAGGTGTTGCTAAAGCTCAATTTCTTAAACTAAGAAATAGTCTTGTGATCCCTTTCAACATCAAGGGGGAGAATGTTGGAAAATGATGCTGACATGTGTGCATTTTTGGATTAGAAGGCACAAGAGAATATGTAACCACTTTGTAATAGTATTGTACAAGTGGAGATGTAGGAATATTGTAGTTGTAATAGTCTTGAACTGTTACCTTGCTTGTAACTGCCATAGATTCTTTAGGTTTGAGTTTTTTAGTTGTTGTAGTCTTTTACATTCATATTGTAATCTGAACCGAGTGTGGTGTAATGAATAGAAGGTGAAAATTTCATTTTTCCAGCCTGTTGTGTGTTTTTGCATAGTGCAGTCCAGTTTTACAAAAACTAGTTAACTACCAACTTTGGAGGTGTATAACTTTTGTTGTGTTTATCTATTTGCTACAAGTAATACACTGTTAGAAAGCCCTTTCCAAGATATTTCTAACCATATATCACACTCTAGATTTCATTCAGTATTCGTGCTTATTTTCACCTCTAAAAATCATGTTTTGTCCACTTTTACCCAGACCCTGGCGCCCTGGGCAGACCCTGTGCTACCTTGTAGAGCTCATAACTTTTGACTCACAACTCTGTTTTGAGTGTTCTTTACACCGTTGGAAAGCTCTCAGAATAATATTTCTATCCATATATCATTTTCCTCATTTGGATCTCATTTGGACCTTCATATTGTAACTTTGGTGCTCTGTTGTTGAACCCTGGCGCCCAGTCTTCTTTGAACTTTGGTGCTTTGTTGCAGCCTTCATAATATTCACTTATGAGCTAGATAATATGAATATTTCATAATTAGGTAGCTCAAATATGATAGGATTATCATCTTGAAGCAATGCTTCTGCTAGTTGGTCTGTGATGACCTAACCTTTAATAGACTTTTGTCCAATGAATTCTAAGTTGAACTCCATAAAGAGCACAATCCACTTTGTAGTGCAATTTTTATGATAAGTATGACTCATCATGTATCGCAAAGGGTTATATTTTGATAAGATGTATGTTTTCTAATTTATCATGTAATGATAGACCTTTTTGATGGTGAATACCACCACTAAGCAAAGTTTCTCAATGTAAGCATACTTTATTTCATACGATACCATGGTGTGACTAATGTAATAGATAGTCTATTCCTTATTTACCTCATTATTTTGGGCCAAAATGGTCTCTAAGGCAAAATCAATGGCTAAGATGTATAAGAAAAAAGGTGCACTAGGTCTCGATAAAGATAATACTAGCATGGAAGCCAAGTATTGTTTGATTTCTTGGAAGGTTGCTTGGTAATAGTCATTCCAATGAAAGGTCACCCCATTCTAGAGAAGATGATCGGATGGATGAAACTTATGTTATGAACCATCAGATGGCCTGTATATTCCCCTACAAGCTGCAAAGTTGCTTGAGGTTCATGGATGGAGGTATGCTTGTGATTGCTTTAGCCTTTTTATGATCAACTTTGATGCCCTATTTGGACACAATTAAACCTAATTTTTTTTGGATGTTACTCCAAAAATGTACTTTTTAGGGTTCAAGCATATGTTATGGTCTAGGAGGAGATTAAAGATATTTTTGAGAACACCAAGATGATCTTGATGCAATAAAGATCATCTACATAATCCTTGACAATTTTGTGCATGTAATCATAAAATATATACGTCATTGCCTGTTGATAGGTAACGCTTGCATTATTTAAACCAAAAGGTATTATCTTAAATAAAAAGGTCCCCCATGTCATAGTAAAGGTTGTTTTGTCTTGGTCTAGGATTGAATCATATTTGATTGTATCCAGAGAAGCCATCTATGAGAGAGAGCATTTTGTGGTCTACAACTACCAACATATCGATGTTCAAGAGTGGAAATTAATCCTTAGGGTTCACTTTATTAAGATCACAAAAATTTGTGCATATGCACACCCCCATTCAATTTTTGAACAAGAACCATATTGGACACCCAGTTGAGGTAGTCAATAGGTTGGATGTGAAAGGAGCTAAAAATTTAATATCAGTGGAAATATGTGATCAATATAACAAGATATAGCATATAACCAAATGTAAAGAGAAAAGATAAAATAAATGTGCCCATATTTATTCATATTTTCCAAATATTCTTTACAACAAGGTTACAAAAACATCCCTCTTAGGGATTAACCATTTGATACATATTACAATCCATAACTCATATGGTATATGTCTTCAATAGATCTTTAGGATCCTTAAAATTTGATTATAGGAGGTATTACTCTTGGAACCTCCTCTTTGTGATTCTATGGATGATGCCCTTGAAGGTGAGATGCTCCTAATAAGACCTAAATCTGCACACAAGGAAACATACAAAGTAATCAATAGCAAAGGTGTAGCCTCTCAAGATGAGGCCATTTCATGAATATTGCAAGATATGAACAAAATGCTTAAAGAAATGACAAGATGTATGAAATATTGGTAAGAAAGTGTAAAGAATGTATAAATATTGAAATCAAAGCAACTAATCTACATTAGAAAGCAAATTGACACACTGTAAATGTAATATAATGCTAAAAATAATGGAAAAGAGATACTAAACCCTGGCCACTGATGATTTGAATAATCGGTTCTATTAGCCACTATCAATATCGATGGTTGCACCTAAGGGCCACTGTTAAAAACAATGACCATGGGAAAGAGTCTTTGACCTCTATGTCCTGGACCTGGCATCAATCAATTTTAATGTTGTGTGGATTGATTTTATTGGTGTGTTCTCTTAGAATGAATTAGGGTAGGAAATTGGTTCAAATTGCATTGAATTGAAAGCTTGAACAAGTGGTTTTTCTTCTCAAAATGTGGTAGTCTCCATTGATGGGTAGGCACTTATCATTTCTCAATTGGATAGCACTTTGTTACTCCTCAAAGGAATGTGAAGTTGCTCTTCAATTCATCAGGGCTTCGCTATGGAAAATGCTCATCATTATCCAGGATTTGCTTGTAAATTTGGAACCTTAAGTAGTGTAAAGGATATAAATTGAAATAAAATCAAGCTACCAAATATATTTACAATGCAATTTTAAATAGGTATTGAAATAGCCAAAATACAAACAATAACCCCTAATCTCGCAACAACACCCTGGAAGCATATAGGAGGAAAAATATGGGGGAATAAAAATCAAATTTGCTTATCAACTCCTAAAGATAATCTAACAACTAACAAAGCTTCCAAACTAAATATGCTAACTAAATGACGTGAGAAAGGGGCTCACAATTATTAGCAAAATAGAATTAAATACTAACCTAGGTAGAAAACTAACCTAGGTAGAAATATGCCCTCATCATACCTCCCCACTCAAGAAGCATTGGATTCCAATGCTTTTACAATAGGAGTGGAATCTAAACTCACCAAACACTGCAATGAAGGCTCATAACCAAGTGGAAGAACATCCTAGAAGCCATGGGATGTCGGTGTAGAGATACAACATTGAGAGTACTCCATTGCTAAATGAAATATGATGACAAGGAGTAAGGACCTGCTACTGGATCTACGAAGGCTGCTGAACATATGAAACCTGAGAAAATGACATCAAAAGAGGCCACTATAGTACTCGATGTGGAACAATAGGAAGAGCAGTAGGAGCAACAAGAGGAGGCACTGATGCTGGAGGAGGAAGAACCTCCTTAGGAACAGAAGGACGCATGTCCTTAGGCCATGAAACTAAAGAAATCCTTGGTAAAGATTCCAAGAATTCTGTATGTGGAAGATTACGTATAAGAAAGCTCTTACTCTGATGATGCAAAGAATAGGTTTTATGATAAGCATCATAGGAAGCTCGCTTATCATATTGATAAGGCTTGCCTAGAATCATTCCACATAAGTCCATGGGAGTCACGTCACAGGTGACTCGATCCAAACAGTGTGGACCAAGTGCAAACGAAAAAGTACAATGTTTTGTGATTGCAGAGATAGTTCCCTCATCCTTCCATCCAAGTGAATATGGAGAAAGATGGGGTTCAACTAGAAATTTGAGGTGATCAACCATATCTTGAGAAATGAGGTTGGTCGTTGAGCCATTGTCGAAGATGCAACTCATAGAAAAGTTGGGGAGAATATGTGCTCGTGTGAGGAACAGACTCTCTCTATGTTTTTGTCGATGCAGGAGGGTCACTTGGTTTAGTTTCCCTTGAAGTTTTGGATACACTGTATCTTCTCCTACACAATTAATGGGCCCATATTGTGGTGCCTCCTATTGAGGTTGTGTAATAAAATTTCTCTTATTTCTTAAGCACTCAACTTCGATGTGTTCGTGTTTCGTACAATTATTAAAAAACATTTTTCCATTATAAGAAGGAAAATAAGAAGAAGAAGGAGAAGTAGAAGAAGAAGAAGTTGTTGAAGTTTTGTCAAACTGCTGCTACTATGGTGGTCCTGGTTTGGGTGCCTTGGATGAGGCCCCTAAATTCATAGCAATTTTCTCTTCCTCCAGTTGTGCCTTATTATATGTCTCATTCAAAGTGGCACAATGTACATATTTCAACTCTCGAAAGAGTTGATCTTGCAAACCACTCTTAAACTTGTTGATAAGCTTAGGAGTGGGATCAAGGATGCTATTGAGAATCCTCAGTTTGTTGAATTTTCCAATGTAATCCTGAACACTCATGTTGTGTCCTTGCCTCAGACGAAGCCATTGGAAATCCAAATCCTCAACAAAATTGGAAGGATAGAATGTATCCTTCAATGCTTTGACCAAATCATCCCAAGTGTCTATGGGATCCTGAGTGCTTTGACAATCTTGTACCAAAACTTTAGCAATGCTAGAAAGTTCCAGTTTTGTAAAAGCAACTTGGTCATATTTTTTAATTTTTCTATAGTCAAACCATGTATCCATATCAAGAATCCAGCTATTGAGAATGTTTGGATCCTGATATCAATTATAAATTTTAACCTCAAATTTTATTTGAGGTCGAGGTTCATGAGTTGGACTAGGTGGACTAGACCCAGTCATGTTTTGAACCTTGTCAGCCAAGAGGCTGACTACATCAGCTATGACGACCACTTGTTCTACCAAATTAGTAGCCATCTGACCTTTGGTGTAAGCCAGGAGGGCTACAAATACTCTTCTTAAAAAGAGTTACAAAAATTTGCCTCGCAGGGCAATTACAAGAGTGTTATGAGTTCCAAGCACAATAAGCCACAAAAAGGCTTACAATCTTTGCCTCGTAGGCAATTTACAAGTCTTTCCCTAATGTGGGGGTGTTTTACAAAATGATGAACAATCTGCAAAATTTGAGCCTCAAGGGCTTTTACAATGACTTGGTAAATTTTTTGCTAAAGGTAAAATTGGCAAAAAGTTACACAATTAGCCCCTTAGATTTTTACAAATTTGCTCTTTAAACAATTTGCAAAAAGAAAATGCAATTTGTTTGAATGTTGTAATTAAAATAATTCAAAATTTAATTAATTTTTAAAATTTTATTTTAAATTAAATTAAAATAACTCAATTTAAAAATAAAAAAATTAAAATTAGTGTGAGCAACTTGGTCACACTAATTTTAATTTTTGGATCCTGATATCAATTATAAATTTTAACCTCAAATTTTATTTGAGGTCGAGGTTCATGAGTTGGACTAGGTGGACTAGACCCAGTCATGTTTTGAACCTTGTTAGCCAAGAGGCTGACTACATCAGCTATGGCGACCACTTGTTCTACCAAATTAGTAGCCATCTGACCTCTGGTGTAAGCCAGGAGGGCTACAAAACTCTTCTCAAAAAGAGTTACAAAAATTTGCCTCGCAAGGCAATTACAAGAGTGTTATGAGTTCCAAGCACAATAAACCACAAAAATTCTTACAATATTTGCCTCGTAGGCAATTTACAAGTCTTTCCCCAATGTGTGGGTGTTTTACAAAATGTTGAACAATCTGCAAAATTTGAGCCTCAAGGGCTTTTACAATGACTTGGTAAATTTTTTGCTAAAGGTAAAATTGGCAAAAAGTTACACAATTAGCCTCTTAGATTTTTACAAATTTGCTCTTTAAACAATTTGCAAAAAGAAAATGCAATTTGTTTGAATGTTGTAATTAAAATAATTCAAAATTTAATTAATTTTTAAAATTTTATTTTAAATTAAATTAAAATAACTTAATTTAAAAATAAAAAAATTAAAATTAGTGTGAGCTTTGTAATATGAGCCCTTGTAGCAAAAACTTACTTTGGATCGATAGGATTAGAACCCGTGACCTAGCACATAACAACACCTTAGCGGCGGTCGGCCTACCATTTTGACTAACACTTGGGATGAGAACAAGGTACGATAAATTTATATTAATTCCCTTTGGGAGTCTTTGCTAAATTTTACGAGGAAGATAACCCCAAAATGTTAAGACCAATGCAGGTCCTTGCGCATCGCCTCTCATGCTTCAGCAATGAGGATGATATTTCAACCCTGGAACTGCGTCGATTAAATCTCGAAAGTGGTTGGATGTTTTATCTGATGCTACACTGAAAATGAAGCATGTGAATCGTGAAGCCAAAACTAGTTTACTGCACGCTGTCAGGAATATTGAAGCCAAAAATATATACAAATGAGTTACACGATCCTGCGACACATGCAGGAATATCAACCATGCAAAATCATTGACAACCTTGTGCTATGAATCATCCATCATTCTGGCAGTTTCATCCTTTCAATGGGAAACCATGTGTAGTATTGGCTGAGAGAGGACCTACAAATCCGGGAACGTCGAGTCGAACAAATTTGCAAAAATCCTCCCACGCAAACTAGACCAGCTCGTGAAATTCTTGAAATCCCTGTGCTGTCTCCATTCGAAAAACTAATGCATAGGGAAGAGAACATCATCGTAGGCACAAAAACAAAATCAGTGAGTGATTTATTGTTTCCTGCGCAACAGTGATGGTTTCAACAATACAGGAAAATTTTTGGAATGCATAGAATCACTGTCAAAATATAGAGTTGCAGTGCTCTTAAAGGTATTCCACTTTCATCGTACTGTGGATCATGCAGGTTTAGAAATGATGTTGGCTACAATTAGTGGATACCCCGGGTGATTGATTTATAGAGCATGAGGCGATCTTTGTTGGCCTCAGGATTATGCAGGGATTGAAAGTATTTCACCAATATCCCACATTCGGGCTATGGAAGATATTTACCATTTAAAAATAAATATGCTCAGTATTACTTCCGACCACTTGCTTGTGATCAAGCCCACTAATCGCCTTACCCTCTGGCCTCCAATCTAATTTTGCCACTTGTCATCCTTCAATCAGTTCATCATGTTACTCGCTGATTTATTCGTTAGCTAGTTCTTTCACTCACCTTTGACCACCGACTACCCATTATGCCCGCTAAGAAGACCTTAACGACTAATGTAGCTATTGGATTCTTAGACCCTTCACCTCCTTCGAAGTGAAGGAGGTGAAACTTACCACCTATTGCGAGGTGAAGGTGGTGGTATTAGCCACCTAGAATTGAATTGACCGATGCGAGGTGAAGGTGGTGGTATTAGCCACCTAGAATTGAATTGACCGATGCGAGGTGAAGGTGGTGGTATTAGCCACCTAGAATTGAATTGACCGACTACGGTTAAAAATTGGTTGAAATAAATTTTAGGGCCCAACAAAAGTTCTTGCTTAACCAATGAAAGGTGTCCCAAAAAATTTGATAATAAAAAATTATGGAAATTTGATACTTGTTGGCATTTTTGCCACATTGTTTTGATTGTTGCTTATTCATGCATAAATTGTTGAAGTTCTCACTCCTCTGTGTTTCTCTACGAGTTTTGGTGCCAAAACAGCTAAGTCCGAGAACTGTCGCGATATCGCGACCAAAAACAGCATGGAGAGCACGGGTTCAAAACTGTCGCGATATCGCGACATGTCGCGCTATCGCGGGTTAACAGAGGAGAGAGAAGCCAAAGTCGGAGAATGTCGCGATATCGCGACGTGTTCCAAAATCACGGTCAAAGTGGTCAACGGAAGCAAAGCAGTAAAGATGTCGCGATATCGTGACATGTCGCGTTTTCGCGACTTGCGATGGCCATGGAGCAGAGTGATAGAAAAGGTCGCGAAATCGCGACATAATTGAGCAAAGGGCAATGACAATGAACCTCGTCACGATATCACGATAGAAAAGTGAACAAGGAGCAAAATGTAGAAACGTCGCGATATCGCGACATGTCGCATTATCGCGGGAAGGATGAAAGAAAAGCATAAGGCATGAAAGACGTCGCGATTTCGCGACATTTTTGAAGATGAGGCCAAGCAAGAGCAAGACGTCGCGATATCGCGACAGAAAGCGGCAACACTAGAGAAAGCAAGGAAACGTCGCGATTTCACGACATATTGTGGAGAAAAGGCTAAATAGAGAAGGATGTCGCGATTTCGCGACATGTCTTGTTTTCGCGATGTGAAAGCGCAGAAAGAACAAAATGGTACGAAATGTCGCGATTTCGCGACATGTTCCGTTTTCGCTACTTGCAAGAGGATGAAGGCCAAGGAAGAGAAAACTGTCGTGATTTCACGACATGTTGCAGTTTCTGGGTATACAGAAGAGAAGGACACAGAAAGTAGAAGATGTCGCGATTTCGCGACATGGTGAAGTTTTCGCGACTTGGAGTAGTGAAGAAGGCAGGTGAAGGAAAACGTCGCGATTTCACGACATATCAGGAAGACAAAGCCGAACGAGAGAAAGATGTAGCGAAATCGCGACTTGTCGCGTTTTCGCGGTTCGAAACAGCGAAAGGACAACATGGGGAAAGAACGTCGCGAAATCACGACAACAAGAGCAAGGAAGGAGCAGAATAGTACGAAACGTCGCGAAATCGCGATGCGTCGCGTTTTCGCGACCTAAGGTGACGAAGGAGAACAAAGAGCCAAATACGTCACGATTTCGTGACATGTTTGGTTTTCATGACCCAAAGTGGCAAAAGCGTACGGAGAAAGAATATGTCACGATTTCGTGACATGTCGCGTTTTCGTGACCCGTCACGGTTTCGTGCCAGAAAGCAGTTCAACGGCCCGATGAAGTATTGCGATTTCCAAGGATTAAAAGCTCTCCATAATTTAATGTTTTGCTGCTTTCCAATGTGTGCAAGATAGAAGAACGTGCTCAGCCTTGTAGTTTTCGAAGCCACCAGAATTGAAGATGCCTCCATTATTCAAAGCTTCTGTTCATGATTTTCTAACGGTCCAAGCATGCTCCGAGAATGACCATTTAATGAAGACGACCGGTTCCTTGTTTCATTCAATTTTTGATTTCTCCGAGGCTGGTTTAAGGGGATCATTTCCTTATTTCTGTTGTATATTTTGTGGATCTCGAGGAAGTCCGTTTCATGTTTTAAATGCTACAAAGAGGCAAGACCTCTATAAATATCAATGTATATCTCAGAAAGAGGGATCGAGAGAGAGACTTTTGCTGAAAAACTTTTCAAGTTCTTTGCATGAATAAAAGATATTTGGCCTCTGGTTTTGCAAGCAACTTTCTGTGTGTTTTTCCTTCTATCTTATGCATTCCTCCTTTACGCTCGTATTTCTTATCTGCTGCTAAATTTGAATTCTACGTCTGAGTTTAAATATTGCTAGTGAGGAAGTGAGTTCTGGAATGCGATTTTGGAGGTTATCTGTGCAAGGTTGTAAGTAGATTACGTCGCTATCTTTTGTTATATGTTGTTAGTGTGCTTGAGGTTATCTGCTGCTAATCTTTCCCGATCTGACAAATTTGGCCCGTGGCTATATTTCCCATCTCTTTCTGCATTTCCCATTTCTTTCCGTATATTTCTCATTTCTTTCCTGCAACTCTAGTCTTCAAGAACATAAAATTTAGTAAGGGAACCAGCCCTCTCTGGAGATTGGTCCGGGAGACATTTCTTTCTCTCGGCCTTTCAATGTTGGTCGGGTCTAGGGTGCATTTATGTTAAAATCCTTTCCTGTGGCAGATTCGTGACCAACAGTTTTTGGCACGCCGGTGGGACAGACTGTTTCTGTCTCCCAAAGATCCATAATCGGTGAGACTGATTGTTTCATTGTTTAATACCCGGAGGTATCAAGATTTTTGATGAACTGTCTTGACCTCATAGCGGAGATTTGTAAGTTCATCTGGCGACTCTACTGAGCTGAAGATCCGAATTTCTTGATCGTAGACACCTTTTAAAGCTAAAAGAAGATACCCCGGAGGAATCAAGGTTTGGTGAGCAGCCTTGACCTTACAAGCGGAGAAAAGAATGTTCACTTGGCGACTCTGACTTGGCGATAGCCGTGATCTCGTAGACCACTGCTATAATGGTGAGGGTATGCTATCCTAGATGGGATGATCCTGGCCCTCTGAATCTCCAAATTCGGCATGAGATTCCCAAAAGTGCCCTGAAAGCCCTAACAAAATACAATGGCACCAAGGGAATGGCCCGAGAGCATATTGAAGATGTTGCTGCTTTAGCGACCCTCCATGATATAGTTCACGAAGATGTCATGATCAGACTTCTGGTTCTGTCTTTGGAAGGAAGGGCGTTGCAGTGGTACAGACTGCTCGGGCGTAAAAGCATCAGCTCATGGGATGACTTAGCGGGAGCACTAATCAGAATATTCGACGAGGATCCCTTTAACGGCTCTCAGGATCCCTTTCAGCTTTTAATGTACATCACGAGAGCACCTCTAGAGAGCATCACAGACTTCAATGTCCGATTCTGTAGAAGTTGGAAGAGAATTCCAGAGATGATCCGACCAACACCCGCCCAAGCCCACCTCTTCTATGTTCGAGCTTTCCATCCGGACATAAGCCTCCTCTTGCTGCAATCAGGCGAACGTAGATTCCCTCAAATCTTTGAGGAAGCATTACAAGCGGAGCACCTTCTGCTCCTATCAGGAAAATTACCATGGGGAGAAACCCCATCACCTTATCCGGTAGTCACCACTCCTGTCTACCCTACGCAGTATTCATCATGGCAGATTCCTCATACTGTGCAGAGACCTGAAATGCAGTTGTGTGGAACTCAAGAGGCAGATTTCGTCCAAGGCCAACGATGGGCATATGCAAGCACTGTCCCAACAATAGATAATATGATTGCTTGCAGTTTCTATCAGGAGATGGATCAAGAGGAGATAAGCGAAGAAGAAGAACAAACTCAAGTGGTAGAACCTGAGCACAAAGAGGGCACAATTTTGCACAACACGCAAGTATTCAGCCAGAGCCCATTAACTACGCCTCATCAACAGGCTGAACCTGAAGAGATCCTGGAGAAAGGACTATCGTCGGACAATTCTTGTTATCGCATCAAGGGGTTGGAGGAACCTGTACTCAGCCCACAACCAGGGGACTCTTCAAGATGGTGGTATTGGCTTCAGCCATTACTGCAACTGGTACCTACAGGAGCCCTCCATGTGGCAAATCTCTTTGCTACATTATTCGTCGACTGTGTGGGTACTGGCATGCAGGATAACTTGCCCCTGTTTGCAACATGGAGAACTTCGGGAGGTCATCCCAACTTCAAGGACCGACTCAAGTATGATCAGATCTGGTCCGGTCACTGCAGGTTCACCGGATAATCACCTGAAACTGGGTTTGTGGTGGCGGCATGCCAATCATGTCGTAAACTTTTGTATATAGCAAAAAAAAAAAAAGAAAAAAAAAAGTATTGTGAATTTCCTCTGTGAATCGTCAACTTTGGCTCTTTTTGCATGCGAGCCCGTAGGTACGTTTATTTCTTTCTTTTTTCTTCTTCCTTCCCAACAGATAGTGGCTTTTGTTAATTTCTTCCTTCCCCTTCCTTATTTTCATTCCCTTCCTCGCTCATTCCTTCTTCTTTCCCCGTTCGTAATTAAGCCACTACTATTGTTTCTATTCTCCCCTCTCTGATATTCCCGTTTCTTCTTTTCCTTTTCTTCTAATCCTTTGTCGTTTCAGCATTTATCCGTAGTTCATACCGCATTTTTCCATCCCATCCACTTCCATTTCATTATTCATTTTTTTCTCCATCCCCGCAGCTGGTGACACAGTAGCTCCCTCTTCAGTTGTTGTATCTACCGCTTTCACTCTTTCATCTTCGACCATTCCATCATTCCACATTCCCATTCCACGGCCTGCACATTTGCTGGCCATCACTCCGTTCATTCCGTTCATTTTCGTTTTTGCAACCCAGGTGCTTTCATCACTGTCATGGAGATCCTTTTACAGCACCCGGTGATTACCCAGCTCGACCGAGCTAGGTGCAATGCAGATCCACTTGAGTGCCAAATATCAGCAAGAGTTTGTTGCAGCAGTCCACAGAGATGTTCCCCATCAGTCAGCATTCTGTTCCTCCAGTTTTTCTTGACTCTGTTGCCCAATGGATTCAGGCCTGGGATTCGTGCATACAGCAGAACTGTATACCCCGCGAGCCACCAAGAATGTTGGCATTTTTGCCACATTGTTTTGATTGTTGCTTATTCATGCATAAATTGTTGAAGTTCTCACTCCTCTGTGTTTCTCTACGAGTTTTGGTGCCAAAATAGCTAAGTTCGAGAACTATCGCGATATCGCGACCAAAAATAGCATGGAGAGCACGGGTTCAAAACTATCGCGATATCGCGACATGTCGCGCTATCGTGGGTTATTAGAGGAGAGAGAAGCCAAAGTCGAAGAATGTCACGATATCGCGACGTGTTCCAAAATCACGGTCAAAGTGGTCAACGGAAGCAAAGCAGTAAAGATGTCACGATATCGCGACATGTCGCGTTTTTGCGACTTGCGATGGCCATGGAGCAGAGTGATAGAAAAGGTCACGATATCGTGACATAATTGAGCAAAGGGCAATGACAATGAACCTCGTCGCGATATCGCGACAGAAAAGTGAACAAGGAGCAAAATGTAGAAACGTCACGATATCGCGACATGTCGCATTATCGCGGGAAGGATGAAAGAAAAGCATAAGGCATGAAAGACGTCGCGATTTCGTGACATTTTTGAAGATGAGGCCAAGCAAGAGCAAGACGTCGTGATATCGTGACAGAAAGCGGCAACACTAGAGAAAGCAAGGAAACGTCGCGATTTTGCGACATATTGTGGAGAAAAGGCTAAATAGAGAAGGATGTCACGATTTCGCGACATGTCTTGTTTTCGCGATGTGAAAGCGCGAAAAGAACAAAATGGTACGGAATGTCGCGATTTCGCGACATGTTCCATTTTCGCTACTTGCAAGAGGATGAAGGCCAAGGAAGAGAAAACTGTCGCGATTTCGTGACATGTTGCAGTTTCACGGGTATACAGAAGAGAAGGGCACAGAAAGTAGAAGATGTCACGATTTCGCGACATGGTGAAGTTTTCGTGACTTGGAGTAGTGAAGAAGGCAGGTGAAGGAAAACGTCGGATTTGTGACATATCAGGAAGACAAAGCCAAACGAGAGAAAGATGTAGCGAAATCGTGACTTGTCACGTTTTCACGGTTCGAAACAACGAAAGGACAACATGGGGAAAGAACGTCACGAAATCACGACAGCAAAGCAAGGAAGGAGCAAAATAGTACGAAACGTCACGAAATCGTGACGCGTCGCGTTTTCGCGACCTAAGGTGACGAAGGAGAACAAAGAGCCAAATACGTCATGATTTCGTGACATGTTTGGTTTTCACGACCCAAAATGGCAAAAGCGTACGGAGAAAGAATATGTCACGATTTCGTGACATGTCGCGTTTTCACGACCCATCACGGTTTCACGCCAGAAAGCAGTTCAACGGCCCGATGAAGTATTGCGATTTCCAAGGATTAAAAGCTCTCCAGAATTTAATGTTTTGCTGCTTTCCAATGTGTGCAAGATAGAAGAACGTGCTCAGGCCTGTAGCTTTCGAAGCCACCAGAATTGAAGATGCCTCCATTATTCAAAGCTTCTGTTCATGATTTTCTAACGGTCCAAGCATGCTCCGAGAATGACCATTTAATGAAGACGACCGGTTCCTTGTTTCATTCAATTTTTGATTTCTCCGAGGTCTGGTTTAAGGGGATCATTTCCTTATTTCTGTTGTATATTTTGTGGATCTCGAGGAAGTCCGTTTCATGTTTTAAATGCTACAAAGAGGCAAGACCTCTATAAATATCAATGTATATCTCGGAAAGAGGGATCGAGAGAGAGACTTTTGCTGAAAAACTTTTCAAGTTCTTTGCATGAATAAAAGATATTTGGCCTCTGGTTTTGCAAGCAACTTTCTGTGTGTTTTTCCTTCTATCTTATGCATTCCTCCTTTACGCTCGTATTTCTTATCTACTGCTAAATTTGAATTCTGCGTCTGAGTTTAAATATTGCTAGTGAGGAAGTGAGTTCTGGAATGCGATTTTGGAGGTTATCTGTGCAAGGTTGTAAGTAGATTACGTCGCTATATTTTGTTATATGTTGTTCGTGTGCTTGAGGTTATCTGCTGCTAATATTTCCCGATCTGACAAATTTGGCCTGTGGCTATATTTCCCGTTTCTTTCTGCATATTTCCTATTTCTTTCCTGCAACTCTAGTCTTCAAGAACATAAAATTTAGTAAGGGAACCAGCCCTCTCTAGAGATTGGTCCGGGAGACATTTCTTTCTCTCAGCCTTTCAATGTTGGTCGGGTCTAGGGCGCATTTATGTATAAAATCCTTTCCTGTGGCAGATTCGTGACCAACAATACTTTTGAGCCAAATGGACCTACCAAATGGAGTGAAGAGATTTCAATGAATTATCAATCGCTAATCGAGCCCATGATCGGTGATTTGATACTAGTGTAAAGGAGCTAAATTGAAATAAATTCAAGCTACCAAATATATTTACAATGCAAGTTTCACCTCCTTCGAAGTGAAGGAGGTGAAACTTACCACCTACTGCGAGGTGAAGGTGGTGGTATTAGCCACCTAGAATTGAATTGACCGACTATGGTTAAAAATTGGTTGAAATAAATTTTAGGGCCCAACAAAAGTTCTTGCTTAACCAATGAAAGGTGTCCCAAAAAAATTGATAGTAAAAAATTATGGAAATTTGATACTTTTTAGCCAAATGGACCTGCCAAATGGAGCGAAGAGATTTCAATAAATTATCAATAGCTAATCGAGCCCATGATCGGTGATTTGATACTAGTGTAAAGGAGCTAAATTGAAATAAATTCAAGCTACCAAATATATTTACAATGCAAGTTTAAATAGGCCTTGCAATAGCCAAAATACAAACAATAACCCCTAATATCACAACAACACCCTGGAAGCGTGTAGGAGGAAAAATAGGGGGAAGCAAAATCAAATCTGCTTATCAACTCCTAAAGATAATCTAACATCTAACAAAGCTACCAAACTAAAGATGCTAAATAAATTATGTGAGAAAGGGACTCAAGATTATTAGAAAAATATAATTAATCACTAACCTAGGTAGAAATATGCCCTCATTAAGTAGACTCCTAAATTCCCTGTTCTAGCTTATCCAAGAAGACAAGAAAAATATTTAGTTAGGCTAGGGCCATTGCAATGAAGCTTCTAAAAACTTTGATTTTCCAAAACCATTGTGAATGTTGGACGTAATTGATTTTTCTTGGCTCAAGGAGCGTGATTTTGTTACAAGTTTAGCTGCTATTGATAGGTATAACTATGGACATAGTCACTATCATTGTCAATGGCTAGCCTACGACCACTTTGATTGTTAATGGGACTAAAAGTAACCACTAATTTTGTTAGTGGCTATGGTTGACTAGGACTATGCTGCCCTAATTGAGTGGTTAGAACCACTGCTATGTCTTGGAAAGGTCTACTATTGGTCATATGACCTACAAAGGTCTCCATATGAGTAGCCTCCTAAACAAGACATATTTTAGGTGTATACAGATGTCCTTTTTTGGAATGCATTGTGGGAAAATACAAAACTGAGCAAGAATAGATGATCTAAAGTCATATTGTAGGTTTGTTGATGTTCATTGATCTAGTCAATGTTAGATGCCCCAATCATGGAAAGGATGTGCACCTCCAAGTCATTGCTTCCAACAATATGGAAGGATTAAATTATGTAGAACTTTGGAGGATCTAGGTATAATCGACTAGGACCAATATATGGAGTGACAAAGTCTTTGCTCATTATACTTGCTTTTTTCCATTGCAAATGGAGAATCTTTTAATAGTTGTTATCAATGATTCATAAGACGAACACAATTTACATGATTAAGTATTCAATTGTTGATTTTTATTATGAATACCCCCTCAAATGATGATTCGATGATAAAAAGGACAAGTGATGAAACAAATGAGTCACTTTACCAAGATGACTGATTTGGACAGTTCAAGATGATTAAAGTTGTTGTAAGGTAGGTCTTATTATAGTTGTGATTTCAACCATTAATAGTAATTGTACATCTCTATCCTATGGAGCAGTTCGACCGCCATGGCCTTATTAGGGAATCAAGATGATAGAAATTCAATTTAATAATGTGATGAATCACTATGTACGATGATATGATAAAAATGTCATAGAAGAAATGAAATGAAATCCTCGTTCATGTGGAGCAGTCTAGTCGTAATGGCATTTTTGGGGAATCAAGTGAAGATATTTCAATTCAATGATGAATAATTTGATTCAAATGGCCTTATGGTAATTTATTCATCTTGTTGAATTGCATGGATCACAAAGTCGTTGCAATCACCAAGTGTATAGAATAAATAACTGGATACAAGGCATATTTGAAAATTTATTATTTTTTTATTAATTTTATGATTTTTGATGATTATGAATAGGTAAATATGCTTAAATGTCCATTTTGAAACTCCTTATGGTGAGAAATTAGGGGTATTTATTGCTTTTTGTTAGCTGCTATCAAAGTTGATGGTGAAAAACTACAAATTTTGCAATCGTTTTTGGCTTCAGTGGCTAGGGTTACTCGAATCTACACTCGCTATCAAAGTGAGGAAAATACAAAAAATATATAGGAAAATTAGGTTTTTTAAATTCATTATTTCTAGCTGGTATTTGAGGAGGAGTGAGCTATGATGGAAGAGAAGTATATTATGATATGGAATGTTGCCAAAACCAACCGAGACCATGATGGTCGATCAACTAGAAGCATCCATGAGTGGCGAAGCCAGATCTCCTAAGGTACCTCTCCATCTCATTCTCATGATTTGAGCATTTAAAATGAACCTCATTAAGTAATTGGTTAAGTGAACCTCACTAAATTATTGGAAATTAACCTCACCCCTTAGTTTAGGTTTAGCTTAGGTTAGCTTAGATGGGTGGGTTTTAATGTTTTGGGTAATTTGGGGTAGAAAATGACCCTACGTAGGGTCAATACTGTAGTCACTATTGCTTAGGGTGGTTCCCAATTTTGCAATTGGGAGTTACCATCATTGAGGGCAGCTAGGTTCAAACCCCAGCAGTCAAAAATTTAACCATTCGTGATAGCCTCTGACGATGTCGATGGCAGCCATGGCGGCTATCGAGGATGTGGGCAACTAAGAACCTTAGGTTTTTTTTTAAATTTTTGCTGATTTTTTATTGTTTTTTTTTTAAGTGCTTGGCTCATTGATTAGGCTTTTGAATTATCTTTTATTGCATATTAGACTCTAAAAACTTGGGGTGAGAGCCCAATTTGCTTCTCGAGTTGCTATCCCATTTAGATGATGTATATTGGGAGTGGTTTAGGGTGAGTGGCCTTAGCTACATTGTCGATTGCTAATAGTTATGTCAGATCAAGTCTACCTCACAACCCTATTCCATCGATGGGATTGTAGGACTAACACTTTTCACCTCCCTACTAGAGAGATGATGGTTATGGAGGATGTATATCGTATCTTTAGGATATAGATGTATGAACGGGTCATTGTATCTTTTACAACCATAGCTAGGGATGCCATATTTGCTCTGGTGTTCTAGGATAGGGCTGATGTGGCATTGAGTGATATTGAGCATGGCGGGACACCTGTTGAGCTTTGGTATAGGGCAAATGTCTTCTCCTAGTGCAAGGTGGTATTGATGCACATTTTCTATAATGTGCTACTTCGAGACAATTTAGGTGTGAGGTTCCCTTGGAAACTCTTGGACATGGTATGGGATGTCTTAAAGATCACTACACAACAATCATAGATTATGGTATGGGAAGCACACTACTAGCACAACCCTATGATGATTTGTACTAGATTATGTGATAAGTTTGAGTGGAAGTAGGGTGCAACCTACTACTTCAGATCTGGGGGTGGGAGCACATCCAAATAGATAGACTTGGAAGATTGCCCTTGGGGATAGGAGCAGTAGTAGCAGTTGACCAATGTTATACTGCATGATGGCCATGGGAGATAGATACACGTCAGAGTCAATATCATACTGGGGATATGGATCATTATATGAGGTCACTGATAGGATTGCAAGCTAGTTAGGTTATATGGAGACCTTACCTAGATTATCCTACATGGGAGGATGTAGACAAGTATCTAGTTCGAGTTAGGTGTGATAGATGGATTATTGGGCACTATAGGGGGTGAGGGAGTACTTCCACTACTCTCAGGTCACTAGGCAGTTAAGTGTTACTCAGGATGTTCCAGAGGATCTATTCCTCTATCATCACCTAAATGTAGAGATACATCTTACTGAGGAGGCAGATGCTCTTATTTATGACATAGGTACAATGGATCTCAGACTACTATGAAGTATGCTAATTGGTGGACTACTTAGCTATGGCAGGGTGGTAGTAGCCTAGGCCAAGCTAGATATGAGGTGGATACTAAGGGTAGTGATGATGATACTCATGGGATATGAGTGCATCATAGGACAAAGGGTGAGTGGGTCCAAGCTACAGGGTAGGTGGAGGAGCTGCATGATAAGGAGGAGGGTGAGGAGGAGGTCCTAGATGATGAGGCATCCCATCTACAATCTTAGGTACATAGTTTATAGGTACAATTGTAGACCACTCAAAGGTAGATTATGGAATGAGATACATATCTCACTATAGTGTAGATTCAACTTAGTGTAGGGTAGTGGCAGTGGCGAGGGTATGCAAAGGAGAGGAATACTATGCAAGATCAGGCAAATTCAACACAAACCATGATAGATCAGGTCATAATAGAGAGGGATCTCCTATAGTCATATCTAGCAATGAGGGATGCCCTGATAGATGCTAGGACTATTGAGAGGGATGCTCTCAAGACACAACTAGGGGTTTCTCCTATTGTACAAATTACTCTAGCTACTCTAGTTGTTTAAGGGTCAGCAGGTTTAGGTGGGGATGTAGATATGAGAAGGCTATAGGGTCTCTTAACAGATAATGCAAGGTAACAAGCCTCAGATTCAACCCACATAGCTCTCCTAGAGGCTGAGGTCAGGCTATGCAATGGTGCTATACTAGCTAGGTCCACGATAGGAGGGATATCCTAGTGGAGCAAGAAAAGTGAGTCTGGGTAGCCATCAGTGCGGCCCAATCACATGTCAGGTGCATGATCTAAGTGATTAGTGGTGGTAGATTTAGAGAGCCATGTAGGGATAGATCTGAGGGTGGAGGCAACTCAGGGGATGTAGGCCCTGCTTGATAGACTTTATGTCTATATCATTTCAAGTGTAAGGTCTAAGGACCTATATATTTGTAGCCTACGAGAATTTTTTTACCTCTTATGTAATTTGATACACACACACACACACACACATATATATATATATATATATATATGATACTTTATCTATTTCTCATTATGTGTATTACATTGTTTTCTTTTATGTGCATGTGATGCAGTTATGGATGCAATGCTTATATGATGCTTTGATTATACTATATGTATGCGATGTACTAATGACATGCACTAGCTAGATGATAGATGTGTTATTAGATGCGATGATACATATATGTGTAGATGTACTACTATGTATGCATATATGGATGCAATAATTAATGTTAAATGCATGTTTAATTTATTTCCATTGTTTACGCATTTATCTAAGTTGATATGATATGATAGATGATATCTAATGTAATGCATTAATTACATGAGAATGATCTAAGGTAAATGAACCTATATGCTTTAATCATTTAGAACATAAGAAATACATATAATATGTGCTACAAAATAATGGAAGACACCACAAAATGTATGAAAATCATGAATAAAAATGATAAATATTATCATAATAATTAATCATTTAAGCATCCATATGTAAGATGCGATGATGTGAGATGTATGGGTTTTCCCTATAAGTTTCTATAAATTAAAAGATATGCACAAAATAGTCAGTGTTCGTCTAAATATCATTGTTGATATCCATTCGATATCTATCCTATTTCATGAACCACCCTTAATAAAAAAAACTTTATAAATAAAATGGTGATTGATTGATGAGATGATTTGTTGCTATAGGGGATTTTTGAGATTTTCCATGAGACTCAAACACCCTAGTTTATTAATCAAAAGTCATATATTGACTACACAAGACTCTTGAGATATAAAATATTTTTTTATGAAGACCAAGATATTAATTATCCCCATGTGTGCAAATGAATATATTAGATGAAGCATAAGACTACCTCATTTCCATGCAAGATTCATTTAGCCCATTGTTGTAATGAGGATCACCATATGTTCATCCTGAGCCTAGGTTTAGATGCAGTTGGATTAGACTACTAGGTAATACAATCCACCTAAAGCTAGCTCATCTGTAAATTGCTTAGAACTACCCCATTACCAGGCAAGATTCATTCAGCCCATTGTTGTAATGGGGATCACTCAATGACTTTTGAATACTAACCATTATAGGGATTCAAGATCTTCACCCCCTTATTTTCTTCTTATTTCTAGGGATACTTGCTCATGCTTAGTGATAAGAATCACTATTTTTTTTTGCATTTTGTTTTCTTTTTGAGCAAGGAATTTGGTTAGTGATGAAAATCACTATTTATTTTGCTTTGCTTTATTTTGGGAAATTTTATTATTTTGTATGAAAGCAAGGAATTTCTTTGGGTAGGATGGAGCTTGTCCTTTTGCCAATAATAAAAACTCTAAAACATGTGCATGATAGGATGAGCAAGGAAAACCTTTCACTCAAGGTGAACTGGATCATCTTGTAGTGTTCATCCTTTCCTTATTCAAACTCGGATTGTTAATGTTTAAAATATGATAGGATTTTGAAATATGCAAGGTGCTATCATAATTAGACCTCATCTTCTAAAGTGAATATATCTTTCTAAAAAATATAAAAATATCACTAGGTATGGTTGAATGATTGAAAAGCCCTAGTATATACCATATAACAACTGATGGGTTGTGTTGAAAAACACAATTACTTAAAGGGGGTGATGAATGATGATGAAGGATGCATGATTAGAATACAAACATGGTATCATTTGTAAGATTGTAAACACAACCTATCCTAATGCAAGTGCAACGAATGAAGATTCCTAATGCAATGCAATTAAATGGATGCATGTGCAAAATGTAAATGCAAATGTTTGTGTTTTTTATGTTTAGAATTGTTTTTTTGAATTTTTTATTGTTAGGAGGAAGGTACACTACCTTAGGTACCCCTAGTGTGTGTGGCACTCAATGAAAGTGAGGAAGGTGTGATATCTTTAGATTTATTACTTTGCATCATAGATCATGATGTGGATGGTGGGGAAGATATGCTACCTTGAGGATCCCCATTGTGCATGTCACTCACTATAATGTAATTGACCTGCTTAGGAAGAGTGATAGAAATCAAATATCCCTATTGGGGTGCAAATTTTTATGAGGTATCAGTGTTATGATGGGATAAAATAAGCAAACATTTTGCATGGAGCTCATTCCATTGTACCATACCTTTGATCACATTCTTGAATGAAAAGTAGCCATAGATGTCGTGCTTGTGTATTCGATGATAGATACAAAAGAGGCTTTCATACTATGACCTAGGTTTGAGTGCTTTTGGCTTGACCTTTGGTAATGTGATCACATTTGCCTCGTATAGCTTTTGAAATAGTGTCATAGTAGTCATAAAAAATGTAACTACTTGGTGAGGTGGCTGATTAGACCTACGAGGATGTAGTTGACCTAGGGCTCATAAATGGGATAATGTGTCCTGAACAGTGGAAGGTAGAGGTGCTATAGGTGACCTGTCTATGGATAAAGCCTCATTATCAATAAGGTCTTGAACCACATTTTTAAATCCATAACAATTGTGAATGTCATGGCCCTTTATTCGATGATAAAGGTAAAAATGATCCTCCCTATAACCCTTAGATTTAGCTATATTTGGGTCTAAAGGGTTTATGTCAGGAAAAGTGATGACCTTAGCCTCTTGCAGATTTTGAAAAATGACTAACATAGACTCGTTTAATGGAGTCAAAATATGTTGTTGGTGTTTTGGGTGTGTGACATGCACTGACCGAGTTGGATGACATGGTTGAGCCATAGGTATATCTATTGTTGGCTTAGGTGGCTCTTCTTGATTTTTTGATGCAAGGGATGGATTACTGACTATGGTTATTTGTCATTTAATGAACCAAAATTTTTTCTTCTCAAGCATATTTTGTGTCATGGATCTAAAACTGCAACATGACTAAATGTCATGGCTATTTCATCTATGATATGCATAGTATTTCTCATCCTCATATCCATGGGATTTTGGATGATTTATATATATAGGGTGAACCTTAGGAAAAGTTATGGTGTTCATAGTGTATAATTGATTGAACACTGATATTATGGGTTTGGGTAATAATGGATATATGTGAGGTTGTTGGTGAAGCCACCTTGGAACTTGCACTTGTTGAGGCTTTTTATATGGTTGCACAAGAGGTGGTCTAGCCTCGGATTTGGGTTTCTTTTGCAGTTCTAGGCTCTCAAACTGATACATGATAAATTGCAATACCTTATTTTGTTGCTCCATCTATACCTCTATGTTATCCAAGTGATCTTGCATGCACTACAAGACTGAAAAGGCTCTTATTTCTATCACTAGTAAAGGTTTTGTATCACTATCATCAATTGTAGGAGGTGAAATAGTAGGTGTCACCAAACACTTAGGTAAATACAAATCACCAGTCTCCTTCATTTAAGATGATGGGAATGCTTTATGATCTACTTTGATAGCAACATCCTCATGATCATATTTTTTACTTAGTTCATATTTCTATTTCACTTTGTAGTGTGGAATTGTGTCAGCTCAAGTACCCCAGTTTGATGTGGGGGAGATACTTGTTCTTGCTCTTTTGAAGGCACTAAAATAAATGAGTTAGGCATAACTAATTTCATAGGTGGTAGCACTTTTGATGTGGCAACACTGTTTTATGGTATTACCCATTTTGCTGATTGCCTTAGAGAAACTTGATTCTCTATTTGATGTTGACCATTCCCACAAAATTGTGAGAAGGTGTTTTGGATTTAGGACAAGTCATGGGTGAATCATCAAATTGCCAAGGTGATTTTGTATCATTTATGTCAACTGATGTTTTCTTCCCCTCATTAGTTAAGGTAATACCATGACTTTTCTAATGGAAGAAGGTAGCAATGGCTTGATGAAAGTTTTAGTCGAATATTTTATAGTTTCATTTAAATGCATGTTTTAGGGCTTGCATGTCATAGGGGGATACTATGGTTCATTGATATTCTTATAGTACTTAAAATAATTTGGATCATTGTGAACCATGTACACTTGACCTTGGTGCATAAATTTAAGGTGTTGGTGCACTATGGATGGCACACATTCCATGTCCCTCATCCAAGGTCTACCTAATAATATGTTGTACTATCTCTCACCTTCTAGGATGTGACACAATGTTGGCATGGTCTTTATCCCCACCTGGATAGGTAGGAAAATTGTGTCAATTGTAGGGGAAGTGGCATCATTAAGATCTCTTAATGTGAAATTTGAATCTGTAATGTGTGAGGGTGGTAGATTCAAATGTTTCAGAGCCACAATAGTGATGATGTTTATGGATGAACTAGTGTCAATAAAGACTCACTTGTAAGGAATCTGATTGATGCTTTCTATGATGTGTAGAGGTGGATTGGTTTCATCTCTAAGGATTGGCTTAATCTCCTATTTTTAAAAGGTAATCGTAGGATCCTTATATTATTGATCTGGATTCAATTTCAGTAAGGATCGTGACATATGATCAGCTATAATTCAAATATCTTAGTAAGCACTTTGTAAGCTGATGAATCTCTTAGTAATTTGAATCTCTTAGTAAGCACTTTGTAAGGTATGATACTTATATTATTGATCTGAATTCAATTTCAGTAAGGATCATAACATGTTTTCTGTAGCATTTTTAGCAATTTTGGTACAATTTCTGCTCATTTCGAAGATATCCTGTTCATTTCGAAGAGATTGTATTTCTCATTTCGAAGATGTCTGCTCATTTCAAAGAGACTGTATTTCTCATTTCGAAGATGTATATTCATTTTGAAGAGACTGTATTTCTCATTCTAAAGATATCTGCTCATTCCGAAGAGACTATATTTCTCATTCTGAAGATGTCTGCTCATTCCGAAGAGATTGTATTTCTCATTCCGAAGATGTTTGTTCATTTTGAAGATCTTCAAAAAAAAATGCAGAAATGACCTCTTATGCAAAAGTTATCTACAAATTCTATTGTGGGCCCATATCTAGAGTGTATAAGCCTTCCATAACATTAAAAATCTCTTCTTCATCCTTTTGTTTAGATGCTATTCTTTGTTTTGTATGTTGTTGTTTTATTCCAGTAGTACTAAAATAGAACCTTCGAGTGCATTTTTTTGATTATCCTCCTTCAATTTATCAGACAATTGTGAGATATAAACTTGCAGTTCTCCTTCTAAAATTTGCCCTACAAATTGAAAAATAATTGCTACCATGTCTATCCCAAAATTAGCTTTTTGCATAGTTTTGGAATTTCCATGCAATTAAGGGCATAAGGGGGTGTTTCTTGACATCTTGAACATGTTCATTTTTCAACTTGTAAATATTGTATGAATAGTTTATGCCAAATACCGACTATCATACACTAAATGCTAAATGTTTACTATAAATTAAATGCAAGAAACACATACCTTACTATCCTGAAAATTGGTCATGCACCTTACAAGCTGCTTTTGATGATTGTTAGCAAGGCTATCCGAAAACATAAACAAACATAACACATGTGCAATGTGAGATTTGTACAATGGTGGAACAATGATGGGTAGATCAACAAGGCAATGCATGTCAAAAAATTGATTTTCATGCAAGCCAACTCAGTAGCGCCTCCAAGAAGGTTTTCACTACTGAATTATTCATTTTTTTTTCATCATTTTTTTTCATTTTTTTTTTCATCTCCTTTTTTTTCATTTTTTTCATCAGAAGAGGCTGCCATTTCTAGTTTTCAACCAAATTCTGTCCTCTTTTTTTTTTTTTTTTCAAGTGCTTCAATGAGAGAGAACATCTCTCACTCTTATTTGGATAAGACCAATCCTTATTCTGTAAAAACATGTCAATTATTGTATGAAAACACCATCTCTTTCTGTTGAAACCTACAACATTGATGCAACCTTCCTTTCTAGATGAGCAGTAAGAATCTTATTACATCATAATTGCCTCTTTATTGCTGAAATTTATGCTTGTCTCATGTATCCCCATTTTGTGGGACATGCCTTTGCTGTAATTTTTTTTTTTTTTTTTTCAAATTTTCTTGTCTTGCTTGTACCCAAAAAGGAAGTTCACAAACAAGACTATTCTTCTTTTTGCTTTTCTTGTATTTTTTTTCTTTTTGTCAAACTTTTTATCATCACTCTAAATCTGATATTGAAGAGAAATTATCTTCCATTATGTGTACATCCAATTGAATCTCCTTCAAGAACTCCTCCTTAGTTAATGGTGCATGGTATACAGTCACTAGAGGAGGTTGAGCTTGATAATTTTGTTGTTGTTGACTCCTATCTACTTTAGGAATATTTAACATGACTTGGTTGACATGCATAGGTTTGCTCTGATATGGTTGATTGCTTGAGTTTTTGTTATTTCATTTTTTTTTTGGAGCTTCAAATCTCCTTCTTGGATTTTTATATATTTGATCACTTTGGCTTGTGCCAAAGCCTCCTCAAATATTGTGTATTTTTGTATCTAGAGCAACAATGATATATGTTTGGCACAAATTTTGGTGAACATTCGAGTAAGTTTTATTGTGGGAATGGAGAATGGTACTTTTACCATAATTTTCTCCATATTTTTCCATAATCCATCACTCGCTCATCGTCATATTTTCATAGATTAGCTAGGTCAAATAAATTTATCTTCTTCTTGATGCCAAATGAGAAGTGTTCAAGAAAATCATTCACCAGCTATTCAAAGTTGGTGATGTTGCGCCTTGGTAATTGATTATACCATTCAATGGCTATGACTAAAAGGGTAATGATGAATATTCTTAATAGCAAGACATCATTGTTTTATAGTTGGGAACATGAATTCATAAAGCTTGTTACGTATTCCTATGCATATTCGTCTCCCTTGAACTTATCTAATATATTCATTTTAAAATATTTGGGATAAGCTGGACTTGGTATCAAAGGACAAAGAGGTTGATTGTGGATCTTGCTCAAGTTAAGCTTTTGATAATTTATATCTTATTTCTCGAGATATTTGAATCTCTTAGTAAGCACTTTGTATGCTTCAATGAGAGAGAACATCTCTCACTCTTATTTGGATAAGACCAATCCTTATTCTGCAAAAACATGTCAATTATTGTATGAAAACACCATCTCTTTCTGTTGAAACATGCAACATTGATGCAACCTTCCTTTCTAGATGAGCAATAAGAATATTCTTACATCATAATTGCCTCCTTATTGCTGAAATTGATGCTTGTCCTCATGTATCCCCATTTTGTGGGACATGCCTTTGCTCCAATTTTTTTTTTTTCAATTTTTCTTGTCTTGCTTGTACCCAAAAAGGAAGTTCACAAACAAGACTATTCTTCTTTTGCTTTTCTTGTATTTTTTTTTCTTTTTGTCAAACTTTTTATCATCACTCTGAATCTGATATTGAAGAGAAATTATCTTCCATTATGTGTACATCCAATGGAATCTCCTTCAAGAACTCCTCCTTAGTTAATGGTGCATGGTATACCTGAAGGCAATATCCATTCACCACTAACATCCTCCATGAATTACCAATGGAAGAAAGAAGCACTGCTCCATATCTAAAAACTTCTTCAATCAAATGTTGTCAATGCCTCCTAGTCTACAAAATCTTGTCAATCTGTACTTGAAACAATTAAATACCAATTCCCAAAAGATGTTAAGTGCTTACATCAAGATAAAATCTTGATATATCCTTGTAATGCCATGTAAAGGAGTTGAAATATTGTTTCAAAATAGCAACAATTTTGTTTTTTATTTATAAGTCAGTCAACTAATAATGTTAAAGAATTTTCTTGGCTGCACTTCAATTTGTTTCATTCCTAGGAGGACAAAATTTAACCCTTTGTAATTTCTTACTAAGGAGTTCAATGGAAGTAAATTTTCTATGTGCATTTTTTCTAGTTTTTCTCCTTTATCCAAGGCTAATTTTTGTGTGTTGGACTAAAGGTTTTATGTGTATCTCCATTGATTTTTTTCTCTTCAAGCTCAGGTAAGTTCTTGTTTGAGCACAGTTGGATGTTGTGCACTCAATAACATTTCTTGCAGTTTTTTTTTTTTATACTAGATTCAGCTACATAGACAGGGGTTGCCTATCCTGTATTATTCAGACTGATCATAGGTTGGGCTAAAAAAGAAATATTTTTGGTTTGCACAATAAGACAAGAAGTGTACAACTTTAGCAGATCAACTACTTGTCAGGTAGGATCACCTCTAATGAGATTAACTATTGTCTGTGCAGGCTAAGAATTGGTAGTTGCGGTTTAGCACGGTAAAATCCTAACAAGCTTTAAGTAATAATGGAAAAATCTAGGATCATCCTTAAGTTGTAAACTCCTATTTTTATTGTGCAAAAGTTTTTGTGATTTTTTTTTAATAGATTCAGATTACATGGATAGGGGTTGCCTATCTTGTATTATTCATATTGGCCATAGGTTGGGATGAAGGTGGTGGTTGATTTACTTGCCCTGTTTGTTGTTGTTGGGATCTCTCTTTGAGAAGAATTCAGATTAGGCAACAAATTTTGTATCTCTGAGTTGTGAAAGTAAATGGCATTCATCAATGATATGTCCCTATGAACAAATGCTACAGGTAGCTGATATGGCTATTTTTTTCAAGGGATAGTCTTGTATATCTACCATGATATCTTTCCAACACCTAGTACAAATTTGTTTATACTACCCTGATGATATGGATATAAAAATGGTAGTACTAGTAGATGGCTCCTCTAAATTTTTTAAGAGATCTTATGTTTCTTGATAATGAGGATGATGAATTCTTTCAATTTTTATAAAAAATTTCAAACATAAGCAATTTAACCCCCAAGTGTGAAGATCACCTCCCTATGGTTGCTTGTTTTCTAAATGGACTGAAATGCAACTATCAATAATTATTATTTATACCAGCTATTACATTCATATTTAACTCTAAACTTCATAACTTAGCACAATAATAATTATTTTACTGCTTTTACCCTCTAACAACACCATGTTCCCCGACAATGATGCCAAAATGATGCATTGTCATTAAGCACATCATTAAATCTCAAAGATCTTATCAATCCGGGGTGGTGTCCAAGGTTGTCTACGATAGAAGGCTAGGGTAGAGTACAATTCAGGCATTCAGATTTCAAGCATTTATTGGTGAAGCAAATTTTGGTTTAGCCTTTTGGTGTCACACTAAACCTAGTCTGAAGAATGGAAACTGAAATAAATTACAGGAATTGAAAACTAAATCTAAATTGCAGAATTTAACAATTAACTACAATTGCATGAATTGAAATTGCTAAATTGAAATCTAATCTACTTTTGTAGAATTGAAATCTAGTTACTCTTGCATAATTGAAATGATGCTTGTAAATGAAACTTATTCTAAAACACCTATCAATGCCCTGCCACAAAAGGTCGTCAAGCTTCTGCTATAGGAATTGACAACAAAATGAAATATGCTGAAAATGGAAAGTTGCTAAAATAGAAAGTAGGGAAAACATGGAAAGCAAAGGAAAAATTCTTAATATAATTTGTCAGCTGACATACACACAAATGTTGTACACAAACATAATAGAAAACATAAATCACATAATACAAAATAAAAACAAGAAAATGAAATCTGGCAAGCAATCTATTAATTCTGTTGTAAAAAAATTATAGATTAAAACCTGCCATAAAATCCCTCCTTCTAGATCTGAAAGTGGGCCCATACTTCCTGATCTAGAAGGAGGTGAAAAACACTCCTTAACTAATTAACACTCAGAACAGAAAATGATAAAATAGCTGCACTTTTATTGATGACAGAACATGCTAAAAATTGTTACAAAAAATTGTTGTACAGTCCTAATTGCTGCTATTGAAAACTCTCCTCTATTCTAATTCCTAACTACCCAACCAAGGAGGGAGTTGTGTTATTTATATAAATATTTACAATATATCCCATGCTCAAATCAGCCTATGTGCTGCTCTACAGTGATTTGCCAATAATTTTGGATCTAAAATAAATGCAAATCTTGACAATTTGTGTTGCAGTAGTAGTCATTGGCCCTTAGAAAGCATCTTCAGTGGTGGGAGTACGTGGGAGAAGTCTGGAAATATCTCACACATATTTCTTCACTTCAGAATATGCCATTTCTATCTTGCAAACAACTTCCTATTATGCTGCAATTATTTTTGTGTTTATCCTAGAAGAGGATCAAAATTGATCTTTTCCATGAATGGTGGCTTTGGATGGCAAGGACGAAAAAATCATATGGGAGATATTTTCCCTTAACCTTCTCAACCTTATTTCCCTTTTTCCATCGTAAAAAATAGTCAAAAAGTCAAAAAGCACTTTTCTGTTCTCATTATGAAGATAAGTGGCTCATTTCGAAGAGACTGTATTTCTCATTCCGAAGATGTCTTGTTCATTTCGAAGATCTTCGAAATGAACAACTGTGTGCTATTCAAATTATTTTAGCTACATTTCTCAAGTGGATTAGCCCTTAGGATCAGATTGCAATAGCCTTCATTCCTCTCCATGTGTGAATTCCATGCCTTGCCATTCATTGGTAGCTTACTTGGATTTACATGGTAAATTGCATTTTCCAGTTCTGCTACATAGTTGTAAAATATTGGCATTTCTTGCAAATTCAAACAAATTAGAACATGGAAAAATTATTCAAATATCAACATGAAGGAGTACATCAAGTTGCTACTAAATTTATACACTTCATTCACCAAGTAACCATGCTGAAATAGTGCAATAATGTTGCACAATTGCCCCTGCTCTTTATACCATGTTGCTGCCTATTTAGACCATGTGGGAATGCTTCTAAATAGGTCAGATGTCTTCTGTAGTCCTCTAAACTCATTCTATCCATATCCTCATGCTTTGCTTGACAACTTCAAGGTGTTCCTATAAAGTGGACGCTTGCTGATTTTTATATGGCTGTTTTTTAGATTTTTAGATTTATGACAAGTCCTAAACTTTTGGCTTCAATGTGGATTTGAAACAAGTTGAAGGGCAGGAAAACATTCAAAAACCATTGAGAAGTTAATGGATATCAGCATACCACATTTGGTTAATTGAAATGCATGTTCTTACTTGCTACTTAATCAAGCAAAATCAGTCACAAAATGCTGAAAATAGTCAAAAACAGAGATATAGTATTCCTAACATAAAATCATGTAAACACTTAACAAATAGTATATTTTAGTCAACTATTTGGCAATTAACTTATCATATGGTAGTCAAACATTGTGCAATAATGAGGCACTTTTGGGCCTCATCATCCCCCCCCAACTTGAACTGATGCATGCCCTCATGCATCTTAGTAGGCCATAGTAATATGCAGGTTTTATTCTTGTGAACAACATCCTTTGCTACTTGCTAACTGAGAAATTCCTCCTTGCTGCACTATATCAAGTATTTTGCAATTAAGCACATGTATGATTCTTTTTCTGTCTTTCTACAAGTTTTAGTGTTGCAAGGTACCTCTTAAAGGCTTGATATCATGTGATTCATCTTGCAATAGTCTTATTGTGGAACCATATTTGGTAGATGCACTACTACTGATGGAATTTTCTGTTCTTAACAACATTTCAGCCTGAATGCTTATTTTTGTTGTTTGCATATTTTGAACAAAATTGATAAAATTTTTGGATTTGAAATGCTTGAGGGATGTACTTACTTGTGGTAGAGCCTTATAAACCTCAATATTTGATGTACCCTACTCTTTTTGCTATTCTGTAGCATTTTCAGCAATTTTGGTACAGTTTCTGCTCATTTCGAAGAGACTGTATTTCTCATTCCGAAGATGTCTACTCATTTTGAAGAGACTGTATTTCTCATTCCAAATATGTCTACTCATTTCAAAGAGACTGTATTTCTCATTTCGAAGATGTCTGCTCATTCGAAGAGAGTATTTCTATTTGAAGATGTTTGCTCATTCCGAAGAGACTGTATTTCTCATTCTGAAGATGTCTGCTCATTTCAAAGATCTTCAAAAAATATGTAGAAATGACCTCTTATGCAAAATTTAGCTACAGATTCTATTGTGGGCCCATCTCTAGAGTGTATAAGCCTTCCATAACATCAAAAATCCCTTCTTCATCCTTTTGTTTAGATGCTATTCTTTGTTTTGTATGTTGTTGTTTTATTCCAGTAGTACTAAAATAGAACCTTCAGGTGCATTTTGTTGATTATCCTCCTTCAATTTATCAGACAATTGTGAGATATAAACTTGCAGTTCTCCTTCTAAAATTTTCCCTATAAATTGAAATAGAATTGCTGCCATGTCTGTCCCAAAATTAGGTTTTTGCATAGTTTTGGAATTTCCATGCAATTAAGGGCATAAGGGGGTGTTTCTTGACATCTTGAACATGTTCCTTTTTCAACTTGTCAATATTGTATGAATAGTTTATGCCAAATACCGACTATCATACACTAAATGCTAAATGTTTACTATGAATTAAATGCAAGAAACACATACCTTACTATCTTGAAAATTGGTCATGCACCTTACAAGCTGCTTTTGATGATTGTTAGCAGGCTATCTGAAAACATAAACAAACATAACACATGTGCAGTGTGAGATTTGTACAATGGTGGAACAATGATGGGTAGATCAACAAGGCAATGCATGCCAAAAAATTGGTTTTCATGCAAGCCAACTCAGTAGCGCCTCCAAGAAGGTTTTCACTATTGAATTATTCATTTTTTTTTTTCATTATTTTTTTCATCTCCTTTTTTTTCATTTTTTTCATCAAAGAGGCTGCCATTTCTGGTTTTCAACCAACTTCTATCCTCTTTTTTTTTCAAGTGCTTCAATGAGAGAGAACATCTCTCACTCTTATTTGGATAAGACCAATCCTTATTCTGCAAAAACATGTCAATTGTTGTATGAAAACACCATCTCTTTCTGTTGAAACCTGCAACATTGATGCAACCTTCCTTTCTAGATGAGCAGTAAGAATCTTCTTACATCATAATTGCCTCCTTATTGCTAGAAATGAAGTATTGGCTCCATTGTTCCTCTTCCTTGCTAAAATTGATGCTTGTCCTCATGTATCCCCATTTTGTGGGACATGCCTTTGCTGCAATTTTTTCTCTTTTTTTTTTCAATTTTTCTTGTCTTGCTTGTACCCAAAAAGGAAGTTCACAAACAAGACTATTCTTCTTTTTGCTTTTCTTGTATTTTTTTTTCTTTTTGTCAAACTTTTTATCATCACTCTGAATCTGATATTGAAGAGAAATTCTCTTCCATTATGTGTACATCCAATGGAATCTCCTTCAAGAACTCCTCCTTAGTTAATGGTGCATGGTATACCCAAAGGCAATATCCATTCACCACTAACATCCTCCATGAATTACCAATGGAAGAAAGAAGCACTGCTCCATATCTGAAAACTTCTTCAATCAAGTGTTGTCAATGCCTCCTAGTCTGCAAAATCTTGTCAATCTGTACTTGAAACAATTAAATACCAATTCCCAAAAGATGTTAAGTGCTTACATCAAGATAAAATCTTGATATACCCTTGTAATGCCATGTAAAGGGATTGAAATATTGTTTCAAAATAGCAACAATTTTGCTTTTTGTTTATAAGTCAACTAGCTAATAATGTTCAAGAATTTTCTTGGCTGCACTTCAATTTGTTTCATTCCTAGGAGGACAAAATTTACCCCTTTGTAATTTCTTACTAAGGAGTTCAATGGAAGTAAATTTTCTATGTGCAGTTTTTCTAGTTTTTCTCCTTTATCCAAGGCTAATTTCTGTGTGTTTGGACTAAAGGTTTTTTGTGTATCTCCATTGATTTTTGTCTCTTCAAGCTCAGGTAAGTTCTTGTTTGAGCACAGTTGGATGTTGCTGCAGTCAATAACATTTCCTGTAGGTTTTTTTTTATATACCAGATTCAGCTACATAGACAAGGGTTGCCTATCCTGTATTATTTAGACTGATCACAAGTTGGGCTAAAAAAGAAATATTTTTGGTTTGCACAATAAGACAAGAAGTGTACAACTTTAGCGAGATCAACTACTTGTCGGGTAGGATCACCTCTAATGAGATCAACTATTGTCTGTGTAGTGTAGGCTAAGAATTGCTAGGTTGCGGTTTAGCGCGGTAAAATCCTAACAATATTTAAGTAATAATGGAAAACTCTAGGATCATCATTAAGTTGTAAACTCCTATTTTTATTGTGCAAAAGTTTTTGTGATTTTTTTTTAATAGATTCAGCTTACATAGACAGGGGTTGCCTGTCCTGTATTATTCATATTGGCCACAGGTTGGGCTGAAGGTGGTGGTTGATTTACTTGCCCTGTTTGTTGTTGTTGGGATCTCTCTTTGAGAAGAATTCAGACTAGGCAACAGATTTTGCATCTCTAAGTTATGAAAGTAAATGGCATTCATCAATGATATGTCCCTATGAACAAATGCTACAGGTAGCTGATATGGCTATTTTGTTCAAGGGATAGTCTTGTATATCTACCATGATATCTTTCCAACACCTAGTACAAATTTGTTTATACTACCCCGATGATATGGATATAAAAATGGTAGTACTAGGAGATGGCTCCTCTAAGAGATCTTATGTTTCTTGATAATGAGGATGATGAATTCTTTCAATTTTTATCAAGAATTTCAAACATAAGCAATTTAACCCCCAAGTGTGAAGATCACCTCCCTGTGGTTGCTTGTTTTCTAAATGGACTGAAATGCAACTATCAATAATTATTATTTATACCAGCTATTACATTCAGATTTAACTCTAAACTTCATAACTTAGCACAATAATAATTATTTGACTACTTTTACCCTCTAACAACACCATGTTCCCCGAAAACGATGCCAAAATGATGAGTTGTCGTTAAGCACATCATTAAATCTCAAAGATCTTATCAATCTGGGGTGGTGTCCAAGGCTGTCTACGATAGAAGGCTAGGGCAGAGTACAATTCAGGCATTCATATTTCAAGCATTTATTGGTGAAGCAGATTTTGGTTTAGCCTTTTGGTGTCACACTAAACCTAGTCTGAAGAATGGAAACTGAAATAAATTACAGGAATTGAAAACTAAATCTAAATTGTAGAATTTAACAATTAACTACAATTGCATGAATTGAAATTGCTAAATTGAAATCTAATCTACTTTTGCAGAATTGAAATCTAGTTACTCTTGCATAATTGAAATGATGCTTGTAAATGAAACTTATTCTAAAACACCTGTCAATGCCCTACCACAAAAGGTCGTCAAGCTTCTGCTACAGGAATTGACAACAAAATGAAATATGTTGAAAATGGAAAGTTGCTAAAATAGAAAGCAAGGAAAACATGGAAAGCAAAGGAAAAATGCTTAATATAATTTTTCAGCTGACATACACACAAATGTTGTACACAAACATAATAGAAAACATAAATCACATAATACAAAATAAAAACAAGAAAATGAAATCTGGCAAGCAATCTATTAATTCTGCTACAGCAAAATTATAGATTAAAACCTGCCATAAAATCTCTCCTTCTAGATCTAAAAGTGGGCCCATACTTCCTGATCTAGAAGGAGGTGAAAAACACTCCTTAACTAATTAACACTCAAAACAGAAAATGATAAAATAGCTGCACTTTTATTGATGACGAACATGCTGAAAACTGTTACAAAAAATTGTTGTACAGTCCTAATTGCTGCTATTGAAAACTCTCCTCTATTCTAATTCCTAACTACCCAACCAAGGAGGGAGTTGTGTTATTTATATAAATATTTACAATATATCCCATGCTCAAATCAGCCTATGTGCTGCTCTACAGTGATTTGCCAATAATTTTGGATCTAAAATAAATGCAAATCTTGACAGTTTGTGTTGCAGTAGTAGTCATTGGCCCTTAGAAAGCATCTTCAATGGTGGGAGTACGTGGGAGAAGTCTAGAAATATCTCACACATATTTCTTCACTTCAGAATATGCCATTTCTATCTTGCAAACAACTTCCTATTATGCTGTAATTATTTTTGTGTTTATCCTAGAAGAGGATCAAAATTGATCTTTTCCATGAATGGTGGCTTTGGACGGCAAGGACGACAAAATCAGATGGGAGATATTTTCCCTTAACCTTCTCAACCTTCTTTCCCTTTTTCCATCATCAAAAATAGTCAAAAAGTCAAAAAGCACTTTTTTGTTCTCATTTCGAAGATAAGTGGCTCATTCCGAAGAGACTGTATTTCTCATTCCGAAGATGTCTTGTTCATTCCGAAGATCTTCAGAATGAACAACTGTGTGCTCTTAAAATTATTTTAGCTACATTTCTCAGGTGGATTAGCCCTCAGGATCATATTGCAATAGCCTTCATTCCTCTCCATGTGTGAATTCCATGCCTTGCCATTCATTGGTAGCTTGCTGGAATTTACATGGTAAATTACTTGCATTTTCTAGTTCTGCTGCACGAGTTGTAAAATATTGGCATTTCTTGGAAATTCAAACAAATTAGAACATGGAAAAATTATTCAAATATCAACATGAAGGAGTACATCAAGTTGCTACTGAATTTATACACTTCATTCACCAAGTAACCATGCTAAAATAGTGCAACAGTGCTGCACAATTGCCCCTGCTCTGTTATACCCTGTTGTCGCCTATTTAGACCATGTGGGAATGCTTCTAAATAGGTCAGATGTCTTCTGTAGTCCTTCTGAACTCATTCCATCCATATCCTCATGCTTTGCTTGACAACTTCAAGGTGTTCCTATAAAGTGACAGCTTGCTGATTTTTATATGGCTGTTTTTTTAGATTTTCAGATTTATGACAGTCCTAAACTTTTGGCTTCAATGTGGATTTGAAACAAGTTGAAGGGCAGGAAAACATTCAAAAACCATTGAGAAGTTAATGGATATCAGCATACCACATTTGGTTAATTGAAATGCATGTTCTTACTTGCTACTTAATCAAGCAAAATCAGTCACAAAATGCTGAAAATAGTCAAAAACAGAGATATAGTATTCCTAACATAAAATCATGTAAACACTTAACAAATAGTATATTTTAGTCAACTATTTGGCAATTAACTTATCATATGGTAGTCAAACATTGTGCAATAATGAGGCACTTTTGGGCCTCATAATCCCCCCCAACTTGAACTGATGCATGCCCTCATGCATCTTAGTAGGCCATAGTAATATGCAGGTTTTATTCTTGTGAACAACATCCTTTGCTACTTGCTAACTGAGAAATTCCTCCTTGCTACACTATATCAAGTATTTTGCAATTAAGCACATGTATGATTCTTTTTCTGTATTTCTACAAGTTTTAGTGTTGCAAGGTACCTCTTAAAGGCTTGATATCATGTGATTCATCTTGCAATAGTATTATTGTGGAACCATATTTGGCAGATGCACTACTACTGATGGAATTTTCTGTTCTTAACAACATTTCAGCTTGAATGCTTATTTTTGTTGTTTGCATATTTTGAAAAAAATTGATAAAATTTTTGGATTTGAAATGCTTGAGGGATGTACTTACTTGTGGTAGAGCCTTATAAACCTCAATATTTGATGTACCCTACTATTTTTTCTATTCTGTAGCATTTTTAGCAATTTTGGTACAGTTTTCGCTCATTCCGAAGATATCCTGTTTATTTCAAAGAGACTGTATTTCTCATTCCGAATATGTCTGCTCATTTCGAAGAGATAGTATTTCTCATTCTGAAGATGTCTGCTCATTCCAAAGAGACTGTAATTCTCATTCCAAAGATGTCTACTCATTTCGAAGAGACTGTATTTCTCATTTCGAAGAGACTGCATTTCTCATTTCGAAGATGTTTGCTCATTCCGAAGAGACTGTATTTCTCATTCTAAAGATGTTTGCTCATTTCGAAGATCTTCAAAAAAAATGTAGAAATGACCTCTTATGCAAAATTTAGCTACAGATTCTATTGTGGGCCCATCTCTAGAGTGTATAAGCCTTCCATAACATCAAAAATCCCTTCTTCATCCTTTTGTTTAGATGCTATTCTTTGTTTTGTATGTTGCTGTTTTATTCTAGTAGTACTAAAATAGAACCTTCAGGTGCATTTTTTTGATTATCCTCCTTCAATTTATCAGACAATTGTGAGATATAAACTTGTAGTTCTCCTTCTAAAATTTGCCCTACAAATTGAAATAGAATTGCTGCCATGTCTGTCCCAAAATCAGGTTTTTGCATAGTTTTGGAATTTCCATGCAATTAAGGGCATAAGGGTGTGTTTCTTGACATCTTGAACATGTTCCTTTTTCAACTTGTCAATATTGTATGAATAGTTTATGCCAAATACCGACTATCATACACTAAATGCTAAATGTTTACTATGAATTAAATGCAAGAAACACATACCTTATTGTCCTGAAAATTGGTCATGCACCTTACAAGCTACTTTTGATGATTGTTAGTAGGCTATCTAAAAACATAAACAAACATAACACATGTGCAGTGTGAGATTTGTACAATGGTGGAACAATGATGGGTAGATCAACAAGGCAATGCATGCCGAAAATTTGGTTTTCATGCAGGCCAACTTAGTAGCGCCTCCAAGAAGGTTTTCACTATTGAATTATTCATTTTTTTTTTCATCTTTTTTTTTTCATTTTTTTTTCATCAGATTAATATATTTAGCTTACATGGATAGGGGTTGCCTGTCCTGTATTATTCATATTGGCCATAGGTTGGGCTGAAGGTGGTGGTTGATTTACTTGCCCTATTTGTTGTTGTTGGGATCTCTCTTTGAGAAGAATTCAGATTAGGCAATAAATTTTGTATCTTTGAGTTGTGGAAGTAAATGGCATTCATCAATGATATGTCCTTGTGAACAGATGCTACAAGTAGCTAATATGGCTATTTTGTTCAAGTGATAGTCTTGTATATCTACCATGATATCTTTCCAACACCTAGTACAAATTTGTTTATACTACCCTGATGATATGGATATAAAAAGGGCAGTACTAGTATATGGTTCTTCTAAATTTTTTTAAGAGATCTTATGTTTCTTGATAATGAGGATGATGAATTATTTCTATTTTTATCAAGAATTTCAAACATAGGCAATTTAATCCCCAAGTGTGAAGATCACCTCCTTGTGGTTGCTTGTTTTCTAAATGGACTGAAATGCAACTATCAATAATTATTATTTATACCAGCTATTTCATTCATATTTTACTCTAAACTTCATAAGTTAGCACAATAATAATTATTTGACTGCTTTTACCCTCTAACAACACCATGATCCCCAAAAACGGTGCCAAAATGATGAGTGTCATTGAGTCTCATCATTTAATCTCAATGATTTATCAATCTGGGGTGGTGTCCAAGGCTATCTACGATAGAAGTCTAGGGTAGAGTACAATTCAGGCATTCATATTTCAAGCATTTACTGGTGAAGAAGGTTTTGGTTTAGCCTTTTGGTGTCACACTTTCTAGTCTAAAAAATGGAAATTGAAATAAATTATAGGAATTGAAAACTAAATCTAAATTACAGAATTTAACAATTAACTACAATTGCATGAATTAAAATTGCTAAATTAAAATCTAAAATACTTTTGCAGAATTGAAATCTAGTTACTCTTGCATAATTGAAATGATGCTTGTAAATGAAACTTATTCTAAAAACACCTGTCAATGCCCTGCCACAAAAGGTCGTCAAGCTTCTGCTACAAGAATTGACAACAAAATGAAATATGCTAAAAATGGAAAGTTGCTAAAATAGAAAGTAGGGAAAACATGGAAAGCAAAGGAAAAATGCTTAATATAATTTGTCATCTGACATACACACAAATGCTGTACACAAATATAATAGAAAACATAAATCACATAATACAAAATAAAAACAAGAAAATGAAATCTGGCAAGCAATCTATTAATTCTACTATAGCAAAATTACAGATTAAAACCTGTCATAAAATCCCTCCTTCTAGATCTGAAAGTGGGCCCATACTTCCTGATCTAGAAGGAGGTGAAAAGCACTCCTTAACTAATTAACACTCAGAACAGAAAATGATAAAATAACTGCACTTTTATTGATGACAGAACATGCTGAAAACTGTTACAAAAAATTGTTGTACAGTCCTAATTGTTGCTATTGAAAACTCTCCTCTATTCTAATTCCTAAATGGCTCAACCAAGGAGGGAGATGTGTTATTTATATAAATATTTACAACATATCCCATTCTCAAATCAACCTATGTGCTGCTTTATAGTGATTTGCCAATAATTCTAGATCTGAAATAAATGCAAATCTGGACAGCTTGTGTTGTAGTAGTATTGGCCCTTAGAAAGCATCTTCAGTGGTGGGAGTATGTGGGAGAAGTCTAGAAATATCTTACACATATTTCTTCACTTCAGAATATGCCATTTCTATCTTGCAAACAACTTCCTATTATGTTGCAATTATTTATATGTTTATCCTAGAAGAGGATCAAAATTGATCTTTTCCATGAATGGTGGCTTTGGACGGCAAGGACAACAAAATCAAATGGGAGATATTTTCCCTTTACCTTCTCAATATTATTTCTTTTTTTCCATCATCAAAAATAGTCAAAAAGTCAAAAAGCACTTTTTTGTTCTCATTCGAAGATAAGTGGCTCATTTCGAAGAGACTGTATTTCTCATTCCAAAGATGTCTTGTTTATTCCGAAGATCTTTGGAATGAAAAACTGTGTGCTCTTCAAATTATTTTAGCTACATTTCTCAAGTGGATTAACCCTCAAGACCATATTGCAATAGCTTTCATTTCTATCAATGTGTGAATTCCATGCCTTGCCATTCATTGGTAGCTTGTTGGAATTTACATGGTAAATTACTACATTTTCTAGTTCTGCTGCACAATTGTAAAATATTGGCATTTCTTGCAAATTCAAAAAAATTATAACATGGAAAAATTATTCAAATATCAACATGAAGGAGTACATCAAGTTGCTACTGAATTTATACACTTCATTCACCAAGTAACCATGCTGAAATAGTGCAACAATGCTGCACAATTGCCCCTGCTCTGTTATACCTTGTTGCTGCCTATTTAGACCATGTGGGAATGCTTCTAAATAGGTCAGATATATTTTGTAGTCCTTCTGAAATCATTCCATCCATATCCTCATGCTTTGCTTGACAACTTCAAGGTGTTCCTATAAAGTGACAACTTGCTGATTTTTATATGGTTGTTTTTTCAGATTTTTAGATTTATGATAGTCCTAAAATTTTGGCTTCAATGTGGATTTGAAACAAGTTGAAGGGCAGGAAAACATTCAAAAACCATTTAGAAATTAATGGATATCAGCATACCACATTTGGTTAATTGAAATGCATGTTCTTACTTGCTACTTAATCAAGCAAAATCAGTCACAAAATGCTGAAAATAGTCAAAAATAGAGATATAGTATTCCTAACATAAAATCATGTAAACACTTAACAAATAGTATATTTTAGTCAACTATTTGGCAATTAACTTATCATATGGTAGTCAAACATTGTGTAATAATGAGGTACTTTTGGGCCTCATCATAAGCCTGAGAAGAGATGATCTCCTCTTCCCAAAGAGATCTTTGGGGAGTAGGAGGTGGTAGATTCCTATGGGGTCAAGGTGGTCAATTGTATTCATCAATCATATCTATAGAAGATGGTTTAGGATACTACTGATCTTGATCATCCCACTCTGACTCTTCATACTGACTATGCTCTGGTTGGTTTGGTGCTAAACACTTATGCGGCCACGAAGCATTTTAAGAAGTATGTTGAATATGATTGTCTACTTGCCTAGTATGCAACTCAGGATGTGATGTAGCATATCTCTTGTTGTGTTGCTACCTATACTCACTAAGAAAGGGTAATTCTGATCGAGCCAATATGTTTGATCACTCTTTCGACTCCTTTTGATCAAGGATGTGTTGTTATCTTTTGTGGTTTTTGTAAAAACACTTGCAAAGCAACCTTTGTCATTTCACCTCTTCTCATTCTAAATTATCTAAGTGATCACGCTCCACATGCAAATCCTCCAATTGATCTTGGATAATTTGTTCTCTTTGAAATGTGTTTGACCTATGTGTTTGATCTGGTCGATTTGCCATATAGGGTCTTTGGATTCGCAACTTTGTGTGAGGGGTTTTGTTTACCTCATATTGTGCAATAAGGTTGGAAACTCTGTTCCCTTGATTAATCAAGGTTGCATTCAGATTAGGCTATTTCCTAGGATTACGATCCTCATGTAAGGATGTTGCGAGGGTGTCACGTGTTCACCTGGAACATTCACCATGGGTAAATATAGGATGCAACTTGGTTTTATTTCCTTATTCCATGATGTATTTCTCAATGGACCCCTTGAATCCTAGAGGAGTACGATCGTGATATATGCTTCTATGCTCAGATGTCCTATATTTTGATCTTCCAACAAGGTGATGGGTCTTCCACTATTGTCAAGAGGTGTACCTCCTTTTCCAATACTATAGTAGGATAAATGACATCCTCTATGTTTATAAGGATTTGGAATTACAATGGGTATGTGAATGGTCACAATCCCTCTATCTCACCCCTTATTGGGTGGATTTGGCCTGTCGATATGGTGAGATGAAGTTGACTTGGAAATATTCTCATCTGGATTATGATAAGATCTAGTTTTGGTTCTCCTGGGTGGGGTTTCTTGGTGAGATCCACTGTGAGTGGTGTTATCTCCTCTGAGACTACCCAAAGTTTATTCTGATATATTATGGGTAGGTGTGTTTCCTCTAGGATAGTTTGGGCCCATTGGTGCATTGTGTGCCACCTCAATCATAGATCGAGGGTGGTCCCGTGTAGTGACCATAACCTTATGAATTATCTCTTGTGTAAATTTTAAGAAATAGACAAAGTATACAAAATGGTTATCTCTTTTAAATTTTCTTTGTATTTCCTAAACTCGTCTTGTGTGTTATGGTTTTTTGGAAATCAAATATTTCTCTTATCGTGTTTGCAAATTTATTGATGATACTCTTGATTGTTTAAGGTTTTCACCTATATACTCACAATGACAAACCCGATAATGACATCCAGGATGTCTACCCGCCAAGATATGGATTTGAAACCCATATCTATTCAGAGAGCATAGGTACTACTAATCCTCACCTAGCACACCGTGGTTAGTGATACACCTTCTTAAGAGGAGTGCATACAATTTTCCATGGATATAATAGTTCTTGGATCAGCCTTGATCACAGATGGGTAATGAAAAACTCAATCAACAAGTCAACCAAGTGGTAATGAATTCCATCATTGGTCTTGATTAGTTGGTTGGATGTGAGAGCCCAATGCAATTGATGTTTACAATTGAAACATAGTGTGTGATTGTTATTTTTAATTTTCATAAAAATAAATGTGCATTATACAAAATTCGATGATATTTTCACTACATGATTATAAAGTATATTTTATATTCAGAAATACAATATGAAAAGATGTTTAATATTCAAAAAATGTAATGCAAATAAAAATTAATTAGACCTTGAATAGAATTTAAGCATGCACACCTAAAAATCAGTCTAAATAGGGATCACTTCTATAAATAGCAGACAATAGTCTTAGCCACTATACATAGTAGCAATCAAATTCCTAGCTGCTAGCTTTTGGGATAGCTTACAACACAAGCCAATGTTCCTAGTAGAAGCTAGCAAAAACATAGAAAAATAGTTTATTTATCCTTTAAATATTTTCCTATGTGAGTTAATTATATCCTACTACATTTTCAAAAATAGAAAACAAAATAACAGGGTGAGGATGAATTACAAGTGATTCCTCATTTGAAGAAGAAAACTGCAATTCTGATTTCTCTATGTTTTCTCATGGTCATTGATGATCAGGGTGGCTACAATGCTAGTTGTTATTGCTTAGAGTAGCAACAACTATTAGCTACTATCACTCAGGTTGATTGTACCTACAATGATAAAAACATAAAGAAACACAATTAGCAGCCAAAAAATGGGCTAGGCTGACTGTGATCGCCACTAAAAGAAGCTAAAAATATAACATCCATGGCAATATGTGATCAATTTAACAATATATAGCATATAACCAAATGTAAAGAGAAAATATAAAAGAAATATACCCATATTTATTCATATTTTTCAAATATTTTTTACAAGGTTACAAAAACATCCCTCTTAGGGATTGACCATTTGATACATATTACAATCCATAACTCATATGGTAGATGTCTTCAATATATCTTTAGGATCCTCAAAATTTGATTATAGGAGGGATTACTCCTAGAACCTCATATTTGTGATGCTATGGATGATGCCCTTGAAGGTGAGATGCTCCTGATAAGACTTGAATCTGCACACAAGGAAACATACAAAGCAATCAATAGCAAAGGTGCAACCTCTCAAGATGAGGCTATTTCATGAATATTGCAAGATATGAAAGAAATGCTTAAAGAAATGACAATATGCATGAAATATTGGTAAGAAAGTGTAAAGAATGCATAAATATTGAAAGTAAAGCAACTAATATACATTAGAAAGCAAATTGACACATTGTAAATGTAATTTAATGCTAAAAATAATGGAAAAGAGATATCAGACCCTAGTCACTGATGATCAGATTAACCAACTTTGTTAGATGCTATCAATGTTGGTGGCTGCACCTACAAGCCACTATTAGAAATAGCAGCCATGGGAAAGAGGCTTTGACCTTTGTATCCTAGGCATGGCATTAATCAATTCCAATATTGCATGGATTGATGTTCTTGGTGCGTTCTCTTAGAATGACTTAGGGTAGGAAATTGGTTCAAATAACATTGAATTAAATGCTTGATAGGTGGTTGTTCTTCTCAAAATATGACAATATCCATTGGTAGGTAGGAACTTGTCATTGCTCAATTGGAAAAAACTTCATTACTCCTTAAAGGGATATGAAGTTGCTCTTCAATTCGATAGGTCTTCGCTATGGAAAATGCTCATCAATTATCCATGATTTGCTTGTAAATTTGAGGCCTTAAGTAGACTCCCAAATTCCCTATTCTATCTTCTCCAAGAATCCAAGAACAAGATTCAATTGGGCTAGGGCCGTTGCAAGGAAGCTTCTAGAAACCTTGATTTGCCAAAACCATTGAAAATTTATTTGATGCATCTGATTTTTCTCAGCTAGGGGAGCATGAGTTTGTTACAGAGTTAGCCGCTATCGATAGGCACAACTATGGACATAGCTATTATCATCTTCAGTGGCTATATTGCAACCACTATGATCATCAGTGATGCTAGAAGCAACCACCAATTTCATTAGTGGCTATGGCTGACTAGGACTGGGCTACTCTAAATTGAGTGGTTAGAACCATTGCTAAGTCTTGGAAAGGTTAAATATTAGTCATATGACCTGCAAAGGTGTCCATATGAGTAGCCTCCTAAACATGATGTGTTTTAGGTTTCTATAGGATGAATCTTGCATCCAAAATTTTTGTAATTCATCTTTTATCATAATAGCAATTATTGAATGCATCTTGTAAAGTTTTTGCTTGATGGGTTTACTTGTTGGAATTAGCATCAAGTTGTGGACAACTAGATTTGGATCTAGAACAAGCATATCTCGATATGACCAAGCAAATTTTTTTTTGTACTTCTTTAGAAGAGTGAGAAATATCTTATGTTCTTCGGTTGAAATACCCTTCCCTAGTTTGAGAATCTAGGGGTGTTTAGGATCATCACTGACATTGATATAAACTGTAGCAATCTTGGGGAAGTGGTGCGCCATCCCCACTAACTACTCTACTTGCGATTTAATTGAATCCTTTAATGTTAAACATGCAATAAATGAAAGGCATGAAGCAGATATAACCAGAATGCAAAGAAATAAAGGAATGAATGCTTTTTGTATTGATATTTCCAAGATCCGGTTACATATGAATCCCTCTAAGGGATACCCTTCGTTTGATACATGATTTTACACACAAAGAGGGCAGTAGGTGTATAAAATATCCCCTCGCATAGGGGGCATGCTTTATCAGGCTTCTCGATGATGCACATGGAAATGTATGAGGGCTTACAGATGCCTCCTTCTCTAGGTCTGATTGCTAGAGGGATCCTCTTGCTCTCGTATGTTGTGGATTTTCCCGATGAACCTGTAGCCCTGTAAGCAATGAAACAACAACACACACTTAGATGTCCGAGATTGCCTCCCCGGATGAGGTTGTTAGCAATGAATAAGCTTAATGAAAATACAATGAAACTAATGCTATGCAACCAAGTAAATAAAGTAAATCTATGCTAATGATATGAAAACATGAAGAAAGTAGAATAAAAGAAACTAGTGTCTACACCCTAAGTTAGGCCTATGGGCCACTATCCAAGACAGCGGCCGCTAAAGTGAAACTTGTCTTCTTTGCTCCAAGGCTATGGATCAAAGCTTGTATCTGATGTTGAAATGGTGGTTGATTTGCTCGATGTGTTGAATATCCTATGTATGTTAGACCCTTGATCGGCTAGCACTTTGTTGCTCCTCAAGGATGCTCCAATATGCTCTCCAATCCGATAGGGCTTCGCTATGAAAGTGATCCCCAAGAAGAGCTCTCCAAATATCTCTAAGCTCTCCTCAATGATCTATAATCAATGTCTCCTAATTGATAAAATAAGGTCCCCTGGTGCTTTTAGGCTTACTCCTTTTAAAGTGTGTGAAGCCCTAGGTCTATGTTCAAAACCCTAGGACTGAATCCCTCATGCGTACTAGGTGTTAGCATGAGAAGCTTTTTGTTTTTCTATGTTTAACTGAAGTCTAAATTTGGACTTAAGACTCCCATGTGAACTGGTCATGAAAGGGGAATGCAAAGTTGTCCCCGCTCACCTTTATTGCATGCAGACTACCACTTCCACCCATGAATGGGCTGATTTATCGACAATTTGCTTTTATGGCTTAGCCGTTGTCATCTGCAATGACTAAGGTTTGGCCACTATCATCTATAGTGGCTAAGGTTTGGCCGCTCTGAGCTTGAGTGGCTAAGGTCTAGCCACTCTGGTTTACAATGGCCAAGCTTGGATGGGCTAAGACTGCCCCAGATGAGTGGTGAGAACCACTTTTGATACTTGGAAAGTCCAAGGTTTAGTCACATGGCCTATGGATGTGCCTATGTAAGTAGTTATCCTAAACATGACATGTTTTAGGTGTCTACAGATGCCCCTTTTTGTGATGCGTTGTGTGGAAAAACACAACGCTGAGCAAAAACGTAGACTGATATGTCTTGTAAGGTGTATGATGATCATTGGTCTGATCAATGTTGGATGTCCCAATCATGCAAGATGATGCACATCCTTGAATCATTGCTTCAACATTTGGAAGGCTTAACTTAGCATAGGGCTTGTTCATGTTCAATCACACTCATTCCTCAGACACAATCGGGTAGCTTCTGCTGCTACAATCAGATCTGACTAGTAGGAGAGCTACGAACTGATAATGTCATAGTTTTCTTATGACCCCAACAAACAAGGGAAACTTTGTAGTTGTTGTCTGCAATGATTCGTAGGATGAACGCAATTTTGATATGATCGAGTGATATTTTTTTTATTTTTATTATGATGATTTGAAGATTTGAACTACCCCCTCACACAATGAATTGGTGAGGGAAGGGCAATGAATGAAGCGATGAGTCACTTGACCAAATATGACTGGTTTTGGTTTCTTTCTAGTATTTGTTCTCTTAATGGGCAAACCCCCATCCAAGTGTGATCTCAATTATTTATGATAATCATTCATCCCTATCCTGGGGAGCGGTCCAACTTATCAATAGCCTTCTTAGGGAGTTAGGAGGAGTGACTCTATTTATGCTTGTATTGCATCACTTGGCTCAGTGTTTTTGTGTCATGAAGGAATTAGGATGATTCTTTCGTACCCATGGAGTAGTCCGACCATCTTGGTCTTCTTTAGGATTGAAGGAGGCACATCGTAATTCCAAAATGAATGTTTTGCCCCAAGTAACCTTATGGTAACTTACTCATCTCACCGAGTTGCATGGAGTGCAAATCACTGCAACCACTGAGTTGATAGAGTAAGTAACTTGATACGAGGCTTACTTGAGATTTGTCTTTATGTAATTTTTTTGTTATTTTGAACATTATGATAACCATGAGTCATCAAAATGTGTTTATTTAATGTTTTTGCTACTTCTCATGGAGGGAATTCCTCCTGTTTTCCCTTAGGTTGTTGGCCGCTGTCAGGTCCAACGACCCCCAAATGCTTGCTCATGGCCGCTCTCGTCCTGAGCGGCCAAGAAATGCGGGCCATTGATGACAACAACGACCAAGGCATAATTCAAAAATATAAAAAGTAACCCTAGGGTTTTGACTTTTCACTTTTCTAGTTGGCGACTTGCTTTCTCAGAGCTCTAGTGAAAGTGACTTCTATGCAATTTGGAGTGTTGTTGCGATTTGGAGGATCATGGCTATGCGGGGTGAGGCATCAGTGAGCGGAGGAGCTGGAGCTTCTCGGGTACTCTTCGAAACCTTTAACCCTGCTCACTTTTTAGTAAAATGAACCACATTAAGTAATCGATAAATGAACCTCATTAAGCTTGTTGGCAATGAACCAAACCCGTAGTTAGGTTTAGTTTAGGATTTGTTTTGGTGGGCTTGCCCCCATTTTGTTATTTTATTATTTTTTGGTATTTTTGGCCTAGGGTAGACATGTCTGCCATGTTGCCTATTGGCTACTGCTGCTCAGAGTAGTTTTATTGGCCTGTAATTTGGCCATTGCTGATTTGAATCTCAACGGTCAAAAATCTGACCATTGGTGGCTTGGCCGCTCCCAGCTTCAATGACCGATTTTTGGCTGTTGTGGGCGATAATGGCTGAAAACACTTAGGCAATTTTTTGATTTTTTGAATTTTGAAGTGATTAATTGATTTTTTTTTATTTTGCATGGTTAGGTGCATTTATTGCTCTTTTCTCCTAGACTTTAGAATAGCCTATCATTATTTGCACCATTTTTCATGCTTTATTGTGATTTATGCCTTAGATGCATTGTAGTTATGCTTTGTTTTCTCTTTTGCTCTTAGATTCTCACTGCTCGGGCTCGGGACCCAAAGCTCATGAATGACCTTCTACCCCTTTTGAGTGCTATGGACTGGGCTTGGCTCAAGGCCCATGGGCTGTAGTTTGTCACTAGGCTGCCCACTATTATGTCAGATCAGGCTTACCTCATGGCCCTGGTACACCGATGGGATTCTTGGACTAATACCTTCCACCTTCCTACCGGTGAGATGACTATCACGTCGGAGGATGTGTATAGGATTTTTGGATCCCCTTTGATGGAGTGGCCATTGTCTCTTCGGCCACTAATGATCATGATGTTGTCTTTCTTCGGGTGTTCGGAAGGCATGCTGCAGATGCCTTCAAGGACACCAAATATGGCGGTGTATCTGTTATACGTTGGTACCGGGAGGAGGTCTTCTCCGAGAGGCACGTAGTGTTGCTGATGGTTATCAGTAACATTCTTATTCCAGATTGCTCAGGCTTGAGGTTCTCATGGAACCTCCTTGCGATGGTACAGGATCTGATGGATAGTGAGGAGCCCATCATCTATGCATGGGGGAGGTCCCTATTGGCCCAGTGTTATGATGAGTTGTATCACATCCATCGATGGGGTCACGTTGGCATCACTTGCAGCTTGCTCCTATAGGTTTGGGGATGGGAGCACATCAAGGTAGATCATCCCAGAGGGCTTCCTACCAATATTATAGTCATCGAGGAGTGGATGCAGTGCTATGCTACTAGATGGGCTCGAGGGCGTGAGGAGCACAAGAGCCATCCTCATGCGAGGGAGCTCTCTCACTACACTACTACTTTTATTGGGTTGAAGGTCGGTGATATCATGTGGCATCCGTATCATGAGTGCCCGGCTTGGGATGATCCGACTAGTTTCATAGCTAGGATGCGGTATGAGCGATGGCTCATTGGTCATAAGGTTGGCATCAGGGAGTATTTCTTCTACTCCCGAGTTCTTCGTCAGTACGAGCTATAGTAGGATGTGCCACTAGTTCCATTTTTGTATCGGTACCTCATAGTAGAGGGAGACCTTCCTCCTCTATGGATCATAGAGCTTTTTGATGAGGAGGATGCCCCAAAAGTTGACCCAAGAGTCATTAGGGGAGTCACAGATGCATTTGTGCAGTGGTGGGGGGATCTGATGTGGCATGGTGATGGCAGCTTGGGCCATGAGGATGATGGTGGGGATGATGGTGTAGATCCGATAGGGCATAGAGTCTAAGCCAGGACTGAGGTATGGGGCCAGCCAGTAGAGCAGGTGGTAGTGGAGGAGTAGGAGGCTCCTTGAGGAGGATGAGGAGGAGCTAGATCCCGAGGAGAGAGATTCTCCTCTGAGAGCACAGTTGCATGAGGTCGAGGCTGAGCTTTAGTCGACCAAGATCTAGGTACAGTAATGAGATGCTACCATAGCCTAGTGAGATGCTACTATAGAGAAGCTCACGCTATAGATCTAGGCTTTGTAGGCTACTATCGAGGGCGGTGCTACTAGGATGCAGTTTGTTGTTCCTCCTTCTACACCACAGAGTGATATCGGGGTAGATCCTGGGGCAGACATAGAGGTAGAGGTTCTACGCTTACAGGCATTGCTAGATGAGTACGAGGGGTAGATCCAGGGGTATGTCTCCCATATAGCCTCTCTCCAGATGCAGCTTAGGAGGCATGGAGTTGTCCCTAGGGAGGCACTAGGTGTAGGTGGTTCATAGGTCAGCAGGCGCTCCACCTCTGGGTAGTCTTCCATCCATCCTAGCTAGAGGACTCAGACTCGCATAGAGAGACCAATAGGGTCACATCACTCTACTCATGACACAACCATAGGGGGAGGTGATGTCGAGGGCATAGGCCTCATGTTTGACTGATGATGCACTTGGATTTTATTTTTGAGGTCTGCTTGACCTATATGACTGTAGCCTATGGGTAATTTTGTATACCCATGTACTTGATACACATATTTATATGATATATTTGCATTATGACTCATTATGTGTATCGTTTATTGCTTATGTTTTTGTTTTATTTTGTTTTATTATGCGATGTGATGATGGCATTATGATGAGTTGATGTATGTGATAGATGATAGATGATATTTATGATGATGTGGATGTTTTATATGGATGCTTATGTAGATGTGATATGATCTAAATTGTGACATGATGTGATGTATCATGTGTTGATTTGATGATGGTTTTATGATTGTATGCATAGATGGATTATGATGTGAGAGAATGGATGATTTATGAACTATGTATTTATGGATGTAATGTTTATTGTTATAATGCATGTTTGATTTTGATTTTAATGTGTGCATCTAACTCATGCTATGATATGGTGAATGCAGTATGTAATCTAATGTGAATGAACTTGTATGTTTTAATCACTTTAAAACATAATGGATGCATATGCTATGATGTTGACAATCTAATGGGTGATACCACAGAAAGTATAACAACCATGAATGTTTAATAATCATTCTAATCATAAGAATTAATTATTTAAACCATCCATATGTGCAATGTAATGGTGTGGAATGTATGTATTTTTTGGATAAGCTTCTGTAATTTAAAAGATATAAAATAATCAGTGGTCGTCTAAATATCATTTCTGACATATATCCGGTATCTAATGTATTTTATTAATACCCCCTAATTTACAAGAGCTTATAAAGAAAGTTGATGATGTGATTGATGATATGATTTGTTGCTATGTAGGAATTTTTGAGGTTTTTCCTGAGACTTCAAACACTCTAGTTACCCTATCAACAACTATGTATTGACCATACAAGACTTTTGAAAAGCAAGGCTTTCACCATGTACCCGGATATTCATTATCTCTGTGTGTGCAAATGAATATATATTTTGAGATAGAACTCAAGCATTTCCTCCGATGTTAGGCGGGATTCTTTCAGCCCATTGCTAAGATCAGGGATCCTCAAGTGTTCATCTCATCCTTATGTTGGACTTAGTTGGACTATACCACTAGGCAGTATTGGGTTACCTAAGCTAGCTCATCCACATTCAAACATTGGTCTATACAAATTCCAGAAGCTAATGTAATAGACATATCATCATGCGTAAGGATTTCTCCTTCCAGTTTTGTGCAATGCTGAGAATTCCAAGGATTCAAGCTCCATTCCCTTCTTTTCTTCATTTCATTCGGGATACTTGCTCATGTGTAGTGATGAGAATCACTGTTTATTTTGATTGATTTTTCTTTTTTGAGCAAGGGACCTATGTAGTGATGATAATCACTATTTGCTTTGTTTTTGCATTTTTGAACTATGACTTTGAAAACTGAGGTTTTGAATTTGTGCTTTGTTCGGGACTTTTGCTTTTGTTGATGAAAGCAAGGGATTTATGTAGTGATGATAATCACTCATTTTTGGGTAGGGTGAAACTTGTCCTTTTGCCAATTCTCAGCACCTTTAAATTGGTTGCACATGGGGATAAGCAAGGAAGATCCTTTTCGCTTAAGGTAACCTAGACCACTTTTGTAGTTTTCATCTTTCCCTTGTACCAACTAGGATTTTAGTGTTTCAATTAGTGATGGGATCCTGAATATCCAAGGTATTATCACAACTAGACCTTGCTCTCTACTAATCAAGGTGGCTTTCTACAAAAGTTGATAAGACCACTAGATATGGTTGAATGACTAGGAAACCTTAGTATATTCCTTATAGCAACATGAAATGGTTGTGTTGAAAAACACAATTACACACATGGATGCATGGATGAGGATGAACTTGAATATTGTGATTGAGATACAAACTGTGGCATCGTTTGTAAGAATGTGATCATAACTTATGCGAATGCAATGGATATGTATGTCATAATGAAATGCAACTATGTGGATGCAGATGTAAGATGCAAATATTTTTTTGTATTTTTTATTTTTGCATTATTTTTTGTATCTTTGATTTTTGACCAAAGGGCTTTAATATGCCTTTGGAGCTTTTTGATTGATTTGATTTTTGACCAAAGGGCTTTAAGATGCCTTTGGAGCTTTTTGTGATTTGATTTGACCAAAGGGCTTTAAGATGCCTTTGGAGCTTTTTGTGATTTGATTTGACCAAAGGGCTTTAAGATGCCTTTGGAGATTTTGTGATTTGATTTGACCAAAGGGCTTTAAGATGCCTTTGGAGCTTTTGTGATTTGATTTGACCAAAGGGCTTTAAGATACCTTTGGAGTTTTTGTGATTTGATTGTTTGTTTTTGATATATTTGAATGTTTTTAATTTTTTTGATATATTTGAATGTTTTTTATTTTTGATATATTTGAATGTTTTTTATTTTTTGATATATTTGAATGTTTTTTATTTTTTGATATATTTGAATGTTTTTTATTTTTTGATATATTTGAATGTTTTTTATTTTTATGAATGAAACGCCTTCAAATGAATGATATTGAGAGGTTCAGGCTCTTCAACACCATCCAAATATGTGAGGTGATATGCTCTAGGCCCAACCCTTTCTGAAATCATGTAGGGGCCTATCCAATTTGCCATAAATTTGTCTCGCAAATGCGGTGGTAGATTTGAGTTCTGTTGGTTCTCTTTGAGCACAAGATCCCCAACTTTGAATTCCCTCAAATGGACTTTACTATTGTATGCTCGTGCAAGGTGATTCTGATAAATGCGGAGATGCTCCAAGGCATTGACTCGACATTCATCAAGAAGCATTAACTGATCAAGGTGGCCTTGTCACGCAGTGTCATCATCTATGAAGTCCTTCAATGCTACGCGCAAGGTTGGAATCTCCAACTCTAGGGGCATGATGGCCTCAGTGCCATATACAAGTGAAAATGGTGTTGCCCCAGTGGGCGTCCGCACACTAGTCCTGTATGCCCATAATGCAAGAGGTAACTACAAATGCCAATCCTTATGATTATCTCTCACTATTTTCCTCAAGATGGAGATGATTGTTTTGTTTGAGGCTTCTGCTTGCCCATTTGCTTGCGGATAATAGGGTGTTGAAAAACTGTGTTGAATATGGTATTTTTTCATTAAAGCACGCACATTTTTGTTCTTGAAAGATGGCCCATTATCCGATATAATCTTTGAAGGGACCCCAAAATGACTTATGATATTGTGGAGTATAAACTCCGCAATCCTTGGTCCAGTTGTCGATGTCAAGGGGATCACTTCGACCCATTTGGTGAAGTACTCAATGGCCATTATGATGAACGTGTGTCAGCCTAAATATGGGGGAGAGATCTTCCCAATCAAGTCTAGTCCCCACTGCGAGAAGGGCCATGCTACCTGGATGGGTTGCAAGGCTTGTGATGGCAAGTGGGTGAGGTTTGCATGATGTTGGCACTTGATGCATTTCTTGACATACTCACAATAGTATTTTTCCATAGTGGGCCAATAGTAACCCATTCTCAAGATGCGCTTAATGATGGCCATGCCACTAAAGTGACCACCACATGTACCATCGTGAGCTTGCAAAATTTCCCAGGATGCTTCCTGGGGCTCAAGACAATGAAGGAGCATTCCATCGTAACCTCGTCTATAGAGGATGTCTCCTAGAAAAATGTATCTTGTCACCTTTTGTTTAAAGGTTCATCTTTCAGCATGTGATAGGTCTTGTGGTACCATTCCTAGCTTCAGGAAATCTCGCACTTGGGAAAGCCAATCCTGATAGGCCACAACTTCTATGGATAACATGACATGTTCCTCTTGTGATCCAACATTTGTGAACATAGATTGGGAAACAATCCTGTGATGAATGGTTGTTCCACACTCCGTAGGACCTTGAGAGATCAAATATTCCCAAGGGGCCATTTGCAAGAAAGCTCTAACTTTGAAGGACCAATCCTGACTTGGTTCAGTTTGGATCATGTTGACTGACTCTTGGTTGTCAATAACCTCACGTTGTATTGCTGAGTGCGCAAGCACTTTCACATGAACGGTTGTGAAATCAGTAGATGGATTTTGAGGGATTAAGGATCCCAAAGATGCCATGGTGTCTGCAAATCTATTTGATGTACGAGGGATTGCCTCGATGTCATACCATTCTAGTCGTGCTAGGTAAGTGTCAACAAGCTCCTTGTAAGCTTTTAGGAGTGGGCACCTGCATTGGAACAATCCTTTGACTTGGTTAACTATGAGCAAGGAGTCACCAAAGATATTCAATCTTTTAATGCCCATTGCCATAGCCGTTTGAAGTCCCAAAATCAAGGCCTCATATTCTATGTTATTGTTCATGCAAGGGAAGTCTAGTTTGAATGATAAGGGCAATGGAGCACCCTACGGTGTGATAAAGACTATCCCTACTCCGCCCCCTTGCTCGCACTTTGAACCATCGAAGAACAATGCCATGTCTCTTTCTTTCTCAGGTTCTTCGAGTTTCGATGGATCTGATAATGCAAAGACTACATCATCAGGCAATTCTATAGTGAGAGGCTTGCTATCCTGAAGAGGTGCCTCTGCTAATTGATCTGCTATGACTTGTCCCTTGATGGAATTTTGGCTTATGAATTCTAGATCAAATTTTGTCAATAGCATGATCCACTTTGTAGTATGTGTATTGTGATATGTCTTGTTCATCATGTACTACAAAGGATTTTGTTTGGATATGACGTAGGTCGTATGGCTCAACATGTAGTGTCACAAATTTTTGGTTGCAAAGACCACTGCTAAGCACAACTTCTCTACATACGCATATCCTAGCTCATAACTCACCAAGGTGCGACTAATGTAATATACGACTTGCTCTTTGTCTTGCACATTCTTTTGGGCCAACATGGTGCCCAAAGAAAAATTAGTAGCCGATATGTATAGCAAAAATGGTATGTCTGGCCTTGGTGGAGCCAACACTGGCGGTGTTGCCAGGTATGTTTTGATCTCTGCAAAGGCTTGTTGGCACTCTTCATCCCAATGAAATGGGACATCCTTGCATAGCAACCGGTTCATGGGTCGACACTTGTCTGATAATTGAGCAATGAACCATTTTATGGATGCTACCTTGCCTTGTAGGCTTCTTAACTCCCTAATGTTGGTAGGGGTGGCCATTTCCAATATAGCTTCTACCTTTGCAGGATCGACTTCGATGCCTCTCTTTGAAATGATGAACCCTAAGAGCTTACCAGAAGTTACGCCAAACACGCACTTCTTAGGATTCAATCTGACATTGTGTTCAATGAGGCGATCGAAGACCTTTGTGAGGACTTGAGCATGCTCTTGCCATAATAAATATTTGGCTAGTAAATCATCAATGTAGTCTTCCAAGATCTTATGCATATAGTCATGAAAGATATATGTCATGGCCCGTTGATACGTGGCACCAGCATTCTTAAGGCCAAATGGCATCACTTTGTAATAGAATGTCCCCCATGGAGTAATGAAAGTAGTCTTGTGTTGGTCTTCAGGTTTGATCTAGATTTGATTGTATCCAGAAAAACCATCCATTAGGGAGAGCATCTCATGACCTACGATGGCATCAACAAGAGCATCTATGTTTGGCAATGGGAATGAATCCTTTGGAGTTGCCCTATTCAAGTCTCTAAAATCCATGCAAATGTGCACTCTTCCATCTGGTTTTCCCATGGGCACCATGTTTGATACCCATTCAGGATAGTCAATGGGAACTATGAAAATCACATCCAATAGTTTTTGCAACTCGTTCTTCACCATCAAAGCGATGGTTGGATGCATTTTCCTCAATTTTTGCTTGACTGGATTCTTCATGGGATCCAATGAGAGGTTGTGAACAACTAACTTTGGATTGATCCCTGGCATATCTTTGTAAGTCCAAGCAAAAATATTTGGCCTCTCCTTGAGGAGAGGGATAATGATGGCTTGTTCCTCTAGAGATAGACTTTCTCCGAACTTGAATTTCTTTGGTTGAGTAGGATCATCACTGATGTCCACCTCGAAAGTCACTTCTATAGCCATATGAGACCCATCCTCCAACTGGTGAGGCATGGGTATCAAGTGAATGTCATCGATGGGATTTACAGGTCCCTACTGACTTAGGATCCAGACCAACATGGAACACATCATAAAAATAGCTTGATGCAAAATGGAATGGTTGTAATGTCTCTTCATTAGAGAAAATATCCTCAGGCTCTATGGGTGAATCAGCATGATCCCAATCAATAGCCTCTGTATCAAGACACAAAGGTTTAGTGGGATCTGTTGGGTTATGAAGTGGAGTGGTCAAATCAATGGAGACCATGTTGATGGATGGAATGAAATCTCCAGAACCACATGGGTGAAATTTTTTCTTAGAGGTTTCCCTTCCATACTCATGATGAGGCTCTGGAGGAAAAGGAATATCCGGATCTGGCCCATGAGCAGGCCGGATAATAGGATCATTGGGCTCTAGCATCTCTCTGAATGTAGGTGGAGGGGGATTGACCATGTGGTGAATGGCAACTAAGTCGACAGGTCTTCCTAGAAATCGCAAACCGGGGTCTATGGCATGAAGTGCCACCTCTCTCTCTACTAATGCATTGACTTGCTACAAATGGTGAGGCCCAAGATAAGCCATCTCGGTTTCATCTTCAAAGTCATCATCACTTATCCAAAAATCATTAGCATTGGTATGTGGCCCTAAGACAAAAGGCTCATGTCTTGGCCCTAAGTAGGCCATCTCTGTCTCATCCTCATATTATTCATCACTTATGAAGAAGCCATTTGCATTAGTTTCTTGCCCCAAGCTATGGGGCCACTACCTTGGTCCTAGGTAGCCTCTCTCTATTGAGTCCTCTAACTCATAGCCACTTTCTTCCGATATGAATCCACTCTCGTTGTGGATGGACCAAGTAAATCTATGTAAATAGCGAGGCCCATGATATGCCAAGCCTACTCGTGCTTCATCATCACTTGCTACATATCCATTTTCTTCTTGCTCATCATCCCATGAGTTGTAACCTGTTGGGGTGGCATCAATTATGGAGCTTGGATGATAAATTTTAGGTGGTGGTATGTTCACCATGACCACTTGTCTATTGCTCAAATGTTTTGTACTTGGTGGGTGATAAGGAATAAAATTGATGTCTTCTCCTAACCCCAAGCTCAATCTATCCAAGGCTACTACTAGAGAGTCATCCCGACCTCTGATGTGATAGCCTAACCCAAACCTATCAGTGGGAAGCTGGTATTGCGGCTCGAATGGCCATCTACACCCCTTCTCATATATACCAAGACCGTAACCATGCCAATGGCAATGTTCAAAGTAGCTTAGAGCAAACTCAGGATTAGAGAGGTAACGAACATTAACAGTGAATAGTTCATCATTGTCCTCTTCTTCATCGGTAGACTTATGGGCATAGTATAGTCCAACATAGACAAAGTTTGTCTGATTGGGAGGGATTCCAAGCGAAACCACTATTCCCACTAGTGGTCTTAAGTCTTTTGGTCATCCCATGTCTTGTGGGGACTCTATAATGGGAGTGAATGTTATGTTTTTCACAAGATACTCTCATATCCCTATACTTTCCAAGTGTATAGTCGCATGTGATGTGGATGATCCTACAGATGACATTGGTGAAGTGGGTTCTAGTATCTCCTCAGCTTGATCTTGGAGATCTTCTTCTTCCATGGGACTTGGACTTTTCTCAATGGCTATGGTTAGCACTTCCTTGAGCTTTATTTCCTCAACTAAAGGTGCCTTTAGCTTCTGATTTTCTTTTGGTTTAGACATTGATGGTCTCTTAGAAGCATTAGTCAAGTTGGGTGCTAGATGAGGTGTTGATGCAGATGGGTCTTTTTGTACCCCTTTGTCTTTATCATTCAGTTGTGTAGCTGGAGATGAAGGTCCTACATACAAGTGGGTAGAAGGAATCACAAATTCTCTTGGACAATCCACCTGATGGACATATTTGAATGGCTCTTCATTAGCCAACACCATGTAGACTTTGTTATCATGAATATACTTGACACATTGGTGTAAGATTGAAGGAACACACTTCATGTCCCTTATCCAAGGTCTCCCTGATGCATTGTCGTTAAGCACATCATTAAATCTCAAAGATCTTATCAATCCGGGGTGGTGTCCAAGGTTGTCTACGATAGAAGGCTAGGGCAGAGTACAATTCAGGCATTCAAATTTCAAGCATTTATTGGGTGAGACAGATTTGGTTTAGCCTTTTGGTGTCACACTAAACCTAATCTACAGAATGGAAACTTGCAGGAACTAAAAACTAATTCTAAGTTGCAGGAATTGAAATCTAACTACAATTGCAGGAATTGGAATTGCTAAATTGAAAGTCTAATCTACTTTTGCAGAATTAAAATAACAGAATTTAAATTGTTGAATTTAAATGTTGCTGAAATGAAATCCTAAGTTACATTTGCAGAATTGAAACCTAGTTACTCTTGCATAATTGAAATGATGCTTGTAAATGAAACTTATGCTAAAAACACCTGTCAATGTCCTGCCACAAAAGGTCGTCAAGCTTCTGCTACAAGAATTGACAACAAAATGAAATATGCTAAAAATGGAAAGTTGCTAAAATAAAAAAGTAGGGAAAACATGGAAAGCAAAGGAAAAATGCTTAATATAATTTGTCAGCTGACACACACACAAATGTTGTACACAAACATAATAGAAAACATAAAGAACATTATACAAACTTAAAACAAGAAAAGTAAACTTGACAAGTAATCTATTAATTCTGCTACAACAAAATTACAGATTAAAACCTGCCATAAAAATCCTCCTTCTAGATCTGAAAGTGGGCCCATACTTCCTGATCTAGAAGGAGGTGAAAATCACTCCTTAACTAATTAACACTCAGAACAAAAAATGATAAAATAACTGCACTTTTATTGATGACAAAACATGCTGAAAACTATTACAAAAAATTACTGTACAGTCCTAATTGTTGCTATTGAAAACTCTCCTCTATTCTAATTCCTAACTGGCTCAACCAAGGAGGGAGCTATGTTATTTATATAAATATTTACAACATATCCCATGCTCAAATCAGCCTATGTGCTACTTTACAGTGATTTGCCAATAATTCTGGATCTGAAATAAATGCAAATATGGACAGTTTGTGTTGCAGTAGTAGTCATTGGCCCTTAGAAAGCATCTTCAGTGGTGGGAGTACATGGGAGGAGTCTAGAAATATCTCACACATATTTCTCCACTTCAGAATATGCCATTTCTATCTTGCAAACAACTTCCTATTATGCTACAAGTTATTTTTGGGTTTATCCTAGAAGAGGATCAATTGATCTTTTTCCATGAATGGTGGCTTTGGATGACAAGGATGACAAAGATTTTCTGGGGATATTTTCCCTTAACCTTCTCAACCTTCTTTCCCTTTTTCCACCATCAAAAAATAGTCAAAAATTCAAAAAGCACTTTTTGTTCTCAATCCGGAGCTAAGTGGCTCAATCCGAAGAGACTGTATTTCTCAATCCGAAGAGACTGTATTTCTCAATCCGAAGATACCTGTTCAATCCGAAGATCTTCAAAATGACCAACTGTGTGCTCTTCAAGTGATTTTAGCTGCATTTCTCAGGTGGATTAGCCCTCAGGATCAGATTGCAATAGCCTTCATTCCTCTCCATGTGTGAATTCCATGCCTTGCCATTCATTGGTAGCTTGCTAGGAATTTACATGGTAAATTACTGCATTTTCCAGTTCTCTTGCATAGTTGTAAAATATTGGCATTTCTTGCAAATTCAAACAAATTAGAACATGGAAAAATTATTCAAATATCAACATGAAGGAGTACATCAAGTTGCTACTGAATTTATACACTTCATTCACCAAGTAACCATGCTGAAATAGTGCAACAATGTTGCACAATTGTCCCTGCTCTGTTATACCCTGTTGCTGCCTATTTAGACCATGTGGGAATGCTTCTAAATAGGTCAGATGTCTTCTGTAGTCCTTCTGAACTCATTCCATCCATATCCTCATGCTTTTCTTGACAACTTCAAGGTGTTCCTATAAAGTGACAACTTGCTGATTTTTATATGGCTATTTTTTTTAGATTTTCAGATTTATGACAGTCCTAATAATTTGGCTTCAATGTGGACTTCAAACAAGTTGAAGGGTAGGAAAACATTCATAAACCATTGTGAAGTTAATGGATATCAGCATACCACATTTGGCTATTTGAAATGCATATTTTTATTTGCTACTTAATCAAGCAAAAGCAGTCACAAAATGCTGAAAATAGTCAAAAATAGAGATATAATGATCCTAACATAAAATCATGCAAACACTTAACAAATATATATTCTAATCAACTATTTGGCATTTAACTTAATAATATGACAATTTTTATATGTCAAACATAGTGTAAAAATGAGGCATTTTCAGGCCTCATCATTCCCCCCAACTTGAACTGATGCATGCCCTCATGCATCCTAGTAGGCCATAGTAATATGTTGGTTTTATCTTTGTGAAAAATATCCTTTGCCCTCTGCTACTTGATAAATTGCTCCTTGCTGCACTACACCAAGTATTTTGCAATTTTAAGCACATGTATTTCATTTTTCTACAACCTTGCAATTTTTTTTTCAATCAATTTTTTTTATTCTGCTCTTTTTTTTCTTGCATTTTTTTTTATTTGCAACTTGCAACTTTTTTACTTCTGCACTTTCATCCTTCAATATTGCAATTTCTGCAATTACTGCAATTTTAACTCTTTTTCTGCCCTTCTACAAGTTTTAGTGTTGCAAGGTACCTCTTAAAGACTTGGTATCATGTGACTCATCTTACAATAGCCTTATTGTGGAACCATATTTGGCAGATGCACTACTACTGGTGGAATTTTCTATTCTTAACAATATTTCAGCTTGAATGCCTATTCTTGTTGTTTGCACCTTTTGAACAAAATTGATAAAATTTTGATTTTGAAATGCTTGAGGGATGTACTTACATGTGGTATAGCCTTAGGAACCTCAATATTTGATGTACCCTACTTTTTTTGCTATTCTACAACATTTTCAACAATTCTGGTATAGTTTCTGCTCATTCCGAAGATATCCTTCTCATTTCGAAGATATCCTGCTTATTTCGAAGATGCATCAAAAAATGCAGAAATGACCTCATATGCAAAAGTTAGCTACAGATTCTATTGAGGGCCCATATCTAGTGTGTATAAGCCTTCCATAACATCAAAAATCCCCTCTCTATCCTTTTGTTTAGATGTTATTCTTCATTTTGTATATTGTTATTTTATTGCAGCAGTAGTAAAACTGAATCTTTAGGTGCATTTTCCAGATTTTCTTCCTCAAATTTATGAGCCAATTGTGAGATAAACTTGCAGTCCTACTTCTGAAACCTGCCCTACTAATTGAGATAGAATTTATGCCATGTCTGTCCCAAAATCAGGTTTTTGTACAGTTTTGAAATTCTCATGCAACTAAGGGCAAAAGGGGGTGTTTCTTGACATTTTGATCATGTTCCATTTTCAACTTACCAATATTGTATGAATAGTTTATGCCAAATACCGATTATCATACATTAAATGCTAAATGCTTACTATGACTTAAATGCAAGAAACACATACCTTACTATCCTGAAAATTAATCATGCACCTTACAAGCTGCTTCTGATGATTGTTAGCAAGCTATCTGAAAACATAAATATACACATGAGCAGTGTGAGATTTGTACAATGGTGGAACAATGATGGGTGGATCAACAAGGCAATGCATGCCGAAAAACCGATTTTCATGCAAGCCAACTCAGCAGCGCCTCAAGGAGGTTTTCACTACTGAATTATTCATTTTTTTCTTTTTTTCATCTCTTTTTTTCATCAGAAGAGGCTGCCATTTCTGGTTTTCAACCAACTTCTATCATTTTTTTTTTTTTTTCAAGTGCCTCAATAAAAGAGTATCTCTCATGAGGCTACAATGAGAGAGAATGTCTCTCACTCTTATTTGGATATGAATAAATCCTTATTCTACAAAAACATGTCAATATTTGTATGAAAACACCATCTTTTCTATTGAAATCTGTAACAATGATGCAACCTTCCTTTCTAGATGAGCAGTAAGAATCTGCTTATGTCATCATTTAACTCCTTATTACTGGAAATGAAGTATTGGCTCCATTGTTCCTCTTCCTTGCTAAAATTGATGCTTGTCCTCATGTATCCCCATTTTGTGGGACATGCCTTTGCTGCATTTTTTTTTCTCTTTTTTTTTTTTTTCAATTTTTCTTGTCTTGCTTGTACCCAAGAAGGAAGTTCACAAACAAGACTATTCTTCTTTTTGCTTTTCTTGTATTTTTTTTTTTTTTGTCAAACTTTTTATCATCACTCTGAATCTGATATTGAAGAGAAATTCTCTTCCATTATGTGTACATCCAATGGAATCTCCTTCAAGAACTCCTCCTTAGTTAATGGTGCATGGTATACCCGAAGGCAATGTCCATTCACCACTAACATCCTCCATGAATTACCAATGGGAGAAAGAAGCACTGCTCCATATCTGAAAACTTCTTCAATCAAGTGTTGTCCATGCCTCCTAGTCTGCAAAATCTTGTCAATCTGTACTTGAAACAATTAAATACCAATTCCCAAAAGATGTTAAGTGCTTACATCAAGATAAAATCTTGATATACCCTTGTAATTCCATGTAAAGGGATTGAAATATTGTTTCAAAATAGCAACAATTTTGCTTTTTGTTTATAAGTCAGCCAACTAATAATGTTCAAGAATTTTCTTGGCTGCACTTCAATTTGTTTCATTCCTAGGAGGACAGAATTTACCCCTTTGTAATTTCTTACTAAGGAGTTCAATGGAAGTAAATTTTCTATGTGCAGTTTTTCTAGTTTTTCTCCTTTATCCAAGGCTAATTTTTGTGTGTTTGGACTAAAGGTTTTCTGTGTATCTCCATTGATTTTTGTCTCTTCAAGCTCAGGTAAGTTCTTGTTTGAGCACAGTTGGATGTTGCTGCAGTCAATAACATTTCCTACGAGTTTTTTTTTTACCAGATTCAGCTACATAGACAGGGGTTGCCTATCCTGTATTATTCAGACTGATCACAGAGTTGGGCTAAAAAAGAAATATTTTTGGTTTGCACAATAAGACAAGAAGTGTACAACTTTAGCAGATCAACTACTTGTCAGGTAGGATCACCTCTAATGAGATCAACTATTGTCTGTGTAGGCTAAGAATTGCTAGGTTGCGGTTTAGCGTGGTAAAATCCTAACAATATTTAAGTAATAATGGAAAACTCTAGGATCACCGTTAAGTTGTAAACTCCTATTTTGATTGTGCAAAAGTTTTTGTGATTTTTTTTTAATAGATTCAGCTTACATAGACAGGGGTTGCCTGTCCTGTATTATTCATATTGGCCACAGGTTGGGCTGAAGGTGGTGGTTGATTTACTTGCCCTGTTTGTTGTTGTTGGGATCTCTCTTTGAGAAGAATTCAGACTAGGCAACAGATTTTGCATCTCTAAGTTGTGGAAGTAAATGGCATTCATCAGTGATATGTCCCTGTGAACAAATGCTACAGGTAGCTGATATGGCTATTTTGTTCAAGGGATAGTCTTGTATATCTACCATGATATCTTCCCAACACCTAGTACAAATTTTTTTATACTACCCTGATGATATGGATATAAAAATGGCAGTACTAGCAGATGGCTCTTCTAAATATTTTAAGAGATCTTATGTTTCTTGATAATGAGGATGATGAATTCTTTCAATTTTTATCAAGAATTTCAAACATAGGCAATTTAACCCCCAAGTGTGAAGATCACCTCCCTGTGGTTGCTTATTTTCTAAATGGACTGAAATGCAACTATCAATAATTATTATTTATACCAGCTATTACATTCATATTTTACTCTGAACTTCATAACTTAGCACAATAATAATTATTTGACTGCTTTTACCCTCTAACAACACCATGATCCCCGACAACGATGCCAAAATGATGCGTTGTCGTTAAGCACATCATTAAATCTCAAATATCTTATCAATCCGGGGTGGTGTCCAAGGCTGTCTACGATAGAAGGCTAGGGTAGAGTACAATTCAGGCATTCAGATTTCAAGCATTTATTGGGTGAGATAGATTTGGTTTAGCCTTTTGGTGTCACACTAAACCTAATCTGTAGAATGGAAACTTGCAGGAACTAAAAACTAATTCTAAGTTGCAGGAATTGAAATCTAACTACAATTGCAAGAATTGGAATTGCTAAATTGAAAGTCTAATCTACTTTTGCAGAATTAAAATAACATAATTTAAATTACTGAATTTAAATGTTGCTGAAATGAAATCCTAAGTTACATTTGCAGAATTGAAACCTAGTTACTCTTGCATAATTGAAATGATGCTTGTAAATGAAACTTATGCTAAAAACACTTGTCAATGTCCTGCCACAAAAGGTCATCAAGCTTCTACTACAGGAATTGACAACAAAATGAAATATGCTGAAAATGGAAAGTTGCTAAAATAGAAAAGCAGGGAAAACATGGAAAGCAAAGGAAAAATGCTTAATATAATTTTTCAGCTGACACACACACAAATGTTGTACACAAACATAATAGAAAACATAAAGAACATTATACAAACTTAAAACAAGAAAAGTAAACTTGACAAGTAATCTGTTAATTCTGCTACAACAAAATTACAGATTAAAACCTACCATAAAAATCCTCCTTCTAGATCTAAAAGTGGGCCCATACTTCCTGATCTAGAAGGAGGTGAAAATCACTCCTTAACTAATTAACACTCAGAATAGAAAATGATAAAATAACTGCACTTTTATTGATGACAAAACATGCTGAAAACTATTACAGAAAATTACTGTACAATCCTAATTGCTGCTATTGAAAACTCTCCTCTATTCTAATTCCTAATTGGCTCAACCAAGGAGGGAGTTGTGTTATTTATATAAATATTTACAACATATCCCATGCTCAAATCAGCCTATGTGCTACTTTACAGTGATTTGCCAATAATTTTGGATCTGAAATAAATGCAAATCTGGACAGTTTGTGTTGCAGTAGTAGTCATTGGCCCTTAGAAAGCATCTTCAGTGGTGGGAGTACATGGGAGGAGTCTAGAAATATCTCACACATATTTCTCCACTTCAGAATATGCCATTTCTATCTTGCAAACAACTTCCTATTATGTTGCAGTTATTTCTGGGTTTATCCTAGAAGAGGATCAATTGATCTTTTTCCATGAATGGTGGCTTTGGATGGCAAGGACGACAAAGACAACTGGGGGATATTTTCCCTTAACCTTCTCAACCTTCTTTCCCTTTTTCCATCATCAAAAAATAGTCAAAAAGTCAAAAAGCACTTTCTGTTCTCAATCCGGAGCTAAGTGGCTCAATCCAAAGAGACTGTATTTCTCAATCCGAAGATACCTGTTCAATCCGAAGATCTTTGGAATGACCAACTATGTGCTCTTCAAGTGATTTTAGCTGCATTTCTTAGGTGGATTAGCCCTCAGGATCATATTGCAATAGCCTTCATTCCTCTCCATGTGTGAATTCCATGCCTTGCCATTCATTGGTAGCTTGCTGGAATTTACATGGTAAATTACTGCATTTTCCAACTCTGTTGCACAGTTGTAAAATATTGGCATTTCTTGCAAATTCAAACAAATTAGAACATGGAAAAATTATTCAAATATCAACATGAAGGAGTACATCAAGTTGCTACTAAATTTATACACTTCATTCACCAAGTAACCATGCTTGAAATAGTGCAACAATGCTTGCACAATTGTCCTTGCTCTGTTATACCCTATTGCTGCCTATTTAGACCATGTGGGAATGCTTCTAAATAGGTCATATGTCTTCTGTAGTCCTTCTGAACTCATTCCATCCATATCCTCATGCTTTTCTTGACAACTTCAAGGTGTTCCTATAAAGTGACAACTTGCTGATTTTTATATGGCTATTTTTTTTAGATTTTCAGATTTATGACAGTCCTAATAATTTGGCTTCAATGTGGACTTCAAACAAGTTGAAGGGCAGGAAAACATTCATAAACCATTGTGAAGTTAATGGATATCAGCATACCACATTTGGCTATTTGAAATGCATATTTTTATTTGCTACTTAATCAAGCAAAAGCAGTCACAAAATGCTGAAAATAGTCAAAAATAGAGATATAATGATCCTAACATAAAATCATGCAAACACTTAACAAATATATATTCTAATCAACTATTTGGCATTTAACTTAATAATATGACAGTTTTTATATGTCAAACATAGTGTAAAAATGAGGCATTTTTAGGCCTCATCACTCCCTAGGAGGATGTTGTATTGCATGGCCCCTTCTAAGATATGACACATCACGGGGATGGTCTTATGCCACACCTTGATAGGTAGGACTATAGTTACCACAGTATTACTTAAATCATCATTTAAATCCCTTAACGTATAGGCTCCAAGAACAATATTGGACTTTGGGATCTTAAGGTGTTCTATGGTTGTTGTGATGATGTTGATTGACAAACCTATATCAATCAAGACCAGCTTTAAACGTAAATCATTGACTAATACCACAATGTGCAGTGGAGGGTCTAGTAAGGTAGTAGGTACTGTCTTAATCTCATAATAATAGAATAAAATTATAGGTTCCTGGCATTCTTGTACTTGTCCCACAAAATGGGTGAATGCATTTGGATCTTGTGGTTGGAGCTCAGTCGATCTTAAAATCTCCATCAAGGTCTCCCTGTGCTTTGGGGACTATTGTATGAGCTCATAGATGGATAGCTTAGCTGGAGTCATTTGTAATTTTTTCTCAAGTCTACTTAGAATAGTTACCATAGGTAAGGTTGGTGGAACTGAAAGGTTGTTTTTCTCTTACCTCTGCCTAGGTGCAGCGGGGAAATTAATGGGAGTTGCAGGAGGTTTCAGTTGATCATATTGTCTACTCTTGGTTGCTATATTGATAATTTCAACCATCCCAATGCACCCGTGGGTAGGCGTATAAATTAGTACTTGATTTACTTGTGCACCCTACAATCTAGGGACCTCATGATTTGGGAGAGGGTTTTTGTAGATGCCCATATATCTGTTATCAAGAGCCAATTTTCAACTTTAAGTTCTCCCACCTCAATCATGTTCTACCCTTGGTGCTTGAAACCAATGCAAACCTCAATGGGTGTTTTAGAGTGCCTCGGTGATTGTAGACCACCTATGATAAGGGTAGATAAGGCATTGACCTTCCCTATAGCTCCTTTTGGTTATAGCTGACTTGGTTGGAATACGTTGATAAGCAACACACCCCCACTGAAAAATGAGATTCCATCCTTAGAAAATTATGAACTTCCATTTTTTGCGGCGGGGACCCTCTTGGTCTTTTCGGTTTTAAATCCATATTTTGCTTGCCTCCTTTTTAAAGTTGTGCTTTTTCTTGCATTCTAGTTGTGTTATCCAAGAATTCACTTTTTACATGCTAGAATCATTCATGCACAAGCAAAATCTTGCACCGTTACCGAGAAAAATCCAGAAAACAGTTGCATAATTCACTGAAAAATCAAACTTTCCATTTTTGGTAGTGTCGCGATATCGCGACACTTCCATTTCGGAAATGTCGCGATATCGCGACAGGTAAGTCAAAATGCGGCTAAGTGCCAGAAAGGTCGCGATTTCGCGACATGTCGCGAAATCGCGACAGTTTTTGGGAGAGAGAAGCAAGCTGTACGGAGGGCGCGATTTTGCGACATGTCGCGAAATCGCGACATGTCGCATTTTCGCGGCAGGAGAGAGAAAATGGGCTGCAGGATGAAAAATCGGCTAAGTCAGAAACATGTTCCAAAATCGCGGTCAACGCGGTCAACGCATGCGGGTAGAGGAGCGTCGCGATATCGCGACGTGTTCTAGAATCGCGGCTGAAAATCAAGAAGGCGTACGGAGGCCGGGAAGGGTCGCGATTTCGCGACATGTCGCGAAATCGCGACATGTCGCGTTTCGCGGCCGACGAGGGAGGAAGTTGCCGATGCGTGCGCGGGGTCGCGATTTCGCGACATGTCGCGAAATCGCGACATGTCGCGAGAATCGCGGCGGAGAGAGAAAGTCATAGTTGACACGAAAGTGCATTCCGGCGGGAAACGGAGAGGCTTCCTGGGGTAGCGACACGTGTCAAAGCGTGAATGGGACAAACCGAAGCCGACATGCAAGCTTATTTTGCGGATTTAATCTGTTTTTAATGTTTTAAGCTTCCGATTTAATTAAAATGCTAATCTAATGCATCTTTTTGTCTTTCATGCGGGGATTCCACTGGCACTTACGGGACAACCGGGAAAGACCATAAAGGCGAAGATAAAGTGCGGATTTAGTCAAGGACCGCCATGCTAGGAGAGAAGGCTGCCGGTGAGAGCATTCAACAACAAATTTATTGCGAGACTTGATAGCATGAAGACCATTTCAACTCGAGGGATGGATTTGCGGAGATCGAATTGATGGAGAAGTGGTGACTCATCCGGCTCACCGGCGAGAATTAATGAAAGCATTTATTTGCGGTTGCGAATGAATGCAAGTTGCATTTTATTTTATCTTCTCCATTTATGGCGGTGATCTGCCACGATTTGCCGAAGGGTTAAGTTCTATCCGGACTTTGATTTTTAAATGGATTTTTATTGTAAAACCCGGGTCCTAGGGTTTAAGTGCGATAAGATTTAGGGTTTGAGCAAGATATTTTGGAAAAGATCGGAGTCCGTCACTGAGTCTATAAATACAAATTCTAAATGTAATCGCGGGAGGCGGAGACTTAGAAATAAAGGCTTATAAGCAATTTCTTGCAAATTTTGTGAAATCCTTTGTTTTCGGACTTGGAGTTGATGTGCTTTAGCTTTTACGTGATAGCATGGCCGGGGAGCCTAATCTTTTGCGAGTGTGATAAGTGTATTTTCTTTTGTTATCCGTTCCATTTAAAGTTTGTTAGATATATCTTTGTAAATCTGCCATTGTCAAGATTAAATATCTTTGTTAGGCTTCGGTTGTTCTATTATGCGCTAGGGGAAATTACTGATTTGAGGTGTAAGTTTGTTCTAATTGCTCTGTCTTCCTTTGTGCGAGCTAGAGCTGCAGGTGAAAGATACCGATTTTAACCAGTTGCCCTTGGATTTATGATTTTCTGCTAGATCCGTTTCACTCTGCCTTGTGCTCTTAGTTGAAAGTGATCTTAGGCGATTGGACACTTTCTTACGGGATTTGTTGTTGTGAAGCTGATAGCATAGATAAGATTGACAGTTTGGGTTTACAATTGATGTTTGATAAACTTCTCTTTTCCGCCTTACCCTACCCTCTCTTTGCTTTCCGTGAATGATCCATTTTTATTTTCTTTGTTTGCCTTTTATTTAAATCTGCGACCCATGAGAGCTAGATCAAAGAATTCAAGTCAAATCCGATTGTCAACAACTTTTGCAACTGCTGAACAAGTTCGGGAACCCCCTGTAAGGTAACGAGAGCGATCCATATCGAAATCTATTCCGAAGTGGAAAAGAGTGGATTGCCATTCGACCCAACTCCGTAACTCGCACCTTGGATAACCGGCTAGATCCTAAAGATGAGTGGGATCAGTCCCGTGGGTGTCTCCGGAGCTTTCCTTGCCTTCATCCTTTTTTCCCGGGGTGTGCATGAAAGCCGGACCAACACCTAATTGGCGCTAGAAGGAGGGCCAGAGAACATATGTTCTTAGTGCACTTGAGTTGAGAAATCCACTGTATGTGGAACTGTAAAGCTGTATTTTATCCAAAGTCTGGTAGCCAATTTTCCCCTCCTCCTCAGCCAACACCTAATTGGCGCTAGAAGGAGGCAGAACATCATGTTCTTAGTGCACTTGAGTTGAGAAATCCGACTGTATGTGGAGCTGTAAAGCGTATTTTATCCAAAGTCGGTAGCCAATTTTCCCCTCCTCCTCGGCCAACACCTAATTGGCGCTAGAAGGAGGGAACTCGGTTCAAGTATTGTAAGGGCATAACGACAACATTTGAAGGACCCACGGTGAACTCGGACGGTTTTATAAATTGTCGATACGATTTTATAAATTGTCGATGGTTTTAAAATTGTCGGTGCGGTTTTTAAATTGTCGGTGCGGTTTATGTAAATTGTCGGTGCGGTTTTTGAAAGTTGTCGGTGCGAGTTTTAAAAATTGCCGAGAGAAGGCCTTAAGTTCGGTGGTTTGTTAAGAAGCAGTTCTATCATCACTTGCGGTTATCCAATTACAAATCGAGACATCACTTTATCGGCCAAGTATTAATGGCAAATTGGTTGGGCTCCACCGCTTTGAACATTCCGGGTATAGCCCATGACCTTGCCCGAAGTCCGAGAAAGGTATCTCCCTAGGTACAAACATGATGGGACAAGAAGCTGAGAAGAACATCTGCTAGCTTTTAAAAATGCTTTAAGATTGTTGAATATACGACATGAAGATGTTGCCTGCCAGATTGTTCCCGTTCACTCTCCGGGAGGGAGCTTATGGCTGGTTTTTAAACCTCACCGGCAATTCCATTACTAGTTGGGATGATCTAGAGAAAGCTTTTATATCACGGTTCGGTGAAGTGATAGATCCCGACATTTTATATCGGCAATTTTCCGGCATCAAGAAAGAGTCGGGAGAAACTGTCGGGTCTTTCAATATGAGGTTCCAAAGAGCTTACGGTAGAATGGCTGGCCATTACATCCCAAATGCAAATCCGGCCTTAGAAATCTACAAGAATGCATTGGATTCGGTGACCTCTATTTTCCTCAAGAGAGACATTAATATCACAACCACTGGCGGGGGCTTATAAAGAAGCCTTAATTCTTGAAAGACGAGCTAGGGCCTCAAATTTTGAGCGGTCCTTTGATATCCTATGTTACACGAGAACATGCCTATTCCGAGACCCCATTCCACATCATGAGTTAGTGCCAACATGTCATGCTCTACCCAAGGAGACTCAGATTAAGCTGTCACATCCACTCGGCATGTGCAAAATACGAGAGAAAAGTTCTGACAAGTTCAAAGTGCGGGTGCTTGAGGCCGAGCGGTTGTGATACGGCACCACCCAAATCCGAAGTTTTTCCTGGTGAGTTAAATTTTCCTGGAGATCAAAGAAATATTGATATTTCTAGTTCACCCAAAAATAGTACAACCGGGGTTTCGGATTCTGTCACTTTTCCCGAAGAGACGAGAAAGTCTTGTACGAGACTTACGTGGATGAAATGCAAGATTTTCAACGAGTTCAAAATGGACGGTTATGACTTGAAATGTGAGAGTCCAGAACTTAACAATGATCCTTCCTCATGAGAGGATGATGAAAGTGAGATTCAATCTCACTATGCGGAAATGGCCGAGGAGGATAGCATCATTGAGGATATGAGGGAACTTAAAGTCGACATCACCCTCTATGAGCTGCCTCGGATTGTTGGACAAAACATTAACTTGATTGAGGCTTACTCTGGACCACCTGTTGAATTTCAAGAAAAGGAGGAAAAGATAGTAAATATGAATGTGGTCGACCAACTTGGAATTGATGAGCTTGTCTCAACATAAGCACTGCAACTTCGAACATAATGTCAAAGAGGAGGCTATAAAGCGTGTTGATGCGAGATATTGGAGTTTATGATTTGGCAAGCTGAAAAGGTGAGAACAATTCTGGCCCTAATCAATAACAACAATGATGTTTGGACATTGCACATTGATGAGGTTAAGTCTAAGCAAGGCTCGGGTGAAAAGGAAAATTGTAAGGATTCTGCTAGAGGGATAAAAATTGAAGTCCTGGATATTGAAGCAGTGCGGCAACCACAAAATGTTCAAGTTGTTAAGAACCGGGGCATACGAGATAAAACATGATTTCTTTCGGTTGTCACATCATTTTGAAAATGTGGTGGTCTAGGTCTGTCAAGGTTTTAAAGTATTTGATCCTGGGGGTTTTTTACATTCGGTCCTTTTGAAAGAACTACTGCAAACCCTTTAATTAGAAGCATAAACATGTTATCATATGATTTGTTATTATATGATTTGTTTAATTTGAAGGAGTTGCGATTTGTTTTTCAAATGGGACGGGGAAAACGATAAACCCAAGTCTTTCCCAGATAGCAAATTTTTGAAGCACAGTCTGGAGTGCATTTCGTCAACAGGACCTGAAAGGTAATTTTTTTTTAAATTACTTGCATGGTCAAAATTTTTTAAAGCACCATTTCTCTGCTTTCCCAACTGCTGCATTTTTTGAGTATGAAGGGAAGTTGTAACATATGTATGCATTGTAAATAAGCTTTGAAGTTTTTCAGTTTTATTTCTTTGTCAGTGCAGTTTTATTTTTAAATGTCTGTACAGTTGCAGTTTTTCAGTTTTCTTTAGTTGTTTTTAGATTTTAGCTTGTGCGGTTTATTTCTTTTGGTTTTATTTTTTTTTTTTTTATTTTAGCTTGCTTTTATTTTAGTATGTACGGTCTTTTCTTTATTGCATTTCTTTTTCTTTTTGTCGTACGATTGGGATTTAATTTATTTCGATTGAGTTTGTTATTTTTATTTTTGCTTCAGTTCTTTTAGTTTATTTCTTTTATTGCTGTACAGTTTTTATTTTCTTCCCTGCTTTTCCTTTTCTTTGCTGTCTGTTCAGTTTATTTGTTTTTCCCTTTGTACGGTTGTGCGTTTAGTACTGATGCGGTTTTATTTTGTTTTGCTTTAAAGAATGTGCTGTCCTTGGAAGCTTTGTACAAAGTCCTTTGGCTTCTAAAATTTTATATCCTTTGCCTCTGCTCGAGCAATCAATGAAAAGTCGACTTGCTGAAAAATTGTTTTATTCCTAAGGTGATAAATCCTCAATCCAGTGCCTCCCCATACTGCTCATTATTCTAATTGAGATAGTGCTCTTGCACTAAAGCTGTGGAACTATTTTGTTATCCGGGATGAAGGTAGAGAGATGATTGGATCTTGTGTCTTACTTGCCACGGTTGTTTTAATGATAGAAAAACTGTTATCTTTGTTTAGTTGGAGGAACTCCGGGGAATCCAAGAAAAGTTTGGTTATAAGAGGGGACTATGGTTCATGCAATTATTTGGGTGTCACCGAGAGGCTATCAATGCCTAGGCTGAAAGCAGGTTCCAGATTGATCAAATATTAAAAGAAAATTGTAATTTCTCTAAGGTCTTCCGGATAGTGATATATTTCAAAAGAAGAGAGATAAAAAAAGAGAGATAGAAAAAAAGAAAAAAAAGAAAAAAAAAAAGAGTTATATGATCAAAAGAGGCAGCCAATATTAGATTCTGCCCTACAGTTGTAAATTGGGTCGTGTAAATCTAAAGGGTAACTCTGTCTAAGTTTGTAAAAAGCTAAACTAGTAAACAGAGCTCTACTCGGTTTCCCCTTTTACAATCTAGAAAAGTTGATTAATCCAAGTTTATCATTCAATTCGAGTCATCCTTGAAGAAAGTTCTATACCCTTTGTAATTGCACATCGAAATCTTCCTTGAAGTAATCCGACCTAGTATGTCCTTGGGAAATTTTAACGGTTGGCGGTTAGCGGTCAATTTATTGTGAAGAATGCACGTGGCAAGGCATGATGCATGGTCTTTTTGTTTTGAAACCCGAGTCTTGGGTTCTAAAATAGTGCTACTATTTTACCCATGAGATATCGCCATTTGTTGATAAGCAACACACCCCCACTTTGAAAAATGAGATTCCATCCTTAGAAAATTATGAACTTCCATTTTTTGCGGCGGGGACCCTCTTGGTCATTTTCGGGTTTTAAATCCATATTTTGCTTGCCTCCTTTTTAAAGTTGTGCTTTTTCTTGCATTCTAGTTGTGTTATCCAAGAATTCACTTTTTACATGCTAGAATCATTCATGCACAAGCAAAATCTTGCACCGTTACCGAGAAAAATCCAGAAAACAGTTGCATAATTCATTGAAAAATCAAACTTTCCATTTTTGGTAGTGTCGCGATATCGCGACACTTCCATTTCGGAAATGTCGCGATATCGCGACGGGTAAGTCAAAATGCGGCTAAGTGCCGAGAAGGTCGCGATTTCGCGACATGTCGCGAAATCGCGACGAGTTTTGGGAGAGAGAAGCAAGGCTGTACGGAGGGCGCGATTTTGCGACATGTCGCGAAATCGCGACATGTCGCATTTCGCGGCGAGGAGAGAGAAAATGGGCTGCGGGAATGAAAAATCGGCTAAGTCGAAACATGTTCCAAAATCGCGGTCAAGCGCGGTCAGCGCATGCGGGTAAGGGAACGTCGCGATATCGCGACGTGTTCTAGAATCGCGGCTGAAAATCAAGAAAGCGTACGGAGGCCAGGAAGGTCGCGATTTCGCGACATGTCGCGAAATCGCGACATGTCGCGTTTTCGCGGCCGACGAGGGAAGAAGTTGCCGATGCGCTGGCAGGGTCGCGATTTCGCGACATGTCGCGAAATCGCGACATGTCGCGAGAATCGCGGCGGAGAGAGAAAGTCATAGTTGAACTGAAAGTGCATTCCGGCGGGAAACGAGAAGGCTTCTCGGGGTAGCGACACGTGTCAAAGCGTGAATGGGACAAACCGAAGCCGACATGCAAGCTTATTTTGCGGATTTAATCTGTTTTTAATGTTTTAAGCTTAGATTTAATTAAAATGCTAATCTAATGCATCTTTTTGTCTTTCATGCGGGATTCCACAGCACTTACGGGACAACCGGGAAAGACCATAAAGGCGAAGATAAAGTGCGGATTTAGTCAAGGACCGCCATGCTAGGAGAGAAGGCTGCCGGTGAGAGCATTCAACGGCAAATTTATTGCGGACTTGATAGCATGAAGACCATTTCAACTCGGGGATGGATTTGCGGAGATCGAATTGATGGAGAAGTGGTGACTCATCCGGCTCACCGGCGAGAATTAATGAAAGCATTTATTTGCAGTTGCGAATGAATGCAAGTTGCATTTTATTTTATCTTCTCCATTTATGGCGGTAGCTGCCACGATTTGCCGAAGGGTTAAGTTCTATCCGGACTTTGATTTTTAAATGGATTTTTATTGTAAAACCCGGGTCCTAGGGTTTAAGTGCGATAAGATTTAGGGTTTGAGCAAGATATTTTGGAAAAGATCGGGGTGCTGTCACGAGTCTATAAATACAAATTCTAAATGTAATCGCGGGAGGCGGAGACTTAGAAATAAAGGCTTATAAGCAATTTCTTGCAAATTTTGTGAAATCCTTTGTTTTCGGACTTGGAGTTGATGTGCTTTAGCTTTTACGTGATAGCATGGCCGGGGAGCCTAATCTTTTGCGAGTGTGATAAGTGTATTTTCTTTTGTTATCCGTTCCATTTAAAGTTTGTTAGATATATCTTTGTAAATCTGCCATTGTCAAGATTAAATATCTTTGTTAGGCTTCGGTTGTTCTATTGTACTGCTAGGGAAATTACAGATTTCAGGTGTAAGTTTGTTCTAATTGCTCTGTCTTCCTTTGTGCGAGCTAGAGTCTGCAGGTGAAAGATACCGATTTTAACCAGTTGCCCTTGGATTTATGATTTTACTGCTAGATCCGTTTCACTCTGCCTTGTGCTCTTAGTTGAAAGTGATCTTAGGTAGTTGGACACTTTCTTACGGGATTTGTTCGTTGTGAAGGCGATAGCATAGATAAGATTGACAGTTTGGGTTTACAATTGATGTTTGATAAACTTCTCTTTTCCGCCTTACCCTACCCTCTCTTTGCTTTCCGTGAATGATCCATTTTTATTTTCTTTGTTTGCCTTTTATTTAAATCTGCTGACCCATGAGAGCTAGATCAAAGAATTCAAGTCAAATCTGATTGTCAACAACTTTTGCAACTACTGAACAAGTTCGGGGAACCCCCTGTAAGGTAACGAGAGCGATCCATATCGAAATCTATTCCGAAGTGGAAAAGAGTGAATTGCCATTCGACCCAACTCCGTAACTCGCACCTTGGATAACCGGACTAGATCCTAAAGATGAGTGGGATCAGTCCCGTGGGTGTCTCCGGAGCTTTCCTTGCCTTCATCCCTTTTTTTCCCGGGGTGTGCATGAAAGCCGGACCAACAGAATCTATAAGAGGTATATCAGGGAACATGATATTTACCACCTTGCTCAATTGGTTGAAGATTGATTGCATTGATTCTATCAATGGTGTAAAATAACGAGGGGGTTTGCATTCTCTGTTTTGCCCTTGATTGTTATTTTGATCATAATTGATTGATGGAGGTTGTGCTTGATAATTTTGGGGTTGGTGCACAACCCCATCCTTAGGCACAATCAATACCACTTGATTAACTAGAGTAGGGTTTTCCTACTTTTGCTTGTATTTTCTATTTTTGTCATTTTTTTTCCACTCCTTCTTGGTTCAGAGTTTGATGGTTCCCTCATCTACTTTTATGTCCTTGATGATTTTTGCCTATGCCAAGGCTTCATCAAATGAGGGTTATTTTTGAAGCTATAGCAAGAGGGAAATATATTTGGAACAACTCTTTGTGAACATTAGGACAATCTCTTCTATGGGGACGGAGAATGATAAATTTTCCACAACTTTTCTCCATCTATTCCCATAATCCATTACCAGATAATCGTCATAATGTTACAAATTGGCCAAGTCTAAAATTTTCACCTTTCTCTTAGCACCAAATGAGAAATGCTTTAGGAAAGCGTTCACTAGTTGTTCGAAATTGGATATGCTATGCTTGGGCAGCTAGTTGAACCATTGAGTGGCGGTGCCCAAAAATATCATTATGAATGTCCTTAGCATAAGAGCATCATTATATTCAAGATGAAAATATTAATTAATGAAATTGGTAACATGCTCTTGTGTATCCTCTTCACCCTTAAAATTTTCCAACCTAGGCATCTCAAAATACTTAAGGTATGCGGGGCTAGGGACAGATGGACATAATGGTTGATTGTGTATTTAGCTCAATATCGGTTGGTTCCCAGCCATATCTTATTTTTCAAAGGAATTCATATTTTTAGCAAGTTCTTGGAATGCATTTGAGGCGAGGGGTTCCTCCTCTTGCAAACCCCCCCATAGTGGCAGTGGAGGTAGCCCTTTATACATTTGATTTGTTTTTTTTTCTTTCCTCCTATGAGGTGATTCAAGATGTGTCTGATCCTGCTCTATCAAGTTTACCCTTTCTTATCCAGTTAGATTTTATTCATGATTTGGAGGGTGGTTTTATTGTGGGTTTCCTTCTTGTCTAGTGTGCTCCTCTCTTGGTGAGTCAGCACATTGATCTCTTTGATGATCATTTCTATTTTCTTGTTGGTTACTATGATCTAGCTGCTCAGCTTGATATCTTAACCATTGCTCATGTTGGTGCAAAAGCCTTTCTCTTTTTTTATTATGTTTGAGAGATTCTACAAGCTCTCACTCATTGTACAAGACATTTTCTAACCATTATATGCAGTTAACTTGTGCGGTCATAGAAGATTCATGCTTATCTGATCCTGTTCTATTTGTTTTGATTCACATATTCCTCAAAGAGGTTTTTGTTGTTTCTTTGCTCTTGCTAGCTAATGTGACTTATTCAATATATTTTTGAGTGTCTCTATGATTAGAATTTATATGTTTACTTTAGGGTCATCTTGAGGTACCTCCAGTTTAAGAAGTGGGCTTATAAGTCATGGTTCATGAAATTCTAGATGCAAAATTCTTTGTAGCTACAGTTTTTGGAGGTGGCCTCGAATAAATCTCATCCAACTCATCTAACTATCTTGTTTTCCATGGATTATCCCATGGGGTGCCATTTACTCCAATGACGTCATAGTCTATTGGAATCCTTCCTCTTGTGTGAAGGATATATTCTGTTTGATATCTATGACTAGATGTATCTCTAGTTTCATGCCCCTTAGTGGGATGATATGTTCTAAGTGTCTCATGTGAATATTGGGATGTTATAACCCCTGCGTGTCCTTTTAATGATGAAGTCTTTGTGGTCACCCTCTTCTCCATGAGGATGGAGGTGTGGCTACCTTGTCATCTCTATGTGAAGAATGGATTTTATAACCTCTATTATTTCCATGTGGGGAGGAAGCTCTTGAATTCTCCTCATGTATTTGAGAAGTTTTTGTTTGTTTAGACGAAGCATCTAAGGTTTCCCCATGTCTCCTTTATGATGATGGCCATGAGGCCTCTTTGTGTTTATGTGATGTAGTTTCCTGCTGTGGTTCCCTGTTTGGGGTTTCTCGAGGAGAACCCCCAAGAGTTGAGTTATCACCCCTTAGACTCATGAAACTATGCCTTACGGTCTTAAGAGTAGGTCTTTAAATGTTACTATGACTTCACCTAAGGGTATGTGTCGCTTAATATTCTCCCTCAATATCAGATCGAGGGTGTTTACTTCTTGTTTTGACCATTGTTTTTGGGAATTTAGCTTTTGTGTTGCACTTAAATATATCAAAACAATATCAAGCAAATGTTTATCTTGATTACCAATTTAAGTGTGTCCTAAAATTTTCACTGTATTTTTTATGTTTTGTTGTTTCTTATTTCTTGTTCTTCCTTTGGATTGAGAATGAGGAGACTCATCCATAGTGATAATTAAGAACACTCATGCCAAACATGATTTCTCAAAATAGAATAGGGTACACTGCTTAAATCCTAGTGGGGGGTTCGCATAGCTCTTCCACTATAAACCAATAATTATTCCAATAGTGGGAGACAGTTTGAACACAAGTAACTTAGTACCACTATAAGTAAGTTCCTCAATCCATTTCTAGGAAGCTCTAGGGGGTAAATCGATGGAAGGAGATGAATGCCAATGTCACTGGACTGAATTGAGGGTTGGTGATGAAATCCAACTCCCCAATGTTTAAAATATGCATGTATGTGTGGGGTTAATTTTAAGTTTGCATGAATAAGAATGCATCATATAACAACAATGACTCTTTCCTATATGCCTAATGCAAAATACGTTTCAATTTTCAAAAATATGCATATCTACTATGAGAGTAAAGGATGCACTCTATTAGGTGCAAGTATGACCTTTAGAAAGGTCTCAAAGAAAGCAAACCAACACATAATTTCTAGCACATTGGATTCTAGGGCAAACTTTATAAAAAAAAGTTATTGTTCCTAGAAACACTTAGTGTAAAATCTAAAAAGAAACCTATTATGTGCAAGATGCAAGTTCTTTCTTTTTCCTTATTTCAGTTTTCCAAATTGAAATATGCCTTAATTATCACCATTTTTAAGAAAAAAAAAACAAACATAAAACCATAAAGCATTAGAAAAGTTGTACCAACCCTTAATACAACTCATAGAATTAATATTTTGACCTCTATTGCACTCTAGTTTCAGCCACTGTCAACCAGAGCGACTGATTCCTGGTTTTTGTAGATCAGAGTGACTGACTCCTAGCTACTGTAGACTAGAGAAACTATCTGCTAGCCATTTTAGATCAGAGTGGCTAAACCTGCACACAAAAACCACATCAAAAAAGTGGTAGAAAATGAAAATTAACTAAAGAACTGGGCAAGGGTCCCACCGTGATCACCATCTGTAGAGACCTTGGGGAAGCAGCGCACCGTCCCAACTAACTACTCTACTTGCAATTTAATTGAATCCTTTAATGTTAAACATGCAATAAATGAAAGGCATGAATCAAATATAACTATAATGCAAAGAAATAAATGAATGAATGCTTTTTGTATTGATATTTCCAAGATCCGATTACATATGAATCCCTCTAAGGTATGCCCTTCGTTTGATATATGATTTTACACACAAAGACGACAACAGGTGTATAAAATATCCCATCGCACAGGGGGTGTGCTTTATCAGGCTTCCCAGTGACACACACAAAAATATATGAGGGCTTACATATACCTCCTTCTCTAGGTCTGATTTCTAGAGGGATCCTCTTGCTATCATATGTTATGGATTTTCCCGATGAACCTTTAGCCCTGTAAGCAATGAAACAATACCCACTTAGATGTTCGAGATTGCCTCCCTGAATGAGGTTGTTAGAAATGAAAACAAATGCAATAAAACTAGTACTATGAATGCAAATAACTGAAATAAAGCTTATGCTAATGACATGAAAATATGGAGAAATCAAAATAAAAGAAACTATCACCAAGATCCTAGACTAGGTTGCAGGCCACTATCCAATACAACGACTATTAAGGTGAAATCTGTATTTATTAATACAAAGGCTATGGGATTAATTTTACTACTAATGTTAAATGATTATTGTATGTGCACAAATGATTACCTCTTATATGGTTAGCACTTCGTTGCTCCTTTAGGGTGCTCAGATTTTCTCTCCAATACGATAGGGCTTCGTTGTGTATGCTCTCCAAGAAAGGCTCTCCAAAGGTTCCCTGGTATCTCCCTACAATAATCATAAAATAAGGTCCCCTAATTGATCAAATAAGGTCCCCTAGTGCTTTTAGGTTTACTCCTTATAAAGTGTGTGAAGCCCTAGGTCTATGTTCAAAACCCTAGGACTGAATCCCTCATGCATACTAGGTGTTAGCATGAGAAGCTTTTTTTGTTTTTCTATGTTTAACTAAAGTCCAAATTAAGACTCCCATGTGAACTAGTCATGAAATGGGAATGCACAGTTATCCCCGCTCACCTTTATGGCATGCAGACTGCCACTTCTGCTCATGAATGGATTGATTCATCAGCAATTTGATTTTATGGCTTAGCCACTATCATCTATAGTGACTAAGGTTTGGATGTTGTCATCTACAGTGGCTAAGGTCTGGCTACTTTGAGCTTGAGTGGCTAAGGTTTATCCATTCTGGTTTATAATGGCCAAGCTTGGATGGGATAAGACTACCCCAGATGAGTGGTGGGAACCACTTTTGATACTTGGAAAGTACAAGGTTTAGTCACATGGCCTATGGACGTGCCTATGTAAGTAGTTATCCTAAACATGACATGTTTTAGGTGTCTACATAAACCATATATTCTATTACCATATGTCATCCATCTTCCAATTGATGAGAAGTAGGAATCAAGTGAATATCATAAACTAGATTAAGAGAGTCATATGCATTATCGAGCTCTATCTCAGCTTGGAGGATAGCTAATGCCAGATAGGATGGTAGATGGTATATTTGTATCATGTCCTTAGAAGGGAGAAACTCAAATGAGAAAGGTGGAAAGGTAGCATGATCAAAATTAATAGCCTCAATATTGAGAGGCAATGATAGAGAAGGGTTACCATGATAATGGAGTGGAGTGGTAAGATCAATAGAGATCATATTGATGGATGGTGAATGATCTCCATGCGTGATTAGACATAAATGTTCAGGATGTGGTTGAGGTGGAATAGGAATGATGGGGTGTCCCCTAGGTGGAATTGGGATGAGTAGATCTTCAGGTGGGAGAAGCTAGCACCAAAGGGACTATGGTAATCTCAAGAATAGATCAAGGTATAATTTGTATATATATACAAGAGGCTTGATAGGAGCGAACTCTTCTTTCAAAATCAAAGAGAGGAGGGATGCAGTATCCCAACCATCTTTTGACCCCCAATAATTTTTTGACTCTTGAATATTTTTGAACTCCTCTTTTGATGAGTCACCATCAACAATGGATAAGGTAGAGATATGTATATGATCACTAAGTGAATGAGAATTACCAAGATCAACATACTTATTGCCATCGATATCTACCCCCAAGCCTAAGTTAAGGCATTATAGGAAATCAGTAAGAAACTCATCAGGTAGGCATATAATGTATTATAAGCCTAATTTATCTATTAATGACTGTTAGCATGGTTCTAGAGGAGTCTAAGGGCCTTACTCGTATCACCTCAAGTCATTTCTATACCAATGATGGTGATGGAATTACCTCATAGCAAAGGATGGATTTGAAAGATAATCGATGTTTGCCTAAAATGGTTCTTCATCCTCTGTATAGGTGGTGTGTATGTGGTGATATCAATACCACAATAAACAAAATTGGTTTGGCTTGGATAAGACCTAAGAGGGACTATGATACCTATGGGCAATGGTGTGTTGCACAGGTGACCAAATTCTCTGATTGACTCAACGAGTGGGGTGAATGTGACATATTGTACTCGATATTCACCTATACTCATATTCATCATGCTAATAGTGACTTGTGGTGACTCTGCTAGGGAATATGATGAAGTAGATGTGGGTTGTGATGAAAGCAGTGTGATGGTGGTGTTATAAATAGAGTCTATTCCATAATTTAGGTTTTGTAAATGTATCTTCCAAAGTACATACTTATATTACTTTAGGGGCAAATTAACTAGTTACTTCATGCAATGTAATAAGTGCACAAGTGTTAATATGCAAGTTGTCCCTTGCACAGCTAGATAGAGTGTTGGCCAAGTATCTTATTTTACCTAAATAAGGAAAGCAGTGTGATGGTGGTGTTAGAAATAGAGTCTATTCCATCATTTGGGTTATGTAAATGTATCTTCCAAGGTACATACTTAGATTACTTTAGGGGCAAGTTATCTAGTTACTTCATGCAATGTAATAAGTGCACAAGTGTTAATGTGCAAGTTGTCCCTTGCACAACTAGATAGAGTGTTGGCCAAGTATCCTATTTTACCTATATAAGGATGGCCTCTTAGGTAGATAGATATAGAGTGATAAATACATAGAGTGTGAAACATAGAGTGTAGCATAGTGTGTGACACCATCCATTGGTGATGGATGCAATGTAGTTCAATAGCTTTATATTGGAGTGTTCATTTCCTCCATAGCTACATTGTAATATTTTATATTTTAGTCATTTAGTAGATTTACTTTCTTTCATATTATTCTGCATCTCGTGATTGCTATCTCTCCATGCTTGCTACATCAAAAGCTAATAATGGTATCAGAGCTACGGTAGATCTAGTTTGTGTAGGTCTATAGGAAAGCCACCATTATCATTGAGCCTGAGCATTTTGACAAACTGATGCATCGTTGGACCAGCCACTATCAAAATCCCTTAGAAGAATCTAGGTGGTAGAATAAGAGAGAGTCACGAGTGAGGACTGAAAGAAGTCTCAGTTCAAGGAAATATTGAGATTGTAATTGACCAGAGTCTTTCCACAAGAGTTTCAGAAAAAAATTGTGAAGACCAGGACTCAAGATTCAAGCCACTGGATTGACAGATCATTCAGTGAGGATTATCTAGGATATCTGGAAATTTTCTAACTAGTGCCTAAAGTTTCTTTTGTTTGCAGGAAACTATTTCTCAGAGGATTGGGACTCCTCCTATGATAGAAATCTAGGAGACTCCAACTTCGTTGCCCGAAGGTCGATGTGCCCTCATAGTGCAGATATTGGTTCTTTGTGCAAGAGAAGAATACTATGGAAGAAGACTTCTTGTGAAGAGTTGTGGTGAAGTCAGGAGATAGAAGATCTCCATTGTTGAATCAAAGAACTTCACAAGTTGAAGAACAAGCCATAAAATCCTTGACATAAAAAGGCCATAGAAGCCTTGGAGAAGAGGCCACAGGAGCCTTGAAGGAGAAGCCACAAAAGTCTTAATACCAAAAGGCCATAGGAGCCTTGGTACTGGAAAAGGCCATAGTAGCCTTGATACTGAAAAATGCCATAGTAGCCTTGATATTGAAAAAGGCCATAGTAGCCTTGGTACTAAAAAAAGGCCATAGTAGCCTTGATCCTGAATTTGAAGAAGAATATCTGATTCAGAAGTAGACTAAAGATTTCAGTACTAATACTTTGTTGCAGGGAAAGAAGATTCAGTGAGTTGGGAAACTTCCTACAAGAAAGTTAGGAAGGGTATCTTCTTCAGAATCAATTCAGCACCTAGAGAAAAATCAAAGAGATCAGGAGAAGATCTCATTGCAGAACTTCCAGTCAAGGAAGGAGAAGGAGAATAAGGACTAGGTGAGTCCTGCTCGAATCTAGAAGTAGCAGAATCAGAGATCCAGAGGAAGATCTCATCACCAACACTTCCAGGAGCAGAAGGTTGAAGAAAAGGTCTCAAGGAAGACCATCAGAAGCTGATAGATCAGAGACCTTGAGAAGGTCTTATCGAGCATCCAAAAAAAGGCTAGGAGAGCCTTACTAAAGATATTCTCAAAGAAGAACTCATTGGAGAAATCCACTATCAAGGAGAAGCCTCTGATAGTGAAGGACTTGGGATAATTGTCGCCATCTGAAAACAAGCCCAAGAGAAGAAGAATTTGGCAAGGAGTGCCAAATCCAAGAAGAAGAATTTGGCAAGGAGTGCCAAATTCAAGAAGAAGAATTTGGCAAGGAGTGCCAAATATCAAAAGAAGATCCTGCTTGAAGTCAAAAATCGACAAGATGACTTGAAGATAAAAGAAGCTCACCAAATATTGAATATTTGAATATTACCTCTCATAGAAAGAAGGCATCACTTTAGAGACAAAGACTTCTCCAAATCTGCATCAAAAGGAGAAGAAAAAAAGAGGAGAACAAGCCATCAAATCCTAGGCTCATAAAAGAAAGGTCAAGACCATCATTTGGTGAAGAAGGAGCTATTCAAGATAGTCTACAAAGAGCTGCAAGGACATTCTCATAGAAGCAACTTGGTGATCCTAGACACCAAGATCTACATCCTCTACAGAAGCGATAAAAGAGCTACAACAAAAAGGTATGCAACTTTATGGTGCAAATAGGTTTATTAATTCATCTACCTATTAGATTTGTTAGATGCACCTGCATTTGGATTAAAGTTGCAAATAGAAAATTGGATTGCAGTCTTCAAAAGTGCAAAAATAAAAAGTTCTTTTTAAGGTTCATTTGCACTTTTATTAGGAGTTGATTAGATTTCAAAAATAGTTTCTATCAACTACCTATTATCTATTTTGAAAAAGAAAAAGAAGACTAAGCTCTACAATATTAGTTGTAGTGAAATTTTAGAATAACTCTTAAAGATTCATTTTAGGTTATTCTTGATTAGTTGTAGTATATTCTTAGTGCATTAATTTGAGAGTTGATCAGAGTGATAAAGTGTAATCTTAGTGCATTAAAAGTGAAAAAACTTGTACTATTACACTACTCTCAAAAGAAATTAGTTTTGTGTTCTTGAAGGGCACAAAATCTGATTTGTATCAAGTGTCTAAAGACACTATTGAAGCACAAAAATCTGCAACTCGTAGTGGTCTAAAGGAGCCACTCAAAGAAGGTTAGAATCCTCCAAAACCTGGAGAAGAACATAACTAACCAAAAACAGAAATAGAAGCTTATAGGATGAGACTTGGTGAGTCTCAAATCCAATAACATTAAAGGATTGAATGCAAGAAAAGAATTGCAGAAAATAAAAAGCTTCTATCTACTGTTGTATAAGCTTGGAATTATCATCTAAGTGACCAAGCAAAAAGGAGGAAGTTGTCTACTTGTTAAAGACAACCTCAAAACCCTTATAGTGCAGGAGAAAAATCTGCCATAAAATCAGAAGTTTTTGATCTGAAATAAGAGTGCAAAAGAAGGTGCATTAAAGAAAATTTATGTACACATTATAGTACATCTTATAGCACCATTTCAATATGGTTTTTATAGTCTAAAAATAGATTTGAATCTGTCCCAAAAAGGGACAATAAACACAGGGAAAACAACCAAGAGAGGGTTGAACGTAAGCACTCTTCCCAAGCTATAGAAGCCACTCAAAGGGGCTCATCATGGACGCTTGAACCTATAGAAGACACAACATAAGAGAAGATAAATAAGTGTACAAAGTAGAAGATACAACATAGGAGAAGATCAAGCAGTGGATAAAGCAAATGGATGTCAAAGGAAAGGAGCATTCGTATCAAAGTATTTCTACCATTAGTAAATGCTAACAATGGAGTAAAGCATCAAGGAGTCTTCATCCAAGCACTACTATTTGAACTCCATTCAAGGGCCACCAAAGCTACTCCATATCTCCACCAAAGCTCTGCCATATCTCCACCACAACTCAACCATTAGCTGGAGACACTTGAGCATCTACGTAAAACAACAAGGATTAAGGTGGAAAACATGTTGGAGAGTCTTCATATAAGCGTTGATAGAAAGAAAGGCATGCAACTGCCACTTGTCATATGTTGAAAGATACTCTATAATGCTCACAAAGGAGATGTTACACTTCTTGGCACCCATACTCCAAATAGTGGAGTTACACACAGCTTGGCATACGTTACAAGAAAGATAGCTTGGAGACATTGAGGAAGGAGCGTTACTTGGATAATGCTCAAGAAAGAATAAAAGAAGAGAATATTTTCAACTCAATAGTGACACTTGTCATGAGCAGTGGAGTGAGTTTGGCACCTCCACCAACCAAATGAAGAGCTTCCATGAGCATCTAAGAACTCATACAGTGACACTTGTCACTCCTCCTACCTCGTATTAAAGATGGGTTGGACTTTGGAAAGGAAGCGCAATAGTTGGAAACACCACAAGCAACAGTGGAAGCTACTCGGTAGATCGATGGTAAACACTCGACAAGATTTTGGGTGCTACATGGTATATCATCCATAACACTTGAAAACTATTCGGGTAGAATTTGATAGAGTGACGATGGATGTTCATCACTAGTTCGGGTGCGATTTGGTAGAGATCCAAAGCAAGGTGGGTATAATTTGAAAACTCTTGGTCAACCAACATTCACGGAGTGCATTAAAGCCTTGGGAATCTATGCTCAAGAAGGAGATTTTATAGCCTCATTCACCCGATGTCATAAAGGTACATAACCTTAATTTCTTATTTGCTTTCAATTTCAAAAAGGGAGTTATAAGGTTATAAGATAAGGTTGATATATCATTTAAATCAATCTTTGTTTGAAAGCAAAAACTTAGGGAATTAATATAATATTTGCAAACAACTTAGGAGCAATAAGGGATTCTACTTGGAATTAATCCATTTAAAATTTGCAAATATTAATGTGTTCTAGATTTCCAAATTTGGGAGTGATAAGGTTTTCAACTTCAAACTAGTTTTTTGGAAATTAGAAACACTTGAATAAAATTCCTAAGGGTTTCAAAAGGGGTTATCAAAAGCTTTTATTAAAGTTGGAAATTTATGTTCTTGTCTCAAAAAATTTCTCCTTAGGGACAAAATATATCCAACATTAAAACCTCTTCAAAATTGAAAAGTTCTTAGTTCAATAGGAGTATTAAGAAGATTAAAATATTGATTTTTGATGCTTACAAAATTTGTACAAAATCAACCAAAAATTGAACTATATCTTGCAAAAGCACTATAGAATACTCCAAAAAATAACTAGGGAGACATAAGGAAGCCTACACATCCAAGGATTGATATTAGGGAGATTTAAATGGCATCAAACAAATTCTTCCTAGCAGAATCTCAATTACTCAAAGGGCCAAATTATTTTTCTTGGAAAAATAAAGTGAAAGCAATCTTAGTATATGAAAAACTTTGGGATGTTGTCAAAGGGAAAACACAGAGACCTACTATAGGTGAAACTAAAATCCTAAAGTTTGAAGAAAATGACTCAAAAGCCTTAATGATAATAACTTTTGCTATCATTGATGAGATTCAACCATATATCAGTTCAACCAAAACTTCTTCAGATGCATGGACAAGTCTAGAAAAAATATTTGAAGGAAAGAATAAGGTGACTATCCTTCATCTCCAGATGCAACTTCACTCTCTAAAGATGAATAGTGGAGAAAGCATAGAACTATTCCTAAGGAAGGTTGCAGATATTAAAGGGAAACTATTGACCTTAGGAGAATCAATTAAGGATGAACTTCTCACTCAAGTAACCATGAGAGCACTTCCATATAGTTATAAATATTTGGTCACATCTTTATAGGTTCTAAGTAAAGATACTTCTTTTGATGATCTAGTCAATATACTTCAAGAATATGAAGTAGAAAATACTATGAAAGATGAATTGACTAACACTGCATTGGCATCAAAAGATAATCCATAGGGAAATATTGCATCTTTAGCAAGAGGATGGAAAACATGGTATTGTCAGATATGCAGAAAGAAAGGTCATAGTACCAGCTATTGCAGATACAATCCCAAAAATTGAAAGCAAGGAAATCAAATGCATAGTGGAAATCCTTTTCAAACTTGATAATATCAAAGGAACCCTCATCAACAACAATTTCAATGACCAACCAATTATCCTCAACTAGAATATCAGAAGAGAAATTAGAAGGGACACCTGGTATAGAGGATAGAAGAAATTGAAGAACTGGAAGAACCCACAGATACCTATGAGGTGAAAGCTTTATCAACAAATGCTACATATTATAGAGACTCTAATCATTTGCTTGAATAGGTTACAAAGAATGCAGTAGAAGATCAAGAGGAGGAAGAAGAAGATCCATATTGAAGATTGAAGTCCTCAATACCCAAATAATGTAATACAAGGGGTGTTAGAAATAGAGTCTATTCCATCATTTGGGTTATGTAAATGTATCTTCCAAGGTACATACTTAGATTACTTTAGGGGCAAGTTATCTAGTTACTTCATGCAATGTAATAAGTGCACAAGTGTCAATGTGCAAGTTGTACATGTGCAAGTTGTCCCTTGCACAACTAGATAGAGTGTTGGCCAAGTATCCTATTTTACCTATATAAGGATGGCCTCTTAGGTAGATAGATATAGAGTGTGAAACATAGAATGTGAAATATAGAGTGTGTAGCATAGTGTGTGACACCATCCATTGGTGATGGATGCAATGTAGTTCAGTAGATTTATATTGGAGTGTTCATTTCCTCCATAGCTACATTGTAATATTTTATATTTCAGTCATTCAATAGATTTACTTTCTTTCATATTATTCTACATCTCGTGATTGCTATCTCTCCATGCTTGCTACATCAAAATCTAATAGGTAGGTAGTTCCTCCTCTATAATGGAAGCATGGGTGGAAGTGGTAAAAATGGTCAAAATCAAAAGGTGCAAAAGGTGTGTTGGATGGTTGAGTTGTGAATGTGTATGTTGACAAATATGGATATGAAGTTGATAACATAGGTGCCTTCTCTAGATTTTGAGGTGGATGATCAAATATTTATGAAGGCATATCTAATGAAACCAATGGTGAGGATTTTGATGGAGATGGTGGTGGTGAAGTGATGGATGATTATGGTGTGGATTTTATGGGTTGGATGGGGTTTTTGGGTTGAATGAACAAAAGTGTGGAAGGCAAGATGGACTCATAGGGATGTGCAACCATATTACAATATATGAAATATTCCAAGTCTACAGGTATGCAGTGAACTTGGCATTCTTGTATGTACTTTATGCACTAATTTAATATATAAGGTATGCATTTCATGTCTTGGATCCAAGGCCTACCAAGCAATATGTTGTATTTCATGACACCTTCCATGATGTAACACAATACATGAATAGCCTTTTTCCAACCTTAATAGGAAGGACTACTATGCCAATGGTGGAACATAGGATCTCATTAAAAGCTTGAAAGGTAAAATTGGAGGTCACAATACATGATGATGAAAGGTTGAGATTTTGGAGGGCGGTAGAGATGATGATGTGTATTGATGATCCTGTTTCAATCAAGATACATTTTAAGGGGATCTCATCCACGCTAGAAATAATATGTAATTAAGGATCTAAAACCTCAATGAGTATCATCTAGATTTCATGATCCTAAAGTGTAATCATAGGATCTTGACATGTTTGAACATACCCCACAAAGTTGAAATAATTTATATCTTGTGGTTGTAGTTCAATGGATCTCAAGATCTCCATCAAAGCCTCTCAATGTGGCTTTGATTGCTGAATCAACTCATAGATGGAAAGCCTCACCAAGGATATTCATAGAATTTGAGTAATTCTACTCCTTAGCATGAGAATTGGGCAAGGTGGAGTAGGCATAACTATATTTGATATCGATGGTTCTTGTGACATAGATGGAATATTAGCAGGATCCAAAGGTTGTGTGGGTTACATTGGATATCGTCTATTTCTCCTCACAATATTAATCATTCCCATGAAACCTTGGTTAGGTGAGGTGGCATGTACTTGATTAACCTACTTAGGTTGCTTCATTTTGATAGCAGGTATTGGGTGTGCCCCACATTGAGGTAAGGTATCTTGTAAGATGCCTATATTTTAGTTGTTAGAAGCAAGAGTATTATCGATCTAAATCTCTTGCCTCTCGATCATATCCTACACTATATTCTTGATTTTGTAGCATAAATAAAATTTATACCTCTTTTGTCAATGATAGTTGCAGTATTGATCCTCCTTGTAATATTTGGACTTGGGATGATTCGGATCCAATGGTTGGATCTCAATGAGTGTGATTGCTTGCACCTCACATAATCGATTGAATATTGATAGCAAATACTTTGGTAATGGCGTATATTGGTGAGGTGGCTGATGAGGTTGAGTTTGGAATTATTGTTGTTGTAATGGATTGGTCACTTGAGTAGTGTACTATGCTGGTAGAGGTTGGGCCTGATAGTTAGGTGGTGGTGCTAGAGACCAATTTAAGGGTCCAAGGGTACGTAAGACAACCTGGTTTATCAAAGCTACCTTAGGTTGAGTTTGGATACCTTTTGCATTTTTATTAGGCCACTCCTTTTTTTAGAGTTTAATATCTCCTTCTTGGAATTTAATGTCCTCTATTACCTTTGCTTGGTCCAAGGTCTCCTAAAAATTTCTATACTACTAAAGTTGCAATAATAATGAAATCAATTTGATGCAACTCTGTGTGAACATTTGAGTGAGCTCTATGATGGGTAGCATGAAGGATAGTTTTTTTATTACTACTCTTCATCTATTTACATAGTCCATGACTAGTTCATCCTGAACTTGATGAAGATTACATAAATTAGTCATGGTGGATTTTTTATTGATGCTAAAGTCAAATCATTCTAGGAAAGCATCTACCAATTGTTCAAAAGTTAAGATAGGCATAGTAGATAATTATACCACTCCAAAGCACCCCCTACAAGTGTTATAAGGAATGTTTGTAGCATGAGGAATTGCTATAATAAATATAGAAGCATGCATTCATGAAGTTGGTCACATGTTCCTGTGCATCTTCATCACCCTTGAAATTATCTAACTTTGGCATCTCAAAGTGCTCAAGATAGGGTGGTGATAGAACCGATGGGTGCAGAGGCTGATTGGTAAGCTATTTTAATGTGGGTTTATGATAACCTGAATATGAGGCTTGTTTTTCTAATGCGTTTAGGTGCTCTATCAATATTTTATAGATCTCTAGCAATATAATGGCATCTACTCACCTTTGGCCTTGATTAGTTTGGAGATTATATTGTAGATGATGTGGTTGGTGAGTGGTACCAATAGGCATGTTGTCATAGGTTGCCTTAGGATACATATCAAGTGGTTCTTGATACTCAAGTTGTTTTTCCTCATAGGCTTCATTATCTTATTAGTAGGGAAACACTTGATAACATTCTGGTGAATGGGATTGATGATGATAGATGGGTGGTGGTATAGTATATTTATGATGAGTTAGATTTGGGTATGGATGAGGTGGAAGATTCTAGTTTGGGTATGATGAAAGGTTGTGCCATTGTGCTTGGTGCCTTGGGTGTTGTTGTACTAACTACCTTTGTTGCATATGTATGGGTAGCCTCTAATACATCACCCATTGTATTTTATTGTTAAGTATTATCCTGGGCACTTGGTTTAATTTGCTAGGTCAGTGGTGTGTAGCCTATTCACACGTGTGAATAACATGAATGGGTGTCTATTATGCTTCAACCCTAGAGATATTGATGATTTATTTTTGAGGATCACGAGAGGTTGCATTAACTTGGTACTACTATTGAAAGATAGATTTTGTATAACCAGGAGGTGCCAAAGTACACCATCCTTGACCATACTACATATCATAAGGTATAGAGAGAGGGTGAAGATCATCATCCTTGGGCCTATGAGCCAATGTGGTAGCATTGTGATTACCTTTATCATTATATGTGTTCAAATGATCATATTTATGGCTCATACAAGGACAATCAATTGGAGTAGCTTGAACACCATGATCTTGTTGTGGGGTGTACCCCTAATCTTGATCCATAGGAGTCATAGGTCGAGCTGGGATACAAATGTGTGGTAGGGGTTTTCTATATGTTTGTAGTTATCCCTATAAAATATGTGCAAGGTATCCAAATTAGGATCATCCATATCTTGATCATATTTAGTACTCATGTATGAGTTGTGAGTGTGGATGCTTGGTGTTCCAGGGTCATTGGATTGACAAATTATGTTTAAGTCATGATGATCTCATTATCATTCAGGGATAATGAGGTCTTGTGGATCAATCCAAAAATGATCCATGGCTCCAGGCAATGGATTAGCAGTGTAAGCTCATGAATGAGATTGATTATATGTTATGACCATATTCTAGGAAAATGGTGCATACAGAACCACAACAATAATCTCAAGCACTTTTTTAAGCTATGCATACAAAGCAAATAAAGAAACAAGGAAGAAATATTTGTTTCGATTTGTTTTTATTTTTTTTTATGATTATTTTTTTGTTTGATTTTATGTGTTTTTATTTTTGGAACCTCTACTTCTAAAATACTAAAGGAGATGAAGAGAACTCTAAAAAAATGTAGTTTGCACATATTATCTATCAAGAAATGTGATGCAAATGGTAAAAGTGGCTTCCTATAAGGATAAATAGCAATGGTAACACTATAGGAAAAAATTACCCCCTCTTAAGGAGGGGCCACACTATATAAATCCTGCTACTTGCACAGTCAAGTTTTTGCTTCACACTCGGGCATGCTTGGATATGAATGGTAGCTACATTCCATAAATTATTAAGCCCTATGGTTAAGGGGTATCTAATCCTAACATACTTTGGGATGCATCCAAAAATAGGGGATTATTTGGTGATGAAGTCCAAGAAACCACTCACAGAGGCTACTATGGTGTGTAGGGAGTGAGCTAGTGGGAGGAGGTAAAATCCAACATCACTAGTCTCGATTGGGGATTGGTGATGAAGGATAACCTTGCAAAAATTTATGTGATACATGTAGGTGTGAATTCATTTTATTATAGAAAATAAATAGAGAGCACATGATGATTATAAAATGCAAATTGTAAAATAAAATGCATCTATTTTCTTTAATAATGCTCAACTTTTCATCAATCAACAATGAAAAATGAATAGTGAAAATAACAAGACCATCTCACAATGATATGACCATAGATCCGAGACCATCTTGATTGAAATGATCGCGGTGTGATAGATTAAAAACTAAGAATGAAGATGCATGCATGCAATTATGATGTATATCTTTGTTATTTTTTCTTAGTTTTCTATCTAAAACATGAAATCTAGGTATCCTAAGATTGGAAGGCATAACCTAGAATCCTTTCATTTGATGTAGATCTTGCAGATCCTTATAGTTTTTCCTCTAGTTCAAGGCTATCTCGCTAGAGATAGTTTCATAACAAGGGTCATCTTGCTACGAGATGGTGGTGCTTGTGTACCTACAAAAGTAAAAAATAAACATAAATCAGTCATTTTGATTTATCAAAATAATAGATAATGACAAAGAGGGACCCACTAGGGGTCCCACCATGATCACCATTTGAAAGTGCAAAAATGTGTGCACTATATAACAACACAGAGTGAAATGAAACATGATGCAACAAGAAATCAAATGACAACGAATATGACTACAATAAATTATATTGATTCCTTTTAAACAGTGTTACATAGAACCCTCTTTAGGATTATATTGATGGTACAATGTTACAATGAGGACTATGATGTCCTTTGTCCACTGAAAAGAGCTTTCTCTTGGTGCAATCTAAAAGCATTTCAAACCCACAACAATGATTTTGGAAGAAGGTTTTCTTGCAATCGCCAAGTGAGGATTGATGAGGCCCGGATAAGCCTCATTTATAGCATGTTTTAAATAGTTAAAACTGCCTAAAACTCTTGTGAATTATCTTATATGCTAGTTAAGTTGATTTAATATGCTCTGTATTAACTGTTTGCATGATTGCAGTGTTAAAGACATTATATTATGATTTTTAACAGTTCTTGTATAGTTTTATGTTATATTTTCATGCTTAGGTTGACAACAACATTTCGGTAGTCTTATTTTGATGATCATTAAGCATTAGTTTCTCTAAATTCAGCAAATAGTACAAAGACTTATTAACGTGCGATAGAAAATCGGTTTTTTTCATATAAATTCCAATGAGTCGCCAATGAATGGCAAGACATGGAATTCATATACGAGGAGGAATGAAGGCTATTGCAATCTGATCCTGAGGTCTAATACACCTGAGAAATGCAGCCAAAACCATTTGGAGTCAACACAGTTGGTCATTCTAAAGATCTTCGAAATGAACACAATGTATTCAGAATGAACAGATATCTTCGGAATGAAAAAACACAGTGTCTTTGGAATGAGCAGATCTTCAAAATGAGAATTGCAGTATCTTCGGAATGAGCAGATCTTTGGAATGAGAATTGTAGTATCTTCAGAATGAGTGGATCTTCGGAATGAGAATTGCAGTATCTTCGGAATGAGCCACTTATCTTTGAAATGAAAACAAAATGTACTTTTTGACTTGTTGACTAACTTTTGGTGATGGAAAAGGGGATGTATCGCTCCAATTTTTTTGCATCCTTACCTTTAGGCTATAGGATCCATGCCCGGAAGGAGGATGGGAAAAGGATGTCGTGGTACCTCGGACTAAGAGGACTTTGCGAAGGTCCCGCCTCTCAAGGGAGGTGTATTTTGATAATTTTTCGATGGATGGTGGGTTCACCAAGAAACATTTAATGGCAGTTTCCATGCCTAGGTTTGGAATGTGTTTTTATGTGTTCGTTTTTAGTCTTAAGCATTCATATCCTAGGTTTGGCCAAATGAGTCTAAATTAATCTAAATGAAAGTGCAGATTTAATGAATACAGAGAACAAATTTAAGATAGAAAAATAGAGAAATTACGGAAGAATAAGAAGAATACCTGATCCGGATGTCTGATGGAGATTCTGATATTTGAAGCAGTCAGGATCATCTGGAATTTGATAGAATCGTTTGAGATCAGACAAGATCGTCTGAGATCTGACGAATTTGTCAGACGAATTCGTCAAAGACCTGCAAACAAAAGAACAGATACAAAATACAGAGAATACTACTGTTCTAGTAGAGGGAAACTGTGCAAAATAACAGTGATAACACCGACTGAAACTTAAAGAGTGAAACATGTATGAATGATCTTGATTAAATCACAATTATGGATTAATTATGCCTTTGATCTAGATGGGTGAACTCCAAAATGCAATATAAGATAAAATATCAAATAAACTAGCTAATTTGTAGAATAAAATAACAGAGAAAAGGTGAAGAAATGCAAACTTATGGCACTGATTGCCTCAATGTGGACTGCAGTCGAGATCGTCTCGCATCAGTACGAAATCATCTCTGATTCGACAGGATCGCCTCCGATTTGAACAGGTTCGTCGACGACGATGTATGCTTGCTCTAGCTGAAAAACAAGATGGTACTTGCAACAAAATGTTAGCGTACTTAACATAGTTTGGCTATATTACATTATTACCTTTATTTGTTGCACTGTTACAACTACGTAATAGAGTTCTGGTTCAGCCGTTTCGTCGGTGTGCTATTCCCCGCTGTTGTAACCTTATTTAATCCACTGCTGAATAATATAGACTGTTCTGTATTCTTACATGGTATCAAAGCCAGTCAAAAATTATGGGAGAGATAATTGCAGACGAATTGCTGAGCGATTTTAAACAAAAAAAAAAAAAAATTGTGTCGCAGGACGACTGTTAACTCTCCTGCGCGCTGTCTCGTCTTCCTGCGCAGCAGCTGAACGGATTTGGAGGCTACGGGGAACGCAGGAATTTTTTTTTGAAAGAAAAAAGAAAAAAAGGACGCAGCGCACATCCGATTGGAGGCTGCGCGATGCGCGTCCTCGGTTGCCGGGATGTAGACGTCCCCCCTGCAAAGCGTGGATGGGAGGACGCAGACGTCCCCCATGTGCCGCGATGTCCATGACAGAGCATGGATGGGAGGACGCAGACGTCCCCCTGTGCCGCGACATCCACGGAGGACGCAGGTCTACGTCCAGGTGTGTGGACGCAAGCGCCCCCCCCCCATTCTAAAAATGAGCATCCAGCGAGCGTGTAGGGGGAACGTAACTGCGTCGGGGTGCGTAAGGGACCCCCCCCGCTGAGTAGAGCTAGCCGCGGAGGCTATTTACCCCCCCCCCCCCCGTCGTTGATTTGAAAAAAAACAAGAAGAACGCGGGCGAGTGAATTTAAAAAAAAAAAAAAAGAACGCACGGGCGGGCGAGTTTGAAAAAAAAAAAGAACGCCGGGAGCGCAGCGTCCAAGTTGCAGGTCCGCGACTTGTAGAGGCAGCGGACGGGCAGGCTGAGGTTGAAAAGGGAGGAGGCTCATTGATCCCTTCGGATCAGCCCGCAAGCTCACTTGGCAGTGAGCTGTGCGGTAAGGCTCTGGGAGCCTGCAGGTCGGGGGTTCAAATCCCGTCGACTCCCCCCTAAGGTATACATTTTTTTCTTTTTCAAAGTTATTTTTTAATTATTATTTTTTAATTAAAATTTTTAATTTTAATTTTTTTAATAGTTTTTTAACTTTATAAATTAAAATTAAAATTAAAATTTATTTTTTCATAAGTTTTAAAACTATATAAATTAAAATTATTTATTTTAATTTTAAATATATAATAATTATTAAAATGCTTTGTTAAAGAGATTTTTAGGGGGGATATTTTTTCAAAAAATCAAAGGGGGAATGTGAGTAATTTTTCGAAAAGGCAATTTGGCGAATTGTAAAAGGTGCATTTTTGGCTGTGACCGACACCTTGTGGGTTATTCTTGTGGGCAATTTTTTATGTTGTATGTTGCATATTTCATTTTTGCACTATAACATTAAAAAATTAAAATCAAAACACTCCCTAAGTCTTCGAAATAATTAAAACCCATCCGTGCAATTTATTACATTGCAGCGTTCGGTATTTGTGATACCTCTGGCCAGCATTTACAGGTAAAGCTATCATGATTTGGCTACTGTATCCGCCGCCTAATACAGTTGCTACAACGACGTCTGAGCTTGTTCTCTATAAATCATCGAGGAGAGATAAGTTAGCCATTTTTGCATTTTTTTACTCCATCCACTACCCTTTATCGCACTTGTGTTTAGGCATAAATCCTGACGAAGTATTCTTCATAGTGTTTAGGGGAAGTTACGCCCCACGCATGAGAAGAATATTCTATGGTAGGTGCCATCAACAAGGCGATTCCCTTTCAGTACCGCTTATGTTCCACGTATCGTATGATCTCTAAAACTCACCTATAGTCTCCCTCACGTAAGGGCGGGTGATTTTTTGTTGATCTTTCTAAATACCTATAGTTTCCATCACGTAAGGGCGGATATTTTGTATGGTATAACGGCCTAGCAAAAAGTATATCGAAAGGGGGACCAATTGGTGATATAAGGAACCTTCACTATGGCCGCTGTTGCAAAGTTGATGACTGATCCGCATCAGTTATTGAAAGGTCCAAATTATACACCATGGAAACATAAGATGAAGGCAGTTCTCCAAATGGAAGATTTGTGGGATATTGTTACTGGAGTAGCAACTAGGCCTTCACCAACAGCAGGATCCACAGGTCCTTCCGCAGATCAGATAGCTTTTGACAAGAAAGACAGTAGAGCAAAGGTGCTCATTTTGTTTGCTATTTCAGATGAAGTGCAACCTCATATAGCTGACAAAGCAAGTGGTAAAGAGGCATGGGATGCCCTTAGAACCATCTATGAGGGAAAGAATGATTCCACCATTCTTCATCTTCAACAACAACTTCATAATCTGAGTTTGAGACAGGGTGAAATAGTTGAACTCTTTCTATGCAGAGTGTCTGAATTGAAAGAGAAATTGAATTCTTTGGGAGATATTGTGGACGAAAAGCTTCTCATTTCACTTGTGATGAGAGCTTTACCTTCTTAATTTGATATGTTGATAACCTCCATCCAGGTGTCTCAACGACAAATTACCTACATTGAGTTGGTCAATTTTCTTCAATAACAGGAGGCACACCAACTTCACAAGGATGATTCTTCCAATAAAGCCCTATACACCAACAGGCAAGGTTCTAGGAAGAAAGGTAATGGGCAAAAAGGAGGCAACTTTCAGAAAGGAGGAAATTCTCAACAAGATACGAAAGGAAAAGGCAAACAACCTCAACAGAAGAAGAGGTGGTGCAAGATCTGTGAGAAAGACAACCATGACACCAACAAGTGTTGGCATAAGAACAAGCAGAAAGGCCAAAACAAACCACAAAATAAAAACAAGCAACCCTAGGTGAATGTTGTTGTTGAAGAATCTGACTCAGATTCTGAATGGGCACACAAGGTGCTCATGACTACCACAGATTCCACACAGAGGGATCATATTTGGTATGTTGATTCTGGAGCTAGCAAACATATGACTGGCGATAGATCGTGGTTTGAATCATTTGTGGCCAAAGAGGGCAAACCTGTCACCATTGCTGATGATAAAACCTATAGGGTTTAGGGAGAGGGTACGGTTTCAGTCACTCTTCCTGATGGCAAGTGTCGAGTTGACAAAGTCCTCTATGTTCCGGGATTGGCCAACAATTTGTTGTCAGTGACACAAATCCTAGACAGAAATATGGTTGTCAACTTTCGTGTTGATAATGGCAAGAAGTGTTGTACCATTACCAGGAAGGGTAAGCAGATTGCAACAGCTTCATATAAGCATGAATTATTTACACTAGATGCTATCTCTACTCCACATGTTGCCCTGACTATTTCTACCAAGGAGGCAACTTCCCTATGGCACAAGAGATATGGGCATCTTAGTTCTGGCTACTTACTTGAGCTCAGTAAGTATGAGATGGTAAAGGGTCTTCCTTCTCTTTTTGCCACATTGTCAGTGTGCTCGACCGCTTAGCGAGGAAAGCGACGATAGAGTACCATTTGATAAGAGCTCAACAAGAGCACGAAAACCTATGGAGTTAATTCACACCGATCTGTGCGGTCCTTTCACACCCAACAATTGTGGAGGGAAGAGGTACTTTCAGTTATTCGTAGATGATTACTCACGAAAGATGTGGGTTTTCTTTCTCCAACTAAAATCTGAAGCTTTTGCATTCTTCCAGCAGTTCAAGAAATCCGTTGAGAAGGAGTCAGGAGCTTCTATTAAAACCCTCCGCTTAGATCAAGGGGGAGAGTTTACCTCTAATGAATTTTCTGCATTCTTAGATAAGCATGGAATCAAGAGACAGTTAACAACTGCCTATACTCCTCAAAAAAATGGAGTTGCTGAGAGAAGGAACCATTCTATCATGGAAATGGTTCGTTGTATGCTCACAGGAGCTACTCTTGGGAAACAATATTGGGCAGAAGCTATCACCACTGTAGTATATCTGTTGAATAGGGCACCCACAAAGGCCCTAAAAGGAATGACTCCACAGGAAGCATGGAGTGGTTGAAAACCCTGCAAATGAAAATTTAGGATGATTTAACGTGCATGAAGCTAAGTTACAGAGAATTTCAGCCAGGGGTTGGGAAGGGAAGGTTCTAGGGACTAAATAGGCTTAGGGGAGTAGTTAGGAGGTTGGAGATCATCCCTATTTGGGAGATCTCCAATGGGGGAGGGTCTCTAACGGCGTAGACACGCTTCTGCCCGGATTAGAGGCCCGTTGGAACAGAAGCTAATTGTGAAAAAACAATTTTGCGACAAGATCGTCTGGACATCCTAGCCTAGAAAAAATCGTCAGATCTGGGGCGATATCGTCTGATCGGTGACGATATCGTCAAACGGTCAAAACAACCTCTAAAAATGGTGCATAAAAGGGGGAAACGGATTACCTGGCGGTTAACGGGCGGTTTGGGAGGTTAAAATTTGAATTTTAATTATTTACTAAGGTGAATGTAATTACTAGAATTTTACTGCGCCAATTTTAGGGTGCTACATTTTGCCCCCTCTTTAGCGAATTTTCCGAAGAAAATGCGTTAAAGATGAGTTCTTCTCGATCTACGAGAAAGCAAAAATTATTCCCATTTTTTAGGCGATGATTCTTGGTCGAATCGTACGACAACTTACTATGGTGCCCCCTCCGTGTTTTTACCCAAATCGAACGTTTGAGGTAAAAACATGGAAAAGCAAAAATTATTTTTGAATAAAATTAAGAAAAATAGGGTAAAACCCTAATTCATTTTTACTATTCATTTTCTGGGTTTTTAGAGCTCTGAAGCAAAAATGGTGGAGACGACGCACAGATCAACAGAGGTCCGGCGCGGTCTACGGGTAAGAGTCTAGACTTAACTAGAATGCTTTAATTTGATTTTACATGCTTTTTAGGTAAAATTTGATTGAATTTTGAGCATCGCGGCCATTTTTGGGCCGTCGACATCATTGGGATGAAATCGTCCCGATTTCGATGAAATCGTCCCGATTTCGACAAAATCGTCTCAATTTCGTCCAAGGGCGAAATCGACGAAAGGGGGACAATTTCGTCAAATTAGAGATGATTTCGGCTTGCAAAATCGGAGACGATTCTGCTCAAATTTGGGACGATATCATCCAATAGTGGGCGATATCATCAATTGCATAAAATTGAACTTTTAACTTGCATTATTAATTACTTGAATTGTTTATTAATGATTGTTTGTTGTTTTGTTGTTTATGTTGCAGAGAGGTTTGCTAAAGAGCAGGGAATGGAAGTATGGAGGTTTGAGGGATGACTTGGCCGCTCTCACATAGGCAGAGTGAGATCAGCCTAGCACGGGACGGCTTGCGGCATGTGGCGAGAGATGCCACAGGTGTCCACGGATATGGGGCTACTGATGGCCCTAGCAGAGAGATGGTATCCGGGTTCCTCATGTTTTTGGCTACCGACAGGGGAGATGACTCCCACTCTAGAGGATGTATGGAGGATTTTGAGAATCCCCATACAAGGATGATTGATCACTCCTATGGCCAATCAAGGCCACACTATGGGACGACTGTGTGGTGACCCGAGCTTCACCCTGGAGAAGGGCGAAGTTAATATCGAGGCACTACGCCAGATGCCTAGGGCATCTAGACTCACACGGGTGCTAGCTGGAGTAGTTGGTGGACTTTTTTTGTGCCACCAAAGCGGGTGCAAGGTGTCGTGGATGCTCGTAGATGTGATCTACGATATGCGAGACCATGGCTATAGGTTCTCTTGGGGCAGTTTTGTACTATGTCGGTTGTATAGGATCCTGTATGGGGTCGTGTACAAGGGCGGCCGATGTCTGGTGATGACATCGCTCCTACAGGTTTGGTTCTGGGAGCACATTGCAGTGCGGAGGCCGATAGGGCTTCCTCTGACGAGGGTAGACGGGGAGAGGCCCCGAGTCTTCTATTAGTGGCTTCGAAGAGGGTCACAGTGGCGGATCGACCTTCCTATGTCCCGGAGACTATTGGATGACTTAGTCCCAGACCAGATCACCTGGAGGCCATGGAGGGAGCATCCAGGGTGGGTCGAGGATGGATAGGAGTTGGCTCATGTCAGGCGAGTTTGCTGGCTTTGGATGGAGAGGGGAGAGGTGGAGCTCCACCGCTATGACCGAGTTTTGAGGCATTTCGGTCTGCAGTAGGGGATCCCATCTCTGAGGGATTATGAGTTTTCCCGGACTGTCCGGGATAATACCACAGTTAGCGAGGCTCCAGACATGCAACAATTCTGAAGTCAGGATGCGGATGATGCCCCCATCTAGCCAGTAGATGGGGATGACGTAGGGGTAGCCGATGGCTACGATGCCTGGTATGCAGGCATCCGCCCTCCTCGAATGACGAGGGCGTAGGGTCTGATACACGTAGTTGTGCATCGGATAGGGAGGCGATGCCAGGCAGTGATGGAGGTGGGCCAGGGTCATGGAGGGAGAGAGCCAAGGAGGCCACAGGCACAGGAGAGGTCATGACAGAGGGAGAGGAGGGAGGTGAGACCCCCATCTCCATAGAGGGAGAGGCCACCATCACCCGATAAGGGCAAGGGCATTGACACGGGGGAGAGTAGTGAGACTAATACTCTTCGAGCAAAGAGAGATAGTCTCCAGGCACAGGTGCAGACTCTATAGGATGAGGCTGCACGCCACCGAGCTGAGGTGGCACAGCTATGAGATGAGATTGCACGCCTCAGGGCACGGGATAGAGGGGCGAGCATTGGGGAGCTGACATGGGCTATCGCCCAACTCACTTTCTATCAGACATTGTATTATCAGCTGGTGCCAGAGGTGGATAGACTACCCCTGCCAGCCAACATCGTAGATCCGATCAGGATCGGGTCGTCGAGGACCTCGTCCCGATCGAGGACTAGGACTACTCAGACTGCGATGGGGCCACCTCGTCCACCTCAGGGCGGGGGAGGAGATGAGGCAAAGAGCTCGAGGGGCTCTCGAGGCTAGAGGACTGCACAGCTTTGTACAGATTGACATTGTATAGCATTGTATTATTATTATTTTGTTGATAGAGGATTGAGTATGCCGAGGTACAGATTGTGGCATACCAATCCAATTTTGATATGATGTACATATGTACTGTGGATATATATATGATATGTTTTTGATCATATGACTTGTGTTATGTGTATGCTTATGATGCTTTTATGTTTGTTTGATTGATTTATGAAATTATGTCATTTTGAAAATTTAAACTTTTGATGTCATGCGGTAGTATTTTAAATGAAATAATCTGATGTAACAAATTGATTGTTTGTAATGTGATGTAAAAAAATAATAAAAAGAGACTTCTAACAATAATTTCAAAGGACATTGTCGCTATTATAGACCATTTCATGGAGTCGTTGCTCACTCGATCGTCAAGCTAATCCCAGGATAGAAATATTGTTAAAAGTAAAAGAGTGCTTAAGAGACTGTCTTAAGACTTTGGTGCAATGGTGAAAATGATGGTGATGATGGTTTGTTTTTCAGATTTTCATAAAAATAGTATGCATGAAATAATGTTAAAATGATTTTTGCTAGGCATAAATTCCTAAGTGTGATAAATTTTTTGGATAATTCTTTAGGAATTATACCATCATTGCAAAATTGAAGGTTGACATAATGGCATGAAAATAATGAAAATGTGTTTGCTTTTTTAAAAGCATAATTTGTGTAACATAATGAATTAAGTCATATGGTTTTCATGATTTTTAAATAAATGGGGAATAAAAATTGTTACAATGGTTTGCGCTAGGCATAGAATATGGAGGTATAGACTTATACCATCATCGCGAAAATCCAAAGAAAAGATAGTTTTATTGCATGGTTGATTTTTTTTTTTAATAAACAAAAAATATGAAAATGAGGACTTGCGCTAGGCATAAAATTCCAATTTTGGTTTTGGAACTATACCATCGTCGCGAAAGTCAACCAGATATATATGTTTTGATTGTATATTTTGAAAGGAATTTTGATTTTTCTATTATATAGTTGTCTTTATGGTAAGCAACTGTGCTTGATTTATTCCAAACAAGTTGCAAAAATAATATTTCAAAGTATTTTGAAGACAAAGGTTAGATTTATAAGGAATCCCATGTGCATATGTGAATTCATTTCCGATCTTGATTTATCATAATGATACACAAAATCTCTCAAATACAAATGTGTGTGCAATTGCTTTGTGCATTTACCAGTTTTGAGCAAGATAATATGATACAAGTGATTTGAAGAAACCAAATAAGTGTTCATTAACCATGATGTAGATGCATATAACCATACTAGACTACTATGTAGGTCGGATTATCAAGAGCTAGCTAATCCATAAGCGAGACATAGGTCTGTACAAAAGAAGGTCGCTAATGTGACGGACATATCACCATGCTAGGAGTTACCCAAGGCCAAGCAGGTTGGGCACAAACCACCTGTTATGGGGCTTACCTCACAGTTTTCGAATAATTGAGAATTCCAGGGATTCAAGCTCATCAACCCTTCTTTTCTTTTCAAAGGGTAGGGAAAGGGATTTTATTGCATTCTTGCTTTCTGCTTTCTTTTGAACTTTGCTTCTTTTTCTTTTTGTATTTTTTTTTGCTTGATTTTTTTGAGATAGTGCTTGAAATATTGCTGTAATGATATAAAAGAACATTTTTCTTTTTTCTTTTTCTTGAACTTTTCTTTTCTTTTTCTTTGCTAGGGATACTTGCTCGGATTAGTCTGTAGAGCAAGGGATTTTTATTCTGGGTAGGGGTGAGCTTGTCCTTTTGCCAATTCTCAAAGATTCTAGACCATGTGCATGATAGGATAGCAGGGGAAACTTTTCGCTCAAGAAATCACTTCTACTATGTAGCAAAACATGGAAATTACAAATATAATCATTTTATTGTGAAAAGATGTGCTTGGTTTAAGTAAATAACAAGATCAATTCTCTATGCTCAAACTTTATTGAATTGAATTTTGTGAACTTTGATATAAGAGAGATTAGTAATCATGCCAGATAAAATCAAGATATTTATTGTTGTGAGTGTGCAAGTGAGGGATTCCAAATAAATGCTAATTTATCCAAAATAATTTGAAACATATAACTGCAATACTTGTAAGAAAATATATATAAACACTTTTGAGCAGTTTTTGAGAATGTTGACTCTCTCTTTCTTCTTTATTTTGTTTTGGTTTCGAAAGAGTCAAGCATATTGCTGTTTTTATATTTTTATTCTTTATTTTGTTTTTAAAGAATATAACAAGTGCCATAAATAAATGCAACAAATAGTTTTGAAGATTTTTGATGATTATGAATGTTTTTGGTGTTTTTGGATTTATAAAGTGAAAGAAATACAAGATAGTAATTTTGAAATATTTTAAACAAATATATACAAGGATGAAATGACCAAATTTATGCATAGTAACGTTTAAGATGCAAAATATTCATGGGTTCTTTAAGTTCTTTACCATCTAAGGTAGATAATTTGTATGCTCTTGAATCAAATTTAGCAGTAATAATGTATGGTCCAAGCCAGTTGGGCTCAAATTTGCCTTTAAGGTCTTTAGTTGCATTTGTATTTTTTTTATTTTCTTTTAAAACAAGGTCACCGATCTCAAAGGATCGATGACGAACTTTCTTAGCATATGATCTTTTAAGCTTGTTTTGGTAGGCACGGAGATGCTCCAAAGCATTGATGCACTTTTCATCTAGGAGTTCTAGCTGATCGAGTCTACCAACACGATATTCATCTCCTACTTCGGTATCTTGAAGTAGCAGAGCCAAAGAAGGAACTTCCAATTCAAATGGAAAAACTGCTTCAGCACCGTAAACCAAAACAAATGGTGAAGTTCCAGTGGGGGTTCGAACACTAGTTCGATAGGCCCACAAGGCTGGATATAATTGAATGTGCCAGTCATGGCTAGTTTTATTGACCAATATTTTGAGAATTTTGATTAAGGTTTTGTTAGATGCTTCTGCTTGACCATTACCCTGAGGATAATAGGGAGTGGACCAGCGATGTTGAATCTTATATTTTTGGCATAATTTTTTAACATCTTTATTTTTGAAACAAGTTCCATTGTGAGAGATGAGATTTGCAGGAATTCCGAACCTACAAATGATTTGATTAAAAATAAATTTAGAGACTTGTGTGCCAGTGCAGGAAGCTAAAGGCATAGCTTTGACCCACTTCGTGAAATACTCAGTGGCGGTTATGATGAACTTGTGTCCATCAGATGACACAAGATTGATTTTGCCAATAATATCTAAACCCCATTTGGAAAAGGGCCAAGGAGATGAAATAGCCTGCAGCTCTTGTGCAAGCGCATGGACAAGGTCAGCATGTTTCTGGAACTTGTCACAATGGTGCACATACTCATGTGCATCCGTTTCCATGGTAGGCCAAAAGTATCCTATCCGAAGGAGCTTTTTAGCAATGACGCTACCACTAAAGTGTCCTCCACAAGATCCATCGTGGGCTTCACTCAAGGCTGATTTAGACTCTTCTAAATTTAAACATCTTAATAGGATACCTTCAAAATATCTCCTATATAAAGTATTGCCAATTATTACAAATCGACTTGCTTGTCGACGTAATAACCGACGCTGGTTTCTATTAGAATTGGCAGGGAAAGTCCCATTTTGGAGAAAATCAAATATGTCCGTATACCAAGGTTCAGGAGTAGTTTCATTGATTAGAAACACATCCAAAGGCTCTAAGCATGACTTATTTGAAGTGGGTTCCTGGAGTCGATGAATAATGATAGTGGCATATTCGTCATCTAACTCCAAGGGCAGGAGAGATGCAGCTGCGGCCATAGCATCAGCTGCACGGTTGCTAGTTCGAGGAATAGCTTCCAAGGTAACTTGATCAAATAGAGACATTAGTTGTAAAACATAGGCCTTATATGGGCACAGTTTATCATCTCTGGTCTGATAAACTTCATTAATTTGGTTTATAACCAGTTGAGAATCACCAAAAACTAAAAGATGTTTAATTTTTAGCGCCAAGGCAGCTCGTAATCCAAGGATTAGAGCTTCATACTCAACAATATTGTTGGTGCAAGCAAATGTCAATTTGAAGGACAAAGGAATAAGATGTTTTTGTGGGGATATTAAAATAATACCCGCACCAGCCCCACTCATGCATCGGGCTCCATCAAAGTATAAGGACCATTGTTCAATATGGTCTGCCTCTAATTGAAGGCATTCGTCAGGAAACTCAATGATGAGGGGATGAGTAGATTCTAAGGGTGCAGCAACTAATTGATCTGCTATGATTTGACCCTTAACAGACTTCTGTCCTATGAATGTGAGATCAAACTCGCTTAGAGCAAGAACCCACTTGGCTGTGCGACCCGATAAATAAGGTCGACTCATGAGATACCTCAAGGGATCGTATTTGGCAATGACATACGTTTTTTGACTAAGCATATAGTGTCATAATTTTTGCGTAGCAAACATGACGGCTAGACATAGTTTTTCTAATGCTATATAGCGGGTTTCATAACTGATGAAGGTTCGGCTAATATAATAATTAGCACGTTCTCTCTTTTCATCATCAAGTTGAGCTAACATAGCTCCTAAGGCAGAATCTAAAGCTGAAATATATAGGAGAAATGGGCGATCGGGTTTAGGTGGTGAAAGCACGGGTGGATTAAGGAGGTATTGTTTGAGAAGTTCAAAAGCTTCTCTACATTCGGTGTCCCAATTAAAAGGGACATCCTTCTTAAGGAGTTTAAGAAAGGGACCAGTTTTGTCCGCCGACTTATCGATGAAGCGACGGATAGCTTGAAGTTTACCTTGTAAACTTCATAACTCAGATATATTAGTAGGTGCGGGCATATCAGTGATGGCCGCAATCTTAAGAGGGTCGATTTCAATACCACGTAAAGAAACTTAAAGAAACTAAAACCCCTAATAGTTTACCGGACTTAACTCCGAATATACATTTTTCTGGATTTAATCGAATAAGATATTCTCGTAATCGATTAAAAACTTTTCTCAAATCATCTAAATGATTATCTTCAATAATAGAGTGAGCTATAATATCATCTACATAATCATGTAGGATATCATGCATCATATCATGAAAAATATAGGTCATAGCTCGTTGATAAGTTGCACCTACATTCTTTAAGCCAAATGGCATCACTTTCCAGCAAAAGGTACCCCAGGGGGTAATAAAGGTTGTTTTAGCCTGATCTTCAGGAGCTATCCTGATTTGATTATAGCCGAAGAATCCATCCATTAAGGACATCATCCCACTCCCGGTAGTAAAGTCAATGATTTGATCCATGTTTGGAAGAGGGAAGTCATCTTTAGGGCATGCGGCGTTAATATCTCTAAAATCTGTGCAAACCCTAACTTTGGTAGCTTCTTTCTTGGTGGTTGGAACTACATTTGAGATCCATTCAGCATAATCAATAGCTTGTATAAAGATAACATTCAGGAGTTTTTCTAACTCCCCTTTGACTAGCAAAGCCACTTTGGGATGCATTTTTCTAAGTTTTTGTTTAACGGGTTTAGCATCCGGATGGACCACTAGATGATGCATGACTACAGAAGGGTCTAGACCTGGCATATCTTCATATGTCCAAGCGAAGACATCTTCATACTCTTTAAGGAATGCAATGTATTGTTCTTGTTTTTCTTGACTTAATTCTGATCCAATATTGGTTATGTGAGGATTATCCTCAGTTCCAATATTAATTTTAATGATGTTTTCTACCTCCATGTGTAGATCTCTTTCAAAATTAGGTGGGGCGGGTGAAACACCCAATTCTTGTAATTCTTGTAAGGTTAATTTAGATAATTCATCTTGAGGATTAGTGGCCTCAAGTTGGGCTATAGTTGGTATAGAACCATCAAAATAAAATCCATTGTGTAACATCTCTTCAACGAAGACATCATGGAAGATATCTCCTTCCAACTCTTCATCGGGGTCAACAATCATTTCGGGGTAAGCTATGGATAGCATGTTGCATGAAAACGACTGATTTTTAAGAGGCAAATCAACATGCCTATCCAAATAATCTTGATAACATATGAGTTGATCATCATCTTCAAAAGGAAAGGGTTGACCCTTACTAGGAAATAGGCCCACACCACAGCGGGGAGGCCACGGTTCTACCTCGAAAGGTTCTTTCATGCCATTTTGGAAAGGTCCCAAGCCTTTCCCTTTATATCCCATTTTAAGCATCATGGGTTTAGCTTTAATATAATCATTGGTAAAATAACACCGAGCGTATCCCTCAGGATGAGTTTTGATATTCCGAGGGATTCTTCCCTAGTCATATCCTTTATAAATGAAGGCACAACTCCCGACTTGGTAAGTACTTCCCATAGGTTGTGGGAGGCCCAAAGTACGAGGAGATGGCGGTAAATTATTTAAAAGAATTGAATCTTGCATGAAAGCATTTGTTTTTTCTGATATTAAGGTTGTGGATAAATCTGGTAAAATTTCATCAGAAAGGGCATAAGATGTAGAAGGCTTATTACCTATATCTTGAGATGTGGAAGGTATGATTGATATTTTTGTAGGTTTTGAATTTATAGGGATAGAACTTGAAGGATTGGTTGTAGATTTAAGATCTTTTTGAGGTTCTAGAGTGATTTGTTTAGAGGGTTGTTGATCTATATAGGAGGATGAAATTAATGGAGGGGAAATAGGTGAAGTTATGGGTGTGTGTTTCACGAGTTTTAGATGAAAAATAAGAACTAGGATGTGTGGATGACAGAGCAGGGCAAAATTGCACTCCAACGGGTTCTGCCAAAGCACACATATCAAAGGGTCTAGGGTCACCATGGATAGTGACCAACTAATTTTTAAACTCAAATTTAACACATTGGTGTAAGGTTGATGGGACCGCTCGCATGGCATTGATCCAAGGGCGACCCAAAAGTATATTGTACGATGCTGGGCAATGTACAATAAACACGGTTGTTTCTAGGGTTCTAGGACCAACTTGCAATGGGAGGGTAATAACTCCACATGTTTCTTGTGTTTCGTCATTAAAAGCTTTGATAATCATATCAGTTTTCTTCATTTCATCACTTCTAAAGCCAAATCGTTGGTAGAAGTCAAAAGTGCAAATGTTTAGAGATGAGCCATTATCAATCAAGACTCGTTTGACAGCTACATCTCCAATTAAAGCAGTAATGTATAAGGGATTATCCTTATGTAAACTATGTTGTGGGATATCTTTGTCCCGAAAGTCAATACAATCAATCTCTCGAGTGATGATAGTATTGGCCATAGCTTCAGGTTGAATGTTTTGAGGTACCATCATTTGACTTAATGTAAGCATCAACTCATCCCTATGGGTGGGAGAGGATCTTAATAAATCTAAGAGGGAAATTCTGGCCGTAGTATTGGACAATTGCTCATTAATATTGTAAGGGGGTTTAGGTTGAACATTAGGAGCATGATTCCCTTTATTGGGGTTTTTCAAAATGAATGGAGCTGATCCATCATTCTGGTTTGGTTCTTGTTGAGAATTTTGAGCTTGTTGTCGGGTGACGACTCCGATGGTACCTACAATGTTATAATGAAGACGTTGAACTGGTCTCGGTTGAGCATTTATGGCTTGTTCATTAGAAAGGAATATACTAGAAGAAGGTCGAGTAGTAACTCGTCTAGGAAATGGTTCTTCTGGAACCATAGCATCTGTGATGGGTTGAATAGGATCTGATTCATTTTCAGAACTATTCGATTGATTTGAAGTAATGTCTAGTTCACTTTCACTATCTGATTCTATATCACTAGAATCAGAAGTTTGAAAATTATGTAAAGGCCTGGTCGTAACCAGGGATAAGGTTGTGTCAAATATTTGAGGATCCTGAACAGGTAATTGTTCGCTAATGGTTCCTACATATCGGGTAGGAGGGGGAACATTATGATGTTCGATTTGATTGGCTACCTCTTTACCATGTCTTGGTAAAGGGTGTTGAAATATGTCTAGAGTTTGATTGGCATTTTGATTTTGATTTTGGGGAACGGTCTTTTGAGTATTATTAGGAGGGTTTTGTTTAGGTTGGAAGGCTTGCACTTCCATTTCATTATTGTCAATCAAATCCTGTATTTTATGTTTCAACCTTTTACAAGCATTGGTAGAATGTCCAGGTCCTCTATGGAAATCACAGTGTAAGTCAGCTCTGTATCCGGGTATAGTTGGATCAGGTTCTCGGATAGCTGGTAATTGGATCAAACCTCTTTCGAGTAATTGAGGTAAAATAGTTGATAAGGGTTGGTTTAATCTAGTAAATTCTCGAGGAGGCTTGTCAGGAGGTTTCAATATAAATTTTTCTGTTGTCTTCGTTGCATTGATATTAGCAACATTTCTGTTGTCAGTGACTCCATCACCAACAACTTGTTTGTTTTTATATTGATTTTTGGATGTTTTCTCATCATCCTTCTTCCTAAGTTGGCCTCTCCTAATGAGGGCATCTTCTACTCTTCGAGCTAAATCTATAGCTTGATCGAAGGTAGTTAAGGTAGCAGTTGATAGCTCATAAGATATTTGTTCTTGTAAATTATTGATGAAAATGTCCAACATTTCCCTATAAGGTAGCACAAAGTGCAGTTTTCCTATCAATTGCCTCCATCTAGCTAAGAAATCGGCAAAACATTCATCTTTGTCTTGTTTTAAATTGTATAGGTCTTTAATAGTTACATGCCTCTCGATGTAGGCACTAAATTGATGGACAAATGATTCAGTTGTTTCTTCGAAGTTTCTCAAAGAATGAGTGGGCAATTGATAGTACCACTCTAATGCCATTCCACCTAAAATTTTTGGGAACATTTTTAATAATAGCAAGTCATCATGCGATATGTCATGACATGCTATCCTAAACATGCGAAGATGCTCTATGGGATCTTCGGTTCCTTTATATATAGGAAGGATAGGCATGGGAAAATGCTTAGGGTATGGTTGAGCTACAACTATGGGATCCAAAGGTTGACTACATATCTCTCGATAATTATACGAGGGATGGTAGGGATCTATCTGGTCCATACGCGAAGCTAACTGTTTCACCATGGCTTCCAGATTACTAGTTTGCCCCCCATATTGGTTTGGTAGGGCATTGACATGGGTTTTATGGGCATATGATGGAGGAACATGAAGATTAGATGCCATGTTACTATTGTGTAAATTATTGGTAGGAAAAGTATTATGAAGGAATTTTGAAGTTGTATTATGTTGTATTCCAGATTGTTGAAAATTGGTGTTTGGCTTCGTTTTAGGTTTTTGTTTACTTGAAGCATATTGCTCAATAGTTTGGCGGAATAAAGTAGTGAAGGAAGGTTTCTTTTGTGTGGGAATGATTTTAGGTTGAATAACAGGTTCCTTAGGAGGTTGGATAGCCTGTTGTTTTGACATGTTTTGAATCATAGTGACCATATCCATATTGGATGGTCCAGCCTTGTCACTTTCTTGATCAATGAAAGACAAAGGATTAGTGCGTATATCAAACGCATGTTCCAAGGCTACTTGAGTGTTACTAATTTGACCTTTATCAATACGAACTGCCATATTAAGATCATCAATGTTATCATTGAGAAATTTCTTGAAATGATCTATGTTGTCAAAAGCAATAGTTCCATCTGGAGCTACTCTAGGGGATGAGGATCCATCCTCTTTAACACTTCCTTCTTGTTCATTATCTTCACCTAGGTCATGTTCTGATTGATCTAGAGTTTGTCCTTCCGGAATTGGATCTCCAGGAAGGACATTTGGGTCTCTAGTTGTGTCTTGTACCCAATCTTCTTCTTCTCCTAAAGTTTCTTTACCATTCCTAAGTTTAGGCATGGTGCTAAATTTTGATTTCAGCAAATATATATATATATATATATATATATATATATATTTATATATATATATGCAACAAAATTAAGAGGTATATATTTACTATATACCTACTACAATATTTGAAATGAAATGTTTAAGTTTTTGCTATGTTTTTTAGTTTTTTAGTTTTTCTTTGTTTTTGAAATAATATTGTAAAGACAACAAATAACACAATAAATGCAAGAAATAAGACTGAAAGTAATAATCTAGTTTTCTATAAATAATTTATAGATATCATTAATAGGCTCGAGTTGTTCAGGAGTCATGAAGTGTTCTTCTTCAAATTGAAAGTTTTCTTTTAAAAATTTGATGAAAAGAGCTATAGTGATATTATCTGTCTCAGATGCTGGTTGATAGAAGTAAAGCTCGTGGCAATACTCTCGATATAACACAGCTCGCGAAACTCTATTCCATATTTCCCTATCTGTAAGAACAACCTCTTGGTCTTCTACACAACCTAGGAACTGGTGTACAATGGCTGCGTTCTCGAGGTATTCCTCGAAGGTGAACAATTCTGAAGATACTAAAGCTCTCCTATAAGCTAACCATCTATGGCAGGCTCTCTGAAGTTCATGATAAAAAACTAGTTGATGAGGATCCAGGATTCTATCTAGGACTAGCCTCTTGATTTGCTTAAGTTGTGTGGACCTAGATGAGATGAGACTAAGTCTTCTATCAAGTTCGTTCCACAAGAATTGATTTCTACTTGTTTCAGGCACATTAAGCATAGAGTTGATTTCTATTGCTGCCAATTGGTTTTCTACATTTATGGTAACTGCTAATATTTTCTTAGGAGCTACCATCTAAACATGATTTTAAACTTTAAATGTTCTAAAATGCATCTATGTTTTAGTTGTTCTATATATATTTTTTTGTTTTGTTTTTGTTTTTGTTTTCAAAAGGTTATGATGCATTCACGTCGGGTTCACCAAAATGTATCGCTCCAAATTTTTTGCATCCTTACCTTCAGGCTATAGGATCCATGCCCGGAAGGAGGATGGGAAAAGGATGTCGCGGTACCTCGGACTGAGAGGACTTTGCGAAGGTCCCGCCTCTCAAGGGAGGTGTATTTTGATGATTTTTTGATGGATGGTGGGTTCACCAGGAAACATTTAATGGCAGTTTCCACGCCTAGGTTTGGAATGTGTTTTTATGTGTTCGTTTTTAGTCTTAAGCATTCATATCCTAGGTTTGGCCAAATGAGTCTAAATTAATCTATATGAAAATGCAGATTTTAATGAATACAGAGAACAATTTTGAAGACAGAAAACAGAGAAATTATAGAAGATTAAGAAGAATACCTGATCCGGATGTCTGATGGAGATTCTGATGTTTGAAGCAGTCAGGATCATCTGGAATTCGACAGAATCATCTAAGATCAGACAAGATCGTCTGAGATCTGACGAATTCGTCAAACGAATTCGTTAGAGACCTACAAACAGAAGAACAGATGCAAAATACAGAGAATACTACTATTCTAGTAGAGGGAAACTATGCAAAATAACAGTGACAACACTGAACTAAAACTTAAAGACCGAAACATGTATGAATGATGCTGATTAAATCACAATTATGGATTAATTATGCCTTTGATCTAGATGGGTGAACTCCAAAATGCAATATAAGATAAAATATCAAATAAACTAGCTAATTTGCAGAATAAAATAATAGAGAAAAGGTGAAGAAATGCAAACTTATGGCACTGATTGCCTCAATGTGGACTACAGTCGAGATCATCTCGCATCAGTATGAAATCGTCTCTGATTCGACAGGATCACCTCCGATTTGAACAGGTTCGTCGGCGACGATGTATGCTTGCTCCGGCTGAAAAACAAGATGGTACCTGCAACAAAATTGATATAGGACTACTGCAAATGAAAATTTAGGATGATTTAACGTGCATGAAGTTAAGTTACAGAGAATTTCAGCCAGGGGTTGGGAAGGGAAGGTCCTAGGGACTAAATAGGCTTAGGGGAGTAGTTAGGAGGTTGGAGATCATCCCTATTTGGGAGATCTCCAACGGGGGAGGGTCTCTAACGGCACAGACACGCTTCTGCCCGGATTAGAGGCCCGTTGGAACAGAAGCTAATTGTGAAAAAATAGTTTTGCGACAAGATCGTCTGGACGTCCTAGCCCAGAAGAAATCGTCAAATCTGGGGCGATATCGTCTGATCGGCGACGATATCGTCAAACGGTCAAAACAACCTCTAAAAATGGCACGAAAAATGGGGAAACGGATTACCCGACGGTTAACGGGCGGTTTGGGAGGTTAAAATTTGAATTTAAATTATTTACTAAGGTGAATGTAATTATGACAATTTTATTGCACCAATTTTAGGGTGCTACAGGGGATAAGAAGGTTGATAAAGTTAAGAGAAAATATCTCCCATATAACTTTGCCGTCCTTGCCATCCAAAGCCACCATTTATGGAAAAGATCAAATTTGATCTTCTTCTAGGATAAACCCAGGAAATTCTGTAGGATATCAGGACAACATATTTTATGTTTGTAATTAGATTTTAGGCATCTATAAAAGATGGCTCCCATCTAGATTGAGATATATTAGATATTAGAAATATTAGATTAGAGATTAGACATATTAGAGATAATAGACCTCATGTAATTGCGGATCCGTAATGCACTTTCGATAGAATTGTAATTATGTTTTTGAAGCAATAAAAGTGCAGTTTTCATTTCATTTATTTTGTTATGTCTCAGTGTGAGTAATACTTAGAGAAGAAATTATACCTTCTTCTGGAAAGTATGTCGACCACTTTCAAATCTAGGAGAAGGACTAACAGACAGGTTTTCAGTCCTGATTTTATTGCAGCAGAATAAGTAGTGGAACTTGTCAATTTCAACATTTTGTGGTATTTGATTTCTATTTTAGTTTTTATCCATCTATTTCACATTTGTGATGTAATCAACAATAGATATAATCAGTTTCTTTATTTTTCAATAATTTTCCAATTCCCTGCAATTTACATTTCCAGCAATTTACAAGTTTTCTAGAATTTTCTGCATTCTTGTTTTTGCTGTCAAACATCGCATGTAAGATTGACGACCTTCTATTTCGAGTATTGACGAAGTTGATTACTTGTTTTATCTCATCATTGCAAAAGTAAATAGGTTTCTCATTTAGCAACTGTAATTAGGATTTTTCTTCTGCAAATCAATTAAGTCTCAATTTAGCAATTGTAATTAGGACTTTATTTCTGCAGACATCAATTAGTTTTTCATTCTTGCAAATAGATTAAAGTTAAAGTTATGCAATTTAGGGGTAGAAGTGACACAAAACCCCCACACAATCAATTCCACCAATAAGACCTGCTGCTTCCAAATGAACTGAACTACAACCCTGCTTGAGCTTTCTATCATAGATAGCCTTGGACACCACCTCGGATTGATAAGATCTTTGAGATTTAATGATGGTATAATGACTACGCATCATTTTGGCACCGTTGCCAGGGAACATAGTTTTGTTAGAAGGTGAAAAGCAGTCCAATAATTATTAAATATGCTAAGTTATGAATTTTAGAGTAAAATATGAATGTAATGACTGGTATAAGTAATTGTTATTGGTAAATTGTATTTCAGTCCATTTAGGAAATAAGTAAGAAACCACAACAAGGAAAATTTCACAAGAGGTTGAAATTATGTCAAATATGTCTAGATTTTTTATTTCCAAAAATGTTGGAATTTTCAAAGAATCCCAATCATCCACTTCCAGCATTGCAAGATCCTTTGAGAAATCATTACAAGGAGGAAAATTAAGTAGTTCAACACCATTTTCTCTTGACAAATCCATACAATCAAGAAAATTTGACAAGATTTATAATTGTTTTTGGGAACCTACAATGGAAGGCTCATAAGAGAATCAAGGTAGAGCCAATAATGTGCTCCACCCTAGTGCAACTAGTGCACCTGCCAGAACTTTTCAAAATCCCATCCAACTAGATCTTAATCAAAATGCTCCCATGAAGGTCATTTCACCTATAGTATTACCAAATTTCAAGGGAATTACATCCAAAGATCCTGATATGTTTTTGTTTGAGTTTAAAATTGTATGTCAAGCTCATGATTACACTAATGACAATCAAAAGCTCAAACTATTTCCTTCCACTCTTAAAGAGTTAGCTCTACGATGGTTTATCACCTTAGCACCTAACTCAATTAGAACTTGGGATGAGATGGAAAACATATTCTTGGAGAGATACCAATAATATTGTCAAGTCAAGAATCAAAATGTTGAAATTCTTACAATGAAACAAGAGGAAAATGAAATCTTAGAAGATTATATAGACATATTTTCTTTTGTTCATAAGAGATGTGGAAGTGTTGAACCTGAAATTTGCAAAGTCATATTCTTAAGGGGACTACAAGATGAATCTAGGGATGCATTGGATATCTTGGGAAGAGGAGATACAAATGCACTTAAATTTCAAGAAATTATTAAACTCTATAAAAATTACTCTCATTCAAGGCATAGAAAACACAGAATTGGTAATGAAAAACATGATTTGAAAGAATGCATGAAAGAGGCTGATATTTTAGTACATGATAGAAAATTAGATGAAAAAAATGAATCTACCTGAATCTTCACCATCTATTGTTCGGAATGTAAAAAGCAACACTCTCTTCATGACTCGTCCTTTGAACAAAATATTTATACCTGCTACATGTAGCATTTGTCAATTAGGATACCCCACAGATCAGTGTAGTTTATTGCCAGAACTTAAAAGTTTCTTTGAAAAATAGTCTCAACCTATGAAAAAAACCAATTTTGTAGGACAAGGACAAGGGAATAATTTTCATAAATTTCCATATCAGAATGCTTCTCAATTTCCTGCACATTGGGGAAATATCCTTGGTATATGCCATGGTCTGCTTCAGGTACACTTCAACAATGTTGGAGTCAACCACCATGGGCATACTCCCAAGCATGGTCTCAACATGGATGGATGCAACAACAATGGAATCAACAACATCTACCATGGTTGTAGCCAAAATTACGAGGGATATCAATGGGTACAACATCAAAATCAGTACAAAGGGCAGCAACATTGTCAAAAACAAAAATCAAATTTGTTGCCTAATCATATCCATAATTTCTATCATGGACAACAACAACAAAAATTAAAACAACCTCTATTTTCAACTCAACCTGTGGTCAGTCCAAATCATGTTAAACAGGTAACCCCTGTCTCTATGGTTGAACCAGAAAATACAACCCAAATAAATGTTAGTGACTGTGTTAAAACTCGAGTTGTGTTCGGGTGAACCACTGCTTGAACCTATTCCACTTATCAGTGTAGAAAGTGAAGTTAAAAAGAATGAACATGAAAACAAATCCACACTAAAACAACATCAAGAAGAACAAGATACCTCATCAAATAAAGTATCATATTTTGAACAGCCTGAGATATAAAAAATAACATCTTCACAATAAAATTTGATAAAGGAATTAGAAAATTTAACTGTTACAATCCCTTTACCTCAAGTTGTACCAATCATTAATAGGATTGTTCAAGAAATGTGTTTTATAAAACCAAGAAAAAAGAAGAAAGTATATCCTAAAACCATACAAAAAGGTGGAAAATTAGTTAACTTGCTTTCAGGTAAACTTATTACACCTAAGTATGATTGTACAGAAAGCCCATAATTTCTTAGAACACATAAGGAAAATGAAAAGAATACTTTAGTTTTGGCCTCCATTGTTGTAAATCAAAATGTAGAAGAGTTGGATTCCTCCAAAAAGTTTGTTTTTGCTGAAAATGTTCAAAATTCTCCAAGAACCAATTCAAATCAGCCTGGTACAAAACAAACTGAAATACAACCAAAACAACCTTTGAACAACAATAGTTGGTTGACTAAAAACCAGGGAGCAAATTTGTTTGATATATTGGTGCAACATCCTAATGCTTTACTAACATTTTATGCATCTTTAGCAGTTGGCATTGAGTTGTTGCAGGTACAAAAAAAACAAATTTTGCAGTTGAATGCATTTGATGAACTTTGGTTGAAAGCACTTCACCAATTAGATTTCACTCAACAAAAATAGAAAATGTGGCATGATGATCACATTAAGAGCAATAAGGATGAACCAGGGGAGTTTGAGAATGAAGTTGTTCAACTTTCTTTAGTTGATGATTTAAGGAGGATTTTAGTGGTGAATGGACATCTTTTACAGTTGTACCATAAACCACTAACAAAGGTGGAATTTGCTTGGTATTTCACACGGTTACATTTGAGAGAAGAGGCTTCTTCTTCTGATGAAGATTCCAAATGATCATATCTTTGAATCTTAAAAGAAAAAAAAAAAATTATTAGAAAAAAATAGAAAACAAAAAGATGAATAAATTCTGGCTGTGAATTCCTTCATGGGCATGATTTCAGGGAAGTCATGAATTCCTTCACGGGCACAATCAGAATCAAAAAGAAAAAGAAAAAAAAAAGAGAGAAAAGGAGAGGTTAAAGGAAAAAAAGAAGAAGAGAAAAATGAATAGCTCAGCAGTGAAAACCTTTTCTAAGGCGCTACTGAGTTGGTATGCATGAAAACCAGTTTTCTGGCATGCATAACCTTGAAAGTTCTGAGTCATCATTGTACAAATTCACCAATTGCACTTGTTTTTGAAGTGTTGCAGGAAGCCTCAATAGAATATCAACAAAAGCGGTTATCTTTCAAAATGTGCATTAACTTGTTTTAACCAGGTATATATGTTTCTTGCACTTTTCTCATTGTAAATATTTGATATATAGTATATGACAATTAACCATTAGTATAAAAGTGTTCATAAGAGTTGGCATAAACAAAACATGCTTGGAGAAAGAGAAAAATGTTGGTTTCTACTATGTCTTCAAAATGACTGTTGTATCTTCAAATAACCATGGTATCTTCAGAATGAAACTTTGTCTTCAGAATAAAGGTGTGTCTTTAGAATGAAGGTTTATCTTCGAAATGAAGGTGTGTCTTCGGAATGAAGGTTTGTCTTCAAAATGAAGGTTTGACTTTAGAATGAAGGTGTGTCTTTAGAATGAAGGTTTATCTTCGGAATGAGGTTATCTTCAAATTAAATGCCCAGCTTAGTCTTCAGAATGAAACATAATATTCAGAATGAAGATTTAACAGTCTATTTCCACGTGGCATCCAAGGAGGGAGAAAAAGACATAGTCAAGGAGGGAATGAAACATAATATTCGGAATGAAGATTTAACAAACATGCCACCACCATTCATTGATAATAACCACTCATGTGGGAAAATTTGCATGCAGAATGGACAAGCTAAAAATAGTAAAGAAAATTTGATGGCAAGGATGTCCAATGATTGATGGCCAGGTGTTTAGAGCACAGAATAAGGAAGTGTGCCATATTTTCTTTCTGAAGACATATTTGCTAATGATTACTAGAAAAAAAAAATTATTCTTTCTGAAGAAGAACAAGAGCAAACCCTGGAGCAACCAAAAATTAGTAACCTAATAGATGCTATAGATGTTATTGCAGAAGAAGAAACAATTGCTACAAAGGCTATTGCAGAAGAAGAAATAGCTACTACAGAGGCTGTTGCAGAAGAAGAAATAGGAACTACTGTAGAGGCTATTGCAAAAAAAAAAAAAAGAAACGCACCCAGAGACGAAGCAACAGAACCATCAAACTCACGGACTAAGAAAAGAGGGTCCTAAACGACGACAAAAAAATAAAATAGAAGAGGGTTCATTTTTCTAAAGATGTTATTTATCCGTCGAATATAAGAGTGAAGTTCACAGTGAAGAGCTTGAAGCTATCCCTACAGCCTCTGTTACCACAAGAAAATAGGGCAAGAAGAGAAAATATACATTAAGGACTAGGAGGTCTGCAAGACTCCAACAAAAAGAGCAAATTATTGAAGAGAAGACCAGACAGGATAGCCCTGATGTCATAGAAGTGCAACAAGCCACTGAGAATTTGGATGTAAGCATATATAATTTCATGGAACCTCCTGTACAGGAGTAGGGGTATGAAGTAGAGGATGAGATCGTTGTTGAGTAGCAAACTGCAGTTGATTTGTCAGTATTAGGTTCTGAGTCAAATGAAGAAGAGGAGTTGGACATCACAAAACAACTGAGAGCAGCCAAGAGTTTTATAAAAATACAAATGATATGGATTGAGGAAAGAAAATATGTTATTGAAAAACATGAAAATAAAATTAGAGAATTATAGCAGAAAGTGGAATTCTCAATCCAGAGAAATACCTTTATGCAACATTATTGGGTAGGTCTCAGATTTAGGCCTCCAACCATAATTACTCTAGTTTTCTCCTATTTTGAAGAGGATTCCCAACCATATGATCAGTTTGAATAATGACTCAAAAACCTTCATGAGAAATTACACAAGCACTAAATTGTTCTATGAAACATGGAATATGAGTATGGACATTTGTGACTCCATAACCCACTGCAATGCATGAGGGCATGCATTAATATAAGTTGGGGGGAATGATGAGGCCTAGATAAGCCTCATTTATAGCATGTTTTAAATAGTTAAAACTGCCTAAAACTCTTGTGAATTATCTTATGTGCTAGTTAAGTTGATTTAATATGCTCTGTATTAACTGTTTGCATGATTGCAGTGTTAAGGACATTATATTCTAATTTTTAACAGTTCTTGTATAGTTTTATGTTATATTTTCATGCTTAGGTTGATAGCAGCATTTCAGTAGTCTTATTTTGATGATCATTAAGCATTAGTTTCTCTAAATTTAGCAAATAGTACAAAGACTTATTACTGTGCAGCAGAAAACTAGTTTTTTTCATATAAATTCTAGCAAGCTGCCAATGAATGGCAAGGCATGGAATTCACATCCAAGGAAGAATGAAGACTATTGAAATTTGATCCTGAGGTCTAATACACCTAAGAAATGCAGCCAAAACCATTTGGAGTCAACATAGTTGGTCATTCTAAAGATCTTCGAAATGAACATAGTGTCTTCGGAATGAACACAGTGTCTTCGGAATGAACAGATATCTTCGAAATGAGAAAACACAGTGTCTTCAAAATGAGCAGATCTTCAGAATGAGAATTGTAGTATCTTAAGAATGAGTGGATCTTCAAAATGAGAATTGCAGTATCTTCGGAATGAGTGGATATTCGGAATGAGAATTGCAGTATCTTCGAAATGAGCCACTTATTTTCGAAATGAAAACAAAATGTACTTTTTGACTTGTTGACCGACTTTTAGCGATGGAAAAGGGGATAAGAAGGTTTGTAAAGTTAAGTGAAAATATATCCCATCTAACTTTGCCGTCCTTGTCGTCCAAAGCCACCATTTATGGAAAAGATCAAATTTGATCTTCTTCTAGGATAAACCCAAGAAATTCTATAGGATATTAGGACAACATATTTTATGTTTGTAATTAGATTTTAGGCATCTATAAAATATGGCTCCCATAAAAATTGAGATATATTAGATATTAGAAATATTAGATTAGATATTAGACATATTAGAGATAATAGACCTGTAACAGATTGCAGATTTGTAACAGATTTCAGCGGAATTGTAATTATGTTTCTGAAGCAATAAAAGTGTAATTTTCATTTCATTTATTTTGTTATGTCTTAGTGTGAGTAAGACTTAGAGAAGAAATTATACCTTCTTTTGGAAAGGAGGCCGGCCACTTTCAAATCTAGGAGAAGGACTAACAGATAGGTTTTCAGTCCTGATTTTGTTGCAGCAGAATAAGTAGTGGAACTTGTCAATTTCAGCATTTTGTGGTATTTGATTTCTGTTTTAGTTTTTATCCATCTATTTCACATTTGTGATGTAATCAGCAATAGATATAATCAGTTTCTTTATTTTTCAGTAATTTTTCCAATTCCCTGCAATTTACATTTCCAGCAATTTATAAGTTTTTTATAATTTCTTGCATTCTTGTTTTTCTTTGTCAAACACTGCATAAAAGATTGACGACCTTCTATTTCAGAGTATTGACAAAAGTTGATTACTTGTTTTATCTCATCATTGCAAAAGTAAATAGGTTTCTCATTTAGCAACTGTAATTAGGATTTTCCTTTTGCAAATCAATTAAGTCTCAATTTAGCAATTGTAATTAGGACTTTATTTCTATAGACATCAATTAGTTTTTCATTCTTGCAAATAGATTAAAGTTAAATTTATGCAATTTAGGGGTAGAAGTGACACAAAACCCCCACACAATCAATTCCATCAATAAGACCTGCTGCTTCCAAATGAACTAAACTACAACCCTGCTTGAGCTTTCTATCATAGATAGCCTTGGACACCACCATGGATTGATAAGATCTTTGAGATTTAATGATGGTATAACGACTATGCATCAAGGATTGGATCTAAGATCATTCGTTATTCTGAAACTTGTAACTTGAATACAATGAAATAACAAAAGAATAAGTAGCTTCTATAGGATCCACTAAGATTGGACATGTAATGATCAAGAGATAAAACTAAATATAGTAAATGCATATATGAAATAATGGAAGATCCATGCTAATATTATAAAATAGAGTGCTCAAAATTAATGATCTACTATTAAAATTAACATGTAAGTATGGATCTGAAGCAAAATGCAAGAAAAAATCATGAAATTAATCACATGATTAAGGCCATCTTTGGTCAAGATGATCTTGCCTATGAGACCAATATCAAGTGAGACAGTCTCTGCCACAAACCTGCAACCTTATAAAACTAGTTTGAAGCAAGGTTGAGGATAATCCAAAGGTGAGTTTTATCAACAAATTAGTGGTGATCTATCAATGAGCATGGTGATTTGATCAATATAAAATAATAAACATGATCATGCAAATATGAAGAGGATGACTTCAAGGTTTACATATCAATGAATTGACATTGATGGTAGCGAAGCATCTTGGTAGGTGAATTCAGCAACACTTCATTACTCTGGTCTAAAAATTGAGATCTCTAAACCAAGAGGGGATAATTCCATTTTATAGCCTTCTTTTCTAGGTATTAAAAGAGGCAATGAGGTAATCAGAGGTAACTTGATTGTCACTTTACAGGTGGTAGGGACAACTGTAGGTCACCAGGGGAAATTACGGGTCACAAGAGGTGGTGGGAAATCTACCATCATGCTAACAGGTAGTCCCACTACTTGACTATTCTTTTTGAAATTATGCAAGTGTGATCATATCACAAGGAGATGACCTTGACTCAAAGACCATATCAGGGAAGACGATCTTGCTTCCCATGAGGGAAGAGTACCCTTTTACTGGGGAAAGGCACTAAATAGCCTTGAGGTTGTCTTAAGTGGCTTATAACAGTTAGAAGGAGGTATTTTTATAGAGTCTCCTAGTGATTACATATTTTAGGTGTCTACATAAGGATCTATAACTACAATCCTATTCCAAAAAAATTAGAAATTCCTACAAATCTAGTTATGCACAAAACCAAACAAAAAGTATAGGATGGGTTTCCTAGAAAATAGGAGTTAAAATATCCTAAATTTTAGGGAACCATTTCTAAAACTAAGGGAGTTGTATAAATGGAATAACACAACAATCATAGTAGGGCAGAACCTATTAGCAGAAATAGTTACAGTAGGGTAGAATTTATTTGATAGCAACATGACAACTTATATAGTTAATAAGTAGTTAGGAATAAGTTGAGATAGCCCATACCTTCTATTTCTTAGCAACAACCAATAAAGTGTGTTTTTTATATCATATATATTAGCAACAAACATGATTTCATTTATAAAATTGACTATACAAAACCTTTATTTTACAGCTAATTTCTAAAATAGTTTTCAGAATTAGTATAGTTTGTTATACAACAAGGAGACTAGTGCATTATAAATAATAGAGTAAGCATTGTATTCAAGGTTATAGAGAATGTGAAGAAAAATCTTTATAAGTATTACATTCTAGTTTTTGTATGGATTGTCATGACTGTGCATTTCCAACAATGATAGAATTTGACTTTCTAAAGGAATAAAAGTTATTTTCTAGTTTATTTGATGTCTACAACTTTTGTATGATGGTGTGTAATTAATTTTAGTGCTTTAAAGTAAATTTAGGGACTATGAAGGAAGATATTTTATGTTATTGCAGGTTTAGAAAGGGCCCACTAAACTTGGACAGTCCATAAAACCTCTTTCTTGTTAGATTTAGGTTAATGTAGGTAGCTAATAAGCTAGTTTATTTTGAATGGATTATTTTCAATTAATAAGTAGGAGTTAATTTATTGTCCTTTAAACATTAATTAGGAGTAATATGGTTGTAGTCAACCTAGATAGTTGTTAAACTAGTTACAAGCTTGTGTAGTTTTAGGATTTTCTTTCAACACATGCTTTCATTTTCTAGTTTGTTTCAAGTTTTTCCTTGCTTTCCTAGGAAGGAATCACTTAGTGTATGCAAGAGAAGATATTGGATCATATAGATAAGTACCCATTTTAAATCAAAGCTGGTGTATAATTTAAGTGGTTAGCACAAAATCATCATTTTCTTGTGCCATTACCAAGGAAGGCTATGAAAAAATATTGTATTTTGTAAAAGCTAAGGACTTTCCATGTTGAAATACTTGGAGGTTGTTGAGGTGTGATTTTGTTCAATTACAAATATCACCCAACAATTAGGATCTTAATCCTCTCTTGCAAAGAAAATATGTTTCTCCAAGGTTATTTTACGTAACACATTATGAATTTATGTCAATTAAGTGCACAGAACATCTCAAGAATTAACAATCAACTATTAACAAGGGGCCTAGTATAATAAATATTTTGATCTTGAAATCATTACTTGCATTTTCATCAGTATAATTTACTTTCTCAAAATGAATAAACTTACCTTTTAAAGCTAATATTTGAGAATGCAAATCTATTTTAAAAGATGAACTTTGATTAAAAATGCTTTTAACCTTATATTAAACTTGCATGAATTTTTTAAAGCATTTTAATTCAAAACTTACATTTATTTCATAAATGAAGCTTAAAATCAGATCTAATAAATGATGAATAAAATAAAAACCCTAATTATAAAATGTGAAACACTTTATAATCCCTATGTTTGGGCTTTTAGAATATTCTAAGATTTATAATCCTTGCTTCTTTTCATAGAATATGAATAATTAATGTGTATGCATTCTAATTATAAAGTTTTGTACTTTATAATATAAAAATTAGAATTCATATAACCTTTTAAACCAAATATTTATTTATTCAAATATTTATTAATTCAAATATTTGAAATAAATAAATATAAATAATTAATATGTATGAATTCTAATTATAAAGTTTTGTACTTTATAATATGAAAATTAGAATTCACGTAATCTTCCTTAATGATGTTTATTTATTTTCAAATATTTATTAAACTAAATATTTGAAGTAAATAAATTTAATCCTTTCAATAGTTTACTTTGGATTTTATGATTTGAGATTGAAAATTTTAATAAATCAAACTTTCAGAAACATAAATAAATCTCAAATTATGGATTTTAAAATTTTATGATATTAAAATCAATAATCCATATAATCCTTCTTTGTCTCTAAAATTTATTTGTCAAATATTTATTAACTTAAATATTTGACCTAAATAAATTTTACAACCCTTTCTATAAATCTAAATCTTTGAAATTCAACTTAGGGTTTTAATAAAACAAATTCAATGAACTTTATAAACTTTATGAAATTTAAAATCAAAAGCTCATTGATTCCCTCCTCTGTGAAATTTATTCACCCGAAATATTTATAGAATTAAATATTTGAGTGATAAATTCAAACTTTAACCTAGTTGTAAAATTTAAATCTTTTATAAAATAAACTAGGTTTTATCTTAAATCTTAATGCCTCAAATAAATTAAAAAGGTCTTAGGGTAAAGAAAAAAATTTGAATAAAATGTTTGGACAAACTTGCTACAACACAAAAAAACACAACTTTGAAAACCAAACTCAGGTAGACCAGATTTTACACAATCCTACCACAAATTTGGTGCTATCTTCTATGAAAATTTTAATTAAAAAATTATATCAATCAACTTATAAATTAAAAACACCACAATAGTGTTTGCTTTTAATAAAAATTGAATTTGATACAAAATATTAGATCTTACAATGAATCCAACAAAGTCTCTGTATTCATGTGCAAATGTAGCTTCCTCTGCAACTTGGTCTTCTATTTGGCTCCTTTCAATCTTTCCTCTTTTTCTCCAACTTGTCCGACCCTTCTCTTTGGTTTCTAATTCTCCATTTATAACTTAAGAAATTTGTTCCTCTTGATTAGTTTGCTCCATTCCGTTAGTTTTAAAAACAAATTCTTGAAACCCTAATATCAATAAAGCCTTTTCAAAGGATTAATATTTCTCCTCATTGGCATTCAAAATTTAAAGTTAAGACATGCCCATGAAACCCACGAACACATCCTCTATTCAACATATTTTAATAATCCTACCAACAAAACAAATATTAATTAGAATATAAAACATTTATAAAATAACCTTTTTAAATATAATTAAATTACAAAGTTATAAAACTTTATAATTTAATTAATTTAAAACAAGTTTATAAAATAACAATTTTAAATATACTAAATTATAAAGTTATAAAAATTTATAATTTAATTAATTTAAAACAAGACATAACTAAACATAATATACGAACATGCAACCTATATGACCACCACTATAATAAACGAAAATATATTAAAATAACACCAAAAATATATACTAAATAACAAACATAAAATTTAAAGACAACATAAAACTAAAACAACATAACATAAAACAACTACAAAAAAAAACACACATTACTAGGTATACATGAGACTTAAAAATTTAACATAACACAAAACATCTTTACAAAACCTAACCTATCAATATTAATAACAAACAAAACAAAACACCCTTGACATAAACATAACATAACAACAATAATACAACTCAAAGACCATAATCAAAATGACCATACAAGCATAACTTCAGGATCTTTAGATCATGAGGTGAATTTTGACAATGGACCCTACTATAAGACCATTCGAAGGAAGATAAGCATTCTTGATATTTCAATGATGACAATGGTGAACAATAAGCTCAAGCAACAATTTGAAAAAAGCTTTCAAATTTCAAGTAGGTCCCCAAATTTTGGGGTCATTGTGAAGGAGTCACAACAGAGGGGTTGTTTTATCTTATCCAAAGCAACACGAAAGTCTCAAGTAGATAAAGGCATATAAAGTCAGGTTCTATAATAATTTCACTGTTGTAAATTTCATTGCCTTTAAGAGTAAGTTTCATTCCTGTATTGCTTTAATATTGCAATTTTTTGTGTTTTGTCCTTGTTTTTGCTTTTAAAACATTTGTTTTCAGGGAGGAGAATGAATGAATGAATCATACACAAGATGAACATGGAAGATTCCTCTATCAAAAAATCCCAAAAAAATATGTTAGGAACTAAGTAGCAAGAAGAGGCTTCACAAATCCAGTAGACTATCATTTTCTCTACAATTGAGCAATAATCCTCAGGTGGTGAAGATCAACTCTAATTTATCTAGGAAAGAGCTCATGTGATTATTGAATAAATAACTCATACACTTGAAAAATGAGGACAAGTTGAGATTCCTAAGGCTATAAATGAAGGAAGTAAAGGGCAAGAAGAACAAAGTGAATCATCTAGTTCTAGTCCTTGTACTACTCCAAGAAGACCTCACACTCAATGATTATGGACTCTGTGGGATTTCCACATGGTTGAAGAAGAACCAAGATAGCCATGAAGCACTTTCAAGTTCCCTATATGCCTTCCAAGGGTAGAGGCTAATAATAATGATGGGCATATGAAGAATATCTCTCCATCAACCATACCCACTTTTAGAGGACTAGCCACTGAAGATCTTGACACTTTTCTTTTTGAGTTTGAAGTGCTTTGTCACACCTATGATTACACCACTGATGCACAAAAGTTAAAATTATTTCTAACCACTTTAAAATATGGTGCATTACATTGGTTCATGGGTTTGGGTGAAAATTTTGTCACTACTTGGGAAAGTGATGATGGAATGAAGGCAATTTTCTTGGAGAAATACCAAGATTATTATCGTGTGAGAGACCGAAAGAGTGAAATTTTTAAGATGACTCAAAAATAAGGTGAAGGACTTGAATATTACATTAAGATATTTCAATTTGTAATGAAGAGAGGTAACATTGAGTTGGATGATGATTTGTTGAGAACTATCTTTCTAAAAGGATTAAGAGAAGAGACCATTGATATCCTCAATCTAATGGGAGGAGGGAATATTTATAATCTTCCTTTCCACAAAATTCTAGAGTTATGTAACAATTACTCTCACACAAGTCCATATTTGCACAATAACAAGCCAACTAGAACCACTAGAGGAGTTACAAGAGTTGAACTCAGTAATATGTTGGAAGATTCAAAAACAAATTTGTTGGGCACTTTTACCTCTTCCATGGATTTACTACAAAACAAAAATGAGATAGAGGTTATCTATTGTCCTCATTGCAAGAATAAGAAAGCCTTACGTGATTGTCATTTGAATAAAACTATTATTTACAATATTTGTGATCAACAACATTCCATGAAGGATTGTCAACATTTCCCTAGAGTAAAGACAACGTTAAAGGAACCAAATTTTCAAGAAAAAAAGATGTTTTCTTTGTTGCACAAAGGAGGCCATTCCAAGGAGACAATCAAGGATGATATTTAGGTATACCTAATCCCTATGCTCATTCTAATTTTCCTTACTATAATTAAAATTGGTCAAATCCATAATGGTTCAATGGTCTCAATGGTCTAATAATGTTCCACCTTAGCCACAACCAGATTGGTCCAATCAATATTAGCCACAACAGGGTTAAAAATTCTAGAAATGATCATATCCATAATAATATCAGCCCAATCCACCAAAATTTTTAGGATAAGTTGCTCAAAAATATCAACAAAAACAATTTTTGCCTCCTCAACAAGGAAATAATAGTCATGCACCACCCAAACAACCTCCTCTTCTTCCTCAACCTGTTGGACATTTTGAGCTCATTTAGTTGTCATTAATGTCAAGGTGAAAAGTCATTATTGATTCCAAAGTAAACATATGAAGATGCCATTAATACCATGGAGCACACTATCAATAACAACAGGAACAATGCAACGAGTTGAATAAAAATTTGGCAAAATAATGTTTTATGAGGATTTATGGTAAACTCATGGTGGAAGATTAAATGGTTTTATTAAAATACTTATGAGGATATAAAAATATCCTCACACATTGATATGGAAGTTAATATTTTAAAAGACCCACGATGGCAGAATACTTTACAAATTAAAGGTTTAAGTTTAAACCCAAGGAAGGCTTTAATCTCCTTAAAGTTAAAGTTTATAAATATAATTTATAAAATTTAAATTCCTTAGAATTTAAATAATTTATAAATTATAAATGTTGGAAAGCACCGATGTCATCAAATAAGTGGGAGCACCAATGTCTAAGCAACAAAGGGAATTCATGTATAAATTAATGTCAAAGAGGCATTCAAATTTTACCCCTCGACATTTTAATCTATGTGACAAAGTTGGAAACGCTTTCGTGCAATCTTTGATCGTTGAGGAAGAATACAAGGGATTCACTTGTATTTAGTGCCAGGTGAAAGACATAAGGGGAAGATCATATTGGTTGATTCACAAAGGACACTGTGGTCCATTGGTAGTGCACATTTTGTGAAGGCATTGGGAGTTGAGGAGCTCACAATTGATTCACGTGAGTGGTGTGTGTCTTGAGTGCCAAGAGAAGTCTTTTGCACATGCTCGTTTTGAGAACCAACCTAGGATAAAGGGGACAAAGAGAATACAAGCTCTCAAACATGCATCTAGCATACACAATAGTCAAATCCATGGCTAGAGCTTAAGAACACAAGCTTATACTGAGAGGGGGGTGAACAATATAAGACCACTTTTTATTTTTCTTCTCAAATCATTATTATGCAGTGTATAGATAGTAGTATCAATAGCAGTTATCAAAGCAATGCATAAAAAACCACACACAATAGAGACATAGATTTAATGTGGTTCACCCAATGTGGGCTACCTCCATAGAGAAAATATTTCTTCTAAATATTTCTCAAATGGTCTCTTGGGAATCCTTCCCAAATTAAAATGTTTATGGATCTTGGTAGGAGATGTCGATCCCCTAATATCAAGTTCATGGATCTCTTCCATAGGATAACTCGTTCCCCTTATGCTCTAGCTAGTGATCTTCTAGAAGAATCTGTCTCTATACTACACTGACTGGTGGATCTCTTTCCACTTGAAGACTTCTCACTCAGATCTTATCTTCAATTGTCTTGGTTGATAGATCTCTATCCATTGAGAGTCTATCCTCTATACTTTTTCACCTCCAAAGCTCTGTCTCAATACTATACCAAACACAATTCAGTCGGTCTAGCACAGTTCTGCTCAATCTCTTACACTAAACACAATACAGTTGGTCTAGTATAATTTTGCTCAATAGGTTCTCTCAGAATCTACTCACATCTGCTCAATACGTTCACACAAAACCTGTCTAAATCTGCTCAACAAACCCTCTCTAGGACTTGCTCAAATCTGCTCAATAAGTCCTCTCTTGGACTTGCTCAAATATGCTCAATAAGTCCTCTCTTGGACTTGCTCAAATCTGCTCAATAAGTCCTCTCTTGTACTTTCTCAAATCTTCTCAATAAGTCCTCTCTTAGACTTGCTCAAATCTGCTCAAGCACGCTTTCATAAAATCTTAACTCAAAACAGTCCACAAGCCTTCTCAAGTACTTGTCTCAAATCTGCTTAACAAGCTTACATAGAACTTGTTCAATCTCATAGAATCATAAAGAGAATTGTTAGAGACTCAATATATTCTAATATCAAAGTACAATCAATATCTCAACTCAATATCATAGAAGAATAAAGAGAATTTTTAGACTCTATATGTTCTATACTCAAATCTCAATCTCAAATTAATAGAAGCATATAGAGAATTGTTAGAGACTCAATATGTCCTATTCTTAAATCTCAATATCAACTCAAATAAATCTCATTGAAGCATAAAGATAATTTTTAGAGACTCTATATGTTCTATACTCAAATCCCAATCTCAACTCAATAGAAGCATAAAGAGAATTGTTAGAGAATCAATATGTCCTCTTCTTCAATATCAATCTCAACTTAAATCAGAATATAGAATAGTTTGTTTTATGGAACTTGAACAACCATTTCAAACATCCACTTGACTAGGCTTAACCAACTCAACTCAACCAATCACATCAAGGAACAACCCTTTCTCACAAACCCTAGTCCAAGCATGTATTAACCAACTCAAAATATTTCCAACAATGCTCAATCACAAGTTTCACATAACAAAGATACTCATGTTCTTTTCTAACTCAGGTTCAAGTTCATTTCATCATTAATGGTCTTCAACAACAATGCTCATAAAACAAGGTTTAAATATAACTCACAAACCAGAAAACCTTGAAGCATTCAACCAATCATTTTCACAAAGGAAACCATAATCAATCCTTTTATCTCCAATGATATTTCAGAAATCAACCACCATAAACAATCAATAGGAGAATGTGCCCATACCTTTTTGATGCCAATAAGTTATCCACAAATTTTGCCACACTTAATCACAACTTTCCTTTTCAATATTAATAAGGGTTAGTGGTCTTTAAATAATCACAATAAAAGCATAACTTAATTTACACCCTTTTTACTCCAACTTCATAAACACATCCACCAAAGTATATTTTAATAAAAACCCTTATTAAAAATAACCCAAAATAAATCTCTCAAAATCACTTTAACAAAAACTCCTTATTTCTCATAAAATCAAGTCTCCATTTCCATAAAAATAAAACATAAATCAAATATGCTTTTGCAATAATAATCACAGCCCTAATGATAAAATTTAATTCCCATTAAATACCTTATAACTCCAAACTTTAAGGCTAATAAAAATTATTAAATGCAAAAACATAAATACCTCTGAAGGGGATTTGAACCCTTGCCCACCACACACCACGAGCATCTTAGCCATGGCTAAGATTCCAACCAAGCCAAAGCACTCGTTGGAAAAGCAAAGGCCAAAAGGGCCTTTAATTTTCCTCCGCTTGCCGCAAAGGACAAAGTGCCAAAGTGCTTCCCACACATTGTCATCAAGGGGATTTGATCCTTGATATTTGTGTTGCCCATAGTCTTAGCAAAATTGATACGCCAATGCACCATGCCTCATACCACGTTTGAGATTTCCAAATCGCTGCGCTTTCTTCGTTGCTTCCTTTTCAACAATTCGCACGAGCTCTTTCGAATTCCAAGGCAATTAACACATGAGAGCAAGGATAATATTTGGTTTAATTACCACCCCTTTATATAGTGTTTAATAAAACTTTGAATACATCGTCAGAAAACTTTTCATTTAAATTTGAATTTAAATTTTAAATAATTAAAATTTAAACCAAACATTTAAACTCAAATAACTCCATCACTAGGATACCTTTTTCGATGAAACGAAAGCCCAACGTGGGTTTTAAGAAAAACCCAGATTAAATCTACTATCCATGGTTTTAAATAAAACATTTTATTTTCCCTACCTTGGTTTTCACAAAAATCCTTCATAGATCCTTTTGACATTTATTGCTCTATTGACATCAATGACAACATTTCATCTTAGGGACTCAAAATGTCCAACAATCTCCCCATTTGTCATTGATGGCAACCCAAATCTCCTCATATCTAAAAGCTCTCCCTATAATACAAAAATCTCTCCCCCTTTGACATCAATGGCAAAAGGTCACCTTTGGGGATCGAGGCTAAGAAATAAGCCTCTTAGCTTAGCCCCTCCCCCACCTCCACATGAGGTGGTTAATTTTGGGGTGGGAGTTATCTGCCTTTGTCTTTTACTTTTTTTTTTTCTGAATTATCTCACTGTTTCTTTCCAAGTCATCATCCCTGTTCCTGTTCCTATTATTTTTCTCATCCATGTTCCTATTCTTGTACCTGTTCTTTTTCTCGTTCTTGTTTTCATACATGTTCCTGTTCTTGTACCTATTCTTGTTCTCATTATTTTTTAGCCTCTTTTCTTTTTTGAGTCTTTGTTCATGTTCATATTCTTGTTTCTATTCATGTTCCTATTCCTGTTCATATTCCTATTCCTATTCATGTTCATATTCTTATTCCTATTCATGTTCATATTCCTGTTCATGTTCATACCTATTTTTGGAATATTTTCTCTACACCATCTTGCTATGTGACCATCATTATTGCACTTATAACACTTAATGTTATTATTCCTTGGATGTGCAATAGTCTTAGGGTTTCTCCTGGTGAAGCCATATCCTCTTCTATCATGAATCCTGCAATTTATTGCCTTATGACCAAAATCATTACATGAATAAAAATATCCTTGGAAAATTTGTTCTCTTCCATATACCTATATTTCATGTGTCCTGCACTGTGAAGCCATGTTCCAAAACCTATGACATGAGAAGCATCTCCCATTGAAGCTTCCTTGCCTAGACCTCATTGGTCTCCTATTCTGATTGTTGTTCCATCTGTATCTTCTTTGCCCATTTTCCCTGTTGGACTCATTGCAATCTGACTCATCCTTAGAAGTTTCACTTTCACTTACATCTAAGAATCCCTCTTCTGAAGTATCTTCTTCTGATGTTGTTTCTTCTTCTTCAAGACTTGAAGTAGACTTTGTCTTTTCCTATTTCTTTCCAAAACCTAGACCTGTTGAACATGATGTTATTTGTTGTCTTTTATTGTTTCTTTCCAAAACCTAGACCTAGACTTGAAACTCTTCATCTTGATATTGGATTCCTGTAAATATTTCTTTAGAGTAACCACTTCTTGTGTTAACTTCTCACATTCCAAGATTTTTGCTTCTAACTTTTCTCTGAACTTACTTTCCTTGGCATTTGACTTATATAAGTCCTCTATGAGCAATAATATTTCTTCATCACATTCTTGAAACTGACTTTCAAGCTTAGAGTGTTGCTTTCTTACATTATTCACTGTGTCAAGAGCATAGATAAGTTCACCTTTGAGATCATAACCATTCTCTATTGTGTAATCCTCTATTTTTTACATTTGTCCATACTATTTCTTTCTTTTGACTTTCTTTCTATGGGATCACTCAATTCTTCATCTTATAAAGCCATTAGAAGATTATCATATATTCTATCAAGTCCATATTCAAAATCATCATCACTGAAACTATAACCATCTCTTGTGTAATCATCTTCAAGGTGTCCAAATTTACCACATCTAAAACACTTGAGAATAACTGGAGTCTTTTTCTTAACTTGATATTTTTCGTTAACCATGAACAAGACTTCATCTCTATCATTATCTGAAAATCTAGCATCACTATCAATTTCGTACTTACTTGGATTATTCGCATAGTAGCTTCTCTTTTGCCTTTGGAAGGACTTCTTCCCTTGCCTGTTTTATCCATCCATGTTTTTCTTTGGGTACCTATAATTTTCAGATTTCCTGTAACTGTGATCCTATTTTTCTTCATCATTGTTGATATTTGGCTCTTTGCATTCTGTTGCAAAATGTCCAAACTTACCAAAATTAAAGCATTTGATAGATCTCATATCTATTGGTCTTTTGAACCCTTTATCTCTTCTACCATAGTTAGCTTCTTCATCACTAGAAGATTCATTGCTTGATTCTATTTTCTTAACCTTTTTCTTACTGTCCACTTTGAATGTAGCTTCCTTTGGAGGAATATGATCTTTTGTTCTTATCTCAAAAGTTGTAAGCATACCAAGAAAAGCATTTCTTGTTATATTATCACTATCAATTGATGTTTCTATGGTAGAAAATTTTTCACTATACCTTTTTGGAAGAGTCCTTAAGATCTTGTTACAAGAGTCAAATTCATCAACCTTCATTCCAAGATGTTAGGATCTTGCTATAAAATAAACTCAAATAACACACTCTCACACAATTTCTTGGAAATAAACTCATATAAACATCATATTAATATTCAAAACAAATTACACATTATAACAATTTGCATAAAGGAACAATCTCACAATAAGATAGAATCACAGGCCTCTTCGAGGGGGCAACCTCCTTCAACACTTCATTAATTTGCAAAATATGAATACATTGGTGCCTTATCGGGTATTTAAAGAGTTCCCTTCCATGGTTGGCTTACATGCAAAATGCCACCTGGATTACATGCATAATTCCACCCAAATTACATGCATAGTGCCACTCGAATTACATGCACAATGCCACTCGAATTACATGCACAAGGCCACCTTACATAACCTATCTACCATGTGTTACATAAAAAGGGTGCCATTTGTCATAGGCACTATATAAGCTAAAACTTAGAACATTACAAAATATTAATCATGGGTACTACCCACATTATTTAGGAATTATTACATCATAGAAGTTATTAAATTAAGGGTTAGGATGGGATCCTAACATGTCCTTCCCCTTGAAGAAGCTTTGTCCTCAAAGATGAAATGAGGAAATTGGTGCTAGAGTTGGTGGAGAGATTCCCATGTAGCATCTTCAGGTTGAAGCCCACACCACTAAACTAGGATCTCTGTAATTGTACGGTTGCAAATAGTGCAAGTCCATTGATCCAACAACTACTCAGGTTCAAGTAATATGGAGCCTTCTTCATCCAATTCAGGAAGTGTGGATTGAACCTGTACCTGTGTGCCCATAAATTTCTTGAGAGTGAAAACATGAAAAACTAGATGAAGCTTGGAAGTAGGTGGGAGCGCCAATTTGTAAGCTGTGGGGCCAACCCTTTGTAGAACCTGGTAAGGGCCATAGAATTTTGTAGCAAGCTTCTAGCACCTACGAAGTTGTAGGGATGATTGTTTGTATGACTGCAAGCAAAGGAAGACCATATCACCTACATCAAAACTATGCTCATAATGATGTTGATCAGCCTGTTGGCGCATCCGATTCTGGGCCATGTTCAAATTCTACTTAAGTTGGCGAAGGACCTCGGTGTGTTGAATCAGAGTGTTGTCGACGGCTTGGACCTTAGAGCTGCCAGGAATGTAAGAGGAAGGCATAGGTGGAAGGCGCCCATAGACTGCTTCAAATGGTGTAAGTTTGGTTGTGGTATGATAGGAAGTGTTGTACCACCATTCGGCCAAGGATAGCCATTTGGCCCATTGAGTGGGATGATCTAAGACAAAGCAACGAAGGTAGGTTTCCAAGCATTTATTAACAACTTCTATTTGACCATCCGTTTGTGGATGGTAGGCTAAACTCATTTTGAGCTGAGTCCCCTACAACTTAAACAACTCTTGCCAAAAATGACTAGTGAAGGTGGGATCACAATCAGATACAATGGAGGTGGGCATGCCATGAAGGCGAAATATAGAGTCAAGGAAAAGTTGTGCAACAATGGATGCTATATAAGGATGGGCAAGGGCACAAAAGTGAGCATATTTTGAAAGGCGGTCCACTACCATGAAAATAATTGACATACCTCCAGATTTAGGGAGCCCTTCTATAAAGTCCATGGAAATTTCGGTCCAAACTTGATCCGGGATAGGCAATGGCTGAAGAGTTCCTAAAGAGTGCACTATTTCACCTTTCATACTTTGACATGAGTCACAGGCAACAACAAAAGAGCAGATGTCCCTTTTCATACCTTTCCAAAGGAAGGTGCGCTTGAGTCGCTCATATGTTTTAAGGAACCCTGAATGGCCTGCAGAGGGAGTGGCATGCAATTCCTTCATGAAGAGCTCTCGAAGTGGGGAATTATGAGGTAGAACCAAGCATTGATGGTAGCATAGATCATGTCCATTCCAATTATATCCTGGTGCAGAATCTGGATCATCCATTAGTGAGGCTATCAAAGCTTGCAAATCTGCATCCTGACAAGCTTCTTGATGCAAGGAATCAATCCATTGGGGAAGTGGTGCTGAGATGGCACACAACATACTTACGGTCTCCATTTGGAAAGAAAGAGCATCAGCCACAATATTATCCTTTCCATTTTTGTAGGTGATATCATAATCATAGCCCATGAGTTTAGACACCCAATTTTTTTGGTCAGGCATGGCAACTCTTTGTTCCAAAAAATATTTGAGACTTTGATGGTCGGTTTTGATGGAGAAGTGAAGCCTAATGAGGTAAGGTTGCCAATGTGTGACTGCATGCAATATGGCTAACATTTCCTTAGCATATGTGGATTTCCCCATATTACAATCAAAGAGTGCCTTGCTAGTAAAAGCCATAGGTCATCCTTCTTGCATCAATACTGCCCCAATACCATGACTAGAATCATCACTTTCAATGACAAATGGTTTAGAGAAATCTGGCATGGCTAAGACAGGAGTGGTGGTCATAGCATGCTTGAGTTCAATGAAGGCTTGTTCAGCAGGCCCTGTCCAAGTGAAGGAATCTTTTTTCAACATGGAGGTGAGGGGGGCAGGTATCTTCCCATAATTGTAGACAAATTTGCAATAATAGCCTGTAAGCCCTAAAAATCCTTGAAGTCCCTTAAGGGTGTGAGGTTTCAACCACTCTTGAACTACTTGGATCTTCTTAGGGTCAACCTTGATGCCATCCTATGAGACAATCTGTCCTAGATCCTCTACTTAAATAAGTCCAAAGTAACACTTGGACCTTTTGGCAAAAACGTTATGGGTGACCAACAACTATAAAGTTTGATCCACATGATTGAGGTGCTCTTCCCATGTGCGATTGTAAATCAAGATGTCATCAAAGAACACAAGGATGAACTTCCACAGAAAGGGTCGAAATATGTTGTTCATAAGACTTTGGAATGTAGAAGGAGCATTTGTGAGACCAAATGACATTACCAAGAATTCATAATGACCTTCATGAGTGTGAAAGGCAGTTTTGGGGATGTCCTCATCCTTGAGCCAGATCTAATGGTAGCCAGAGTGGAGATCAAGCTTGGTGAAATACATGGTCCTATGTAGTTCATCGAGTAGTTCATCAACCACTAGAATAGGAAATTTATCCTTGACGGTAGTCTTGTTGAGTTCTCGATAGTCAATATATAGGTGCCATGAGCCATATTTATTGGGAACAAGTAGGATAGGCAAGGAGTAGGGGCTAGTACTAGACCGAATGACACCAGCCTTGAGTAATTCATGTACCAATTTTTCCAGTTCTAATTTCATGGCATGAGGGTACCTGTATGGCATGATATTTGGTGGTGCACTACTCAGGAGCAAGGGGATAGCATGTTCATGAGAATGACGTGGTGGTAGTGTAGTTTGTTCTACAAATATAGCATCATGTTTGTGTAGAACCAGTTGCAGATCTGATGGAATTTTGACCATTAGTGAAGTGGTTGGTTGGATGGAGAAGAGTTGTGTAATGACCCCACGTTTTGATTTCTTTAGCACTTTCTCCATACAATTGGAACTAATGAGGTGAGGTGTTCCTGTAGGAGAGCCCTTGAGTAAGTGTGTTTGTCCATTTTGGTAGAATTGCATCCAAAGTTCTACAAAGTTCCAACTGATAGTGCCCAACGTACTCAACCATTGAGATCCCAAAACCATATCACATCCTCCCAAATGGAGGGTAAACATGTCCTGCTTGAGTTCATAGTCCCCTATCCTGATCTTGAAATTGGGGCATTTTATTATACAAGGTAATGTTCCCCCATTGGCTACAATGATTTCGAATGAATTACAAGTGTGGATATAGCAATTTGTCTGCTTAGCAACTCTAGGATCAATGAAGTTGTGTGTGCTACCTGAATCAATAAGGATGGTAAGACATTGGCCCTTGAAAAATCCCACAACTTTCATGGTTGGTGGAGTGGTAATGCCTACAAGAGCATGAACTGAAATCTCTGCCTCAAACCCCTGTGTATCTTCTTCCTATGGAGAAGGTGTTTCAGGGGGGTCCTCATCCTCATCACTCTGGTCAGTGTTAGTAGGTTCCCCAACATCTATCAATAATAGTTTTTGTTTGCACACTTATGTCCTTTAAAAAACTTTTCATCATAATTATAACATAAGCCTTGGGCACGACGTGCATCCATCTCCTCTGTAGTCAGTCACTTGGGTGTAGTAGGTTTACTATCCACTAAATTTTGGGCATGAAAAGGAAATGAAGGTTGGTTTGGAGAAAACCATGGGGGGCACCTTTGGTTTGAGAGTTTATATTCTGCCAAACATGCCAAACTGATAGCTTCCATCATGGAATATGGTTTCAACATCTTTACTTCAGCTTGGAGATCCCCTTTTAACCCACTGATAAAACAACTTGTGAAGAACCCCTCCGTCAATCCTCTTGTCTTATTGGCCAATTTTTCAAATTGAGTTTGGTAATCACGGACTGAGGATGTTTGTTGTAGTTTGTTCAAGGCCCCTGTGAAGTCCTCATACTCACTAGGCCCAAAGCGGGTCAGAAGTTGGGACTCAAATTCATCCCAAGAGAGATTTGGGTTGGAATTACATAACCACTGGAACCAGTGTAGAGCCTCAGATTCCAAATTGAAGGAAGCCATCTTAACTCGATGATATATGGGAACATTATGAAGTCTAAAGAATTGATCAACCCTACATAACCACCCATCAACATCCTTCCCATTAAATCGAGGGAAGTCCAATTTTGGCATTTTAAAGGATGGGTCATAGTCATTCCTTGCAGAGTTTTCAGCCTGGTGTTCTGTTTTGAGTGGTCCCTTATGTAACTTGCTACCCATAGTTATCAGTGTTTCTTCTAAGAGGGCGCTAGTGGCTTTATGATCTAGACGAAGATCTTGGACCTCTTCCCTTATGGAGAAAATTGCCAAGTTTAAATTCTCAATGGCTTTGGTTAAGAAGTCCATATGTTCTAGCTCTTTTTGATGGCGACGGGTACCCTGGGCCATTTTAGAACCTTTTGTGACCAATTACTAAAATTATAATTGGGTTTTAGGACTTACTATTTTTAGTAAGTGTCCAAAAAAGTGCTTGGGTGCTATATATCAAAATGATCAGGTTGAAGAGGTGGTCACAATGAGCTATATCCCACAACATTAATTTTGGGCACCCCAAACTTTTTTTTTTTTAATCTCCTGTTTTGTCGAGTCTAACGATGTTTACAGTTTTTGATTTTGAGCTACAGTGCAAAACTTGGGTACTAGAACACTATCTATAATTGGTCTCTGGTCACTCGCTCACTATTTTTCTCATCCTGGATAGTCTCTCTGACACTGCTTAACTCACTAGTCTGAAGATGCTCTGTATTCTATAGGTTATTATTATGATAGTTTTGTTATGACACTAAAAACTGCAGTCTCTGACCTGACTGATATCACTGTTACTACCACTGTAAATTTGACTGTTATTCTCCAGAATGTCAACTTAACTATCACCCTAATATTTTATCCCAAATTCCATGCAATGTATGTTATTTTTTTAGTAGAGTATTCCTTTCTTATGTGCTCACTTTTGGGAATTTGGAATGCAGGACTACAATAGGGAGTTTTGATTGTGATTTTATTGCAGGTTGAAGTTTTAACAGAACTAGGGTGTGCTAAGTAAAAGAGTATGTAACACCTATAGGCCCTCTGATATACCACAATGACGAACAATAGTGCTCGGACCAATAATTCAGGCCACTACCCAAGGAGGATTCCACACATACCCTTGAGCACACTATCTACCTCTCTAACAGTACAGGAGGGTAATCATCCAAAATGATGTCTCGTAGACTATGGATGATACAAGGTCGAGAAGTTTCCTAATGGATAAAATTTTGGTAACCCTAGAATGGTCTCTCGATACACTCGAAGATGCATGGGAGCTCAATTCCATGCGCGAGTTCTGTCTGAGGCCTGGGTATTGGAGCCTGATCGCCCTCACTTCACTAGACATTGTATGGGCTATCTAGCTTAGCCAATAACGACAGATCCTTCATGATATTTTAAAACCCCTAGAACAGAGTTTCTACCTACTCAACTAAAAAGGACTAATTTTTTTTTGACTGGTATTTGTATTTTTTCTTTTGATAATAAAAAAAAAATTACATGAAAATAACAGAGGATTATACCTAACATGCAAGAATCATTACTTTTGCAGTAGAACTTGGCCCTGGAATGCACTCTGATACCACTTGTTAGGATCCTACTATAAAATAAACTCAAATAACACAATCTCACACAATTTCTTGGAAATAAACTCACATAAACATCATATTAATATTCAGAACAAATTACACATTATAACAAAAATTTGCATAAAGGAACAATCTCATAATAAGATAGAATCGTAGGCCTCTTCGAGGGGGCAACCTCCTTCAACACTTCATTAATTTGCAAAAGATTAATACATTGTTGCTTCTCGGGTATTTAAAGAGTTCCCTTCCATGGTTGGCTTACATGCAAAATGCCACCTGGATTACATGCATAATGCCACCCGAATTACATGCATAGTGCCACTTGAATTACATGCACAATGCCACTTGAATTACATGCACAAGGCCACCTTACATAACCTATCTACCATGTGTTACATAAAAAGGGTGCCATTTGTCATAGGCACTATATAAGCTAAAACTTAGAACATTACAAAATATTAATCATGGGTACTACCCACGTTATTTAGGAATTATTACATCATAGAAGTTATTACATTAAGGGTTAGGATGGGATCCTAATACAAGACCTTTCATCTCATGTATAAGTTCATCAACCTTGTTGAGATAGTCATGAATGCTTTCATCATCCCTCATTCTTAGATTCTCAAATTCTCCTTTTAGATTTTTGATCTTTGCTTTCCTGACACTTTTATATCCTTCATATATGGTTTGCAAGAGTTCCGACATATATTTTTCTATTTTGTATTCCATCACCTTCATAGATTCTGATCTATGTAATCCTCTTATAATTGCATTTATAGCTCTTGAATTTGTATGCATGAGAAACCTACCTTCCTTATTTATAGGAGGATTTATTTTTGAATTATATCCAAATTCCACTACATCCCAAACTTCATTTCCAAGTGTCATCAGGTGAAATATCATCAGCATACACCAATATAGGAAGTCACTTCCATCAAATACTGGTACTGTATTATTGAAGGCCTCATTCTTTTGATCCTTTTGATCCATTGTGTTCTTAGACTGATTTTACTTCAAGCTGTCAAACTCTTCTGAAGGAACCCACTCTGATACCAATTGAAGAACATAATATTATAATGAGAGGGGGGGTGAATAGTATAATACCACTTTTTACTTTTCTTATCAAATCAATATTATGCAGTGTATAGATAGCAGTATCAATAGCAGTTATCAAAGAAATGTACAAAACACCACACACAATAGAGACACAAATTTAACATGGTTCACCCAATGTGGGCTACCTCCACAAAGAAAATATTTCTTCTAAATATTTCTCAAATGATCTCTTGGGAATCCTTCCCAAATTACAATGTTTATGGACCTCGGTCCAAAGGAGATGTTGATCCCCTAATATCAAGTTCATGGATCTCTTCCATAGGAGAACTCTTTCCCCTTATGCTCTGGCTAGTGATCTTCTAGAAGACTCTATATCTATGCTGCACTGACTGGTGGATCTCTCTCTACTTGAAGACTTCTCACTCAGATCTTGTCTTCAATTGTCCTGGCTACTAGATCTCTATCCACTGAGAGTCTATCCTCTATACTTTCTCACCTCCAAAGCTCTATCTCAATACTGTACCAAACATAATTTAGTTGGTCTAGCACAGTTCTGCTCAATCTCTTGCACTAAACACAATATATTTGGTCTAGTATAATTTTGCTCAATAGGTTATCTCAGAAATTGCTCAAATTTTCTCAATAGGTTCACACAAAACCTGTCTAAATTTGCTCAAGAGGTTCACACAAAACCTGTCTAAATATTCTCAACAAATCCTCTCTAGGACTTGCTCAAATCTGCTCAATAAGTTCTCTCTTGGACTTGCTCAAATCTTCTCAATAAGTTATCTCTTGGACTTTCTCAAATCTGCTCAATAAGTCCTCTCTTGGAATTTATCAAATATGCTCAATAATTCCTCTCTTGGACTTTCTCAAATATGCTCAATAAGTCTTTTCTTAGACTTGCTCAAATCTGCTCAATAAGTTCTCTCTTGGACTTGCTCAAATCTGCTCAAGCAAGCTTTCACAAAAGCTTAACTCAAAACAGTCCACAAGCCTTCTCAAAGACTTATCTCAAATCTGCTTAACAAGCTTACACAAAACTTGTTCAATCTCATAGAATCATAAAGAGAATTGTTAGAGACTCAATATGTTCTAAGCTCAAAGTACAATCAATATCTCAATTCAATCTCATATAAGCATAAAGAGAATTGTTAGAGACTCTATATGTTCTATACTCAAATCCCAATCTCAACTTAATAGAACCATGAAGAGAATTGAAAAACCATTTCACACATCCACTTGACTAGGCTTAACCAACTCAACTCAACCAATCACATCAAGGAACAACCCTTTCTCACAAAACCTAGTCCAAGCATGTATTAACCAACTCAAAATATTTCCAACAATGCTCAATCACAAGTTTCACATAACAAAGATACTCATGTTCTTTTCTAACTCAGGTTCAAGTTCATTTCATCATTAATGGTCTTCAACAACAATGCTCATAAAACAAGGTTTAAATATAACTCACAAACCAGAAAACCTTGAAGCATTCAACCAATCATTTTCACAAAGGAAACCATAATCAATCCTTTTCTCTCCAATGATATTTCAGAAATAAACCACCACAAAAAATCAATAGGAGAATGTGCCCACACCTTTTTGATGCCAATAAGTTATCCATAAATTCTGCCACACTTAATCACAAATTTCCTTTTCAATATTAATAAGGGTTAGTGGTATTTAAATAATCACAATAAAAGCATAACTTAATTTACACCATTTTTACTCCAACTTCATAAACACATCCACCAAAGTATATTTTAATAAAAACCCTTATTAAAAATAACCCACAATAAATATCTCAAAATCACTTTAACAACAACTCCTTATTTATCCTAAAATTAATTATCCATTTCCATCAAAATAAAACATAAATTAAATATGCTTTTGCAATAATAATCACAACCCTAATGATAAAATATAATTCCCATTAAATACCTTATAACTCCAAATTTTAGGGCTAATAAAAATTATTAAAGGAAAAAATGTAAATACCTCTCAAGGGGATTCGAACCCCTATCCACCACACACCATGAGCCTCTTAGCCACGGCTAAGATTCTAATAGAACCAAAGCGCTTGTTGGAAAAGGAAAGGCCAAAAGGGCCTTTAATCTTCCTCCGCCTACTGCAAAGGACAAAGAACCAAAGTGCTTCCCACATGCTTCCATCAAGGGGATTCGATCCCTGATATTTACGCTGCCCATAGTCTTAGCAAAATTGATACACCAATGCGCCACGCATCATACCATGTTTGATATTTCCAAATTGTTGTGCTTTCTTCACTACTTCCTTTTCAATAATTCGCACGAGCTCTTTCGAATTCCAAGGCAATTAACACACAAGAGGAAGGATAATATTTGGTTTAATTGTCATCCCTTTATATAGTTTTTAATAACACTTTGAAGACGTCGACGGAAAAATTTCCATTTAAATTTGAATTTAAATTTAAATTTAAATTTTAAATAATTTAAATTTAAACCAAACATTAAAACTCAAATAACTCCATCATCGAGGCACCTTTTTCGACGAAACGAAAGCCCAACGTGGATTTTAAGAAAAAACCCAGATCAAATCTGTTTTCCATGGTTTTAAAAAAAATCTTTTATTTTCCCTGCCTTGGTTTTCACAAAAACCCTTCATAGATCCTTTTGACATTTATTGCTCTATTGGCATCAATGACAACATTTCAGCTTAGGGACTCAAAATATCCAACAAGAGCGCTCGCAGAGGCAGAGATTATGGTTCGAATCCCACTAGTGGCAAAGGTAATTTTTGATTAAATTTTTATATTGCCTAAAGTTTTTCTAAGGTGTGGTTTGGAGTTATAAGGGTTTGTTGAAGAATTATTTTTTGGTAATTGATTTGTGTTGTTTGGAGTTATAAGGGTTTGCTAAAGAATTATTTTTTGGTAATTTATTCATGTTGTTTGGATTTATAAGGGTTTGTGAAGAATTATTTTATTGGAAAATGATTTGTGCCATTTGGAGTTAAAAGGGTTTTTGAAAGATTGTTTTATTGAGAAGTGATTTATGTTTTTTTAAGGAAAGAGGATTTGATTCTTTCCAAAGTTCTTTTTGCCATTAAATTGATTAATGAGATTTTGAGTTATTTTGGTGGAAGTTGAATTTATTTTGAGTTAGGAGTTTATAAAGTGTTACTGGACAAATATTTTATGTATGTTGATGGTTTTTTTGAAATGTGGAGTGATAAGGTGTAATTAAGTATTTACATTATATTGTGAGAAATATTTATCTTCTAACCTCTTTGAGCTTGGCATAGAAGTGTTTGTGGTTGTGATAGATTTATGATATCCCTTCATCTTCAATAAAAAGGTATGAGCACATTCTTCCATAAGTTGAGTTGATTGATTGGTTTTTTGGAAAATAAGTTTGGAGTGAAAAGGACTTGATTAGGGTTTCCTTTTGAGAGTGTTTGAGTTAATGCATCAAGGTTTTCTGGAATAAAGAGTTGTTAAAACCTTGTTTGATAAGCATTATTGTTGAAGCCATTGGTTGTGTGAAGAACTTGAGTTAGGGTTTGAAAATATCATGAGTATCATTGTTATGTGAAGAATGTTTTATAAGAATAGTTGTTTAAGTGAGTTGTAATGCAAAGAACTTGAACTAGGGTTTGAAAATAACATGAGTATCATTGTTATGTGAGATTAGTTTTTGAGTATTGTTGGAAATTTTTTGAGTTGGTGGTTATATGCTTGGACTAGGGTTTATGAGAAAGGGGTGTTTCATTGAGTGATTGGTTGAGTAGAGTTGTTTGAGCCTAGTCAAGTGGATGTGTAAAGTGATTGTTCAAGTTCCATAAAATAAAATATTCTATATTCTATTTTGAGTTGAGAAAGTGATTGAGCATTGAGTGTAGAACATATTGAGTCTATAAAAATTCTCTTTATGTTTCTATGAGATTGGACAAGTTCTGTGTGGACTTGTTGAGCAGATTTGAGCAAGTTCTATGTGGACTTGTTGAGCAGATTTGAGCAAGTTCTAAGTGGACTTGTTGAGTAGATTTGAGCAAGTTCTAAGTGGACTTGTTGAGAATATTTGAGCAAGTTATGAGTGGACTTGTTGAGCATATTTGAGTAAGTTCTGAGTAGACTTGTTGAGCATATTTGAGCAAGTTCTGAGTGGACTTGTTGAGCAGATTTGAGCAAGTTCTATGTGGACTTATTGAGAATATTTGAGCATGTTTTGAGTGGACTTGTTGAGCATATTTGAGAAAATTATGAGTGGACTTGTTGATCATATTTGAGAAAATTCTAATAGGACTTGTTGATCTGATTTAAGAAAGTTCTGTGTGGACTTGTGGAGTAGAGTTTGGTGTAGATTTAAGGACAGGTTTGTGCCAGACCAGAGATAGATATTGAGTAGATTTGTGCTAGATCGAAGGACTATGTTTAGTGCATATTTGAGATAGAGCTTTGGAGGTGATAGAGTAAAGAGGACATTGGTCTCCAGTAGATAGAGATCCGTCAGCCAAAGAAGTAAGGATAGGTCTTTTGGTGGGGACAAGAGTCTTCAATAGAGAGAGATCCACAAGCCAGTGTAGTGGAGGCAATAGTATTCTAGAGGATCACCAGCCAGAGTAGAGGAGGAGTTATCCTATGGATAGATATCCACGAACTTGATTCAGGGGATTGGTGTCTCCTTTGGACAGAGGTCCATAAACATTTTAATAGGGAAATGATTCCCAAGATATTTATTGAGAAAATATTAGTGAAATATTTTCTCCGTGGAGTAGCCCATATTGAGTGAACCATGTTAAATTTGTGTCTTTATTGTGTGTGATGATTTGTATATTTATTTGGTTATTGCTATTGATATTGCCATTGATTATATTGGATAATACTATTTGGGAAATAAAATGAAAAAGTGGTATTTTACTGTTCACCCCCTCCCTCTCAGTATAAGCTTGTGTTCTTCAATTGGTATCAAAGTTGGTTCCTTCAAAAAATATTTAACAGCTTGAAGGAAGATCTTACAAGAACACAAATGGCAAATAAAGGCAAAAGTAGAACCATGAGATACATGAAGAAAATAACACATATGGTTATGAAAGAAAAAAATATGAATTCAATATTATTGCTTTAAAAGGAAGAATGAAAATAGATTAAAGAGATGAATCAAGCAATGGAGAAATAACCAGGTTGATAAATTTTTGTACCATATGTATGAATACAGGTCACCATGCAGCTTATTGTCCACAAGAAGGTGAATAATGTTTTGTTTGTGGTCAAATTTATCATGATGCAGGTTATTGCAATGGGTTTAGTAGTGGTAAATATGAATATAATATTTTTAGAAATGAAATCCTAGAGGTTGGTTCAAGAAAGGATAATAGGGACAATCAAAATAGTTATGAAGAAGAAACTCTACTTCCAATAATAGAAGAAAAATAAGATGCTCCTATGGAATATTTAGAAAAAGAAAAAGAGGAAGCCACTATTAAGGAATTTGTTGAATTGAAAAGTGTAGACACCAAAACAGCACCAATCCGATTATGTGACTACAAGCACTGATCGAGTTGGCATACATAGCCCCTAGGGCAGCCCCTAGAGGTTAAACAGTGGTCCTAACCACTCCCAAATCAGTTTTGGAAGGTCAGAGGTCAATTTGGCACCTTTTAAGCACTTTTCTCCCTACTCGTCCCACCCTGGGATGATTAGAATCCTATTAGAATCCTATTCATCCCACCCTGGGATGATTAGCAGCAATCGTCCCAGGGTGGGACGATTAGCAGGTTTGACTGGAAAAAATTCAAACCTCGATAGGTCCGCCACTTAACTGTGCCTTCAGGGCATGCAATTGTGAGGAACGACTTCAAATCAGAGAGAGGGACTTCAGTCAAGCATGCCCTGATCATGGAGGCCTCATGCAAGGAGACTCTAAATCAAGGAGGAATCTTCTCTCCCAAAAAAAGGCATGGCAAGCCAAGTGGCGCCCTCGCATGCGCATTCAAAGAGAGAGACCCTAGGTCTATAAAAGGGTGAGCATCCTCACCCCAAAAAAGGAGGAGAGCTGGAGCATTTGGAGCAATGGAGTGCTGCCAAATTGTACCCACATTCCCCTTTGTGCTTCTTACATCCCTAATTTCTCTTTTGGAAGAGAGGTTATCGGGTGAACACTAGGAACGCAATCCCGACCCAAAACCCAAGCAATCAGCCACAATCCCACACCAAATTCATTGAAACAACCCCCTAGGAGGTTTTGGACCCATCCCAAGTGGATTGGTGTCAAAACCAGACCCCAAACGGTGGGCGTCCTGCCCTCGGGCGCCCCCCAAACTACCACAGTCCTAATTGGCTCACCCCAGAGTGATTAGAAATCCATGAAGAATTTCTCTACTATTATTTTTGCATTATGTTCTATTTGGTTTACTTATGCTGCTATTCAAGTTTCATTGCATTCTGACTTGATTTGACTATGTTTTTATCATTTTACACGTTTACTAACATACAGGGAGCGCTTTCGGATATAGGACAATATGGGTAGAATCTGCCAAATATGACCTTCTAGGTCATCCCAAAATGCCCCTTTTAGCCTAACCCCAAGTTTTTAGGAGTTTTGGAGGCCTCTGGGTAGGACATTTGGAAGGTTGCCTTTGCATGTTTTGTGACAGTCCTAATTGGCTCACCCTAGAGCGATTAGAAATCCATGAAGAATTTCCTGACTGTTCCTTTTGCAATGTGTCTCTAATGATGTTTTTATGCTTCTATCAAATTTTGGGTTCATTATGACATGTTTTGATCATCGTTTTGCTATTTTATACATTAACTAGCCGGAGGCCTTAGGGATTGCATGTTTTCCTTCCATCCGCATATGCTATTAACTGTTTGCTATTTCTCTGAGCATAGGATCTCACTAACTAGGAACATTGGAGGGGCAGCAAGGAACACATGAACACATGGATGCAAGCGGTAGTGACGTTTGGCCCACCCATTTCAAATGTGGGCATGCGGAGGACATTGGAAGCGCACCATCCGTTGATGTAACAAACTGTATCAAATGCTTCGAGCCCTAGAGATGGGGGGAGATGTATTGTAACTATATTGAAAGCAACATTAATAAAAAGAGGCCCCACTTTGTTTTGCTTACATCTAGTTTCATTTATGCGTCTTTCCTTCATGCATTGCTTTTCTCGCATTCGTAGGACTTAGCATTTGTGTATCAATTTTTGTTTGCACCATTGGTCTGGGACGCCATCACCCCGCATTCAGATTTCAGTGGTGATCATGGTGGGACCCTATCCCCTACTATTGGGATCAAGTTTTTGATCAAAAATTTTGTGTTTTTCTTGCAGGTGTTACTCATTCGGGCACTGGACTGCTACTCGTGCCACCCTGTGACGAATACAGACTTGGAATTCGTGCCACCCCAGGATGAATACAAATTCGTCTCACCCTAGGATGAATACAGACCTGCTATTCATCCCACCCTAGGATGATTAGAGCTCTGTGCATTTTTTGAGCAGAAACTCAGAGGCATCTGGTTGGGACAGAGAAGAGGTAGGTTTTCTGGACATCCTCTATGTTTTTTTGTTTCTGTCTCTGCAATTTTTCTGTTTTCTTTGCTTGCATAGGGAATTTTGCTGCATGTTTTCTTTCTTTGCATAAGTAAAAGGAACCACACACACCACGTAATAATATTAACATCAAGGAGTTGGTCTTAAAACCCCAACACTTGATCAAGACCAACGGTGGATTTCATCACCACCTTGGCTTGGATTTTGCATACATAACCCTGATCGTGACTGTTGCTAGACGTAAATCTTGATGAAAGCTGACCAAGTGTAGCGGGGGTGATTCCCAGCACATGAGGATAAGTCTTCTATGGTAGGTGTCAAAAATAGAGTGATTCCCCTTCCGTACCGCCTATGTTCCATGTACTGTTCTGCTCTCGCGTACCAATAGTTTCCCTCATGTAAGGGCGGGTATATTGAGAGGTTCGGTATAATGGCCTGGCAGTGGTATATTGAAGGGGCGACCATTTTGGAGATATAAGAGCCCTCATCATGCATGAATAACAAAATTTTCTTTACACGGTTTGCACAACAAAAATCAAAACACATTGAACCAGATTTAGGACACACATTTAATCTGTAAATGAGATAATCATTTCTTTGTTTGTGTGGTCCCTTTTGTTTGGTGTAGCATAAAAAATTGTAAAGGAGATAAAAACATACATATCTTGTAGAGAACCACCACCATGGTGTATACCCATAGCCAAGCCCAATCACGGGTAGAAGCTATGGAAAGTGTACAAGGAGGCACCAGTCACCTCCGTTATAGCCCCAAGGACTTGGTTATACCACCTTGGTAGCCTGACCCACAATATGGTCCACACTATGCCACTACAGAAAAGGACTATAGAGGCACCCCTTTGGGGGGCACTCCCATTCAACACAGACCCTTTCAGGAGGAGTACATACATGGGAAGGCTCCCTTAGATGCTCATTATGAGTGGCCACTGCATGATGAAGCGCTAGAGCAGCATAGGGTTCACAAGGAGGGACCACATGATTATATCATCCCCCCTCTACCCCTCATTACTATTAGAACTAATAGACCAAATCTAGAGTGCAAGGCTCTTCAGACAGGGTGAGCCAACTCCACCCGTCCCTTTCACATGTATGAAAGGGAGCATGAGGAAGACCAGTATATTCCTCAAGAGCAATACACCACATGGGAGCAATGCGCCTCCACACCTGCTAATTATCAAGATCACCTATTGAGGCCAGAGCCTCAGGTGAATGCCGCTAACCTCGATAGAGGAAAGTGACCCATAGAGATCTCGGATCACCATGACCGAGATAGACATGTAGGGGAGGCATCTAGGCCTCCTAAACATAGGATGACGGAACAAATTGACTTGGCATTTGCCAAACATGCCACCCGCCAAGCGCAAATCACGCAGCTTAGGCAAGATCAGCAGTAGTTAGAGCAATTGTATCATCTTAACAAAGAGCACATTCGATGCCAGATAGATGAATTTCTCCAGAACAATATGCATGAGAGGATTCCAACCCCTCGCACGCATAGGACAGAGATTTATGAGAGGCACAACCCCTTAGTGCGAGACAGGGTTCCACGACCTTATCAAGTGTTGCCTCCAAGACCTCCGAGACCTGAGCGGGAGGCCACCCCTAGAACCAATGATGGGCACCTTCCTCGGGCACCCGTTCATGTTTATAGGTCATGCCCAAAAACTCCTCAAGAAGCCTATGAGGAATTTGAGCAAGAAGAAGAGTGGGCTGAAACACCCTACCAAGGTAGGGGGTGCTACCGGCTACCCCTCCATAGGCCTCAAGTTCCTCGTAATTCACAATGGGAACAAACCAAAGAAGAGGAAATAAAATCCTCTGATGCATACAAAGCACTGTTAGAGCGCTTAGAGTCTATGGAGACCAAGACTTCAGGGCCCCAAAAGCCCACCTTACGCCAGCTCCGTAGTCACCCTGTGCATCCTTCAGTTCTGGCACCCCCATACCCCGACCACTTCAAAATGCCTCAATTGGCAATTTTTAGAGGGGATGAGGATGCCCAAGAGCACGTAACAAGATTCTTGAGTCAATGCTTTGGCATTCAGGACAATGATGCATTGCTTCTGAGAATGTTTATAACCACGTTCGTAGGTCCTACCTCGGATTGGTTTACCCAATTGCCGAAGCATAGCATCAACAATCTAGACCAGCTAGTGGACGCGTTCCTTGAATGTTTTGCCTTCAACACCAAGAAGAAGGCATCCTTAAGTGACCTAGCTGGCCTTAAGTAGTATGATGATGAGACCATAGCCACTTATGGGAATCGATGGAGGACATTGCTTTCAAAGCTACCTTACCTCCCTCCTATGGCCGACATGACTCAGATGTTTTCAAAGAGTTGCATAAGGTCGATCTCCATGCTATTGTAGCTGCAGCAATATGCCACCCTAGAAGAAGCCCTGGCGCAAGCCAGGATAATTGAGGAGATCAAAATTCAAGATGACGAGATTGCCAAGCCATGCAAGAAAGAGTGGACCAAAAATGCCAAAACTGGGCCCACGCAACCGAAACCCATCGTGGTCAATCAGGTTGCCATAACTGTACCACCGCCTGCACAAATGACACAGCCCCCAAAGGCTAATTATCAGGTAGTTCCTCTTGCTAACTATGAAAAGGAAAACCACAGGCAAGAGCAAAATCAGCAGCGTCGCCCTAAGCGATAATTCACACAATTCATAGAGTCTAGAGACTCCTTGTTTGACCGCTTGTTCATGGCAAACCTGATAAACTTGCTGAAAACTCGACCCATAGACCCCAATGCACCAAAACCCAAGGGCTATAGGGAAGATTTATATTGTAGATTCCATCGATAGAAAGGACATGACATCTTCAGTTGTTGGAAATTCAAAAACTTGGTGCAAGACTTGATAGACAACAAAACGCTTGTGGTGGATAATCTCGTAGCGCTGAGCAACCAATAGATGGATGTCTTCAAAGACCCCTTGCCTACCCATGATGCATAGGCAAAAACTATACAAGTGAATGAGGTGACACAAAACTGCCCCATGCAAGGGTATGTAGGGATGATAAGCATTATGATGCGGAACAAAAGATACCCAAATACGACCGCACCCACTGCAGCTACAGGAAATGTTCCATCAATGTCACAACCCCCACAACACCCTACACAACCTCCCTCACCTAGACCAGTGGCCATGATTTGGACTAAGCTTACTCAGAGTTTAAGGACCATGTCGGCTAGGCTCTCCATCTATGAGCTCATCCAACAATCACCGCCCCATCGGGAGGCTCTGATGGAGATACTCAAAGCCATTGAGCTACAGCCCCAAGAACCCAATTCTTTCAACAACTTTGTGGGACATGTGAGACAATGCACCGAACCGGTCATAACCTTCAGGGAAGATGAACTAAAATTGGTGACTAGTGATATGGTGGATCCACCCCTGCACGTCATCGTGCGGGTCAATGGGATTCCATTCAAGAGGGTGTTGGTGGACACTGGCTCGTCCAACAATATAATCATGATAGTGGCATTAAAACATCTTAAGTTGCCAGCATCCCACATTGTGGCATCCACCTACACTCTTCGAGCATTCAACGATGCGTTATGCTCGATGGTTGGCACAATTGTCCTACCCATCCAAGTAGGACAAAAGACCATTCCTACATTGTGTCACATCCTTGAGGGTGAGATGGCCTACAATATCTTGCTAGGCCGGCCTTGGATCAGGGACATGAAGTGTGTCCCTTCGATAGCCCATCAATGCCTCAAGTACACACATGAAGGGCAAGTACATGTAGTCCCAATAGACTTAGAGCCCTTCAAGTTTTGCAATGCGGTGCAGCTGATGCCACAATCGACCCTCCCATCGACACATTTGGACTTTCAATTGAATCCATCCACTCAGGGTCCGATTCTGCCTACATCCCCACTGTTGAGTCCCTCAAGTAACCGACCTAGCCCATCTTCATCGTCTGTCCCTTCACCAACAATGCCACCTATGGTGGCCACACCGAAGGACAATGGGAAGAAGCCCCTAGAGGAGGCACCACCATTAGTCTCAACCATCTCTAACGAAGAGGTGCCTAGCCGAATGGAAGTCGAGACACCTGATTCACCCCACATGGAGTGGACTCAGGGAGAACTCCCATTCCCTCCCCCTCAACCGTCGATGATTACCATTGAAATGGCCAATACGGGCCTAGGGGAGTACCTAGTGCAGAACATAGTGGCAACACCCACACTCGAATCCATGCAAGACATGGGGAGACCTCGCCTCCCCATCGACACTATCTTCCCTTTAGGTTACCCACCAAATCAGACAAACTTTGTATATGGGGGCCTCGAGAATGGCCTCGAACCCTACCTACAAGAGGAAGAGGACGAAGAGCCATTTGTTGAGAATGTTGACTATCTTTCCAACCCAAAATTTGCCTTGAAATACCTTAACCAATGTAATTGGCATGGATATGGATTGGGCAGATATGAACAAGGAATGCGCATTCTTTGTCAACCAAGATACCAGATGCCATATGATAAATCAGGAGTAGGGTTCAACCACCCTTTGCCCCTTGACATTTTGGTAGAAACCATGCAAGGCCTAGGGCTAGGCAACAAGGATGGGTTGGCACAAGATCCATATGCCAATCCCAACACAACATATACATTGGGGGACTATCTCCCATTGTTAACAACAAACCTTGTTGACCTCAACAACCCTTCCCCTTTGATCGAGAAAGAGGAAAGTTCAAGGGATAACCTCCAAGAGGGATATGAACAAGATCAAGGAGAGTCTTCTGAAGATGAGTCAGAGTATGAGGTAGCACCTTGGGACCCTTTTGAATCCGATAGCAATCACTCGCAAGTGACGCCCATTGATGACTATCAGGAGAACTTCGAGGCAATGTTCCCCTTGAATGCTCCAATCGAGCAATTGCCACCTCAAGAGAATCTAGCCCTCCCATAGAGAGCGAAACAACCCGGATGGGACCAAATCAACTTGCTCGAACAAAATGAGCCTCCCATGCCGGCCATAAGGCCAAGTGATCAAGAAATGCCTAGTGGGAGGCTATACCAACAAGAAGAGCACATAGTTGTCGGAGCTAATGAAGGCCTATGGATCTCCGATAGCGACTATGAGGATGAGACTGAGATGGCATATCTCAACCATATGAGGCAACAAGAATACCCCATAGACATCGATGGTATGTTTGAACAGCTGAACATGGGGCCAAGGCATAGGTGGCATTTAAATCAAGAACAGTTAAACCAAGTGCTTCATCCACCACTTCGGGCATACAGAGAGCACCTCCCACCTAGAGACCCTATAGAGCCACCAGTGCCAAGGGTAGACCCTATCCTTCTATCCACGCATAGGGCCGATCCTTTTGTGCCAGTACCCACAGAGCCAGATCCGGGGTGCAAGGATCACCAAGGATGTCCGAGTCAACACCCATGCGGTAATGGAGACCAAATTCATTCCATCAACATGATCTCCATTGATTTAACCACCCCCATCCATAACCCAGCCGATCCAACATGACCATTGTATCTAGACCTAGATGCCATAGCCTGGGATCATGCTGACTCACCACCATCCCCATCAAAGTACTGGCCTTGCGGTGGGATGTTCCATTTCACCCCAGGACAGACTCAGGATATCTTCCATGCTGAAGAGGAACCCGATGTTCCCAATGCAGATCTAAATTCAGCGAATGATATCCACCTGATCCCAACTCCACACCAGTTGGAGGATGGATCCCACATGTCAGTCGAAGAGACGATTGACGTAGACATCGGTTCTGATCCAATGAATCCACAAGTCATCAAGCTGGGGGTAAGTCTATCCCCCAAAGAGCAAGCCGATTACATTGCCCTTCTCAAAGAGAAGAAGGAGGTTTTTGCATGGTCCTACAAAGACATGTCGGGGCTAGACCCGTAGCTAGTCATGCATAATTTAACGCTTGATCCGACAGTCAAGCCAGTCAAGCAAAAGCTACGTAAGATGCACCCAATAGTGGCCTTGATGGTCAAAGATGAGCTACAAAAGCTGTTGGATGCACAGTTTGTCATCTGCATGGATTACCCACCATGGTTGTCCAACATGGTACCCATCAAAAAGCCGGACGGGAGGATTCGCATATGCACCAATTTTTGAGATTTAAACAAAGCGAGTCCCAAGGATGATTTCCCCTTGCCTAGCATCGACGCATTGGTAGATGCTACAGCAGGCCACGAAATGCTTTCCCTCATGGATGGTTTCTCGGGATACAACCAGATTCGTATCAATCTCGATGATCAACTAAAAATGGCGTTCACGATGCCTTGGGGGACATTTTGTTATAAGGTCATGCCCTTTGGCCTTAAAAATGTTGGCGCCACCTACCAACGTGCTATGACATACATCTTCCATGATCACATGCATAAAACTTTGGAAGATTATATGGATGATCTGTTGGCCAAATCTCTTTTGCGCCAAAATCATCTCGATGACTTACGCAAGATCCTTGATCGCCTCATCGAACACAAAGTTAGGCTAAACCCCAAGAAGTGCGTATTTGGCATCACATCTGGAAAACTCTTGGGTTTCATAGTCTCAAAATGAGGCATCGAGGTAGATCCAAACAAAGTCAAGGCAATCCTTGAGATGCTTCCCCCAACCACCATCAGGAAACTAAGAAGCTTGCAGGGAAAGGTCACGTCAATCAAGCGCTTCATAGCGCAGTTATCTGACAAGTGCCGACCCATGAATAAATTATTACACAAGGGGGTAGCATTTCATTGGGATGACGAGTGCTAGTCCGCCTTCGATGACATCAAACAATACTTGGCTTCACCGCCAGTATTGGCACCACCTAGACCAGGAGTGTCATTCTACTTATACATCTCAGCTATTGAGGTGGCATTGGGTGCCATGCTAGCCCAAAAAAATGAATTACATAAAGAACAAGCTAATTACTATCTTAGCCGCACCCTGGTCAGTTATGAACTTAACTATGCATACGTTGAGAAGCTATGCTTGGTGGTGGTATTTGCCACCAAAAAGCTATGCCATTACATGCTGAGCAATACGACGTATGTTGTGTCTAAGGAGAATCCATTGTGGTACATGATGAGTCATACTTATCATAGTAGTCGCATGGCGAAATGGATCATGTTGTTGACGGAGTTTGACATCGAATTCATTGGACAAAAGTCCATCAAAGGTCAAGTCATCACCGATCAACTAGCAGAGGCTCCTCTCGAAGATGATCAGCCTCTGACCGTAGAGCTACCCGATGATGGGGTCTTCCATGTCTCAGAATCGCTAGATTTTGATGAGCCTGAGTCACAGGCCGACATAACCTTATTTTTTGATGGTTCTAAATGTGAGCAAGGAGGTGGCACGAGAATCATATTTTTCACACCGCAAGGGGCTCCAATGCCTTTATCATTTAAACTTGATTTCTCGTGCACCAATAACAATGCTGAATATGAAGCCTTGCTCATAGGTCTTCAGACAGCCATCACCATGAACATCAAATGCTTGAATATCTTTGGTGATTCACTGTTAATTGTCAACCAAGTGAAAGGGGTATTCCAATGCAAATGCCCGAGTTCTGTAGGCCTACAAAGCCCTTGTGGATAAATTCCTGGAAAAGCTTGAATGGTACGACATCGAGGCACTCCCTCGATCATCGAATCATTTTGTGGACACTATGGCCTCCTTGGGGTCACTAATCCCGCAAGACCCTTCTGGTGAAATGACAACCATTCAAGTCAAAACATTATCGCAATCCATGATGGAGCATGCAAGCTCTGACATAACGCCAGGAATCCACCTGATCCAGATTGAACCATCTCAGGATAGGTTCTCTCGAATCCATGATAGTCTGAATCATGCCAACTAGGGGTCCTTGTTCTCCCCAACCCCTCTTAATAGCAACACAACGCTATTTCTACAAGTTCTTTCCCGCTCAGCTTTTGCTAGGGATGAACTTCAAGAGGGATCGACCATTCATACCATCGAGGTTTCTGATCAGCAGGATTGGTACACACCCATAAGAGACTATCTCAAGTTAGGTAGCCTCCCACTTGGATTGTCGCACGCCATAAAAATATCATTCAAATAGAAAGTGGCAAAACATGTCTTGCTAGGAGACATTTTGTACCATCGAAGCTACGAAGGGATCCTCCTCCATTGCTTGGACCAGTAGGAGTCCACTTGGGCGATCACCCAAGCGCACGATGGTACATGCGGTGGCCACTTTAGCGGTATGGCCATCGCAAAGTGCATTCTTTGCATGGGCTATTATTGGCCATATTTAGAGCGAGATTGTTGTGCATATGTGCGGAAGTGCATGAAGTGTCAACACCATGCTAATTTGACACACGTACCTTCTCAGGCCTTGCAGCCGATCCAATCGGCTTGGCCATTTTCATAGTGGGGCTTAGATCTAATCGAAAAGATCTCCCCTGCATCGTCAGGTCATCACACGTTCATCATAACGGCCACAGAGTACTTCACCAAGTGGGTGGAAGCAATTCTGCTTACCTCTACGATTGGGCCCCGCATTGCGGAGTTTATTTTACATAACATCATATGTCATTTTGGTATTCCATCCAAGATCATCTCGGATAATGGGACGTCATTTAAGAACAAATATGTGCGTGCTTTGACAACAAAGTACAAAATTCAGCACAGTTTTTTGACACCCTATTATCCGTAGGCAAATGGGCAAGCAGAGGCGTCAAACAAAATGCTAGTCGCCATCCTTAAAAATATGGTCATAGATAATCATAAGGATTGGCACATACAAATACCACTTGCCCTATGGGCTTATCACACTAGCATTCGGATGCCCACTAGGGCCACTCCATTTTCGTTGGTGTATGGCTCCGAGGCAGTCATGCCTCTCGAGTTGGAAATACCTTCCCTACGCATATCAATGCAAGAGTTCATCGATGATGACACTACATGGCAAGCCCGGTTAGACCAGCTTACGTTGCTCGACGAACGATGCATCAATGCTCTCGAGCATTTACGTATCTATCAAGAGCGACTTAAGAAAGCATATAACATGAAAGTTCACCTGAGGGACTTTCAGGTTGGTGACCTGGTCTTAAAAGAGAACCAACAAAATTCTAACTTGCCGCCCCATTTAAGGGACAAGTTCATGGCAAATTGGTTAGGTCCTTATGTAATCGATAGTAAAATAGGACCTGGAACATACCGGCTCACCTCTCTTGAAGGAATCAAGGAACTAGAACCCTTGAACATCAGTCATTTGAGGCCATTCCACATTTAGGGAGCCATAGCCCACCCCAAAAGCTCCAAGGATTCCAATAATCGCTTGGTCAACCTAAAATGCCCCAAAGGTATCCATAATCCCTTTGGTCAAACCAAAAGCTCCAAGGATTCCAACAATCGCTTGGTCAACCTAAAATGCCCCAAAGGTATCTATAATCCCTTTGGTCAAACCAAAAGCTCCAAGGATTCCCACAATCACTTGGTCAACCTAAAATGCCCCAAAGGTATCCATAAACCCTTTGGTCAAACCAAAAGCTCCAAGGGTTCCCACAATCGCTTGGTCAAAAACAAATATTCAAAAACAAACAAAAACAAAAGATAATCAAAAATAACAAAAAATTGCATCTCACTTTCATGCATATTCTTAAAAATCAAAACACAAAAAAGAAAAGAAAAACTGCATTAGGCATCGCATACATACATTGCATATTTGTTGGTCATACATGTCAAAAGCACCATAGACTGTAATTACTCGGCAATTCCATCATTTTCCAAATTCAGTCCATTTTGTAAAAAGATCCATCCAGAATAACGCCCTTCGCATTTTTGCCATATCATAGTCAGTTGTCTGCTAATGTCTTTAGGGTTTTTCATCATTCAGCTATCTTTAGATTTCTAGTCAAATGTTGTACGAAGTCAGACCGATTTTTACAAGGTAGAGTTTTACTTGGATCACGCCTTGTTACATCGCATCCCAACACAAGCTTAAAACACATAAAAATTCCCAAGTTGTGTGAATGCAAGATGAAACCTACAAAGCAGTCTAGGGTACCATATGTGAAACGTTATCCTGCTCATCCCCCTATGCGAATGGTTCAAGAATGCTGAGAATTGACAAAAGGACAAGCTCTTCCCCATCCAATTCCCCATAATAAATAGTGGTTTTCACCACTATCAAAAATCCCAAAACACCTTTGGTCCCCAAAGTCATAAGGATTCATACTACACATCCTTGAGAAGGATGGGTAGTCATCCCCAAGGCCTAAAAGGATCAATGCCATTCACAAGAAAAATCCCAAAAGTCCACCATCAAAAATCCCAAACACCTTTGATCCCCAAAGTCATAAGGATTCGTACTACATGCCCTTGAGAAGGATGGGTAGTCATCCCCAAGGCCTAAAATATCAATGCCATTCCAAAGAAAAATCCCCAACCACCTTTGGTCCCCAAAGTCGTAAGGATTCGTACTACACGTCCCTGAACAGGATGGGTAGTCATCCCCAAGGCCAAAAGGATCAATGCCACTCACAAGCCAAAAACCCACGAGCTCAACTTGGAAATCAACATGCCAAATCTAAATCCTCAAAAGGCAACAATAAAAATAATAAGTGGTTATCACCACTACTCAAACCCCTTGCTCAAGAAAAAAAATCAAAAGAGAAAAATAAACAGTGATTTTCATCACTATGTATGAGAGCAAGTATCCCAACAAGTTGAGCAATCGAAAGACGCCTGAGCTTGAATCCCTAGAATTCTCAGCATTTGAAGAACCATTTAGGTGATCCTCATTACGGGTTTGGTGGATAGCCTACCTAGCAATGGCGGTATCCTAAATGCATGATGATATGTCTATCACATTAGCTTTGCGTGTGTGTAGACCAATGTTTGCATGTGGATGAGCTAGCTTATGGTATTCTAGATTGCACCATAGATTAATCTTACTAAATACAACAAAGGAGTTAGTGGAGCTAATTAGGTGATCCTCAGTATAGGTTTGGTGGACAGCCTACCTGGCACTGGCGGTATCCTTACGAATACCACATAAACGAACTCAATCGCACACACAGGGATGTGAAATAACTTGGTCAAACTCAAGTCTGATTTGTACCTTGTTTGAAAGTCTTGTAAGATAATGTACAGTCTTGATTAGTTAGTTAAAGCATCTGAGTCTCAGAGAAACCTTAACTACATTTTAAAACAATTGTTGTACATTTCATTACTTGCATCACCATCCAAAAATACAAAACAAAAAATTACAAATGCAAAGTTATTTCATAAAGCAATCACATAGTACAGAAAGCCAGTTAATCTTGTACAGTCTATGGTGCCACCACCTACATACCAACAAATCATTCCATCCATTCCATATGCATACATCCATATCATATAGCTAACATCATCCACAGTCATAACAACATATGCATACATAAACATAAATAAATGTGCATAAAAAGAACAATAAACCATAACAAAGTAAATAATCCAAAAAATGAGTCATGTATATATATCGAGTCAAAAATGCCCTCAGGCTACAATAAAATGGTCCTCTGACCTCACAAAAAAATCAAAAACTCAAAATCCCCAAAGCCTAGGGAGTCGGCCACCATGATCACGCAGGATCGGTGCGACTGGAACTACCCCCAGTGGTGTGGGTCCTATGGGACCTCTTAGCGGTTGCTGCTAGCCCTCACATCATGCCCACTAACGCTACCCTCACCCACTCACCTGTGATGAGAGGATGCAGACTGCTCAGTCTCACTGCCTCTCGTACGGTGCGATGATCCACCTCCAGTGAGCTCAGGTAACTATCCCTCGAGGTGGATAATCTCGACCTCCAACTCCACCCGACATCGACCCCACTCCACATCCCATCGATGGTACATAGCCAATGCATCATCTCACTATGCCAACTAAGCCCATAGGCGATCCCTCTCGATGTTGTGCTCCTCATCCCATCTCCATAGTAGGTCCTCCAATCATGCTATCTCAGCATGAAACCTAGCCTCCATATCCCCTAGGACTTCCTGAGGCATGGGCATCTTCGAGATGGCATGCTACTCCGGCACCCACTACTCCGGGATGTCCTATGTATCCGGCTACTCCGGAACCCCTAAATCATCCCCAATCAAGTCATCTACCTCCACCATATCCACATCATCGAGCAGAGCCCCCAACCCTCCATCGGTGCCTCCACACCCCCATCGCCTGCTGCTATCGCATTCGGACCTCCTAGAGGCCCCTCACCCCACCATCGTAACATCGTCCACCACTGGTCATACTCTGTAGTCACCCTAACATTGTCCATGTTGGGGACATCAATCACTGCATCAGACTCCTCACCTAGTGGCTCAATAATCGACCAGGCTAGAGTCCTCTCGTCACCTCGACGTCGATAGATCAAGGGCTCACCAGGAAATCCCTGGTGCACCCCAAACTATCGAGTCACCTAGATGTATGAGAAGTACTCCTGCTCTGTCCCATGTCTCTCGATCAACCATCTCCCCCTATGCACCCATCGAAGCCACTCTCTAGCCTCAGGCTAGGCTGGATAGTCTCGATATGGCCACTAAAACACCTCCCCTAGAGCAAGATGAGAGAAGGCATCAGTATAGTGCCCTACGACACCTGCCCATCATCGACTCTACCCCTGCTCCTCTGACCTCCACCATAGAGCAGCATACCCAATCTCCCTGTCCACCATCTCACCCCGAGTGGTCCAAGGCAACCCCTACGACCACTCCATAGCTATGTGTTGCCACCCCCAACATTGCAAAATATAGCTGCACCCGATCCCCTTCCACCTCCGATAGCGGATCTCGTACATCTCATCGTAAAGCTATGCCAATAGTGTCTAACCCCACCTCATAAGAAGTGGCGCTACTGTCGGACACTCCACCAGTCTGAACACCACCTCAAGCAGGTTCCAAGGGAACCTCGCACCTGAGGAGTCGAGAAGCAACATGTTGGAGATGAGGGTCATGAGCAACGCATGCCTCACCCCTAAAATGCCCTTCTCCAGCCACCACCGCACCAGAATCCCACCAATCATGCAGTCCACCTCTACCCTCTCCACAGCCCTATCCACCCCCATCTCCATCGCCTGCCCAAAGCACCATGTCAACACCATCATCCACTGATCATGGGGAGTCATCCGAATGGGCAGTCCATCTATCAGAATCCATAGAATTCGATACACGTCCTCCAAAGTAATCATCATCTCCCCTATTGGGAGATGAAAGGTGTTGGTGCGGGGATCCCATAAATTGATCAAGGTAGTCAGATATGCCCGATCCCCCACCACAGGCTCCAAACGCATCACCTGCTTGAGCCCAAGGGCATCAAGCCACTCCCAATCCACAACTGTCAGCGCCTCCCAGGCATCAGAGAACACAGTCGGCTGGCGGTGCCGACTCCTAACAACCTGCAAAACACAAACACAATAAAACAAAAAAAACAAATTAGGGTTTCAACCTTAATTTAAACAAAAACATTCAAATAAACTGTATAGACAAAAAACAAAGTACAAAAAAACAAAAGTAAAAAAATATAGAAAATAATAAAAAAGAAAAAAAAAAAAAAAAAAAAAAAAAATTAAAAAGTAAAAAACAAAAAATAAAAAACAAAAAAACAAAAGTACAGATCATTCAAATTAACTGTATAATAAAAAAAACAAAAATAAAAATAAAAAAATTCATACTAGGGTTTTCAACCTTAAGGTGAACAAAAAAATCAAATAAAACATAAAAATTCATACTAGGGTTTTTGACCTTAAGGTGAACAAAAAAATCAAATAAAACAAAACATACATCCTAGGGTTTTCAACCTTAAGGTGAACAAAAAAATCAAATAAAACATAAAAATTCATACTAGGGTTTTTGACCTTAAGGTGAACAAAAAAATCAAATAAAACATAAAAATTATACTAGGGTTTTTAACCTTAAGTGTGAACAAAAAATCAAATAAAACATAAAAATTCATCCTAGGGTTTTCGACCTTAAGGTGAAAAAAAAATCAAATAAAACATAAAATTAATACTAGGGTTTTGATCTTAATATTAACACAAAATAAAAACAAAATAACGCAAAATAAAAACAATTATGTGCAAGTTTTTTAAATTCATATAAAAACAAAAAAAATAACAAGAAGAAGGAAGGAGCACCTACCGGTCTCGCCTCGGCTCCGCCACTCGAATATCTGGTCCTTGCACTCATGGTGTCCATGAAATTTTGATAGCGCTCCACTACGCAAACTCGCACTCCTCCCCACAGCTCCAAAACACCAAGAAAAAAATGTTGCAAATGAGCCCAAAACCTAGTTTTGGCCCTTTTATAGGTTGTTAGGCCTATAATCGTCCCACCCTAGGATGAGCACCCTAGTTGGCACTCATCCCACCCTGGGATGATTACCAAATTGCTATTCATCCCACCCTGGGACGATTACAGAGCAGAAAACAAAGCAACAGAAAAAGAATCCAAAAAATGCACCAAAAATAGCAATAAATCTGCCAAATAAAGGTGCCTTTGCACCTGACATTATTGGCATGAAAAACCGATGTCGGGGTCACAAATTATCACTATCCTACTCCCTAAGAAGGCTACCATAGCTGGACCGCTCCACGGGAGGATGGATTTTTGACAATTTCAACCCCAATAGGCGTCAAAAAAAAGGGTCAAAACCCACCAAAAATAGGTCCGATTGCTAGGAAACTGCACACGTTCAATGGAAAACCACTGAAGGCACCCTTACAAATGTCATCTTGGGTCAAGCGACTCGTCGCTTTTCTCATTTTTGGTCATTCCCTCATCGATTCGTCGCTTGAGGGGGTAGTCACACTTAGTCACCAAATCAACAAATACACACCCAATCAAGGAAATGGCATGCATTCAAAGAATCATTGACAAAGACAATCACGCCCCTGCTTGGGGCAGAAAACAAGCAATAATCACAAGCTGATCAAACACTTGGCATTCTGGAATCATGAACTCAAGGTTCCTCAGACAAAAGGTTGCGCCCTTTGCCTATTCATGACTGAACAATGTCCAAGATCAAGTAACACCTCACCAAAAAAGGTTAACACTTGAAGTAAGCTCCTTAGCTCGTCAGAAGCAAGGATTCAAGAATGCGTGCCCTTTCCATACTTGGGGCATCAAAATTTGGTTAGGTTACTGAGAAACCCTAATCATTAAGTGCTTTGGTTATCTATTTTTGCTCAACATTGCGCCACGCACAGCGCATCCCAAAAAGGGGCATCTGTAGACACCAAAACAACACCAATCCGATTATGCGACTACAAGCACTGATCGAGTTGGCATACATAGCCCCTAGGGCAGCCCCTAGAGGTTAAAAAATGGTCCTAACCACTCCCAAATCAGTTTTGGAAGGTCAGAGGTCAATTTGGCACCTTTTAAGCACTTTGCTCCCTACTCGTCCCACCCTGGGATGATTAGAATCCTATTAGAATCCTATTCGTCCCACCCTGGGACGATTAGCAGCAATCGTCCCACGGTGGGATGATTAGCAGGTTTGACTGGCAAAAATTCAAACCTCGATAGATCCACCACTTAACTGTGCCTTCAGGGCATGCAATTGCGAGGAACGACTTCAAATCAAAGAGAGGGACTTCAGTCAAGCATGCCCTGATCATGGAGGCCTCATGCAAGGAGACTCTAAATCAGGGAGGAATCTTCTCTCCCAAAAAAGGCATGGCAAGCCAAGTGGCGCCCTCGCATGCGCATTCAAAGAGAGAGACCCTAGGTCTATAAAAGGGTGAGCATCCTCACCCCAAAAAGGAGGAGAGTTGGAGCATTTGGAGCAATGGAGTGCTGCCAAATTATACCCACATTCCCCTTTGTGCTTCTTACATCCATAATTTCTCTTTTGGAAGAGAGGTTATCGGGTGAACACTAGGAATGCAATCCCGACCCAAAACCCAAGCAATCGGCCACAATCCCACACCAAATTCATCGACACAACCCCCTAGGAGGTTTTGGACCCATCCCAAGTGGATTGGTGTCAAAACCAGACCCCAAACGGTGGGCGTCCTGCCCCGGGCGCCCCCAAACTACCGCAGTCCTAATTGGCTCACCCCGGAGCGATTAGAAATCCATGAAGAATTTCTCTACTATTATTTTTGCATTATGTTCTATTTGGTTTACTTATGTTGTTGTTCAAGTTTCATTGCATTCTGACTTGATTTGACTGTGTTTTTATCATTTTATGTGTTTACTAACATACAGGGAGCGCTTTCGGATACGAGGACAATCTGGGTAGAATCTGCCAAATATGACCTTCTGGGTCGTCCCAAAATGCCCCTTTTAGCCTAACCCCAAGTTTGTAGGAGTTTTGGAGGCCTCTGGGCAGGACATTTGGAAGGTTGCCTTTGCATGTTTTATGACAGTCCTAATTGGCTCACCCCGGAGCGATTAGAAATCCATGCATGATTTCCTGACTGTTCTTTTTGCAATGTGTCTCTGATGATGTTTTTATGCTTCTGTCAAATTTTGGGTTCATTATGACATGTTTTGATCATCGTTTTGCTATTTTATACATTAACTAGCCGGAGGCCCTAGGGATTGCATGTTTTTCCCTCCATCCGCATATGCTATTAACTATTTGCTGTTTCTCTGAGCATAGGATCTCACCACCAGGAACACCGGAGGGGCAGCAAGGAACACATGAACACATGGACGCAAGCGGTGGCGACGTTTGGCCCGCCCATTTCAAATGTGGGCATGCGGAGGACATTGGAAGCGCACCATCCGTTGATGTAACTGAATTGAAAGCAACATTAATAAAAAGAGGCCCCACTTTGTTTTGCTTACATCTAGTTTCATTTATGCATCTTTCCTTCATGCATTGCTTTTCTCGCATTCGTAGGACTTAGCATTTGTGTATCAATTTTTGTTTGCACCATTGGTCTGGCACGTCGTCATCCCGCATTCGGCTTTCAAAAAGAGATAATGTAGAATTGAAGGGTCAAATACAATAAGATGAGAAATGTAAGACAAAGCTTCTACAATATCTCTCTAACTTGAAAGATAATATTGAAGAGGCAAGGAAAGTTTAAAAAGGTATGGTTGAACAGTCAAAGGTAAAAGAGATAGAATGTAAAATACTTATGGTTACTCTTGAAGAATTAAAAAGGGAGAACTCGGGATTAAGGGTTCAAGCTTAAGAAGATGAGAAAGCAAAAACAAAGTTTCTACAGGAACTCACCAAATTCAAAATAAATGTTGAAGAGGCAAGAAAAATTGAAGAAGGTATGGCCGAAAAATTAAAGACAAAATATCTAGAGTATGAAATATTAGAGCATGAGATAGTTTCACTAAGGATGGAAGTAAAAGGCTCTAAGGACAAGTTGCACAAGTTCGAGGAAAATCCAAAGACTTTGGACAAGATTATCAATGCACAAAAGTCATCAGTCACCAAAACAGGACGTAGTTCTAAAGAAGAACAAAGGAAATAGGAAGCAGAAAAATGAGAGTCAAACTCAAACACCAGAAAAGAAGAAGTATCAAAATAAGTAAGTAAAAGAGAGATTGATACTTATAAGGATAAGTTGGACAATATAAAGTTCAACAAGGAAAGGAACAATGCACAAGTAAGGAACATATGGAACGGGAAACAAGTAGAAGAGACTAAGAGACCAATGAGGTAAAGACAAGAAGGCTTCAATGGAAGATGTTTTTCATATCATAGTTTTGGGCACATGGCTTCACAATGCAGGACATAGAAAATATAGGAATATGGGAACATATATCTTTTTCATGGGTATTGCTACTCATGTAATCAATTTGGTCACAAGGTAATGAATTGTAGGGTTCATGATAGAAGAAGGTATGGCTTTACTAGGAGAAATCCTAAAATATTTGCACCTCCAAGGAATAATAACATTAAGTGTTACAAGTGCAATAATGATGGTCACACAACAAAGTGGTGTAGAGCAGACATTCCAGAATCAAGCATGAACATGAACAGGAATAAGAACATGAATATGAATAGGAACATGAACAGGAACATGGATATGAACAGGAACAAGAACATGAACAGGAACATGGACATGAACAGGAACAAGAACAAGAACTTGGATATGAATAGGAACAAGGATAGGAATATAGACATGAAAAATTTCATGGACATGGAAAGAAACAATTAGAGTAATCAAAAATATCAAATAAGAAGGAAAAAGGATAAAGGTAAAGAACAATGTTTTCTGGGAGTAGAAATACTCCCACTCCAGAATTAACCACCTCAAGAGAAGGTGGGGGAGGGGCTAAGCTAAGAGGCTCATTCTTAATCCTGAGCCCCAAAGGTGAACCTTTGCCATTTATTTCAAAGGGGGAGAGATTTGATATTTGAGAGAGCATTGAGCCAAGGGGAGCAATGTCCTAGGGGGAGCAGAACAAAGGAAAGATCAAGTTTTCGGTTAAAATAAATTGGGTTGCCATCAATGACAAAGGGGGAGATTATTGGACATTTTGAGCTCATTTAGTTGTCATTTATGTCAAGGTGAAAATTCATCATTGATTCCAAATTAAACTTATGAAGACGTCATTAATACCATGGAGCACACTATCAATAGCACCAAGAACAATGTGACGAGTTAAAGAAAAAGTTGGCAAAATAATGTTTTATGAGGATTTATGGTAAATTGATGGTGGAAGATTAAATGGTTTTATTAAAATCATTATGAGGATATAAAAGTCTCCTCACACATTGAGATGGTAGTTAATATTTTAAAAGACCCACGATGGTAGAATACTTTACAAATTAAAGGTTTAAGTTTAAACCCAAGGAAGGCTTTAATCTCCTTAAAGTTAAAGTTTATAAATATAATTTATAAAATTTAAATTCCTTAGAATTTAAATAATTTATAAATTATAAAGGTTGGAAAGCATTGACATAATCAAATAAGTGGGAGCACTAACATATAAGAAACAAAGGGAATTCATGTATAAATTAATGCCAAAGAGGCATTCAAAATTTACCCCTCGACATTTTAATGTATGCGACAAAGCTGGAAATGTTTTCGTGCAATTGTTGATCATTGAGGAAGAAGACAAGGGATTCACTTGAATTTAGTTCTATGTGAAAGACATAAGGGGAAGAGCATATTGGTTGAATCACAAAGGACATGGTGGTCCATTGGTAGTGCATGTTTTACGAAGGTGTTGGGAGTTGAGGAGCCCACGATCGATTCACATGAGTGGTGTGTGTCTTGAGCACCAAGGGAAGTCTTTTGCACATGCTCATTTTGAGCACCAGCCTAGGAAAAAGAGGAAGAAGAACGTCCAAGCTCTCAAACATGTGTCTAGCGCACGTGGTAGTCAAATTTGTGGCTAGAGCACTCACGGAGGCAGAGATTATGGGTTCGAATCCCACTAGTGGAAAAGGTATTTTTTGATTAAATTTTTATATTGCCTAAAGTTTTTCTAAGGTGTGGTTTGGAGTTATAAGGGTTTGTTGAAGAATTATTTTTTGGTAATTGATTTGTGTTGTTTGGAGTTATAAGGGTTTGTGAAGAATTATTTTATTGGAAATTGATTTGTGCCATTTGGAGTTAAAAGGGTTTTTGAAAGATTGTTTTATTGAGAAGTGATTTATGTTATTTTAAGGAAAGAGGATTTGATTCTTGCCAAAGTTCTTTTTACCATTAAATTGATTAAAGAGGTTTTGATTTATTTTGGTGGAAGTTGAATTTATTTTGAGTTGGGAGTTTATAAGGTGTTACTGGATAAATATTTTATGTATGTTGATGGTTATTTTTGAAAGGTGGAGTGATAAGGTGTAATTGAGTATTTACATTATATTGTGAGAAAGATTTATCTTCTAACCTCTTTGAGCTTGGAATAGAAGTGTTTGTGGTTGTGACAGATTTATGAGATCCCTTAATATTCAATAAAAATGTATGAGCACATTCTTCCATAAGTTGAGTTGATTGATTGGTTTTCTGGAAAATAATTTTGGAGTGAAAAGAACTTGATTAGGGTTTCCTTTTGAGAGTGTTTGAGTTAATGCATCAAGGTTTTCTAGAATAAAGAGTTGTTGTTAAAACCTTGTTTGATAAGCATTGTTGTTGAAGCCATTGGTTGTGTGAAGAACTTGAGTTAGGGTTTTGCAAAGAACATGAGTATCATTGTTATGTGAAGATTGTTTTATAAGCATTTTTGTTGAAGTGAGTTTTTGAGCATAGAACTTGAACTACGATTTGAAAAGAACATGAGTATCATTGTTATGTGAGATTAGTTATTGAACATTGTTGGAAACATTTTGAGTTGGTGGTTGTATGCTTGGACTAGAGTTTGTGAGAAAGGGGTGTTTCATTGAGTGATTGGTTGAGTAGAGTGTTTGAGCCTAGTCAAGTGGATGTGTAAAGTGACTGTTCTAGTTCCATAAAACAAACTATTCTATATTCTTATTTGAGTTGAGAAGGTGATGAAGCATTGAGTGTAGAACATATTGAGTCTCTAACTATTATATTTATGTTACTATGAGATTGGACAAGTTATGTGTGGACTTGTTGAGCAGATTTGAGCAAGTTCTAAGTGGACTTGTTGAGCAGATTTGAGCAAGTTCTGTGTGGACTTGTTGAGTAGATTTGAGCAAGTTATGAGTGGACTTGTTGAGTATATTTGAGAAATTTCTGAGTGGACTTGTTGAGCATATTTGAGCAAGTTCTGAGTGGACTTGTTGAGAAAATTTGAGCAAGTTTTGAGTGGAATTGTTGAGCATATTTGAGCAAGTTCTAAGTGGACTTGTTGAGAAGATTTGAGCAAGTTCTAAGTGGACTTTTTGAGCATATTTGAGCAAGTTCTAAGTGGACTTGTTGAGAAGATTTAAGAAAGTTCTATGTGGATTTTTGGAGAATATTTTGGTGCAGATTTGAGGATAGGTTTTTGCTAGACCAGATATAGAGATTGATTATATTTGTGCTAGACCGAAGGACTATGTTTAGTATATATTTGAGATAGACATTTGGAGGTGACAAAGCAAAGAGGGTAGTGGTCTCTAGTAGATAGATATCCATAAACTAGTGTAGTGAGGACATGTATTCTAATTGGGGACAAGATTCTTTAGTGGAGAGAGATCCACAAGCTAGTGCAATGAAGGTAGTAGTCTTTTAGAGGATCACCAGCTAGAGTAGAGGAGAAGGAGTTCTCCTGTGGATAGAGATCCACGAACTTGATTTAGGGGATTGGTGTCTCCTTTGGACATAGGTCCATAAAAATTATAATAGGTAAAGGGTTCCCAAGATATTTATTGAAAAAATATTAGTGAAATATTTTCTCCGTGGAGTAGCCCAAATTGGGTGAACCACATTAAATTTGTGTCTCTATTGTGTGTGATGATTTATGCATTGCTTTGGTTATTTCTATTGATATTGCCATTGATTATATTGGATAATATTTTTTAGGAAAGAAAAGGAAAAAGTGATCTTATACTGTTCACCCCCCTCTCAGTATAAGCTCGTGTTCTTCACAACCAGTGCCTAAACCTTATTATAAACCTGCCCAAAAATTAATCTATGAAGTTGAAGGTACCTATCCAATAAATTTATTATTTTGTAGTGAAATCTAGCTCAGGTCAAGGATATTTTTACTTGAACATGTGCCTCCCATCATCACTAAAGAGGAAATTGAACCCCAAACTATGGTAGAACCTATAACTCAATCTATTGTTCCAAGGCAAACTATAAACTAGCCTATTGTAGAACAACTTGCAGGTGTGACTGAGTCACCTACAGGGGCTGAACCTACAGAATATTTGAAAATATAACAGAGGTTCCTTTTCCTCAAAGATTGATGATTAAAAAATAAACACCCAAAACTGATTTTGATCTCATGGTAGAATTGTGTAACATCAATGTAAAAATTCCACTCTTACAAGCTATAAAAGATGTTCCAATTTATGCCAAGGCCATTAGAGAGTTGTGTGTCAAGCATCTAGGAAGGAAAATAAAGGAACCCAAGACCATACATGTCATGGGTCAACTTTCTGATTTGATGGTTGGGAAACTTCTCTTGCCTAAATACATGGATCTTGGAGTACCTATTCTTACAGTATGCATAGGACAAACCAGCCTTCAAAATATTTTGATTGATCTAGGTGCAACAATTAATGTGATGACAAAGGACACCATGACTTTGTTAGGGCTACAAGATCTAAGACCTACCCTCACTATCTTGCAATTGGTAGATAGGTCAATAGTGAAACCAGAGGGGATTATAGATAATATCATGGTCACAATTTCCTCTTAGGAGTATCTAGTAGATTTTGTAGTGTTACAAACTAAAACCTCACTTGGGGGACATCCTTTAATACTAGGTAGACCTTGGCTAGCAATAATAGATGCTTGTATTAGTTGTAGGATAGGAAGTATGACCATTTTTGATGGCATACATAACAAAACTTTAACACTTTATCCACCTACAACCCCAAGTATTTATAATGAGCATCCATGGTTTGATGAACTAGATGATGGAGAAATCATCCAATCATTGGCCATGATAACTACCCAAAAGCATAACCTTGAGGAAGAAGTGTATGACAATGATTTCACAAATGACACCACTTCTATCACTGAGCATATTATGCCAGTAAAACCTAGTAGTTCACAACTGCCTTGTCTTCCAAATTATCCTTTCATTACTTGCCCCTCTCAAACTACACAAGACATTGCAACTTTTCATCAACTATTGCCACATAGATGCCCTTTAAATCACTTCTTGAAGGACATCTCAGGCATATATGCCAATAGTGAAGATTGCAAACAAATAGAAGTTTCTCTTGGGAAAACTTTGAACATCAATAGGAATTTGTAGGAATCCCAAGAGCAACCTTTGGTGCAATTGTTGATAGACCATCAACAATATTTTGCTTGGGATTATAACGATATGAAGGGCATACATCCATCTATTTGCACACATAGAATATTTATAAGAGATGAATGTGACCCAGTGAGACAACCTCAAAGAAGAGTCAACCCAACCTTGACAGAAGTGGTAAAGGAAGAAATTAAAAAATTACTAGATGTTGGTTTCATCTATCCCATCTTAGATAGTCAATGGGTTTCTCCATTGGTCATTGTACCTAAGAAGAATGGAAAATGGAGAGTCTATGTAGACTATAGAGAACTCAATAAGGCTACTAAGAAAGACTATTTTCCCTTACCTTTTATTGATCAAGTTCTTGATACTCTCGTAGGAAAGAAGTATTTTTGCTTCTTAGATGGTTTTAGTGGTTACAATAAAATTAGGGTAGCTAAAGAAGATCAAGAAAAAACCACCTTTACATGCCCTTGGGGAACATATGCATATCGTGTCTTACCTTTTGGGCTATGTAATGCACCTACTACCTTTCAAAGGGTTGTAATTTCCATCTTTGTTGATCTTAATCATGATTGTTTAGAGATTTATATGGATGAATTTACTGTCTATGGTGATACCTTTGAACAAACTCTAAACAAGTTGAAACAGGTCCTTGAAATATGCCAAGAAAATAATCTCTCTTTAGCCATGAAAAATTCTACTTAATGATGACCAAAGGTATTGTCTTAGGCCACTATATCTTTGTAGATGGCATCAAGGTAGATCTAGCCAAAATTCAGGTCATAAAATCCCTTCCACCACCCAAAAGTCAAATAGAGGTTAGAAGCTTCTTAGGACATGTAGGCTATTATAGAAGGTTCATTCAAGACTTCAACAATATTGTTGCTCCATTATTTCAACTATTGACTAAAGCTAACGAATTTTATTGGAATGATGACTGTCAACAAGATTTTGAAGAGCTTAAGGAAAAGCTGACCACAACACCAATCCTAAGAGGACCAAATTTTTTTGGTTTTGGGGTGGTGCCCCTTTGGGCTTTACCTTTTCATATTCACACTGATGCATCAGACCAAGCATTAGGTGTAGTTCTCACCCAAAATGAGGAAAAGCAACCCTATGCCATCTATTATGTTAGCAAAAACTTGAATGGAGCAGAACTAAACTATACTATCACTAAAAAATAATTTCTTGTTGTTGTCTATGCCATAAACAAGTTTAGACATTACATTATTGGGTATAAATTTTTTGTCCATACTGATCATTCTACCATTAAATATCTTATGAATAAAGTTGTAGTAAGTGGTAGAATTGTTCGATGGTTGTTACTTTTACAAGAATTTGACATTACCATTTTGGACAAACCTAGTAAACATAATGTAATGGTTGACCATATTTCTAGATTACATTTGGTAAATGATCTAGAACCTATGCAAGATTCCTTTCTTGATGAGCATTTGTTTGCCATTTCAGTACACTCACCTTGGTATGCAGATATTGCTAACTATTTGGTGATAAGAAAAGTGCCATCTCACTTTTCACCACATGAAAAGCAAAAGCTCATCCATGAAAGTGCTCCATATACTTGGTTAGATGGTATTTTATTTAAGTTATGTCCTGACCATGTAATTCAGAGATATGTGCAGGAGGAAGACACCTTTGACATATTACATGCAACTCATGATGAACCATGTGGTGGACATAATGCTGCCAAGAGAACCATGTACAAAATCTTGCAAATATGGTACTATTGGCCTACAATGAACCATGATGCTAAAGTCTATATCTCTCGATGTGATCCATGCCAAAGAATGGGTAAACCAACTCCTTCAATAGAGATGCCTCTACACCCTCAAGTGGTTTTAGAACCATTTGAGAAGTGGGGGTTAGAATTTGTTGGACCTATCAACCCTACAAGTGAATTCAATGAGTACATCTTGGTGTGCATGGATTATGTCACAAAATGGGTAGAAGTGAAGGCATTACAACATGCCCAAAAAGAAAAAGTTGTTGACTTCTTGTATGACAATATCTTTTAGCATTTTGGAGCACCCAAGGAGATTGTAACAAATCAAGGACCACAATTCATATATGATGTGATAGCTACATTTGTACATAAATATCAAGTGAACCATAGAAAATCTTCACCATACCATCCTTAGTCTAATGGTCAGGTGGAGGTTACTAACAGGGAGCTTGAGAATATTTTGAAAAAATATAGTTGCTTCACATCGGGCAGATTGGGTGCATAGACTCAAGGAAGTAGTATGGGCCTATAATACTACTTGGAAATCAACAACAAGGCTCACACCCTATGAAATGGTCTATGGGAAGATAACTATCATGCCAATTGAGTTTGAAATTTAGACCTTACGCACTGCATTGAAGGTTGGAATTGATCTCACCATTGCTCAACAAGAAAGACTCTTACAACTAAATGCATTAGATGAAATTCATCGTGATGCCCTTCAGCATACTAAATTATTGCAAGCACAATGGAAGCAATGGCATGATAAACATATCATTCCAAGGACTTTTCAAGTAGGTGATTGGACCTTACTCTATGATTCCAAGTTCAAATATTTCAAAGGGAAGCTGCGTACAAGATGGTTGGGCCCTTATGAAATTGAAGAAGCATATGGTAATGGTATAGTCAAGCTAAAAACCATTGATGACTCCTCTCATGGCTTACTTTTCAATGGCCATTGATTGAAGTTGTACCACAAACCTCTCTCCAAGTCAGATTTCATTAAACAAGTCATTCAAAAAGTAGAACTACAATTCATTTCTAACCTGTAACCCTTTGCCAATACTTGATATTTCTCCTTTAGCAAAGATATATGAAAAATAAAAAAAATAAAAAATGAAAAAAACAATAAATTCCTATGGTGAAAACCTTTATCGACGCCATAGGGACAAGGAGGAAGATGAAAACTAGTTTTACTAGCTCTTCATCCTTGCAAAAATAATATCCATTTGTGAAAACTAGCTTGTTGGTGCAAATGGACAGTAATTTTTGAAAACTAGCTTGTTAGGGGATTTTCTACAAAAAAATAAAAATAAAAATAAAAAAGAAAAGATCCCACCAGTTCACATATCCTTCATTATGATAGGTTTGAGAAGTATGCAACTGCATATGGAAATATTCAAGCATGCTGCCCTCAACCTCCAACAATGATCACTATTTTAGCATATAGCATATTAGTCCAGGTACTTTTTCTTCTCTTCATTTTTATTTTAGTTGTACATATTTTGTTTTTACAAACATTGTTAAGACTATCCATTTCCCTTCTTTCCTTCATCCCTATTTTATCTAGTTTATTTTGCTCTTCCATAAGGATGTGGAACATTCTTCAGTTGGGAGGAAGGGGATAGTCATTTAAGTTCTTTTACAAACTTTGTGAGCAAGTCCAATGAGCTACTATAGAAATATTTGTGGCAAAATGATGAGCTAAACAAGCAACATTGGTGGTCAAGTAACATTGACCAAAGTCAACACAATGAAAATGACTTAGCCACCATGAATATCACATGACATTGACCAAGTAAGCATACAAAAAATGACTCAACAACCTTGAAATATCATAGTCAGTGTAATTGTTGAGTTGGTAGGGATACACTTTATAAAAAGTCTAAAGTAAAGTGGGAGGGAAAAAATTCAAGGCAAAGTGATAGGGCAATCAAGGGCACAAATAGGTGAGTTTCAAGACAACACATGCTCACATGAAAGCCTAATAGGGACAAATGAAGATCACAAAGGTAATCATTGGGTGATATGGGAACCTTGGAATGATTCATGCCATATGTTGTGGTGACACTTGGCCAAAATAAAAGCTCCTTATCCCCACACCACATTTTAGATGAAACTTTCAAATCAGGTGAGTGGCATGCCAAGTCATCATTATTATTCCATAGGCCTATTTTAATCATTGAAACTTGCTATTTAAACTTATCCATATGCATGTGAAGTCTGTACCACCTCAAATTATCATTCTCCCATGCGTAATTTAGCTAGCTCTTGATTTTCTTCAACAATTTGCATGCACCATCGTTCTACCCTCGTCATTGAATTTTTTCCCTTGGCTCTATTATAAAACTTTGCATCGGTGCTATGTTATATGACCTATTTCCAAATACCTATGCACTACATTTTTTTATTTGCTATCTTAGAGTAAACCCCTTATGAAGAACTAGACTTCTAAGCCATTCTTTGTCAGCCCTTTTTAATGTAAGTGTATTCACAAAACCTTCGTTGTTATTTTCCTTGTCTACCATTATTCATAAATCTTGTCAAATATTTAAGCCTTACCTCCATAAACAAAAATGGTGGGAGACGTGAAGCATGTGGAAGCAATAAATGTTAATGCCCTGTAATTATACAGAGACACCATTAAAAAATTGTCTACTCTAAAATGGTACCAAGCCATGCAAAACATTTATGGTTAAAGCATGGTTGTCACCCAAGAATTTATGCACAAGCTATATTTGAAAAGCATGGTGGCCCATCTAAGCTATTGGGTAACTCTGGAAGTCTCCACAAAGAACATTGCACATGTTTTGGAGCTTCCATAATCAAGGAAGAAATGGTTTAGGATGACAAATATTAATATTACGGAGGTCATGAGAGAATTGGACATCTCCATGAGATATAACCAAGCAGGGAATGGTTTGATCAAAGGTATTTATTTATTGTTATTACCACTAGTTTGGCAAGATGTAATTATGGCAATTATGCAGTATTTTACACTGGAAGGGCAATTTACTATGATTTATGGGCATCATGTAGAGTTTTTACTAGCCCTAAAAAAATATTCAAACGTAGAATATTGTATTTATGTACCCTAATACCTAAATAAATCCATCAAAACCATGGACATAAAGGTGAAGAATGGAAATGCATAGGCTATTGCTCACCTCGGTTTGACTAAGTTGCTTGTTTTGGATCAAATTATGAATATACCCAAGATAACCTGGGCCAAAATGGTAGCAGCAGCTTGTGTGTTCAATTTGGAAGAGGAAACGTAGCAAGAATATGAGGAGGAGGACCAAAAAGAATCAAAAGAGGTAGAAGGCAAAGAGGAAGGTAATGAAGTTGAAACATAAGATGAAGCAGAAGAGGAACTAGATAAAGAGGAACCAGAATAAGCACTTGAAACATAAATTAAGGAAGAGCAAGGTGAAGGTGAGGGTTTTGATAAGGAGGATATAGAGGTGGATGAAAGTAATGAAGAATATGCTACCCCCTTAACTCCTATGTCACTTGTACACTCAATGCCTAAGGCTACCACTCCCACAAACTTATCTACAGAATAATAAAACAAGGAGGACAAACCTAAGATATTTCCTATTAGGAGAGGTAGAATGCAGGGTAAAAAGGAAACCCTAGGTGTAAAAATATTGGAAATTTGAGTGATTTTATGTTGTCATTGATGTCACATGGATCATTGATGTCACATGGATCACATTGAGTTTTGGTGGCCAAAGCATTTCATAAATGAGCATTTATGATATTTTGGAGAGCATGGATATATACAGGGTTTTTGTGAAAACCAAGGCAGGCAAAATAAAAGGTTTTATTTAAAACCATGGATGGCAGATTTGAAATGGGTTTTTCTTAAAACCCAGGTTGGCTTTTCGTTTCATCGAAAAAGGTGCCCCGGTGATGGAGATATTTAATTTTAAATATTTAAGTTTAAATTTTAAATTATTTAAAATTTAAAATTAAAATTAAAATTTAATTTATAGCGCCGACGTCAAAGAAAGGAAAAGGCATAAAACTAATATTTAAATTATAGCGCCGACGTCAAAGGAAAGGAGGAGGACATATATATATATATATGCCCAAAGTTTCGATTTATTTCTCTAAGCGCTCGATTTGATATTTGGATTCGAATGGTAAAAGAGCCTGCGCATCGTGTGTCGAAGTGTGTGTGAAAAGGGTTTTAAAAGGCTTACGATTTTCGCGTTCGTTGAAGAGACTATTGTGGAGTAAAGCCAAACGTATAGGCCTCCTTGGCCTAGTGGTTCATGCATTGTGTGTGAAGCAGGAGGTCCTGCGTTCGATTCTTGTCGGAGGTGTTTTGTTGTGTTGAAACGCGTGAAGCGCGTTTTGTTTTTGAAGGGCACAGATATTCGCGGCATAAGGTTTTGTTGTGTGCTCCTTTTGAGCACGTGAGGGCATGTGGCCCAATGGCAGGTTGGTTGTGGTTAAGGCACTGAGCAAGGAAGGTCACGAGATCGAATCCCGTCAGGGACAGAGGCAAGTTAATAATTTTTAGATATATTTTATTTTTCTAAAGTTGCCCTAGGAGGAATAAGGGTTATGATGCATGTTTAAAAAAGAGAGATTTTTGGTGATTTATTTTTTAGAAGTATATCATATTATATATCGTTGGAAAGCTTATTCCGAGGGCTATTTGATTAACTTGCTTAGAGGGAGAAATAAGGTGTGTGTAAAGAGATATTTCTGATTTTGTAAAGAGGTTCAAAAGTGAAGGTTGCTTTGTTCTTTTTCAAAAGAGATCAATTCATTTATGAAGTGACATGGTGTATGTTATTGAGTAGGAGTAATAAGGTGTTATTTGGATGTTATTGTTGTGTTATTAATCAAGATCTCTAACCCTTGTTGAAAGTTGAAAAAGAAAGTGTGTTGAGTGAGACAGATTTTGTGGACAACCAAAAGGCTTCTTCATCTTCATAAAAGGTATGGGCACATTCTCCTATTGATTGTTTATGGTGGTTGATTTCTGAAATATCATTGGAGAGAAAAGGATTAATTGTGGTTTCCTTTTCGAAAGTAGTTGGTTGAATGCTTCAAGGTTTTCTGGGTTGAGAGTTGCTATTAAACCTTGTTTTATAAGCATTGTTGTTGAAGCCATTAGTTGTGTGAAAAACCTGAGATAGGGTTTGAGAAGAACATGAGTATCATTGTTATGTGAAGAATGTTTTATTAGCATTTTTGTTGAAGCCCATTGGTTATGCAAAGAACTTGAACTTGAAAAGAACATGAGTATCATTGTTATGTGAAGAATGTTTTATTAGCATTGTTGTTGAAGCCCATTGGTTATGCAAAGAACTTGAACTTGAGAAGAACATGAGTATCATTGTTATGTGAGATTTGTGGTTGAGCATTGTTGGAAACATTTGAGTTGGTTGATACATGCTTGGACTAGGGTTTGTAAGAAAGAGTTGTTCCTTGTGGTAGTTGGTTGAGAAGAGTTGTTTGAGCCTAGTCAAGTGATTGTGTGAAGTGGTTGTTCAAGTTCCATGAAACAAACTATTCTATATTCTGGATTTGAGTTGAGATTGAGATTTGAGGATAGAACATATTGAGTCTCTAACAATTCTCTTTATGCTTCTATAATATTGATTTGAGTTGAGATTGATATTTGAGGATAGAACATATTGAGTCTCTAACAATTCTCTTTATGCTTCTATAAGATTGATTTGAGTTGAGATTGGGAGATTTGAGTATAGAACATATTGAGTCTCTAACAATTCTCTTTATGCTTCTATAAGATTGATTTGAGTTTTTTTATGCTTCTATGAGATTGAATTATTGAGCAAGTTCTTGGTGAGCTTGCTAGTGCATATTTGGGCAAGTTCTTGGTGAGCTTGCTAGTGCAGATTTGGGCAAGTTCTTGGTGAGCTTGCTAGTGCATATTTGGGCAAGTTCTTGGTGAGCTTGTTAGTGCATATTTGGGCAAGTTCTTGGTGAGCTTGCTAGAGCATATTTGGACAAGTTCTTTGTGAGCTTGTTGAGCATATTTGGACAAGTTCTGTGTGAGCTTGTTGAGTAGATTTGGACAAGTTCTGTGTGAGCTTGTTGAGCATATTTGGACAAGTTCTGTGTGAGCTTGTTGAGCAGGTTCTGAGTGAGCCTATTGAGCAGGTTCTGAGTGAGCCTATTGATAGAGCTTTGGAGGTGATAGAGTATAGAGGATAGAGTCTCAGTGGATAGAGATCCAGTAGCCAACATAATTGAAGATAGATCTGAGTGAGGAGTCTTCAAGTGGAGAGAGATCCACCAGTCAGTGCAGTAGAGAGACAAAGTCTTCTAGAAGATCACTAGCCAGAGTAGAAGGGGAAAGAGTTCTCCTATGGAAGAGATCCATGAACTTGAGATTAGGGGATCAACATCTCCTTTGGATAGAGATCCATAAACATTGTAATTGGGAAGGATTCCCAAAGAGATTGATTGAGAAAGTTTTAGTAAAATATTTTCTCCATGGAGTAGCCCACATTGGGTGAACCATGTAAACTGTGGTGTCTCTATTGTGTATGGTGTTTTGTGCATTGCTTGATTACTGCTATTGATACTGTTGTCTATACACTGCATAATATTGAATTGAAAAGAAAAGTAAAAAGTGGTCTTATACTGTTCACCCCCCTCTCAGTATAAGCTTGTGTTCTTCAATTGGTATCAGAGCGGGTTCCTTCGAAAAGGCTAACAACTTGAGGGCAGATTCTACAAGAACACAGATGGCTTCATAGAATGGATCATCTACAAATAAGGCTCCACTATTTGATGAGTAACAATTATGCTTTCTGGAGCATGAGAATGAAGAACTACTTGATATCACAAGGATATGAGGTATGGCAGATGGTTGCAAAAGAGTATAAGGTTGAAGGTGATCCCGAGGTAGATAAGACTATCAAGAAATTGGTTGAGATCAATGCAAGGGCAATGAATTGTATTCTAAGTGGGCTACGTGAGATAGATTTTGCAAAGGTCATGGTATGTAATTCAACAAATGAAATGTGGACCAAGTTGCGGAATACCTATGAAGGAGATTCCAAGGTAAAGTTGGCAAAACTACAAACTCATAGAAAAATATTTGAGGAATTGAAAATGGAAGATTCTGAAGATATTGCATAGTTTTTACTTTGAGTTGATGAGATTTCTAACACCATGAGAGGTCTAGGATTTGAGATGAAAGAATCAGATGTTACTCAAAAGGTTTTGAGATCACTTCCCATGAAGTATGATGCAAAGGTTTCAGCAATAGAAGAAATAATGGATATCAACAAGCTAACAATGGAAGAACTACAAGGAACTCTCACAGCTTATGAGATGAGGAGAAGTAAGCATCAAGTTCCAATAAAAGAAATTGCATTCAAGGCTTCAGAGAAAAATAAAGGGAAAGTTCCAGAGACAGATAGAGATTCAGATAATGATGAGGAAGCTAACTTCATCAAAAGGAAAAAGGACTTAAGAAATTACAGGGATATGAAGAAAGTCAGATGCTACAAGTGTGGTGATTTTGGTCACTATGCATACAAGTGTCCACATGAAGAAAACAATGATGATGAAAAATAGGGTCATAGAAGAAAAGAATATGGAAAGCATAAACATGACAAAGATGATAGATACAAGCAAAACAAGTATGAGAAGAAGAAAAGTTTTCATAAGACAAAGAAAACTTTCTACATTGAAGAAGCAAGTGATAGCTCAGATCACAATGATAGAGACAAGTCAAATGATGAAAAGGAAGAACATCTATTCCTAGGAATAGAAGGTGAAAGAGAACAATGCTTTGTGTGTGGTCAAAGAGATCACAGATCAGGATATTGCAATGGCTTCAGTGATAGTGAAGATGAGATGACACATCAAGGAAATAGGTATGGTCAAAGAAATCTTGAGAGTTTGTTTGCTATAGAAGATTATAATGATCTTAGTGATAGTGAAGATGAAGAAGGGTTTTTCTATGGGATAAAATAAATAGAAGAAGAACATTCACTCCAAATAGAAGAAATCCCACTTTTGGAAATAGAAAAAGAAGAAGTTAAACAAGAGAATATTGTGAGAAATACAGATGTCTCAGTTGATCTAAAGGAAGAATTCAATGATATCCATGAGCAACTACAAGAGGTTAAGGAGAATCTAAAAGAATTGAGATGTTCCCTACTTGAGAAGTTTGATCCATCACATGACTCAAAATGTCAAGATATTTTCACTAAGAAGGAAACATGTATTTTAGAGACAATAAAGATGGATGCCAATTTGCTATTTGACACAAATGAAGAGAAAGAAGAGGAAGGTTCCAAAGCACCAAAGGTCTCATATTTTAGGTCTAGGGAATCACACTCAAAAGGAAAGGAAGTTCTAAAATATGAAAGCAAGGAAGCACCTAAGATTTATGAAGAAAGTTCCAAAGTTCCTATGGCTCCAAACATCCAGTTTGGATCTTGTTTTGAGATAGGTGAATCAAGTTCAAAAGGAAAAGAAATTCTTGAAGAAGAAAGCAAGGAAGAAATTAAGGAAGAGGATTTAGATGCTACAAAGAACATTCAAGGATACAATGCACAAGTCAAATATGATTACAAGGATAATGATCAAGAAAGGTATGAGGAACCAAGGCATGAACAAAGGGCTTTTCAAGGACATTGTTTTTCTTGTAATGGATTTGGACACATGGCTATACACTGCAGGATCCATGGATCAAAGAAGTTTGATTTTTCTAGAAGAAACTTCAAAGGAAGAAGGTATGGTTTTTAGGGACATTGCTTCTTATGCAATAGGATTGGTCATAGAGCTTCTCAGTGCAAATAAAATGAGCAACATGGTTTTGGTTTTAGAGCTACACAAATCAGAAGTCATGGTCATAATGGTCATGAAAATAGAACTTCACAATACAGGGTTCAAGAAAGGAATGGATATGGAAATTATTTCAAGAAAGAATTCAGGATATGGGCACCATCCAAAGGCTACAATATCAAGTGTTTTAATTGCAATAACTTTGGACATATTGCAAAATGGTGTAGGACTCAATTCCAAACAAGTTCAAGACAAGAAGGTCAAGTAGTTTCAAGGCAAGAAGGTCAAATAGGTTCAAGACAAGAAGATCAAGTAATTCATCAAGAGAAGGATATCAGAAAAATATGGAAGGAAGTTGATAGAGGAAAGAAATAATGTAATATGGGAGTAAATGTACTCCCACCCCAAAATTAATCACCTCAATAGAGAAGGTGGTGAGGGGGCTAAGCTTAAGAGTCATATCTTTTAGCCCCATAGGTGTCCCTTTTGCCATTGATGTCAAAGGGGGAGAGATTTGAGTAAGGGGGAGAGCATTGAGTTAGGGGGAGCAGCCTCCATAGAGAGTATTGAGTTAGGGGAGCAGCTTTGATTCTCAGAGATGGTTTTTGTAGTGATTGTGGTGATTTACAATAGAGGTGTTGCCATCAATGACAAAGGGGGAGATTGTTGGAAATTTGAGTGATTTTATGTTGTCATTGATGTCACATGGATCATTGATGTCACATGGATCACATTGAGTTTTGGTGGCCAAAGCATTTCATAAATGAGCATTTATGATATTTTGGAGAGCATGGATATATACAGGGTTTTTGTGAAAACCAAGGTAGGCAAAATAAAAGGTTTTATTTAAAACCATGGATGGCAGATTTGAAATGGGTTTTTCTTAAAACCTAGGTTGGCTTTTCGTTTCATCGAAAAATGTGCCCCGATGATGGAGATATTTAATTTTAAATATTTAAGTTTAAATTTTAAATTATTTAAAATTTAAATTTAAAATTAAAATTAAAATTTAATTTATAGCGCCGATGTCAAAGAAAGGAAAAGGCATAAAACTAATATTTAAATTATAGCACCGATGTCAAAGGAAAGGAGGAGGACATATATATATATGCCCAAAGTTTCGATTTATTTCTCTAAGCGCTCGATTTGATATTTGGATTCGAATGGTAAAAGAGCCTGCGCATCATGTGTCGAAGTGTGTGTGAAAAGGGTTTTAAAAGGCTTACGATTTTCACGTTCATTGAAGAGACTATTGTGGAGTAAAGCCAAATGTATAGGCCTCCTTGGCCTAGTGGTTCATGCATTGTGTGTGAAGCAGGAGGTCCTACGTTCGATTCTTGTCGGAGGTGTTTTGCTGTGTTGAAACGCGTGAAGCACGTTTTGTTTTCGAAGGGCGCATATATTCATGGCATAAGGTTTTGTTGTGTGCTCCTTTTGAGCACGTGAGGGCGTGTGGCCCAATGGCAGGTTGGCTGTGGTTAAGGCGCTGAGCAAGGAAGGTCACGAGATCGAATCCCATCAGGGACAGAGGCAAGTTAATAATTTTTAGATATATTTTATTTTTCTAAAGTTGCCCTAGGAGGAATAAGGGTTATGATGCATGTTTAAAAAAGGAGAGATTTTTGATGATTTATTTTTTAGAAGTATATCATATTATATATCGTTGGAAAGCTTATTCCGAGGGCTATTTGATTAACTTGCTTAGAGGGAGAAATAAGGTGTGTGTAAAGAGATATTTCTGATTTTGTAAAGAGGTTCAAAAGTGAAGGTTGCTTTGTTCTTTTTCAAAAGAGATTAATTCATTTATGAAGTGACATGGTGTATGTTATTGAGTAGGAGTAATAAGGTGTTATTTGGATGTTATTGTTGTGTTATTAATCAAGATCTCTAACCCTTGTTGAAAGTTGAAAAAGAAAGTGTGTTGAGTGAGACAGATTTTGTGGACAACCAAAAGGCTTCTTCATCTTCATAAAAGGTATGGGCACATTCTCCTATTGATTGTTTATGGTGGTTGATTTCTGAAATATCATTGGAGAGAAAAGGATTAATTGTGGTTTCCTTTTCGAAAGTAGTTGGTTGAATGCTTCAAGGTTTTCTGGGTTGAGAGTTGCTATTAAACCTTGTTTTATAAGCATTGTTGTTGAAGCCATTAGTTGTGTGAAAAACCTGAGATAGGGTTTGAGAAGAACATGAGTATCATTGTTATGTGAAGAATGTTTTATTAGCATTGTTGTTGAAGCCCATTGGTTATGCAAAGAACTTGAACTTGAAAATAACATGAGTATCATTGTTATGTGAAGAATGTTTTATTAGCATTGTTGTTGAAGCCCATTGGTTATGCAAAGAACTTGAACTTGAGAAGAACATGAGTATCATTGTTATGTGAGATTTGTGGTTGAGCATTGTTGGAAACATTTGAGTTGGTTGATACATGCTTGGACTAGGGTTTGTAAGAAAGAGTTGTTCCTTGTGGTAGTTGGTTGAGAAGAGTTGTTTGAGCCTAGTCAAGTGATTGTGTGAAGTGGTTGTTCAAGTTCCATGAAACAAACTATTCTATATTCTGGATTTGAGTTGAGATTGAGATTTGAGGATAGAACATATTGAGTCTCTAACAATTCTCTTTATGCTTCTATAATATTGATTTGAGTTGAGATTGAGATTTGAGGATAGAACATATTGAGTCTCTAACAATTCTCTTTATGCTTCTATAAGATTGATTTGAGTTGAGATTGAGATTTGAGGATAGAACATATTGAGTCTCTAAAAATTCTCTTTATGCTTCTATAAGATTGATTTGAGTTGAGATTGAGATTTGAGTATAGAACATATTGAGTCTCTAAAAATTCTCTTTATGCTTCTATGAGATTGAATTATTGAGCAAGTTCTTGGTGAGCTTGCTAGTGCATATTTGGGCAAGTTCTTGGTGAGCTTGCTAGTGCAGATTTGGGCAAGTTCTTGGTGAGCTTGCTTGTGCAGATTTGGGCAAGTTCTTTGTGAGCTTGTTAGAGCATATTTGGACAAGTTCTTGGTGAGCTTGTTGAGTATATTTGGACAAGTTCTGTGTGAGCTTGTTGAGCATATTTGGACAAGTTCTATGTGAGCTTGTTGAGCAGATTTGGACAAGTTCTATGTGAGCTTGTTGAGCAGATTTGGACAAGTTCTGTGTGAGCTTGTTGAGCAGGTTCTGAGTGAGCCTATTGAGCAGGTTCTGAGTGAGCCTATTGATAGAGCTTTGGAGGTGATAGAGTACAGAGGATAGAGTCTCAGTGGATAGAGATCCAGCAGCCAACATAATTGAAGATAGATCTGAGTGAGGAGTCTTCAAGTGGAGAGAGATCCACCAGTCAGTGCAGTAGAGAGACAAAGTCTTCTAGAAGATCACTAGCCAGAGTAGAAGGGGAAAGAGTTCTCCTGTGGAAGAGATCCACGAACTTGAGATTAGGGGATCAACATCTCCTTTGGACAGAGATCCATAAACATTGTAATTGGGAAGGATTCCCAAAGAAATTGATTGAGAAAGTTTTAGTAAAATATTTTCTCCGTGGAGTAGCCCACATTGGGTGAACCACGTAAACTGTGGTGTCTCTATTGTGTATGGTGTTTTGTGCATTGCTTGATTACTGCTATTGATACTTGTTGTCTATACACTGCATAATATTGAATTGAAAAGAAAAGTAAAAAGTGGTCTTATACTGTTCACCCCCCTCTCAGTATAAGCTTGTGTTCTTCAAAAAATTATACCTCCCAAGATAACTTCTAGATCCAAGTGAACCACTTAGTTTGAAGCACTAGTTACCCCTACTAAAACTAGGATTTCACTTCATAAGTAGTCAGCCCAAGCAATATCAAATAAGAGAGTTGCATTGATAGATATTGCTGACTCTAGTTAGATAGACCCAAAGCCTCTGATCTAAAGGAAAAATGTTGAAGAAGAACATCAAGAGGAGAAGGGGATAGAAAAAAACATACAATAATTTTGGTACAATAGCTCAAGGAAAAGTTAATGGATATTAATAAGGAGACTACTGAGAAAATTTTTGATTTAGAAAAATGACTTATGGATTTGGAAGTAGCAAAAACCTTGCAGATAATGCATACCCAAGTTGCATATTTTGATAAAGGGGTAGAGGCTATTGTTGTAGTATAACCTAAGGATCCTTCACCTATTATACAAATTATAGCAGGTGTTAATAAGGAGAAGAATAAAAAGGGTAAAAAAGATAGTGTAGAGAATTTTTTTGAAATGCAATAGAAAACCCCTGCAGGATCAAAAATAGAAAAAAGGGAGAAGAGACCACAACATCAGGAGGTGTCAAAATGAGGCCCAATAAGATAGCCAAAAATAATTATGCCCTAGGAGAGTTAAAAGCACTAAAGTATAAATGGGTTGAAGGTCCAAAAGTTGGTAAAGACACTCCCAAAAATGAGGGTATTTCAACAAAGGGGAAGTCTTCAGCAGCAAAATAAATTTCTACTCCAGCACCTCTAGTCAAGCTAGCAGTCACCACCTCAACCAAGATTGTTAAGAAAACAATCAAGAAAAAGAAAATTGATGTTAGTAGCTAATAGGATAAATGAAATTACATGAGGGTATGCAATTGAATTAGTTTGGGGGAATGATGAGTTAGGAAAATAGGTTGGGGATTCACATTTATTAGCCTTACTTTCATACCCAAACTGATTATTTTTGAAGGATCTTATGGATAGTTTTACTAGTTTTTGTTAAATGAAATGTTTTACACTTAAATGTTAATGGAGTAGATGTAAAGGGTAAATGTGATTAGTATTGTTGTTATTTGCTTTATTTCTATGTACTTTGTTTCCTTGGAGTATTTTTATATACACAGGTTATTTTTTAATACTACAGAATGTATTGTGGAAGGATCTACAACTACACTCCTATTCCAAAAAAATAAGAAATTCCTACAACCTAGAAGCATAGGATGGGTTTCCTAGAAAATAGTATTTAAAACCTCCTAAATTTTAAGGAACCATTCCTAAAATTAAGGGAGCTATATAAATAGAAGAACACATAAATCATAGCAGGAAAAAACCTATTAGTAACAATAGTTACAATAGGGTAGAATCTATTTTATAGCAACATGACAACTTAGACAATTAGAAAGTAGTTAGGAATAAGTTGAGACAACTCATACCTTCTATTGGTTAGAAATAACTAGTAGAGGATGTTTTGTCTCTCCTATAGATTAGCAACAAACATGATTTCATTTCTAAAATTGACTATAACAAAACCTTTATTTTTGTAGCTAATTTCTAAATTAGTTTTTAGAATTAGTTGAGTTTGTTCTACAATAAGGAGCCTAGTACATTATAAATACCAGAGTAGGCATTGTATTCAAGGTTAGAGATAATGTGAAGAAAAACATTTATAAGTATTACATTTTTATTTTTGTATGGATTGTCATGATTGTGCATTTCTAGCAATGATAAAATTTGACTTTTTGAAGGAATAAAAGTTATTTTATAGTTTATTTGATGTTTGCAACTTTTGTATGATGGTGTGTGATTAATGTTAGTGCTTTAAAGTAAATTTAAGGATTGTTAAGGAAGATATTTTATGTTGTTGCAGGTTTAGCAAGGGCCCACTAAACCTAGATAGTCCATAAAATCTCTCTCCTATTAGATTTAGGTTAATGTAGGTAGTTAATAAGTTGGTTTATTTTGAATGGATTCTTTTCAGTTGATAAGTAGGAGTTAATTTTTTTTCCTTTTAGCATTAATTAGGAGTAATATGGTTGTAGTCAACCTATATAGTTGTTAAACTAGTTACAAACCTGTGTAGTTTTAGGATTTTCTTTTAGCACATGCTTTCATTTTCCAGTTTGTTTCAAGTTTTTCTCTGCTTTCCTAGGAAGGAATCACTTAGTGTATGCAATAAAAGATATTGGATCATACAGAGAAAATATCATTTTAAATAGAAGCTAGTGGATAATTTAAGTGGTTAGCACAAACTCATTAGTCATATCACAATGCACATGCCTCTACTAGTTCATAATAGGGATGGACCTAAGGAATGAGTTATTGGGCCAAATAGTTGGTCCAGATTCTCGTTGCAAAATATTCTTCTTCATTTTTTTAGGGACCTTTGGTGAGCTTCTTCCCTCATTTTTTTGAATATTTTGATAGCTTAGGGTTTGCTATACCTTCAACTACATCCTTAATGTGTCTTAGGGGCTTGGTCCTTATGACTTGAGCATGAATTACCTATTTTGTAGTAGGCTTTGATGGTATGGAAGCAACTTTGTTCTTTCTCTTAGCTTACATAGTTGATGCAACCTTTTCTATTCTAGAGCTCTACTTTCCTTCACTCTTGATAAATTTAAGGGGTTTATTTGATGCAAGTGAAAATAATTATAAGAAGTAATAATAATAGGCTCTCAAAGCTTCATCCTTTCTATTAATGTGCTTATAGATATTTAGCCTCTAGTTGTATGCTAGGGATGATTATGATTTTTTTCAGATAACAAGAACACTTGGTTTGTGTGTAGTTGCTTAGAAATGGCTAAATTAAAATGTTATCTCTTAAGTTTTGGCTGCTTATTGACACATTCTTAAGGTTTATTATTTTATCTATTTATTTGATTTGATAGCTCAAGCTTTATCCCCTTTAGCATAACAAGCTAGGCATCAAGTGCTCATGAGTTTTTCCTTAAGGAAATTGCTTCAAAAATTTCTACAAATTCATAGAAAGGATCTTGCTAGATTATTTATCTTGCTTCCCTTGTGTAAGATTATTTATTTATTACAAATAAATAAGTATTCTATATTAATCCATGCTCATTGGCACAAAGATATCATTAATACCGGGGTCCCGAGTTTCAATATTCCATTATTCCTTTTTATCATTAAGTTTGAAGAGATTTACACCTTCTTTAGACATTCTTTACATGAATCATTCTTCCTCTGCTATGAAGGCCTAATCAGTGCTTGTACCTATTGTAGGCAGATATTCAATATGATGCATGTGAAGGGGTTTTTATGGAATTTTTATCTTGGTAACATCTTGAGCCCTTAAGATAATTAGGGACCAATCCATCTATAGGTAACCTTCAAATTTAGCCATAAAATCCCTTGATAGGCATATGTTGAATGATGTAGGGGATCAATCCCTGCTATATATTGTAATACTATGAAATCTAAATATGCATGCAATGTAAGTAAAATATTTTCCACAATTCCCAAGATATAGATTGCACTAACATCTAGTTGCACTACCCTTTTGCTTATTGATCAATAAACTAGACCTTATGTGTTTGCCACCCCATTTGGTATGATTGAAGTACTAACTATAAAGTCTATCATGTAATTATGGATTAGTTTAGATTTACAAACTAGGAATAGATAAAAGAGGGTTGGTTTAGGCCTACTTATCCTAGGAGTAGATATTTGCAAGATAACTAGTCTTTTTTGTTGTGTCATATTCCATTATTTATCCAGTGCCTTCAAATTCTCCTTCTGCTCAAGAATGAAAAACATATCCTAGATAGGAAAAACCACAATAGAAATATTTAGATGATCAACCAAATTGAATGACCCAAGATAATTGATCCTCTAAGTAGCACTTAATATTTATTGAGATTTGGTTTTGTTTGTAGTTGATTGAGGAGGTTTTATAGGCTCCAATCAAGGAATGGGTAGATTCAAGACTTCTAGGGCTCTTGGATTGCTCACCATCACAGGTTCTAGTACACTTTTCCTTGGTGGTACTATGGTTGAAGTATCCTTTTTATCTCATCTAACCTTCTTTAAATATTTTATGTAGCTTGGTTTCTTATCTCTTACTATTCCACAACCTACTTTTTGGCCATTGTCATGTAGTATGACCAAGCTAGTAGTCTTCTAGATGTTGGATTATCTACTTCATTAGATACTATGTACATTTCTTCCTCATCGTAGGTTGCCAAGATCTACTCTAAAGGTGCACCACTTAGTTCAAGGAGATATTATGTAGGGGAAGGTTGACTTGTTGTTTGTACCTAAACTCTTGAAAAAGATGTGGAATCTTGGGTAGACATCATTTCACTTAGTGATGCTATGGATGACTAGGATATTTCTCTAGGATGAATTTGGAATGAGTAAACATTTTTAGGTGGGAAATACCAAGAAGTAAACTCCTCCATATATATATTTTAGACTAAATCTATCTCTTGGGTAGGGTTGGGTGGAACTTGTTGTAGAGGGGTCAAAACTAGTACTACTTGCTAATTTTGGGTCTATACTTACTTAGTATCCATATTGGCCTAAAATTAGGGTCTTAGATAGTCATGATAAGGAGGTCTATTGTTCTAGTTTCCTTGCTAGAAGGAATATTTTGTGTTATTCTGATATTGAAACATTAGGGCATTTTGTTGCCTCCTTATAGACATCTTGTTAGTGTCTATCTTAAGTAGGCTCTTCATTTCTTCAAACTTAGAGTTATATGAATCAAAGGGAACTAGAATAGGAAGGGGATAGAGACTATAGGGATTACCAATGTTTACTAAAAATTTGTTGGTTGAATGACTTCAGGAGGATAATATGGAGATTGAACACTAGGAAATAAATGCATGGGGGCCTAGGGGCTAGCCTTCCAATTTGTATTATATAATGTCTATCCTAGATGGATATTCCATAGACTTAATAATCAACAAGATTTTAGAATATAAGATTTTCAAATAATAATAAGTTGCATACCTGGGAGGGGATGAATATCAATAGGTATTCTATGCTAAGCCTTGTTGAATCTAAGGTTGAAATCATTCATAACCTTCATTAGTGATCCATTTATAGTTGACAACTACTCCAAGAGATACACTCCATATACCTTCTCTCTAAATATTTCTATGAACAAGGTAGCAAGTTGGACCTGATCAACATTTGAGTGTTGTTGAAGTGATACATACCACTCATGAACCTTACATTTGAATAATTCCACAACAAATTTTAGAGGTATATTTTGCTCTATTACATTATGAAATGCACATAGGATCATCATGTTTTGAAGGTGCTCAAATGGAGTTATCATATCTTCCTCAACAAAGTATTAGATAAATTTTAATGTAGATATTGGTATCTCATCCCATATTGTAGGCAAAATATGTCTCAACAGACCTTTGTATTCCAATATGGGATTTTTTTGGGTGGTTGAGTAGCTATTATTTAGCCTTTTCTTGTTCCTCTTCTAAAATTTATGTTACATGGTGGGAGTGATGCTTGAATATTGAAGCAACAAAGGATATGGTTGTAGATATTTCATTCATAAACTATTAGATTTTTTATTTTGATTAAAGTTTCTAGGTGAATACTACATTTACTCTTTAAACAAGTAGACTAAGATCTTCATCAGAACCTCAATTTGGTCTTTTAGAATGGATTTCTACTAGATGTTCATCTAAAGGAGAGTTTCTAGGTGATATTTTTAGATGCTTCAAGCAAGCGGATATGTAAGGACCTTAACCAAAATCTCAACCTGTAGACACCAAAATCTAGCACCCTTCAGTTCAAATTCACCACCTCACCATCAAATCCTACATAATAAAGATATATGCCTAAGTTATAACTTAGGGATATAAAATACTGCACATCATTATACTTTTCTAATTTATTTAATTAGGAAAATCACCCTAGGATACCCTGTCTACCCATTGGAAATGTGTCCTGGACACTTCATCCAACATTCATGCCACATATTACCCACTCCTATCCCCTTTGTCCTTGCACATGGGACAAATTCCCAACACCCATGCCACAACTCCTTTGTTGTTGTCCCCTTGTACCTTCACATAAAACAACATCCCACATCCCACTCCACTTGGGGCTACATCACCCTAGTTAAGTGAGCCACACTGAGTGAATCACTGTAACTGCCCCTTCCACCTGGCAGTCTAGATTTACCACTTGGAAAATTAGGCTTACCACCTCACATTCCCATCCAAAGCCCCAGCCAATCTATAAAAACACCTTCAATCCACCAAACAGAGGGGGCTAAATTTGCATACTGACAAGCTACAAAATTAGATATGGACCTGACGAGAAGTTGAGGGTACAAGCTGAAATCTGACCATCGACTTAGATTTTGAGGTAATCTTACATTCAATAGAAATTGCCTGTCCGTGGTTCCATAGTTGAGAACACGCATCCACGATTTTGCAACCACAGGTCCATGGTTTCCAGCCCGTAACCATGCTTCCATGGTTTCATAGTCCCAAGAATAGAAATGGGTTCCATCGACAAATATTAGTGATTCGAGAAGTAAGCAAGGTTTAATTTGTTAATTGTTTTGTGTTGTCTATTTTACATCCTTATCGATAATAGGTTTTTATGTGTAGCATTGGATTTATTTGTTTGAATATGTGGGTGCTACTAATCCCCTTTGTTGGTTTGCATGTGTGTAGGTAACAGGTATCTTGGATAGGCTGCTGAAGCTGGAGTGGTCCCGTAGTGGATACCAAATGCCACTCACCCCTTGAAGTTGTAGTTGAGGAACAGAGAACACACAAGCTCCTTAAAGATCTAGAAGACCCATTTTCTATCAAATTCATTGTATTTCAGAAGAGAGGTAGATAAAGCATTGTTACATTGCCCCCAACACATTTGGGGCAATTCAAAATCTTTGTAAAACTATATCAAACATAAATATAAAGACTCATTTGTGGCAATCTCTCTCTCTTTTGTATTGTATATTTGTTTGTGTTTATTTATTTTGGTTACACAACCATATTAAAGTTCTTTTATTGTAGGAAAAATATGAATGTATCAATTGGTTCCCATTTGGTGTGCCATTAAATTATTTTCCTCTTTGATTGTCATGGTTACCAAATATGGGGATCATATGACCAAACTATCATGCCTCACATGAAGGAACATTGTAGGGTAGCTTTGAGACCATGATAAGCAACTCAATCAAATTATCTCCAAGAATTTTTACAAGGTCAACTCCTTTTAAGATGTAATATTCAAAACTCTTTATCCTAACCTATGAGTGGATAGAGGAAAAGAAAAAAAATAGATAAAATAAAGATATCAGAAAGGGAAAAATATCCTAAGCTAACCTAAGCTAATGGGGGTGATGTACCAAGATCATGAGATTAATTTACATAATAGTAAGACACATGAACATGTGAGTCTAATGCATTTACATATCAAGGTGAATACTTTCTCTTCTCAGAATTCAAAATTAAACATAGATTGCACATACAAGAAATGAGACAAAAATTAAATATTCACAACATCTTACACATGCACATAAGCATACATAGACATCAAAAATATAAAAAAATTCCAATAGTCATGGCTTCATATATAGAGTATGAATATTATACACCATGCCAAAAGTAAGGGCTTGAAATATTTCCTACAAAACACTTAGGGTTCAGGTACTATTATATATAATAAAATGGAAGGCAAGTTACATACAAATATTAAGGCTTGAATAAGCAACTAATCCATCCTTTACAATGCCTAGACAACTACTATTTATAAATTATAAAATAATATTTTCCCTCACAAAATTTTTATAGGAACCTCTAAAAAATCTTCTATGTTTCCCCTTTGATTTGATATTTCCTATGTCATATTCAATCCTTCAAGGTCTTTGGGTTAATTTTGAGTTGCTATATATTCAACTGCTACCCTAGGGATCCTAAAAATTTACTAAAAGTACCTTCTATAATAAAATTTATTAGGTTTAGGATTGTTGCCACTACAACTATCACACCCTTTCATTTAATATGCAACCCACTTTTTCTTCGATTAGTAAGCCTAATTGATGTTGGTAGGTGATCCTTAACTCTCTTTAGTAAATGGCTCTTCATTTTAGCCTTTCTACCCTTATGGGAGCTTGTGCACCATTACTTATGTCTTGTAATATAATCCAAACCTTCTTCCTTTATGGCTACTCTCTACAACATGATTTACTTCTTGAAGCACTTTTATTCTCTCTTCAACTTCCTTGTCTTCCAAGTGATGCAAACTATCAACTATTTGTCAAAAAAATTTCTAGTTCTCCTACATCAAAACATTATAAACTTCCAAGGTTAGGTTGGATTTCTATAAAAAGTATCCCATGAAATTCTTCTCCTTTTCCATCCCATTAGACCTTTTGAATGTTTTATCTTTCAGGAGTTTCTTGAGGCATGTAGTCAGAACTTTTCTTCTCCTTTTTCTTTGGAAGATGTTTTGCTTTTCTTGTTTGATTTAATTTTTTTTTTTAATTTTCGAAGCCTTTGGGAAATGTAGTCTATCAAAATGTTTATCTTCCTTCCTTGGTCAATACTTTTGTAAAATTTTCATCTCCTTTGATCAAAACAATCTACCTTCATTGGTTCGATGTCTCTTTTTTCATTTTTTGACAAATTTTCCTTTATTTCATCCTCCTTTCAAGAATTTTCTTAAGGGAAAGAGGCTAGTGAAAATTCACTATAGGAAGGAGATAGAAATACAAAAAAATCATTCTACAACAATACAATTTATTTTCACATCAAAAATATTAAACTCTAGATGGAAGAAATATTAAGGAAGAAGAAGATATAAGGAATAAAACAATTAATTCTTTCAAAAATACTTTGTTAAGTAATGGGCAAGATAAGGAGGCACAAGATAATATTTTGTAAAATATTCAATCGATTATCACATAGGGACAAGATGAATGATTGATAAGGAAGACATTTATGGATGAGCTACATGAAATATTTTTCTCTTTATCCTAACAAGGCACATGGAACTTATTGATTTTATACAATTTTCTTTCAAAAAATTTAGAATTTATTGAAGAGTGATATGTTGGTTGTAGTTAAAGAGTCCCAAAAAATAAAGACTGTAAAAAGTGAGATCAGTGTCACTTTTATTATATTGATTCCCAAGAAATGCAAGACAAATTATATCAACCTATTTGGATATTTGATAATTTTTATCTATTAAGACTATAATATGATTTATTAGACTATTTAAAAATTATGGAAAATAGGTTGATAGGCATTCTAACTTGTGTTATATTAGAGAAACAAGGTGCTTTTCCTCATGGTAAAAAAATTCTTGATGGTGTAATCATTACATGGGAGGTCATACATTCCCTTAATTCCATGAAAAAACCAAGTATGCTTATGAAATTAGATTTTAAAAAATCATATAAAAGGATTTCCTAGAGTTTTTTACATATTATTCTCAAGAAGTTTGATTTTGATTATAGTTGGTATGAATGGATTAAATGTTGCTATAGCACTACAAAATATTCTTTTTTGGTAAATGGTTCTCCTACTAGTTACTTTAAGTCATTTTGTGGACTCTACTAAGGTGATCTACTATCTCCTTATCTATTCATTATTCTTGCTAATGCATTAGGGAAAGCTTTCTCAAAGGCAAAAATGGAAGGAAAAATAAATGGTATACATGTTGCAAAAAATCATCCCTTAAAATATCATCTTCAATTTGTTGATGATGCTTTTTTTTTTATCCATACCTTAATATGTGAAGCCATAGATTTTAAATCAATATTATCTTGTTATGAAAAAGCTATTGGAAAACTGGTTAATATTACAAAATCTATGATTTTTCATTGACGCTACCCTAGATTTACAAAGAACTAGGGTTTAAAATTAAAAAAAATATATCAACCTATTTGGATATTCCTTTTTCTCATAAAGTAAATAAAAATGAGATTTTGGTCACTTATTTGGATAGAATTAAAGCTTTTTTGACAAGTTGGAAAAGTAAGTTCTTAACCATGGTGGGAAGGTTCTAATTCAATAAGACTGCATTGTAATCATATCTAATTATATGATGTCACTTTCAATTTGGCTAATAAGTATAGAATTAGAAATTAATAAAATTCAAAAAGACTTTATTTGGAAAGGATGCAAGGAAAAAATTAGGTATCCTCTTTGTAAGCGGGATAGGATTTGCAAAGGAAAGAATATGGGAGAAGAAAGATTGTCAAATTGTAAACGTATGAGGTTTTTCTTAGAGGAAAAGCTTAGGTGGATATTATTAAGATATCAAGGAAATAATTGGTAAACATTTTACTTCAAAATATATAGATTCTCTTGATGCAATAAAACTATTTAGGAAAAGAACCCTATCCAAAGGATCGTCAATGTGGAACTTCATATCCAATAGTTTGTAATTGATCCAAAAAAATATTAGATGCTTGGTTGAAGTCTTATCCTCTTATATGCAACTCAATATGGAAACCATTGTCTTGGGCATGCCAAGCTTGTAAAGGTTCAAAATTCAAAGACTATATTAATATGAGTAACAAATCCAAATCATGTATTTCTATTTTTAACTTGGTTTAAGGGAGAAACTTAAACAACTTGTGGATGAACTTCAAAATATGCCTCAAGAGTTTTAATTTCCCAATTTTTACATGAAAGGATGAGTTGGTTTGGAATCTATAAAAATACGATGGATACTCGATCAATTTAGGATATGAGGACTTAGAGCAATCCAAGTTTCCTACTCCTAAATATTTTTCTTGGAAGAATGTTTGATAATTAGAGGCTCTCCCTAAAGCACCAACCTTCCTTTGGTTAGAAATCCAAAGTAATAATATTATAGGAGAGAGTCTACAAATAAAATAGGATATCATGGACCTTTCATATATGTGTTGTGTGAGAAGGATTTAGAAAAAATAGACCATTTACTTATCCATTGTCCGTTTGCTCTCATAATTTAGGGTTAGTTTTTTAAAATATTGAAATATAATAGGTAGATCCATCAATATTGAAAGAGTTGATGAAATGTTGGATTTATTATTTCAATGCTAAAGCACTATGTATTTTGTGGAGGATTGGTCTTGCCATATTTTATTGAAATTTATAGCTTGAAAGGAATAATATAATTTTAAAAAATAAATATCAAAATCATGCCAAAGTTTGAAACCATATTATTGCCTCTTGTAAAATATTTACAAATATGGTGCTCATCACGAGAAGTCTCAAGTGAATAAAAAGAAGTGGTAACTTGGTTGTAGGATTTGAACATACATGGAAGATTCATTGGAAATAATGACATTAAAATAATGGATCTACTTAAATCCAAGGTAAAATGGAAATGTCTAGAAATTTGTCTTATCAATATTAATTTTTATGATGGTTCTAAAGGAAATATAAGAAAATTCGATGGAGGTGGTATTTTCTAAAATAACAAAGGTGAAATTCTCCTCACTCAAAATCATATGGCACTTTAACTAACAACTATGTAGAGGATAGGGAATTTATTATAAGGATTAAAATTGCAATAGAAAAAGGATGGAAATATATTTCAATTGAGGAGGATTCATAAATTATCATTAATGCTATCAATAAAAATAGATGTGCGGATTGTATTTAAAATTTTTATTGTAGATTTTTATCATCTATTATTGGAGGTAGTATCTTGGAAATGTGACCTTATTTATAAAGAAGGAAATTAGGTAGCAAATAATTTAACCAATTGTAGCTTTCATCATTATCTTGATGAAATTTAAATTTTAGAAGGCAACTGGCCAAGTGAGGTTTTATCCCTTAATAAAAATGATGTCAAGGAGTTGACTATAGAAACATAACACTTTAAGGAAGATGAATATATTTAATAGAAAAAAATGGAAAATATTTATGTTAAAAAGGAATGTTAGATATGGTTTAATTGACCTTACAACAAATATAATATTTTGGTATTATGATAGCGGCGACATGTCTATAATATAACTAATAAATAATATTTTAGTTTGTTGGGGATATGTTTTAGTTTTTTTTTATGAAGTCTAAAATATTTTTGTAAATAGGTTTTGGGGACCCTATACAAAAATCCACTTCTTTATTTACCTAATAATAAAATGATAGTAGTGACCTCTAATAAAAATCACATATAATTCACTAAAAACTTAAAAAATATATTACTATTAACAAACAAATAAAATATTTTAATTAGTATAATTATTTTTACAAACATAATATATCTATATCTATATATATTAAATAAATATTTAGTATGTAAAAAAAATATTTAGTATTCATTTCTTAATTATTTTGCCTTGAGTTAAAGTGTCTCTTTCTTGATAGGTATTTTATTTATTTATTTATAACTAAATAAATGGCATAGTGAATCTTGATCAGCATAGACCAAACCTGAGGTGGAAATGAACTCTCATACCTTAACACAATATTTAATTGCTAATTAGTATGTTAGACTTTCTAAACTTTTAAATGATTATTATCATGATAAAAAAATAGATATGTCATTGAATTCATATAATATCACTTTTTGCTTGTATATACATCAATAAAAAATCCATATTTAAATATTTTTAACTATTAGTAATATGTAAACTAAAAATAAGTTTATTTTTTAGATTTGGTTAGTGTGAAACCCCTACAACCAATGCTCAGGGTTGGGCATCCCCATCCCACCATGACCTCTCATAAGGGGGAGAGTTGAGCTTATTAATAGGGGCCAAATACATAACCATACACACACCCACACCTTTACACACTCGCCCACACTGCTGTTTAAACCTTGTACCTCTCAAAGAAGAGCCAAAGCTTGAATTGTTTCAGTTTAAGTGATAGTTTATGAAAATTTGGTCGATAGTAGAATATAGTATAGGGCGATCCTTGATACCTATTGATCATAATTGTTGGATTATAGAATAATTATAGAGTAGAGTAGGGGTACAAGGAAAAACCAACAAGAACTTGGGTTGCTAGGCTACAAAGCACTTAAGTCCTAGCAAGAGCTCCTGTTAACCCAGAGTAATTTTCTATCCATGGCAACCAAACGGTCCTAACCCCACAGACTTAGATCACACAAGGATGTGAGAAAAATGTCTACTCACAAAGAGGGTGTAATCTATACTCGACATTAAGAGTTATGCACATAGCATATGAAAGCTAAGTTTTCTCAATGACAAGAATGATCATCGAATCTCATATTTATAATTACATTTGAGACAGTGGAAGCCTAGCCTCTCATGAATTGCTACAGTAACTCTAGAAATTTTTAGAAAGTATATCTATAAGAAATTAAGGATAATATAATAGTTGGTTAATGGGGTTTTATTCCTTTAATGTGGGACAATTTTTGCCACTAGATCAATTATACAAAGATTCTCTTTTTTGATGTATTGAAGTAAAAGTTACATCAATTGTACAAGATAGTATTCTATCCTTTACTATCAAAATATCTATATACAAGAAATTTTTCACTTGAATACCTCCAATAATCTCGGTAGTTAGCTATTTCTTGTTGTAACCATGCAATTAATTCTTCAGGATTAGAAATGTTAGGTTGATTGTTTGGCATTTTTGTGTCTTGAACAATGGAGGATCTAGGAGCATGTAGTTGAGAGTGTGGAAATTTTGGTTGTAGAAATTCATCAACATTAGTTTGTAAAGAAAAATATTCTATAAAATTTATTTGAATTATGCACCTACCCATTTTTTCTTTCCAAGAAAAATTTACACAAATTGCAGCAAAGAAGGCTTGAAATGTTGCACTTTGTTATTGCAGTCTTATTAAAAGAATAATTTCATCAAGATTACCTATGAGAAAAACATGTTCCACCATTGTTTTTGTAGTTTGTCTCCATGCGAATTTACCAAAATATTTATTATTTCTACAAAGTTATATAAAAAATATAAATAGGGAAAGTAATCAAACCTGGTAGAGTTAGCATTTGGAAAATATTGGCATTTTTTTTTGCAAAAGTCTTGACAGTCTTATGCTGCATTTAGAGATCAATTTTTCCAACCAAAATAAGAGGATCCAAACATTTTTATTTGGGATATTTCTCTAGTTAATGCATCAAGAAGAGCATTGTATTTACATGGAACATATTCAACATCAAATTGATATTATGTTAAAATTGTTTGCCACCAGGCATATCAAACTTTGCAAAGTTATTCTAAGATATTTTTGGTCATAAACCATTTAAAATTATTGTTTTTTGTCCTTATCAAAATATTTTTAGGAAGAAGAATTGTTCTAAAATTTTCAACTCCTTTGATTATGGCAAGAATTTCTTTTTCTATAAGCCAATAATTTAATTCATGTTTCTTGAACTCTCCTGACTTATAGCAAATAATTTGTTTTTTATTATTCCTTTTTATTAGTAGGATGCATGGCCAAAATTATTTACTACCATATTTTTGGAGGATATATGGTGCTTTGAATGTTGGCTTCAATTATGCTAAATCGAAATAATAGTTTTTAATTCTTTGATAGCTTCTATTGCATTATGAGACCAATTGAATTTTTCTCCTTGAGAGTTTCTCTAATTGACTTTGTGATTTTTGAGAGTTGTGGAATGTAATCATGAAGATAATTTATGCATTCAAAAAATATTTTTACCTATTATTTGTTAAGAAGCATGTCTAGGAAAGCTTTAGTTTTTTCTAATATATGAGGTTGCATTACAATCTGACCATATTTTAAAATGACCCCTAAAAACTCAATTTCTACTTTGTCTATATTAAATTTTGTTTTGTCTCCTGAGAGGCCTATACCATGTCTGATAAAAAAATATTTAAATATGCCAAGATGATGTTGATGTTTTGTTAATGTGTGAGAATAGACTACAAAATCATCAATATGATTTGCAATAAATTTATGAAAAGGAGAAAATATCTTGTCCATTATCATATAAAATTGTGTAGGGGCATTTTAAAACCAAATGACATTACTAGCGATTCAAACAAAGCACCTGGAGTTATGAAAGTTGTCTTACAAATATCTTTTTCTACAATCTAAATATGATGATATCCAAAGAAGCAATCAAAATTTGAAAATATTTTCCCTCGGCCTACTCTGTCTATCAACTATTTCTTATGAGGTAATAGCCATTTTATGTCTTGAGTAATAATATTTAAGGAAATGTAATTAATTACCATATGGAATTTTTCTCTTTTTAATTGTGAATGTTTCCTTACTATGAATGCAAAATAGGCATAATTTGATTCAGAGGGTTTGATTAACCCTTTTTGTAATAGTTCATTTACATGTTTCCTAGCTTCATCATCATCCTACTTACTGAGAACAATATTCTTTCCTTGAATAGAAAGATCATGAAATATTGAGATCATTTCTTTTGGTGAATCACCATCTCATTTTTCTAATGGATGTTCCACACAACATTGTTTCATAAGTTATTCTAGGTTAACATGGGAGACTTCTTGTATTGCTTTTTTTTGGAGTTTTGATTTTTCCAATCTTGCTTCATGAATGATGATTTCTTCAATCTTGAGATCTTCCACTGGGCTCTTAATTTCTATGTATGAAATATGTTTGGGATTCAAGGTACTATTATTTTTCATTTTCAATATTAAACACTAAGCAATGGCTTGTTGTAGTGTAAGGGCCATATTTGTCCAAAAATGGACTTCCCAATCTTACATCATGCCCACCATAATTCATTTGCATAAAATTTGTATACACACTTTTATTTCCAATTTGGACAGGGACATCAAAAGTAAAGTATTTCATCTAAATATTGCCATTCATAGTGGATACTTGTATGATTTTGTATATTCTACCCAATTTTGGATAAGGTTACCTACAACAAAATTGATATTTGCACCACTATATATGAAGGTAGTTATTTTTCTAAATTTCATTTTGTTATCCACTGCAACCTTGATTGGACACAACACTAAACTATAATAGCTAACAAAATTTTGATTTATGCTTGCTATACATTGGATGCTATTGGATATTTATGAAATCTAAATGAATATTATTGAGGTAATTTTATTTTTTCTCTTTATAGGAACCAGTGCCTTAGGATATGGCTTGATTACTTCTTTCTTAGGCATGTTCTCAATATCAAAGAATCCATCAATTTATTCATCAAAAGTAGAGATTTGAAATGCAAAATAATTTTCAATGTTTATTTCAAAATCATTAGAACACTCATTTTCAAACTTATTTAGATTATGATCTACATCTTCTTGTGCTTGTTTTAGTTCTGCTTCTTCATCTATAATATCTTCTAATTCTAGCATATCAGGATCATCTAATTATGGCTGATACATAAAGATTTGGTTAATAGCTTCAACCTCTTCTATTTCATCATATGTCATATAAGTGTTGTAGAGAGGTTCTTCAACAACATATTCAATTTCATAAAATTCAATAATCTTTGTTTGCCATAATAGAAAATGATTTTTATTCTCACACATTTTCTATTTATCTAGATATTTTAGGTTCTATGAACAACATTCTGACTTGTTTTGGAGACCTCTTAGCACTTGAGTGTGCATAATGACCTTTTTGTGTACAAGAAAATCATGTTACATCTTTTGTAGGTCTTGTTTGTCTCTTTTTTCTTCTAAAATATCTATATGGTTTAAATTTATTTGGATTTTTCTTCTAGAATCTTCTTTTTTATTTTTACATAATATTTCTGCACCCTCTATGGAAGCACATTTCTTATTTGTGATTATAGAATTTTTCCTAATAACTTTATCTTGAAGGCACAAATACCTAACTTTCTATACTGAATCAATTACTTCTACAAAGTATAATTAATTTAGATCAACACCTTGCTAAATAAATTTTTCTAAGACTAATTGACCAATTTATTTTAGAAGGGAGGATATATATTGAACTTTAATAAATATTTTTCTATGCAGATTTAATATGTACACTGTCTGCATATAAGATTTAAAGTGTCTCTTTCTTGATAGGTATTTTATTTATTTATTTATAACTAAATAAATGACATAGTGAATCTTGATCAGCATAGACCAAACCTGAGGTGGAAATGAACTCTCATACCTTAACACAGTATTTAATTTCTAATTAGTATGTTAGACTTTCTAAACTTTTAGATGATTATTATCATGATAAAAAAATAGATATGTCATTGAATTCATATAATATCACCTTTTGCTTGTATATACATCAAATAAAAAATCCATATTTAAATATTTTTAACTATTAGTAATATGTAAACTAAAAATAAGTTTATTTTTTAGATTTGGTTAGTGTGAGAAACCCCTACGACCAATGCTCAAGGTTGGGCATCCCCATACCACCATGACCTCTCATAAGGGGGAGAGTTGAGCTTATTAATATGGGCCAAATACACAACCATACACACACCCACCCCTTCACACACTCGCCCACACTGTGGTTTGAACCTTGTACCTCTCAAAGAAGAGCCAATGCTTGAATTGTTTTAGTTTAAATGATAGTTTATGAAAATTTGGTCGATAGTAGAATATAGTATAGGGCGATACTTGATACCTATTGATCATAATTGTTGGATTATAGAATAATTATAGAGCATAGTAGGGGTACAAGGAAAAACCAACAAGAACTTGGGTTGCTAGGCTACAAAGCACTTAAGTCCTAGCAAGAGCTCCTGTTAACCCAGAGTAATTTTCTATCCATGGCAACCAAACGGTCCTAACCCCACAGACTTAGATCACACAAGGATGTGAGAAAAATGTCTACTCACAAAGAGGGTGTAATCTATACTCGACATTAAGAGTTATGCACATAGCATATGAAATCTAAGTTTTCTCAATGACAAGAATGATCATCGACTCTCATATTTATAATTACATTTGAGACAGTGGAAGCCTAGCCTCTCATGACTTGCTACAGTAACTCCAGAAATTTTTAGAAAGTAGATCTACAAGAAATTAAGGATAATATAATAGTTGGTTAATGGGGTTTTATTCCTTTAATGTGGGACAATTTTTGCCACTAGACCAATTATACAAAGATTCTCTTTTTTGATGTATTGAAGTAAAAGTTACATCAATTGTACAAGATAGTATTCTATCCTTTACTATCAAAATATCTATATACAAGAAATTTTTCACTTGAAGACCTCCAATAATCTTGGTAGTTAGCTATTTATTGTTGTAACCATGCAATTAATTCTTCAGGATTAGAAATGTTAGGTTGATTGTTTGGCATTTTTGTGTCTTGAACAATGGAGGATCTAGGAGCATGTAGTTGAGAGTGTAGAAATTTTGGTTGTAGAACTTCATAAACATTAGGTTGTAAAGAAAAATATTCTATAATTTTTTTTTGAATTATGCACCTACCCTTTTTTTCTTTCCAAAATACATTTACACAAATTGCAGCAAAGAAGGCTTGAAATGTTGCACTTTGTTATTGCAGTCTTCTTAAAAGAATAATTTCATCAAGCTTTCCTATGAGAAAAACATGTTCCACCATTGTTTTTGTAGTTTGTCTCCATGTGAATTTACCAAAATATTTATTATTCCTACAAAGTTATATAAAAAATATAAATAGGGAAAGTAATCAAACCTGATAGAGTTAGCATTTGGAAAATATTGGCAATTTTTTTTGCAAAAGTCTTGACAGTCTTATGCTGCATTTAGAGATCAACTTTTCCAACCGAAATAAGAGGATCCAAACATTTTTATTTGGGATATTTCTCTAGTTAATGCATCAAGAAGAGCATTGTATTTACCTGGAACATATTCAACATCAAATTGATATTATGTTAAAATTGTTTGCCACCAGGCATATCGAACTTTGCATAGTTATGCTAAGATATTTTTGGTCATAAACCATTTAAAATTATTATTTTTTGTCCTTATCAAAATATTTTTAGGAATAAGAATTGTTCTAAAATTTTCAACTCCTTTGATTATGGCAAGAATTTCTTTTTCTATAAGCCAATAATTTAATTCATGTTTCTTGAACTCTCCTGATTTATAGCAAATAATTTGTTTTTTTATTCCTTTTTACTAGTAGGATGCATGCCCAAAATTATTTAATAACATATTTTTGGAGGATATATGGTGCTTTGAATTTTGGCTTCAGTTATGCTAAATCAGAATAATAGTTTTTTAATTCTTTGATAACTTCTATCACATTATGAGACCAATTGAATTTTTCTCCTTGAGAGTTTTTCTAATTGACTTTGTGATTTTTGAGAGTTTTGGAATGTAATCATGAAGATAATTTATGCATTCAAAAAATATTTTTACCTATTATTTGTTAAGAAGCATGTCTGGGAAAGCTTTAGTTTTTTCTAATATATGAGGTTGCATTACAATCTGACCATATTTTAAAATGACCCCTAAAAACTCAATTTCTACTTTGTCTATATTGAATTTTGTTTTGTCTCCTGAAAGGCCTATACCATGTATGATAAACAAATATTTAAATATGCCAAGATGGTGTTGATGTTTTTTTAATGTGTGAGAATAGACTACAAAATCATCAATATGATTTGCAATAAATTTATGAAAAGGAGAAAATATCTTGTCCATTATCATATAAAATTGTGTAGGGGCATTTTAAAACCAAATGACATTACTAGCGATTCAAACAAAGCACCTGGAGTTATGAAAGTTGTCTTACAAATATCTTTTTCTACAATCTAAATATGATGATATCCAAAGATGCAATCAAAATTTGAAAATATTTTCCCTTGGCCTACTCTGTCTATCAACTATTTCTTATGAGGTAATATCCATTTTATGTCTTGAGTAATAATATTTAAGGGAATGTAATTAATTACCATATGGGATTTTTCTCTTTTTAATTGTGAATGTTTCTTTACTATGAATGCAAAAAAGGCATAATTTAATTCAGAGGGTTTGATTAACCCTTTTTGTAATAGTTCATTTACATGTTTTCTAGCTTCATCATCATCCTACTTGCTGAGAACAATATTTTTTCCTTGAATAGAAAGATCATGAAATATTGAGATCATTTCTTTTGATGAATCACCATATCATTTTCCTAATGGATGTTCCACACAATATTTTTTCATAAGTTATTCTATGTTAACATGGGAGACTTCTTGTACTATTTTTTTTGGAGTTTTGATTTTTCCAATCTTGCTTCATGAATGATGATTTCTTCAATCTTGAGATCTTCCACTGGGCTCTTAATTTCTATGTATGAAATATGTTTGGGACTCTAGACACTGTGATTTTTTATTTTCAATATTCAACACTAAGCAATGGCTTGCTATAGTGTAAGGGCCATATTTGTCCAAAAATGGACTTCCCAATCTTACATCATGCCCACCATAATTCATTTGCATAAAATTTGTATACACACTTTTATTTCCAATTTGGACAGGGACATCAAAAGTAAAGTATTTCATCTAAATATTGCCATTCATAGTGGATACTTGGTATGATTTTGTAGATTCTACCCAATTTTGGATAAGGTTACCTACAACAAAATTGATATTTGCACCACTATATATGAAGGTAGTTATTTTTCTAAATTTCATTTTGTTATCCACTACAACCCTGATTGGACACAACACTAAACTATAATAGCTAACAAAATTTTGATTTATGCTTGCTATACATTGGATGCTATTGGATATTTATGAAATCTAAATGAATATTATTGAGGTAATTTTATTTTTTCTCTTTATAGGAACTAGTGCCTTAGGATATGGCCTGATTACTTCCTTCTTAGGCATGTTCTCAATATCAAAGAATCCATCAATTTATTCATCAAAAGTAGAGATTTGAAATGCAAAATAATTTTCAATGTTTATTTCAAAATCATTAGAACACTCATTTTCAAACTTATCTATATTATGTTCTACATATTGTGCTTGTTTTAGTTTTGCTTCTTCATCTATAATATCTTCTAATTCTAGCATATCAGGATCATCTAATTATGGCTGATACATAAAGATTTGGTTAATAGCTTCAACCTATTCTATTTCATCATCTATCATATAAGTGTTGTAGAGAGGTTCTTCAACAACATATTCAATTTCATAAAATGATTTTTATTCTCACATATTTTCTATTTATCTAGATATTTCAGGTTTTGTGAACAACATTCTAACTTATTTTGGAGACCTCTTAGCACATGAGTGTGCATAATGACCTTTTTGTCTACAAGAAAATCATGTTACATCTTTTGTAGGTCTTGTTTCTCTCTTTTTTCTTCTAAAATATCTATATGGTTTAAATTTCTTTGGATTTTTCTTCTTGAATCTTCTTTTTTATTTTTACATAATATTTCTAAACCCTCTATGGAAGCACATTTCTTATTTGTGATTATAAGATTTTTCCTAATAACTTTCTCTTGAAGGCACAAATACCTAACTTTCTATACTGAATCAATTACTTCTACAAAGTATAATTAATTTAGATCAACACCTTGCTAAATATTTTTTTCTAAGACTAATTGACCAATTTATTTTAGAAGGGAGGATATATATTGAACTTTAATAAACATTTTTCTATGCAGATTTAATCTGTACACTGTCTGCATATAAGATTTAGAATATTCTTCAAATATACTCAAATATCCCAATTTTCTCATTGCAAGGGCCAATTGGTCTTCTTTTTCTGAACTAATGTGTTGAGGCACAAATTTTGTTAATACTGCTATATACAAATCTTCTAAACCATTCATATATACACCATTTTTTGAATATGCACTAGCACGTATCCACCAATTAAGAACCATTCCTGTAATATGTCTAGCAACAACTTCAATCACAAAAGGATTGTCTAAATTGTGCACTTGTTGAAGTGATCTATAGTGATTTATCCACATAGTTATAACATATTTTGGATTAACCACTTTGTCAATATTTAGAAATAATACACTTTATTTAATATTGAAACTATTAGACTTATTTATATTATGTTCTACATCTTGTTGTGTTTGTTTTAGTTTTGTTTCATCTGTAATATTTTCTAATTTTGGAATATCGGGATCATCAGGACATGGCTGATACATGAAGATTTGGTTAATAGCTTCAATATATTTTGTTTCATCATCATGTAAGTATCATAGAGAGGTTCTTCAACAACATCTTTAATTTCAAAAAATTCAATATTCTTTGTTTACCATAATATAAAATGATTTTCATTCTCACACATTTTCCATTGGTATGATATTTCAGGTTCTACAAATAAACATTCTAACTTGTTTTGGAGACCTTTTAGCACATGAGTGTGCATAACGACCTTTTTGTCTACAAGAAAAATATGTTACATATTTTGTAGGTCTTGTTTGTCTCTTTTTTCTCTTGAATTATCTATATGGTTTAAATTTATTTGGATTTGTCTTCTTGAATATATATATATATATATATATATATATATATATATATATTTTTCAGATTTATAGAATTTATTTGCACCCTCTATGGAAGAAAATTCCTTCTTTGTGATTATAAAATTTTTCCTAACAACTTTATCTTGGAGGCACAAATACCTAACTTTCTATTTGATTACCTCAATTACTCTTCCAAAGTATAATTCATTTAGATCAACACCTTGTTGAGTAACTTTTTCTAAGACTAATTGATCAATTCCTTTTGGAAGGGAGGATAGATATTGAACCTTAATAAACATTTATCTATGTAGATTTAATATGTACACTATTTGCACATAATATTTAGAATATTCTTCAAATCTACTCAAATATCCCAGTTTTCTCATTACAAGGTTCAATTGGTCTTTTTTATCTGAATTAATGTGTTGAGGCACAAATTCTATTAACAATTCTATATACAAATCTTCTAAACCATTCATATATACATCATTTTTTGAATCTACACTAGCATGTGTCCACCAATTAAGAACCATTCTTGCCATATGTCTATCAACAACTTCAATAATAGAAGGATTGTTTAAATTATGCACTTATTGAAGTGATCTATAGTGATTTATCCAAATAGTTATAAACTCTTTTGGATTAACCATATTGTTAATATTTAGAAATAATGCACTATATTTAATATTGAAACTTTCAAATTTTTATTGATTGTTGCTTTCTCCTTGGAAGACTGTTCTAAATGTTTTTATTTCAAGATATTTTTCAGATTTTCCCATTTTTGTAATTGTTGGAAGGAATTTTGAACTTGGTTCAATGGTTTAGCCATGCTTCCAAAATTCATTTGTTTTGGTTATATAAATTATGCTCTTCCAAAATTTATGAGTATAGAAGTTATGTTCAAGCATATCAGAATTATCATATAAGTTTTGCAGTTGTTCATGTTGATTGGAGTAGTACTCTAGAGAACATTGAAGCATACGTAACAATTTAAATAAAAGGAGCATAGAATATTTTAGTAAAATGGAACCTGCATTTTCATCTAGTTCTAAAAGCATTGTTAACAAAGCTGTGAAAATAAATGATATCCATAAAGAAAAAGTAGTAGGCATATATGATATTAGTTTTTTGGTTCCTAAATTAGATGAAAAATAAATATACAAGCTAGAAGACCAAAAGAAAATCCTTCAAAAATATTTGGAAAAGAAAATGCCTTTGTTTTTTTACAAGCCTAAGGTAAAGCAAATTTTTAAGTAGATAGAAAATAATATAACTATAGCCTAAAACAAAGAATGTAGAAAATAAATATTTTCAATATAGAAGAAATCAAGGCAATGAAGAATTTAAAAAGTGAAGGATACAATTATATTCATTTTGGATCAATTTAGTTAGTCATTACTCCATTATTCAAAAAAGGTTTGCTTGGATCTAGTTTTGTGATTGTTATTAATAAAAGATTCAATTATTACAAATAAGTAGTCATAGGGTAAACTGTTTGCTCATTATAAAATAGAATGTAGTTTGTTATATTCTTTCCAGATTTTCAATATCCTTTGGAAAAGGAATAATTTGGAAAGATTTGGAAATTGCTAATTGAAACAAGATATTTATATCTAAAGCTTGGTAGTTTTAAACTATCATTTACTATGAAATTTCTCTACCAAATTTATAATACTTTGGTATAAGGCTCAATATATTTTGGAGTAGAAGCACATCCTATCACATTTTATGAGTTTGAATTACCTAGGTAATTGGAATTAGCAATTCAAAATAGGTTACAAAATATAGATCAAAATTTTAGAATAGCAAAGAACAGGTCTGGATTAGTAAAGTTATAATTTCCAGAATTTAATAAGATTAATTCAATGAGAATCATATAATTCCTAGACTATTACCATTAGTTCCTATCTAGAGACCAAATTTTATATATACCTCTCAGTCTTATTCTATTGTAAAAAAAAATAGATGTAGTTACCTTTAGAAGTATCTAATATAATAATCCAAAAAAAATGTCCAAGGACATCAATCAATATACAACCTAGAATACCTCAGATTAGAATGTTTCAAATTGGTTCATCTTCAAAGCCTCAATCTGGATCAAGAAATTCAATTATATTTTTCAAACAAGGAAAAGTATTTATCCAAGTTGGCTCTTGGCCACCAAAATTGAAACATCATGTTTCTCTTAAAGATGATGATGAAAAAATGATTTTAGGGTAGATTTTATTTGTGTAATAGAACACGACCTGACTAATTCACAAGATCAAAAGTAAGAAATTATGCAGCTTGATTACATAAACAATTGGACTAGTTATGCAAAATCACACATAGAAAACATGGAAATATGCCAAGAAGATATTTCTACTAAAATGAAGAGTATCAATACAAATTTAGTAGTAAGATAGTTCATTGATACACAACAGAAATAAAAATAGTCTTAGGCTAAATACGTAAAAAGGAATAGAGGAAAATAAATTTTGGAATAACGGCTAAACCATTGAACATAGATCCAACTACCTTCCAACAATTACAAAAAAATGGGAAATACTGAAAAGGTCCTAAAATAAAAATGTTTAGAACAGTCTTCCAAGGTGAAAGCAACAATAAACAAAAATTTGAAAGTTTCAATATTAAAGAAAGTGTATTATTGCTAAATATTGACAATGTGGTTAATCCAAAAGAGGTTATTACTATTTGGATAAATCACTATAGATCACTTCAGCAAGTGCACAATTTAGACAATCCTTCTATGATTGAAGTTGTTGCTAGACATATGGTAGGAATGGTTCTTAATTGGTGGACACATGCATATTTGAAAAATGATGTATATATGAATGGTTTAGAAGATTTGTATATAGCATTGTTAAAAGAATTTGTGCTTCAACACATTAATTTAGACAAAGAAGACCAATTGGCCCTTGTATTGAGAAAATTGGGAGATTTGATTAGATTTGAAGAATATTCTAAATATTATATGTAAACTATCTACAGATTAAATTTGCATAGAGAAATGTTCAATAAGGTTCAATATCTATCCGTCCTCCCTTTAAAAAGAGATTGGTCAATTAGTCTTAGAAAAATTTACTCAACAAGGTGTTGATCTAAATGAATTATACTTTGCAGAAGTAATTGAGGTAGTTAAACAAAAAGTTAGGTATTTATGCCTTCAAGAGAAAGTTATTAGGAAAAATCCTATAATCACAAAGAATGAATGTGCTTCCATAGAGGGTGCATATAAATTCTATAAATCTGAAAAAAGAAAAATATTCAAGAAGACAAATCCAAATAAATTTAAACCATATAGATATTTCAAGAGAAAAAAGAGATAAACAAGACCTGCAAAAGATGTAACATGTTTTTCTTGTAGACAAAAATATTGTTATGCAAACTCATGTGCTAAGAGGTCTCCAAAATAAGTCAGAATGTTTATTTGTAGAACCTAAAATATCATACCAATGGGAAATGTGTGAGAATAAAAATCATTTTCTATTATGGAAAACAAAGAATATTGAATTTTATGAAATTAAAGATGTTTAAGAACCTCTCTATGATATTTACATGATAGATGATGAAATAGAAGAGGTTGAAGCTATTAACCAAATATTCATGTATTAGCCATATCCTGATGATCTCAATATGCCAGAATTAGAAGATATTGTAGATGAATAAGCATAATTAAAACAAGCACAACAAGATGTAGAACATAATATAAATAAGTTTGAAAATGAGTGTTCTGATGATTGTGAAACAAACATTAAAAATAATTTTGCATTTCAAATCTCTAATTTTGATGAAGAAATTGATGAATTATTTGATATTGAGAGCATGCCTAAGAAATAAGTAATTAGGCCAGATTCTAAGGCATTAGTTCCTATAAAGAAAAAAAAAATCACCTCAAAAAAATTCATTCAGGTTTCATAAATAGTAATAACTTCCAATGTACAACAAGCAAAAATTAAAAAATGGTAGTTGATTATAGTTCAGTGTTGTGTCCAATCAGGGTTGCAGTGGATAACAAAATAACTACCTTCATATATAGTGGTGCAAATATCAAATTTGCAGTAGGTAACCTTCTTAAAAACTAGATATAATCTACAAAATCATACCAATTATCCACTATGAATAGCAACATTCAGATGAAATACTTTATTTTTGATGTTCTTGTCTAGATTGGAAATAAACTTGTGTATATATATTTTGTGCAAATGAATGATGTTGGGTAGGATGTAGGGTTGGGATGTCTATTTTTGTGCAAATATGGTCCTTACACTATAGAAAACCATTGCTTAATGTTGAATATTGAAAATGAAAAAATCACAGTGCCTTGAGTCCCAAACATATTTCTTGCATAGAAATTAAGAGCCTAGTGGATAGATCCTAGCATTGAAGAAATCATCATCCATGAAGCAAGATTGGAAAAAGCAAAACTCCAAAAAAAAGCAGTACAAGAAGTATCCCATGTATTTCTTACTATTAATCATGTTGTTGTTGTTAAAATAGAACAACTTATGAAATAATGTTGCATGGAACATCCATTAGAAAAATGGGATGTTGATTCTCCAAAAGCAATGATCCCAATAATTTATGATCTTCGTATTCAAGAAAAGAATATTGTTCTTAGTAAGCAAGATGATGAATCTAGAAAATAGGTAAATAAATTGTTACAAAAATGGGTAATCAGACCCTTTCAATCAAATTATGCCTCTTGTACATCCATAGTAAGGAAACATTTAGAATTAAAAAGGGAAAAATCTCGTATAGTCATTAATTACATCCCCTTAAATGTTATTACTCAATACATAATATGGGTATTACCTCATAAAAATAGTTGATAAACAGAGTAGGCTCATGAAAAATATTTTCATAATTTGATTGAATCTCTAGATATCATTAGATTAAGATTGTAGAAAAAGACATTTGTAACACAACTTTCACAACTTTGGTTGGTTTTTTTGAATGGCTAGTAATGTCATTTGGTTTAAAATATGGCCCTGCACAACTTTATATGAGAATGGACAAGACCTTTTCTCATTTTCATGAATTTATTGTAAATTATATTGATGATTTTGTAGTATATTCTCACACATTAATAGAATATTAGCACCATATTGGTATATTTAAATATTTGGTTATTAGACATGGTATAGGCCTTTCAGGAGATAGAAAACAAATTCTGGATAGCTTAGTAGAAATTGAGTTTTTAGGGGTCATTTTAAAATATGGTCAGATTGTAATGCAACCTAATATCTTAGAAAAAGTTAAAGCTTTTCCAAATAGGTTTCTTAACAAATAATAGGTATAGAGGTTTTTGGGATAAATAAATTATCTTCATGATTACATTCCACAACTCTAAAAATCATAAAGCCAATTAGAGAAACTCTCAAAGGAGAAAAATTTAATTGGTCTCCCAATGCAACAGAAGCTATCAAAGAGTTAAAAACCTACTATTTATATTTTTTTCCATTGGATCCAGCATTCAAATGACCATATATCCTCCAAACAGATGCTAGTAAATAATTTTAGGTATGCATCCTACTAGTAAAAATAAATAATACAAAAAATTGTTGGCTATAAGTCAGGAGAGTTCAAGAAATATGAATTAAATTATTGGCATATAGAAAAAGAAATTCTTGCCATAATCAAAGGAGTTGAAAATTTTAGAACAATTCTTCTTCCTGAAGAATTGTTGATAAGGACAGCCAACAAGAATTTTAAATGGTTTATGATAAAAATTATCTCAGCACAACTTTATAGAGGTTGATATTCTTGGTGGCAAGCAATTATAACACAATATCAGTTTGATGTTGAATATGTTCTAGGTAAATACAATGCTCTTCCTGATGCATTAACAAGAGAAATGTACCAAATAAAAATGTTTGGATCCCCTTATTTTGGTTGCAAAATATGTTCTCTAAATGCAATAGAAGACTATCAAGACTTTTGTAAAAAACATTTGCTAGTATTTTCCAAATACTGACTCTATCAGGTTTGATTACTTTCCCTATTTAGATTTTGTATATAACTCTACAGGAAGAATAAATATTTTGGTAAATTCAGCCACATGGAGCCAAACTACAACAACAATGGTGGAACATGTTTTCCTCAAAGGAAATCTTGATGATATTATTCTTTTAAGAAGACTGCAAGAACCAAGCACAACATTTTGAGCCTTATTTCCTGCAATTTGTGTAAATTTGTCTTGGCAAGAAAAAATGGGTAGGTGTATAATTCAAATAAATTTTATAGAATATCTTACTTTATGAACTTATGTTGATGAAATTCTATAGCTAGAATTTCCATTCTCTCACCTACATGCTCTTGGGTCATCCACTGTTCGAGACATATAAATGCCAAATAGTCAACCTAACATTTCTATTCCTGAAGAATTGACTACATGGTTACAACAAGAAATAGCTAACTACCAATATTTTTGGAGGTATCCAAGTGGAAAATATCTTGTACATAGATATTTTGATAGTAAAGGATAGAATATTATCTTGTGCAGCTGATGTAACTTTTACTTCAACACATAATAAAAAAGAGAATCTTTGTGCAATTGGTCTAGTGCTAGACATTGTTCCACAATAAAGAGATAAGATCCTACTCATAAACTAGTATATTATCCTTAAGTTACTATAGATCTACTTTTTTAAAATTTCTAGAGTTACTATAGCAAGTTACAAGAGGCTTCCACCACCTCAAATGTAAATTATAAATATGAGATTGAACGCTCAATCTTGTCATTAATAAAACTTAGCTTTCATATGCTATGTGCATAACTCTTGATGTTGAGCATATATTGCACCTTGTATGTGAGTAGAAAATTTCCCTAAATCCTTGTGTGATCTAAATTTATGGGCTCTAGACCATTTGGTTACCATAGACAAAAGATTACTTTGGATCATTAGAAGCTCTTGCTAGGACTTAAGTGCTTTGTAGCCTAGTAGCCCAAGTTCTTGTTGGTTTTTTCTTATACCCTTGATTTGATCTACTATTATTCTATAATCTAGCAATTGTGATCAATAGGTATCAAGGATCGTCCTATACTATGTTCTATAGTCAGCTAACTTGACCTATATCCAATTCATAATAGGTGCTTTGGCCATTAAGTGAGTTGTTGGTTTTATTAGTTTTATTGTAAACTAAAATTCATGATAGATTATTATATTTGTTCTTTTCTTAATAAGTTATATGTGGTTTTTATTAGGGTCACTCCTATTAAAATATTATATTTATTATTATGTCAATTTAATCATATATAGTTTATTTTTTAATAAAAGGTATTTTTTAATCTTTTTTTTCTATCAAATATATTCATTATCTTCTTAAAATAGATATGTTTCAACAATCAAATCCTCAATATCATTTTTATTAAGAAATCAAATCTCACTTGGCTAGTTGCCTTCTAAAATTTAAATTTTACCAATATTGAGATCAACACCACAATTGTTTAAATTAACTACTACCTAAATTCCTTCTTTATAGGTATGATCGCATTTCCAATATAGTGCCTCCAATGATAGATTATGAACATTAGAAATAATATCATTTTTGTCCAATACCCAAATTCAATTTTTTAATAGCATTAATGATAATTTGTGAATCCCCTTAATTGAAATATATTTGCATCCTTTTTCAATTGTAATTTTAAACCATGTAAGAAGTGCCCTAGACTCTACATAGTTGTTAGTCAATGTTCCATATGATTTTGAGTAAGTGAAGAGAATTTTTCCTTTAGTAGTTTGAAAACACCATCTCCATAAGCTTTTCCAAGATTTTATTTGGAAGCACCATCATAAATAATTTTGTAAAGCTAATTTTTGGATATTTCCATTTTACCATAAATAGAAGCATATTCTTTTCTTTAATGTCATTGTTGAAAATGACACTTCCATGTATATTAAAATTTGATAACCAAGTTTTTAGCACCTCTTTTTTTATGTAAAAAGGAATTTATATTAAAGTATTAATAGAATATATTTTTACAAACACAAAAAATAAGGCAAACAAAGATGCCACGGGGCCAATGCAATCAACTAAAAAACCATAATTGTTAAAACAATGTAGGAAACCAATAAACCAACCAAAAACTAATCAAAACCATCTTAGAGAACTGACATATAAAAACTATCAACTAGCTATTAGAATGGAATTATTACATACTAAAAATGGTAGCTAAGCACACACCATAAGAGTAAAAGCAAAAAATGGGAATCCCTGTAATGGAGATCTATTACATGGTTCTAGCCACCACTATAACTAAATTCCACCCATCATTATCATCAAGAGACTTTGGAACTGAACCCCATCACTACTCAAAAGAAGAAGTATCGAGAACATCTTCCCAATTGTGAGCAAACAAATCCTCATTTGCAGTAAACATTGAAGCACCTAACTCTTTCTAGGCATCAAGCAAAGGATCCAGGGGAGAGAGAGGAGTAGTCATGTTACTAGCACTATAAGGAGGGGTACCTTGATCTAGGGTAGAAGTGTGATTTGGATCCAAGCGATGATGCTTCCTATATTTGGATTGAATTTATGGATAATCCTACTCAGGAGGAACCTAGCTGACTATGCATAGAGCATTTTCCCAATGATAAATCAATTCTTGAAGATGAGAGAGCTCCATATCTATCTTATTAGCCTAAACCAAAATCTAAAAATACACAAACAAAATAATATTAGATATCTCAAAAGTAGATATGTGAATAGAGGAATAATACTTACCAAAGATACAATAATTTCTAGCTTTCCATATGTTGTACAGGGTTTCTGTACGAAACAAGTGCCACACTTCAAAGAAAATAACTGGTAATGGCAGGGGGTATCCCATAATTATATGCATCCACTCAAATATAGCATAGGAATAGGATCTAAAAAGGGGAAAAAATCACTCCCAAAGGGAATCAACATGAGCATAGATCCAAAAAATATGAAAAAAGTTTTTAGACTAGAGATAGAAAGGGTAAGAAGGGTTGGGGATGCATAAATGTCAAAGACACTCCCCAATAGGAATCCCTTGGTGAAGAAGAATCTAGGAAAAATAGGAAAGCTTGGGCTCTAAGAAAGGATCCCAAGCATTCTAGAATCTATGCATCCAAATAGGCCAAGGGAAAGAGATATTCCACCATTGATTGAGCTTATAAATCATTGGGAGGCAAGGAGAGAGCCAACCATACCCTAAATAGACCTTGTAATTTCATAAAGTGTATGGATACCACTTCTAGTCCTTTCACCAAGATCACTACAAAAACACAAAAAAAATTGAAACATGGAGTTAAGGAGAACAACCTTGATAGACTTAAAAGTATCATTGTTAAAGTTCCTAAGACCAAATTTGACTCTAAAGTCATCCTAAGATATCCAATCCCTAGTAGGATGAGAAAATAAATCAATGATGCATCACACACCTTTGCAAAAAAATCTCAACGCATGAACCCAGGGAACTTACACAAGTAGAGAATCCTAGTAGGTGATGACAGATGACCACTAAAAATTCATCTAGTTGATGGAGAGGCCATGCTAGAAGCTCTGGTCATTCCATCTAAGCCAAGGCTTAACACTATCCCAAGCTTTCCAAATGCTCTTGATGATAAATAATATTATCACTTTGATAGACATAGGAGCAACAAGGAGGGAAGGGAATCCCATGAACCTCTAACTCTTATGGCCAAAAGGGAAACCATCACAAATACAATTATGGATGAGAATCCTCCAAGCCTCATTTCCCACAAGGATTTTGATGACCCACTTAACATAGAGAACCCAACCTTGATGTTGAATATTGAGAATGCTAATCCTGCCATGGCTTCTAGAGAGACAACAATACTCCCAAGCAACACAATGGTATTTCAAACCATTACTAGAAGATGGACCATAAAAAGTACCAAAAAAGCTTATCAAGCTTCTTATAGTAGTTTTTGGATAGGACCTAGTAGGAATAATAATAAACATGGGTGGTTGCAAGGACTTTTGAGCAAATTTGGAATTTACTAGTAAGAGAGAGCTTCTTGATGGACCAGTAGGTAAGTTTATGTTCCACCCTATTAATGACATACTTCCATAGCTATGACCCTAAACTATTTAAAAAGTAAAATATTTTTCCCTCCTGGTTGGTCCTCCAATGATATTGAATAAGCCAATGGGACATTAAGTCAAGAGACTACCTATAACATTGAGTCTTTCTCCATTGAATGGGGGATTTGAAAGCCAAAAAAAAAGTGTCCAGGAAGGCAAGTGTCTATTTAATAACACCTTCATCCTCAATAATGTGAGGAAATAATTATCAACAAAATTATCATTGATCAACTGAGACTCACCTTCAAGGAGATAAATTCCTTAAACAGAATGTCGAATGATATGGTGAGATAGTAAATAGCCAAACCCCTTAGCAACAAGGATAATTTCAATGAGCATCCCTTTCAAATGGAACAAAAGTGCCTAATGGTTGTGCTTGTTAATGGAAAAAATAGCCAAAGCCTCAATGAAAAACATCTTCATAGAGCTAATGAAGGAGATACTAAAACCAAGAGCTTTAAGCATGGCTAGAATGAATGACCAATCAATCCTATCATAGGCTTTCTCAAAGTTGATTTTTATGAATAGGGATCATTGGTTGGAATTGCAAGCCCACTCCATGCCTTCCTAGACAACAATAATATTATCAAGGATGAACCTACCTCAAATGAATCCATTTTGCTCTAAGTGCATGATGATGGGAAGGAGATGGCAAATGCATAAATCCAAGGCTTTGGTAATGATCTTATAGGAAAAATTAAGAAGAGTAATAGGCCTCCAATTGTTTATGATTTATAGATCACCAACCTTGGGGATAAATTTAATAATCCCCTAATTAATAATAGGGCCTAAAGAACCCATAGAGAAGGATTTCTAATAAACCTTAAGAATATTAGGCCTAACAGTGTCCCAAAGGGACTTGTAGAACTCATAGGGAAATCCATGAATACCAAGGGATTTATTTTTTGTCATTTAAGAAAGAGCTTCCTCTAGATCATTCAAAGAGAGGTACTTTTCATAGGCATCTCTTTGAGACTCAAAAATCCACACTGAGACAACAAAGAGGTAGGAGTTAAGAGCCTAGTCATGTTGAATAGAGCAGGTCTGAGCTACAAATACAATTTGATAATGTTCTTCAAAAGTAAAGAGAATACAATTAAGCTCAAAATATGCTCTCCATTAATGTTAAGGGATTTAATACCCAAAAATTGATTGCAAGGACATAAGTGCTAGAAGAACTCCTTAGTCACCTTATCACCAATTATAAGCTAGTGAAACCTCACCTTGATCTACACCCCTCTAGAATCATAGTGCTCTACCATAAGAAGTTGGTGTTTTATAGCCATGAGGCTTATCTGAAGCTCATCACCAAAAGGATTGGATTGCAACTAATTTTAGGCCACCTCCAACTCCTGCTTAATATTAGTTTTGGAGTGATAATGAATCTTGGCAATATTGCACCCTAGCGAGCATAGGAAGTTGATAGTGTATTAGATAGTAGTGTTCCACCAATAAATCTAGTCAAATGTTCTTTTTGGTTTGGGAACTAGGTTCCAAATTATAATGACATAGACTCTCAACATAGGGTGGTGCAAAATATAAGTATTAAGGTAGAAAATTTACTAAGAAAGAGGAGGGAGAGAAAAAGAAACTAGGATGAAAAAGGAAATGGGAGAATGGTAAAAAAACAAGAGCTCAAGGTGGATAGAGACAAAGGTAAAAGAGGATAAGGGCCACTCAAAGGAGAAAATATTAAAATATGAGAGCATGGCTATATCCAATAATTTTAGCACATTACTCTCACCCTATTGGTTGTTAGACCATGTGAACTAGACATTAGTAGGTAACAAAGAGGGTACGAAGAAGCTATTGGGTTTAGAGATCCCAATTTTTTTTTTCTTGAAAACCATGCTTATTTTCCTCATGATCCACCTCATGGGAAGAAGACCCACATTGTCATGTGGGAATTCAATAAAATTGAAGTCCCATAGAGCAACCAAATAGTAGGGAGGAGAGAGCATTACACACTACCAAAATACACAATGGTCATTAGCATCATTAAGTGCAGAGATGTTGAGAACACTAAGGATATGGCCATGAATCTCCATCATAACCTAGATAATATGATTGAAAGGGTCACATCCCTAAGCTATCAACTTGGAATGGTAGGTTTTTGGAAGGTATATGGCTGCCCCTACTTTACCTATATAATGCATAGTATGAAAGGTGTCACCTCGGTGCCAAAGAAAGGAGCAAGTACTTAACAGAATGAAGCTAGTGACTTTGACTTCTTGAAGGCATAAAATATCAATAATATCAAATCTGATCTTAAAATCATCCAGATCCTGATGTACAAGGTACTTGTGCACAAAATCTATTAAACTCCTAACATTCCAAGATATGCACTTCATGAGACATGATCAAGGAGCATATTTCATTTGATGACATCAAAGTCCTCAAAATCTGCCAAAGATTCAAAGGTATTCATGAGAAACCTATTATGGTTTTACCGAAAAATACCTATATTTGCTTCTCTAGAGGGATGTCCAAGGAATCCTTAGCTATATTATGAGAGTGATAAGGGTTCCATGAAGGCACTTATCTAGAGATTCAATGAGGAGAGATAGGGCATCCACTTGAGGGGACAAACTCCAAAATAGCTAATAGCTAAGCCATTTGGTATCCTTGAGGAGTCAAGGAGTCTTGTTGGGTACTACCATTACAAGTACCTACAAGAGGAGAAATATAATTTCCTTTAGTAGTAGTTGCATGAGAGCCCTAGTTGAGAGACTATTTGAGACTCCTTTTTAGCAGCTCCCATAGAAGGTTGATGTCGGTTGCCTTTACCTTTTTTCATACTGAAAAATTTCCATTCCTCCCCTCCATGAGTGGGAGGGGTAGATTGAACTATGGTTGAAGGTGTTTATGCTTCTAGTGAAGCTCAATTTTTTAACCAACCCTCCATAAGAGGGTAGTATTTTATCTTGTGAGTTGTGGACTGTCAACAGTAACAAGTGTTGGGGAGATTTATATAGACCACCTGTTGTTGAAAATGGGTCTCACAAACTTGAATACCAATGGAGTCCTTGACATACTTTGAGAGATAAATTTCAATGTAAATGCATTTTTATGGTCATACAACATAGAATTTTGGTGGCTCCATGCATACATACTTGCCAATGGGCACAAAAAACTATGAAAAATAGACAAAGGAACAAGGGAGAACCAATAATTATACCTAAATAGGGACACATAGGGAAATATCGGTAGAGACTATAAAATTATAGTGCTAGGGCTGAATAATTAAATTGTTATTTCTAATATACCATGGACATTTTCTCATAATTGCAATGACATGCTATAATTCTACAAACTAGAAATGAAAGATGCCTTTAGTAAGATTTTGAATATGGTCAAATTTTATGCCATATCGCTACTAGAATTGGTGAATCCATTGATGGATTAGCAAATCACTGGAAATTCTCCCAAAAAAATACCCAATGAGGATGTGACTGTCAAGCTAGTTTTAGGCTTTATCAAAATCCTGCATGGTAGGACTATGTCCAACATAGAGGAATTACCTCATGGAAAACCCTCAGGATAAACTTCTTGGATCTATTGATTGGTGTCATAGCTCTCTGTAGATGCAACTTCACTAAAAAGTGAATTGGTGGCCTGAGATATGGGCATAACAAGGGGAAAATCCCCCCACCCTAGTTGTAGTTAGCACACAAAATTGCATAGTAAGAGCACCAAGATCCCTAATGGTATGGCTATTGAAGAAATAGCAAACAAGCAGTAACAACATGTGACCAAAAAAACCTAAGTTGCAAAACCAAAAAAAATCAACACCTATTTTTTCATATTTGGGACTTCCTACGATGAGCACCATATCTGTAAATATTCTGTAAGAGAGGCAATAATACTATTTCAAACTTGGGCATGATTTTTATATTTAGTTCTAAAATTTATATAATTCATTTGAATCCATACATACTTAATGCTTTAACTTTGAGATAGTTAATCCAAAACTTCATTAACTCTTTCAATGTTTATGGATCTATCCAATATATTCTTATGTTTTTTAAAAAGTAATCCCAAATTATGTAAGCAAAGGACAACAAAGAAGTAAATGGTAATGTTCCTAAATCCTTATCACACAAAGCACATCTAAAAGGTACATGATACCTCTTATTTATAGATTCTTTCTTATAAGAATCTTACTTTGAATTGCTAGCAAAATGAAAGTTAAGGCCTTAGGGAGAGCCTTAAACATTCTTCCATGGTAAATCTTTGGGAGTAAAAATTATTGATTACTCTAAATACTTATATCTCAACTTGACTAAGTATTTATTACCTTTTGATAGATCATAAACCAAATCATCCTTTTATTTAAAATTAGTCAAATAAAACTCTTAAATAATCCTTTGAAGCTTATCTGCAATTTGTTTGAGTCCCTATTCTTTAATAAAGTTACTAATAGAAATCCATGATCTAGAATTGTTGCTAAAATTAATATAATATTTGACCTTTAGATCTTTACAATCTCGGTATGTCCGATCCAATGGTTGTTATCTTGAATTAGAGATAAGAAGAAAGTCTTCAACCAAGTATCAAACTAAAAATTTGAGTAATTCCACTTATTGAAACTATCAAATATGTTTCTTGATCAATTACAAACTATTTGAAATGAAGTCCCATATTAGTGATCCTTTGAGAAGGGTTTTTTCCTAAATAATTTCATTACTTCAAGAGAACCTATATATTTTTGAAGTAATATTTTTTCTAAACTCTTTCCTTGATCTCTAAAAAATCTCCATCCAAGTTTTACCTCTAAGGCCAAACTCATAAGTCTACAATTATACAAGCCTAGTCCTCTAATATTCCTTCCTTTGCAAACCCTATCTTACTTATAAAGAAAAAACCTAAATTTTTTCTTTATCCTTTCCAAATAAAGTATCTTTGAATTTTATCAAATTATAATGTACTTACTAGCAATCTTGAAATTGACATCATATAAATAGAGATGGATTACATTGTAGAATTTATGAGTTGTAGCCTTCCCACCATGGTTAATAACTTACCTTTCCAAATTGTTAAACATTATTTCATTCTATCCAAACCATATACACAAAGCTTCTTTTTATTTCCTTCATGATACAAAGGAATACTTAAGTAGGTTGATGAAAAGTATTCACTTTCAAACCCTAAAATACCCCTAATAATTCATTGTAAATCTAGGGTGGTGTTAATGAAAAGTCCTAGAGTATGTAGTATTAACCAACTATCTAGTGGCCTTCTCATAGCATAATAATATTGAGTTCAAATTAGTGGTCTCACTAATTGAGAGATGATCCAAAAGAAAAGTATCATCAACAAATTTGAGATGAGATTCAAAGGGATCATTTTTTGTAACCTAAATAACTTTAATTTTTTCTTCCATTTGTCTTTGATAAAGTTGTCCCTAATACTTCTACAAGAATAATAAATAGATAAGGAGATAATGGATCACCTTAGTGAAGTTCATGATATGAATTAAAATAACCAATAGGAGAACAATTGATCAAGATAAATTTTGGAGTGCTATAACAACATTTAATCCATTCGTACCAACCCTAATCAAAACCAAACTTTTTTAGATTATTGTGTTGAAAAATCTAGCAAACCCTATCATGTACTTTGTTCATATCTAATTTCATAAGCATATCTAATGTTTACATATAATAAATAGAATGTATAGCCTTCTATATAATGATTACATTATCAAGAATTTTTTAACATGAATAAAATGACCTTGTTCCTATGAGATAACACAATCTAGAATGTTTTTCAACCTATTTACCATAAATTTTGAAATTATCAATATTACAAGGCCTAATTGGATAAATATTATCAAAATATTTTTTTTTACCTTTCTTTGGAACCAATGTAATAAAATTGAATTGATCTCACTTATTGTAGCCTTCCTTTTTCAATCATCTTCAACTACAATCAACATATCAATCATCAATAAATCCCAAAATTTTTGAAAGAAAATTGTAGAAAATCCATCAAGGCCAGGTGCCTTGTTATGATGGAAAAATAAAATTACTTCATGTAGATCCTCCATAGATATTGTATTCATCAAGATTTCATTTTATCCCCATGTGATAATTGATGGAATATTTTACAAAATTTTATCTTATGACTCCTTATCTTGCCTAGTATCTGACAAAATATTTTTTAAATAATTAATTGATTCCTTCCTGATATTTTCTTCTTCCTCAATATTTATTCCATATGGAGTTAAAATATTTTTGATGTGGCTAAAATAAAATTATGTTTTGTTATGGTATGAAAAACTTGGTATTTCTATCTCTTTCCATGAGCCATTTCTCCCTAGATTTTTGGAACCAATATGACTCCTCTTTTTCAATGCATTATGATAATCAGAAAGTAGTTGATTTTCTTTCACATAAGAATCCTAGTCCATTCCATTCATTTATACTATCTCTTATAAATTTTTGAGATTGGATTAAATTTCTTTTTTTTAGATATTACCAAAAGATTTGGTATTCCAAATATTTAATTGCTCCTTTAGATATTTTCATCTTTTGAACAAACTTGTTACATGATCCTTCAAAATTTGCTTCATCCCACCATAACATAACTATAGGCCCAAAATGGCCACATACTTAGAATATTTTTACAAATTTTTCTAAGTCCTGAAGGATCATGCTCTACCCCATGGCAGTGGTGCAACACATCATGCTCTAGCCCACGGTCAACTTGGGATCCCCACCTGGTTTTTAGATTATAAGATATGATTTCTTTTGTGAATACAAAGTAGGTAATAAAAAAAACATTTCAGGCTATACACAAAGACTAACTTAATCGGTTCATTCTTCGTGCTATCTACCATTCCTCATAGACAACCTACATTAGAATTTTAATGTTATAAAATAAGAGCAATTTTGATGGTCTCGATTGCTTAGATTTGTGCATCACAACACTCATCGGGTATTTGTTCAGAATTCAAGCATCACACATAGAGTGGATATTATGTAAATAGACCAATGGAGCAGCGGTCCAATGACATTAATGAGCAATCTATTACATAAATTTTGTGGCATACAAGATAATTTGGACTGGTCTAGTTTCTCCATTATTTAAGCAATGGTTGTAGATGGCATTTCAATAAGCCGATGCACAAATGAAGAGGACGTAGACCTTATGAGTTCTCATAGATATATGGGGTTGGGAGTAGTGCCAACACAAAATTTGGCTTGTACGAATCGGACTCGCAGAGTTTGATTTTACATAAATCAATTTATCCCAAGAATTTATATAAAGGTTACTTATAAAATAATAACAAAATATTATATGGCTTACTATTATAAATTGGTTATGATACTACTACCGCATCTCATTTTAAAATGGATGCGTGGTCACAAAATATTTTTGACATACAATATAAAATTGATTCCCTTATTAGAGTGTAGTCAATATTCAACTATACCATTAAGAAGAGCAACACAAGCTAACAGACATAATGGATTTATTTTCAAAATAAACAAGCATTCAACAAGACATAAGTGAAACATAATGGAAAGTTCCAACCTGGAACTCCAACAATTGAATGCTTCCCTTGTGCTTCCCCAAGCTTCTTCCTTCTTCAGCCCAATGTAACATAGCATGCCTCTTTTCTCAATCTCAATGGTGATTTATAGCTCTCTTTCTTCTTAGACAAGAAAGATGTTTTTAAATATATATATATATATATATATATATATATATATATATATATATTATTATTTATTATTATTTTTTGAATTCTTTATTTCAAAAAGATGCTTCTAAATATATATATATATATATTATCTCTTCTTTTTCTTATCTCATGTGTAGGATTCCTTTATATATATTATTTTAATGGAAAGGGAATCCATAGAGATAAGAGAAGAATCTTATCCACCATTTCAACCTTCCCAAAGTAGCCATGCATGTGTAATTAATATTGATTATTTAAATCTACAAGGTAGTTTTTTTTTTTTTTCATGTTTTGGTCCAATCAAAATTGAGCAAGTTCATAAAAAAACAAACTACCTAATTCCCTTCTAAAATAGGATCAACTAGATCAAATAAGCATGCTCAACAAAACAAATCCTTTACTTTAAAAATTGCTCAATTTAAATATTTCACAAAATCATTATAAATTGCATGATATTCTTTGCAATATTTTCTAGAATAATTTGTAAAATGCAAAACATTATTAATGTGCATTTTCAAAGTAAAATTCAATTAAACCAATATCATGCAAATTAATCATGAAATAAAATATAAATCACACACAAATGGCATACAAGCACTCGATGCATGTGCTCAGTATCCCCCATCACCATTTTTCCTTTGATTGGGTGAGACTTTTTAGAGTAATACTCAAGTAACACCACCATCAGGGAGGTAACTAGTGATGATAGGAATATGATATTTACCTATTGAGTTGTCATAGTCATCATTTCCCTTCTCATCTCTTGGTGGTCAATCTTCCACCTACGAGAATAAATGTAACATCATTTTCTTTTGACAAATACAATGCAAATATTTTAAGCATTAAAACCAGCTATCACTACACAAATAGCATCTTAAAAATAGTCCTCAAGGTGGGATGTGACATACTCCCCCCTTAGATTAAACACAGTCCTCTATGTTTTCCTACAATATTACATAACAATCAATAAAACATAGTTTTTGGCATAGTTTCCACTTTGCATAAGTGGTCCATAGTTCAACCTATATTATTACATAGCATCATTAAATAAATAAGGAAAGTGTCTTTTCATATCTTCCACTTTTTCCAAGTGGAATTATTTTTAGAATATTGGTCCCACTGGACCTTGCACTGATCAATATTACGCTTCCTCATAGTCTTGGAATGAAATTCCAAGATCTTCATAGGTCTCACTTCAAATGTTGTTGGATCTGCCATCTATAAATTAGAAACATCTAACACATGATCAGGATCAACAATATATCTCCTAAGTAGGGATACATGAAAAGTATTATGGATCTTTGATAGGTTAGATGGTAAGTCAAGCCGATAGGCTACAGGACTTATCTTCTCCACAATCTCAAATGGACCAACAAATCTAGGATCCAACTTTGTTGATTTAATGGCACTCTTCCTAGGTTTTACCCTTAGAAACTCTGTCACCTATGGAGAATTCCCTAGGGGTTATTTTCAAATCTATATAACTCTTCTATCTATCCATGGCTTCCTTGAGCCTTTGTCGAATTAGTCCTAGCTGCTCTTCCATTATTTTGACCATTTTTGGTCCAATGACAACCCGATCCTCGGGATTGTCCCATGATAATGGAGTTTTGCACCATCTACCATACAAATATTTGAAAGGGGCCATCTTCAAGGAAGAATGATAGCTATTATTATAAGCAAACTCAACCAGATACAAATAGTCTTTCCAATGAGACTTTTGGTCCATGTGTAACATGTCTTCTAGAACTTGGTTAACCCTTTCTATCTGTCCATCCATTTTAGGATGGTATGCAGAAATGATATTTAAAGTTGTGCCAATTGCATGATGGAGAGCCTACCAGAACTTATAAGTAAACCTAGAATCCCTGTCAGAGATAATCATCTCCAAAAATCCATACAACCTAAATTTTTTTTATACATAAATACATCTTTCATGAGGCAAGGTACATAATCATGATCTAAGATAGAATCATTCCATTTGGATTGTAATTTATCAAGGAAAATAGCATCAAGAGATATTAAGACTTGATCAGAGTCACTCTTGAGTAGAAGTGATCAGCTTCTATGAAACCCTCATACCACTCGGATATGAGAACACTAGCCAAGCGTTAGATTTCATCCCTCATAAAAGGGAAATCACCCTTAACCATATTGTCCACCATGACCAGTATATAGGTGAATACCTTGAATATGGAAACCCATCATAATGAAATAACCTCAACAATGGTTATTCATAGATCTTAGATCCAACCCACATCTTCCCGATGGGGTCACTAAGATAACAAAATCACTATACGTGATCAACTCATAGAATCCTTGGAATGTCATCTTTAAGCATGATTATATAACCTTGTACCTCTTAAGGCTTATTTGTCCACCCTTTTATTTAGGCATCCCTTTTGTTATATACATGAATTAATTAAGTTCATTACAAAAGGGTATTATTTAACCATCATGGGAGTACCTACTCCTCATGTACATTCATTTATCAACTCAAAATGTAAGGTTTGACTTGGTCTACAACTCAAGTCCCAATTGCCATTTGTGAGTGGGTATAGCATGTGAAAACAATTTTCCTGCTAGATGCTGATGTTCAACTTTCACCTTTTGACACTACAAACATCATGCCACAAAATTAGTGATATCTTTCTTCATGCCCGACCAGTAAAAGGTCTTTTTCATATTTTCCCTCATCTTGGCTCCTCTAGGATGAGCGAAATAAGGAGAATTATGAGCTTCATGCATGATCAATCTCCTCAAATCACCCATTTTAGGTATGACTACTTGATCTCTAAAGCATAAAAGTCCATATTTCATGCTATAATCTTGGTTTTCATTCAAGTTTTGCTCTATCTTAACCTGAATTTCACTACATTTAGGATCCTAACACTACATCTTTCTAACTTATCCCCATTAAATACACATGACTATGAGTCAATGCAGATATGTGCTTCCTCCTACTTAAGGCATCAATGACTTTATTTTCTTTTCCTTTGATATACTCAATACCAAAATCATATTCTGCTAAGAACTCTATCCACCTTCTTTGTCTAGCATTTAGTAATGGTTGAGTGAAGATATACTTCAAACTATGGTGATCGGTTCTTAACTCAAATGGTCTACCAACTAGATAATGTCACCAAATTTTCAAGGCATGCATAACTGCAACAAGTTCTAAATCATGAGTAGCATAGTTAACTTCATTATTTTTGAGTTTCCTAGACTCATATGCTACTATAGAACTATATTGGGATAGGACTCCTCCTAACCCTTCCAAAGAGGCATCGGTGCAAACTAAAAAATTTCCTATGGGATCTAGAATTTTCAGAATAGGAGCTGAGGTTAGTTTTTGTTTAAGCAAATTAAATGATTCTTCACACTTTTCTATCCATTTAAACTCCTTCCCTTTCTTCTGAAGGTTGGTTATTGAATAAGTAATATTAGAGTAGTCTTTAACAAATTCATGAAGCTCTTTACTTCTGCCATATTTTTTGGAGGTGGCCAATTCAAAATGGCTTCTATTTTATTTGGATCAATAGTGATCCCATTTGCTGATATAATATGCCCCAAGTAATGCACTTGTGGAACATAGAATTCTTGTACATAGAATTCTTGTAGAGTTGGTTCTTCCTTAAAATTTCTAGCACTATCCTCAAGTGCTTATCATGTTCCTCTCTATTACGAGAATAAATCAAAATTTCATCCAAGAATATCAACACAAATCGATCCAACTGCTTTCTAAACACACTATTCATCAAATTCATGAAATTTTATGGTGCATTAGTCAATCCAAATGGTAGGACCGTAAATTCATAGTGCCCATATCTAGTCTTGAATGCGGTTTTATTTGTGTTTTTATATCGGGTTCTCAGTTGATGATATTCAAATTTTAGATCAATCTTTGTGAGAATGGTGGCATCATTTAGTTGATCAAATAAATCTTCTATCCTTGGCAATGGATATCTATTCTTGAAAATTGCCTTGTTTAGCATTCTATAATCTATGCATAGCCTTAATGAACCATATTTCTTCTTCACAAATAAAACATGTGCTCCCCAAGGTGATACACTTGGTTTTATCAACCCTTTTTCTAGCAACTCTTGAAGTTGCACTTTCAATTCTTGCATCTTGATGGGGTTCATTCTATAAGGAGCTCTATGGATAGGCTCAGTACCTGACATCAATTATATGGTGAAATAAAATTCACGTTTAGGCGGTAATCCAAGTATCTCATCAACAAAAACATCATGAAATTCCTGCAACAGTGGAAATTTTTCAATAATTTCTTCCTTTGGAATTTCCTCTTTTTCCTTGAGTTTAACTACATAAACCATTCCTCCTTTTCTAATAGTTTTCTTCAATTGCATTTCTGAAATTAGCATTGGTTGAAATTCTCTTGGTTCACTATACATCCTTTGCCTTTCTTTGTCTTCATTGGTAAACTCAATCCATATCTCCTGGAAATTTACCAAGGCTTCATTCCTAGGAAAAATTTATGTATTTTCATCTCATTATTCTAATTATAGGATGACACATATTTAAGGAGTCTCACAAACTATTCATAGTATTCCTCCATAGATCTTGATCCTTGTTGAAATGCAAAGAATTCCTTAAATTTATTCAAATAAAATTGCTTTGTAAGGAATCTATCCTTAAAATATTCCACAAAAACTTCCCACTTCAACTTGTTAGGTGAGATCTTATGTTCATATTTATATTCATTCCACCAATAAATTCCTATTCCTCCCAGATGAGAAAGATCAAATGGTGCTTTAGTTTTAGAGGAGTAGTTTCTTATGGAAAAATGAAGTTCTAGTTCATCTAACCATGACTCAGCTGCATCTTCTCCTCCTTTTTCCATGAAATTAGTCACTTTAATATGCTTTATGTCATTGCCCATTTCTTTCTTCATGCGGGTCTTGTTTTCATGCTCTTCGGGATCTTCATCCTCTCTAATCTCAACCTCTAGATTTTCCATCTCATGATTATTGTTGTGGTGATGTTGTGAACTTATAGCTTGCAAAATATTTTGAATTTGATCTTGCATAATGGAAACTATGGCAATAAGGTTCTCCATATCTTTGTCTAAATTCCTAGAACTTTCTCCTATCTATTTGGCTTCAGGACTATCGAGACTAGCTTGTTGCAAGGTTCCTTTCTTCTTACCTCTCAAGCTTGTCGCCATGTTTACTTGGAGTAAAAAGTTGTATTAATTCTCACTGATTTTCATAGTTGAAATTCTAGACAACTAGATTTCATCATAATTTCTCAAGTAATCTATTACTACTAGGTTCATTCCTTAGTTTAGTCCACTAACTCTATTGTTGTTCATACACACTTGAGAATAAGGAGTAAGCAAATCAAAAGACATAGATGTCGAGTAATTTTCCAAAAAGAGTCTAAGGTACACCGCTTAAAACCCATAGAAGGAGGGTTCGCTTAGCTCTTCCACTTTCAAATGACTATGGATCTATTCATGGGGCATAGGAACTCAGGCATCGGTACCTTACCAAGTGTGCATCATTTAGAGTTATGGAACTTATGTTTGAGTTGTTTTATTTCATGCCCAAATATTTTGCTAACCTAGATCTAGCTAGAGTCTACTAGTTAGCCTAGGCTCTGATACCAATTGTAACAACCCTAGTTGTTACTTCTCATCCACTAATTTTTTTTTTGAAACCCATATAATAATCATGTTCACCTTTCAATGAGTCAAGAGTATAATAATGATCTAAGACAAGGATATCCCAAATGCTCAGTAAGTGATCCGAGCCATAAAATATTAATCCAAAGTCACATTTAAATTCATTCATAACCATTCATAAATAGGAGTACCATCTCCTTTAATTCCTCCATACCATCACCATTTTATGTGAGGATAATACAATGGCTAAGTCCTTCATGAGGACATCTCAATGGTTTTACCATTAATTGGGAGTTTTACCCAAAGGGAATTATCCCCTCCTCTCCATACTATCCATGAAGACTAGTATTAAGGAGAGAGTCATTAATATTATTATTTCTCACGTGACTTGGGATATTGTCTTAAGCACCATTATAGAATTTACTCATTTACTAGGTGTGATGGTGTTGGTGATTGTCTGAATTACCCGATTGCATGAAGTGATTGGTTTACTTCTAGCTATCTTAGGTGGATGGTGTGGATATTGTTTTGTCTCATATTATTGTGAAGGTTGTCCATGAATTTTCTTCTACACTATTATAGTTCATGAGAGATAATTTAAATACATCCATATAATCTACTAGAGCAACATAAATCTCAATGCCATACATTTGACAATGTGCAATATCCAAAATAGTTCCAATACTTGCTCATATTCCAAAATATATATCACCTAACATTTATTAGAGGTGAATACTACAATATGAAGATTTTATCTCTAATTTACAAAACTTGAAATCAGATGCATAAAATATTACAAATCTTGGCTATCTTTACAACATTTATATCAGCCATTAATAATTACAATAAAGCTATCTCAAAGCAATCTTATACAATATGAGGTGTTGTTCGGTTCTTAACTAAAATGGCTTGAGTTTTTTATGTCAGAAGAGATGATAGTGAAGGGTTCATGACAACTCAGATGCATAATATGCCAAATGCATTTCAAGAAAACCATGCTTATAAAATTTAAATGCAATCATGCATCACACATTTACCAAATTTATTTTACATATAAAGAAATCACCAAGCATGAATCACAAATTCATCCATATTTTATATTTTCATACAAGGATTAATTTTTAATCCCATTCATCATTTTTTGGATTACCACCAAACATAGGGAAGAGTCCCATACCTCTTCCCAAGGAATGGACACCAATCCATCCTTCTCAAAACTAGAAGATTTTCCATTCTTCTAGTTGGTTATATCCATTTACAAATATATAATTATGATCATAAATATTTAGAGTAAATTTGCTATTTATCTATACTTATTAAATTCAGCATGCAAGATCAATAACTTTAATGATTGATTCAATTTTATCTATATAACTGAATAAAATAAATCTTTACTAAACAACAACCAATCCAAGAAAGAATACAAAATGATAGTTTATAATTACAATAGTTTCTATCTTATACAATATCCCATAACCAAACTATTGTATTTATAACAAACAAGGTATTCAGAGCTATGATTTCTCATAAACCATATATATATGTTAAAACATAATTATAAAATCTATCATCAATTCCCAATGATAAAGTTTTTACATTCCAAAATTCCTAAGCATCGAATTAAACCCAAAGACCATAGGTATTTAGACATATGTTTATTACAATATAAAAGGAACTTAAGTAACCTACCAAAAATTATAATATCAAATGAACTTAGGTAAATAAGCTCATCAAAATCATATTTATTATTAGTTATAAAGGCCTTATTTAAACTTGAACTTCTGAAGGTTATATTTATATATAAAAAGTTGATGGCTATTATTTTAACCTGAAGGTTGTACCTGAAATCTTGTATAAAAAATTACACATGATGAAGACTATAATAAGTCGATGACCCATATAATTTAGAATATATTTATAATATTCACAAGATATCACAGGGTTTGCGGTAATCGGAACAAATGGTTTTAATTGAACATCAAGGTTTTAATGTTTAGTTAGATGAGTACCAAGTTTTGGATATTGTATTGAATCAAGTGCAATAGTCACCCAAGTGAATTAAATTTCTTTTTAACACTCACATACAAATCATGCATTAGTAGAAATAGCTCCTATTTCAATAGGGTATAATATGAACATGCAGTGTAGACGAGTGCAGCCAAAGAAATGAGAGTGCTTCAAAATTATGCTATAGCCATCATGAAAGTGGGTTCTCTTGATTTTATCTAAAATCAGAGTAGATTATCCTACCACAAGCCTCTACAAGCCAGAGCATAATTTAAACATAGAGATTTAATATCTTATGAAGAACAAAATTAGTCACTAAGAACATGTGTAGATCACTGTTGGAATACAATGTTTACGTAGAAAAGGTATTAAAGTGGAACAAAATTCCAACAGAGAATATAGAATATTTAGTTTATGACAGTTCAAAATTGTAAGCTAAAATACACCCAAGGAATATTGAGTGATGAAATATTTTAAAGGACAAAAATGTCGTTGCAATCACAAAAAACCTTTAGATATTTGTTACCATGAATTTCTCATGATCTGAGGATGATAAAAATATTGCCAAGGTTTTTAGATTATAATATTTGATTTATTTTGTGAATACAAAGCAGGTAATAAAAATATATTTCAAGCTATACATAAAGACTAACTGAATCATTTCACCCTTCGTGCTATCTACCATTCCTCATATATAGCCTACATTATAATTTTAATGTTATAAAATCAAAGCAATTTCAATGGTCTGGATTTCTTATATTTGTGCATCACAACACTCTTCGAGTATTTGTTCAAAATTCAAGCATCACACAGAGTGGATATGCTGTAAATAGACCGGTGGAGCGATGGTCCAATGATATTAATGAGCAATCTATTACATAAATATTGTGGCATACAAGATAATTTGGACTGGTCTATTTTCTCCATTTTTTAAGCAATGGCTATAGATGGCATTTCAATAAAATAATGCACAAATGAAGAGGACATAGACCTTATGAGTTCTCATTGATAGACAAGGTTGGGAGTAGTGCCAACACATAATTTGGCTCATACAAATCAGACTCGTAGATTTTGATTTCATATAAGTCAATTTATCCCAAGAATTTATATAGAGTTTACTTATAAAATAATAACAAAATTTTATATGGCTTACTATTATAAATTGGTTATGATACTACTATTCCATATCATTTTAAAATGGATGCGTGGTCACAAAATATTTCTGACATACAATATAAAATTGATTCCCTTATTAGAGTGTAGTCAATATTCAACTATACCATTAAGAAGAGCAACACAAGCTAACAAATAGAATGACTTTATTTTCAAAATAAACAAGCATTCAACAAGACATAAGTGAAACAGAATAGAAAGTTCCAACCTGGAACTCTACAAATTGAATGCTTCCCTTGTGCTTCCCCAAACTTCTTCCTTATCCAGCCCAATGTAACATAACATGCCCTTTTTCTCAATCTCAATGGTGATTTATAGCTCTCTTTCTTCTTAGACAAGAAAGATGTTTCTAAATATATATATATTATTTATTTATTTATTTTTGCTTTCTTTCTTTTAGAAAAGATGCTTCTAAATATATATATATATATATATATATATATATATATATATATATATATATATATATATTTAATCTCTTCTTTTTCTTATTCCATGTGTAGGATTCCTTTAATATATATTATTTTAATGGAAAGGGAATCCATAGAGATAAGAGAAGAATATTATCCACCATTTCAACCTTCCCAAAGTAGCCATGCATGTGTAAGAAATATTGATTATTTAAATCTACAAGGTAGCGAGTGTCTATCTCCTTCTCAAGGGTAGGGTTTTACATTTTTTTTACCCATGCTAGCCCTTTGTAATATCTGCCCAACTAGTTGGGTGTGTCTTTTGGGAAGTTTCACCCAAATTTAAGGGTAGGTGTATGCCCGCTCTTGTTGCCCACCCTTCATTTATCCACCATTCACCTAACACTTTGGTCTTCTTGTGACTGCTACTTCTATTACCTGGTACCTTCCACCCATCTATCCATGTCTTCAAAATTTGGTGGGCTCTAATAAGAGTGGGTGAGGAGGCACAAAAAACCCTCACCCATACTCTTGGTGACTTACAAGGGTTTTTACTCTAGAAAAAAAACAACCCAACAAGCATTCGACTAGCCAAGCACTTAAAAATAGGGAAACAAAAAAAGGGATGAATAGAGAATGTAGGAAAAAAATGGATTATGGAGAGGAAAACGATGGGGTGGAACATAGCATAAAGGAAAAAATAAAGAACATGCGAGGGGAAGACCATGCAAAATGGGAGAAGAGTACTTGGGCACATGAAGGAGAGCACACATGATGGAGGAAAGAAGGGGAAGGAGGAACTTCAAGATAGTTGTAGCACTAGAAAATCATCTAAAAAATAAAATCTAAATAGAGATAACATGATGCAAGGAGAGAACAAGAGGTGACACAATGTTGAGCACAATCCCAGAAGAAGAGAAATAGAACTATCTAATCTATGAAATATTTCCATAGAGCAGCATGTTGAAGCTCTTGGTTTGTGGGATACGTCCAAACATCGTACACCCATAAACATACTCCTCTACAACCCAAAGCTGGTTCAAAAATAGATAGATTACCAAAAGTCATTATTTTTAATGTAAACAACTTCTGGCAATATACCTATTCTTGAATTGGCTTTCCACGAAGCAGGTTTTAATAGAAAGTCCATCCAACAAATGGATGCCATGAGACATTTAAGCTACATTCAACCCTTCTTTATATTTCTATTTGGAATACATATATATAGGAGAATATTAAGTGGGATAAATGCCCTTTTTAAAATATTTGACAAGATATGAATTGTTGACTTGTAATATTGCTAGGGCACTAGTGAACCTTCCTGCTTACATGAGTCTCACTGGAAACCACATGAATTTTATATTTTTTGTACTATCTTGTCCTTATCCATTGGGATATGAAGTCACACAAACTAAAAATAAAAGCAACTAAAGAAAGAACTATAAGTGCTTAAAAACAAAATATTCTTAGCTAAAATCGTCATTTTTTCCTAAGCAATGCCACCCTGGTGCTCTTTTATTTATTGCCAACTTATGTACAAAAAATTACAGCTTGATTGGTACGCCATGACAATTGATTCGTTCTAGAGGTCACCTAGTGAATATACAGTGATTGGACCATATGATACTAAACTTAAGGTGCCTTCTATAGTTTGATCGACATTGCTACCCTTTCCAAGTCGTGAAGTATTCACAACTTGGTAGATCATCAAGAACACCAGTACCTATGCAATTGATGATCAATGTGGTAATAAATTTTACCATGTGGGAGCCATATTATTGTATTGGTTTGTTTGGAAATAGGCTCTAATGTTGCCAGTATTTAGGATCTACCTACTATGAAATCCTAGCTTGGTACAGCTTCGTCATCATAATATGTTTTCTCCCATAGTCTACATCAATTGAGCCTATTGATGATAAGACCTCCTCAAGAACTATCTACTGATCAGTTAAGCCATCATGGATATGACTTGGTCCTTTATAATTGTATTTTGAGACACAAAAAGGTTCAAAAATACTCTCTCCTTGTGCATGGTGTTCCTGCCCAGGTCTAGATCCTTTGATCTTTGGAAAAATATGCAATCGATAGACTTGTATCCTTCAAAATTGAAGCTTGCATTCCTACCATCTAGGCTTGATATAGTATCTATCCTTTGTGTTCCATATTACTACACCTTTATCTTTTGCACAACTTGATATGGCATCCATGGGGGATATTGTGCAGTAGGGTGGGGAGCAATAGTGGATGGAAATGGGGATGGTAGGATGGAGTCTCCTGAATATGTTATTACTACTTGAAGTAGGAGTCACTCCACCCATACAACCTCCTACAAGACTTGAGGAAATATCATTTCCTTTAATTATAGTAGGAGGAGACCTATATTTGAGCTTAAAGCTCAAATATAGTATAGGTGGACCTAGGTGGGTTAAGGTCGTAATTCAGGAGGAATCCTTCTCCAGATCGTCTTGAATCGAATTTTGAAGTTGATCAGGGATTTGAGAGGTGCCCTCTTTATGTTGGAGATATGTATCAAGAGTTGGAAAGGGTCTATGGAGCCATAAAATGTGTTAATGAGAGCTCTTGCTAGGTCCACCCATGAGCAGATAGTTCTTTACTCAAGGGTACAGTACCATAATAGTACCCTTCCCTCTAGTGACATGACCAGAAGCTTTATCATGACATATTTATGGGTGATGCCATGTAGGTATGCTAGTGCAATGACATCTTCAAGATGCTCCCAAGCCATTCCCAAGGTGCCATTATATTTGGTCAGGGCCTTCAGGGTACCCTTGGGAATATTATACGAGCAGTGGAGGTTTAGTATATTAGGGTTTTTGCATTGAGGGAATGATAGCTGAGCCATTAAGGCACCAGTATTCATAGGTCTCTATTGTGACGTCGAAGTCAAAGTCATATGTACAATATGAGCATGCTATCTCTGCTAGAGAGGTCAAGTCTACTCATTGTACCTTGAGTTCTTTAGGATGTTTGGATCTTCAACGTGGGTAGGTAATTGGTCTCATGATATGGACATGTCATGCAGTCAAAGTCACCAGGTGAATTTGAGTAGATATGGATAAATTAGAAAGCCACCAAACTTTTATTTCCTAAAACATGGGGACTCATTGAGTTCCCCAACAGTGTCACCAAAAATTGTTGGTTGCCAATTAGACACCATGCATAGGGTGGGGAGGGTGGATAAATGCCAAGCATAGAACAACAATCGTGTTAGGATGATGGGGTGGATGATCTTTGGAGAAGGTTGGTTCCTTCAGGGTTGGTTACAGCTATCTACACTACAAAATAATAAAAGGGAAAAGGGAAGGAAAGAAATAAAGAAAGGTCATAGCCGAAACTCATAAGCATGGGTAGAGCTATATCAAGACTTATGCAGGTGTGATACCCTACATGAATGTAGATCCTACACCTAATAGAACACACAACCATATATTTTTTCTATATCCTATTTGCAGTGGGTGGGAGGAAAATTCCAAAACCTTTAGACAAGTGCATGAGATCCAAGATGTAGAATCAAAGTGCTCCTGTCTGGTTAGCATTTGCAAAAATAAACCCCCAACCCATATTAATGAACACTCACTCCTGAGTCACTCAAATAAACCCCACAAAATCTAGATAGTAGAATAACATAGGATAACTTAAATGACCAAACAAAAATAAACATTCATGCATTCAGTAAAGAACAAGAGGACACAACTAGAGACCAAATAGTGTAGAATTTGTATTTACATAGGAGAAACCTTACATAAGAATTATAATGGCTAAAGAGCCACCCTTAGGAATGACCATCATTCCACTATTTATAATTATATTTACATGGATTTCAAAATCTAGAAATTAATGGCGAAGGTGGGAAGATAATCCTTGCAGCAGATAAGCACCGCACTAGTATGGTGTTCCTCTGGATAGAGTCGATATTCTATAAGGAGGTAGATTTACCTGGTCCAATATAGGTCTTTAGATCTACTGATGCTTCTGCCCACTTGTCAATTCATATCTACCTCATCCTTCTCCTCAAATAGTGATCCTCTTGTTAGACAATGAGATATAGGTTTTGAGGCACCTCAAGAGCAATGCACCTCAAATTAGTTACCTCCATCTACATTGTCAAGTACCTAGACTGCTGCAGTAGCGTGTATATCTTAATATTTGAAACTTTTTCATTGGTGGGAGTTTTGTGCATCGAGTGGGTGCTTCCTTTTCTCTTCTTTCTACCCATGATGGTACTAGGGAGTGAGGGTGGGTATTTTTCTAAGGTCCCATCCCTTTTGTACTTGTATATTTTGCCCAGAATGGGTAGGTGTCTATCTCCTTCCCAAGGATGGGGTTTTAAATTTTTTTTCACCCATGCTAGCCCATTGAAATGTCTACCCAACCAGTTGGGTGGGTATTTTGGGAAGCTCCACCCAAGTTAAGGGTGGGTATCCACCCACTTTTGTCACATGCCTTGCTTTGATCCATCATCCTTCTAATACTTTGGTCCACCCTTGATTCCTACTGCCACTACCTGGTACCTTTTGCCCATCTATACAAGTCTTCAAAATTTGGTGGGATCTAATAAGAGTAGGTGAGGAGGTACAAAAAATCCTCACCCACATATCCTAAAGAGGACACTGGAGGATAAAAAAATGAGTTGGCATCTCCTTTTGGAGTAGGCTCTATGGGTAGAAAGGATCACTATTAAAAATTCTATCAAGACAACCCCTTATGCATTGGTGTATGGGAAAGAATCTATCCTAACTACTCATCTAGAGATACCATATTTAAGGTTGGAAAACCAAGAGGAAGAGTTGTATCATAATCCAATAGAAATTAGGTTGATACATCTCCTGCATTGGAAGAGAAAAGAACTCAAGCATATGAGGATTTCCATAAACACTCAGTTGACATTAAAGGATGGTTTGACAAAACAGCTAAATTCAAAAAATTCCAAGTGGGTGACTTTGTCCTAAGATGGAATGTAGAGAGAACCAAACCAGTAAATCACCAAAATTTTAACTCCTTATAGGATGGTCCTTTCAAATTGGCTGAGATCAAGGAGAAAAATTCTTTCTAGCTTCAAGACCTAGGAGGGAAAATTAAACCAATTCCAGTTAACGGATACCATTTAAAGATATACTTTGAGTGAAATTTTTTCTATGTAACATATGCATATATTTGTACCATACTTTCTTTCTTTTAGATTTTTTGTATAGAGAAAAGGATAAAAGCAATGTAGTGGATCACAACACATCATTAGCCAGTAGTCAAGGTAGTCAAGGCTAAAACATGCTCTCCCTCACATTGTGTTCCACGTTACACCCAAAGAGAAAAATATGAAGATGCAGCATGGGATACGACATGTGCTATAACATGACCAATTGATGAATGGTGTGATAATTTATATTGCTAAATCATTCATATTTTGAATTGTAAAGCATGCAAATGGGTAGTATCTCATCTACCACATTAATGGTGGAAAGTATGCATACGGGATATTTAAAGCTCAAAATTCAATTGTTGCCCATTTTGCAAATGGTGTTTATTTACTAGAAATAGCTAACAAAGTGGTGAGATGAAGCTACCAAGTGAAAAAAGTGTAAATATTTAGCATATTTTCTCAGAGAGGGCACCAAAAATCATAGACCAAATAGTCCAATAGGAGAGTGGTAAATTAGAGCGCTATGTGGATAAAGTGCAGGTAGTTGCAGATACTAAAATTATGTGGAGGATGAGAAATAAGCTCAAACAAGACATCAACAATAAATTCCAAAAGGGTGAAATGATTATAGTTCAAGGTATTTGTGCCATCCACTCCTTTTTGTCATTTTATATATGTGATTCGGTACATCCCTGCCCAAAGTTGATAGCCATTATTATCAAATTTTATGACCCTAGGGTAAAAGCGGTAAAAATACCTAAGTAAAAAATCCTCTTTAGTATAACTACTAAATCCTGTCAAGATATTTTTTCCATAAGCGTAGACCCTCCTGTGAGCCCTAAACCTTTTGACCCATCAATCCAAGCCAAATATTACTCATTGCAAGGGTGTTCTCATGATGGTGAACCTTTTAGGAAGTGGGTTTACAACCAGTTTAAAACAATAAAGTCCAAAAATACTTTACCAAAAACTCTAATTGCCATTGAGCATTTTGCTTACCTAGAGCTCTTCACCATGTTATCCTACCTAGAGGTTCTATATTCTAACTGATATGTAAGGGTTTGGAAAATAGCCATTGTTTATTGCATATCCAATGAGAAAATGTACAAGGCTTCAACAGAGGATGAGAGCATTAGATCAATTTATTTTGATTGATCATCTTATCTCTCCAAAAGGATGCATGAACAATTGTTTAGCATGAAAAGAGATTCAAAGACCCCATTTTTTTATTAGCTTTTGATGTAACGAGCACTGGGAGATAACAATCACAATATGCAAAATTATATGAAATAAAGTAAATCTGCTAGATGACTGAAATATGCAATAAATAGAAATGATATAAAATAATACAATGTAGCTATGGAAGAAATTAACACTCCATTAAAAAGCTACTAAACTACATTGCACCCATCACCAATGGATATTGACACACATAGAACTATAAGCACTAAGCTACAATATCATACTATGTCCCTCGACTCTATTTCTATCTAACAGTGAGGCCTTCTTTATATAGGTAAAATAGGATACTTGACCAACACTCTACCTAGATGTGCAAGGGACAAATTGCACATTGACACATGCATTTATTACATTGTTTGAAGTAACTAGATAACTTATCCCTAAAGTAATCCAAGTATGTATCTTGGAAGAAATATTTATATAACCCAAATGATGGAATATACACTATTTATAACACCCCCCTTTATTATATTATTTGGGTATTAAAGACTTTAGTCTTCAATATGGATATTCTTCATCATCATCCTAAACTTGCATTATTTGTAACCTTTTCAAGAAAATAATTAGTGTCTCTATAATATATAGCATTTGCTGATAAAGCTTTCATCTCATAGGTATCTCTGGGTTCTTGCAGTTCTTCAATTTATTCTATCCTCTGTACCAGGTGTCCCTTATGATTTATATTTTGATATTCCACTTGAGGATAATTGGTTGGTTTCTTCAATTGCCACTAATGATGGTTCCTTTGATATTGTCAACTTTGAAAAAGATTCCCACTATTTATTTGATTTCCTTTATTTTGATTTTTGGGATTGTATCTAAAATAGCTGGTACTATGACCTTTCTTTCTGCATATCTAACAATACCATGTTTTTCATCCTCTCACTGAAGATGCAACGTTTCCATATGGATTATCTTTTGATGCCAATACAGTGTTAGTCATTTCATCTTTCACAGTATTTTCTACTTCATATTCTTGAATTATATTGACTAGATCATCAAAAGAAGTATCTTTACTTAAAACCTGTAAAGATGTGACAAAGTGTTTATAGTTGTTTGGAAGTGCTCTCATGGTTACTTGAGTGAGAAGTTCATCCTTAAATGATTCTCCTAGTGTCAATATTTTACCTTTAATATCTACAACCTTCCTTAGGAACAGTTCTATGCTTTCTCCACTATTCATATTTAAAGAGTGAAGTTGATTTTGGAGATGAAGGATAGTCACCTTATTCTTTCCTTCAAATATCTTTTTTAGGCTTGTCCATGCATCTGAATTTGTTTTGGCTGAACTGATATAATCTTGAATCTCATTAGTGATAGCAAAAGTTATTATCAATAAAGCTTTTGAATCATTTTCTTCAAACTTCAGGATTTTAGTTTCATCTATAGTAGGTCTCTTTGTTTCCCTTTCAAAATATCCCAAATTTTTTCATATAATAAGATTGCTTTCACTTTATTTTCCAAGAGAAATACTTTAGACCCTTGAGTAGTTGATATTATTCTAGGAAGAATTTGTTTGATGCCATTTAAATCTTCCTAATATCAATACTTAGATATGTAGGATTCCTTATGTCTCCCTAGATATGTTTTGGAGTATGATATAGTGCTTTTGTAAAATATAGTTCAATTTTTGGTTGATTATGTAAGAATTTTGTAAAGATCAAAAATCAACTTCTTAACTCCTTATTACTCCTATTGAACTAAGCACATTTCAAAATTTAAAGAGGTTTTAATGTTGGTGTACACACCTAAAACACATTATGTTTAGGATAATCATATGGGCACATTTGAAGACCATATGACTAATATTGGACCTTTCCAAGAGCTAGCAGTGGTCCTAATCACTCAAAAGGGGTGTTTTTGTCCCATTCAGGCTCAACCGCTATCAATTAGAGAGGTCGCAAACACAAGCTACTAAAGTTGAGAGTGGCCACAACTAGCCACTGCTCTGGATAGTGAATAGCACTAAAACATAGTTTGGCCATGAGGGAGGGCCCAAATCATGGACAGTTATGGTAGTTTCATTATTTATGAGTAGCTTTTTGATGTGGATCTCCTGGTGTTCCTTCTAACTATCCTGTTGAGAAGCAACACACCCCCACTGAAAAAATGAATTTCCATCCTTTGAAAATATTTAGCTTTCATTTTACAGTAGGGACCCTCTTGATGTTTTCCAGGTTTTTATTCCAAATTTTGCTTGCCTCCTTCTTCTTCAAGTTTTGCATATACCAAAGTATCCAAGTAGGCTTGCCTGTGGCTTTGATTTCAATTTAGAATTCACTTCTTTAATGTTAGAATCATTACGAGTAAAGAAGATCTTTCACTGATATAAAAAAATACAGAATATAGATGAATGAATTCATTAGAGTCAACCTACAATTTCTAAAAATTTTGCTAAGTGTTAAAAGTAGCGCAATTTCGCGACATTTCCATTTTTGGAAACGTCGCGATATCGCGACATTTCCATTTTTGGAAACGTCACGATATCGCGACATTTTTTGGAAGAGAAAGCCAAGTTTTGGAAACGTCGCGATATCGCGACAGGTTTGAGTCGAAAGCCAAACTTGATGAAAATGTCACGATTTCACGACGTGTTTTGGAAGAAAAGACCAAGTGATGAAAATGTCGCGATTTCGTGACGTGTTTTGGAAGAAAAGACCAAGTGATGAAAATGTCACGATTTCACGACGTGTTTTGGAAGAAAAGACCAAGTAATGAAAATGTCATGATTTCACGACGTGTTTTGGAAGAAAAATGCAAGTTTTGGGCATGTCACGATTTCGCGATGGGTTTTGAAAAGAAAGCCTAAGTCCCGAAGGTGTCACGAAATCGCGACATCGTGATTTTGCGACGTCGCAAAATCGCAACACAAAACCAAAAGAAAGCCTAAGTCCCGAAGGTGTCATGAAATTGCGATGTCGCGATTTCGTGACGTCGTGAAATCGTGACACAAAGCTACAAAAAGGTGCCAAGTGGAGAGACCGTCGCGATTTCATGACATGTCACGAAATTGCAACATGTCACGGTTTCGTGATGGAGGAAGGTGAAAAAGTGCCAAGTTGGGAGACCGTCGTGATTTTGTGACATGTCACGAAATCGCAACATGTCACATTTTCATGACAAAAGAAAAAGAAAAGTGCCAAGTCGGGAGACCATCGTGATTTTGTGACATGTCGTGTTTTCACGACGAAAGAAAAAGAAAAGTGCCAAGTCGGGAGACCGTCACGATTTCATGACATGTCACGAAATCATGACATGTTGCATTTTCATGACAAAAGAAAAATAAAAGTGCCAAGTCGGGAGAACGTCACGATTTCGCGACATGTCGCGAAATCGTGACATGTCACGTTTTCACGATGGAAGAAAAAGAAAAGTGCCAAGTCGGGAGACTGTCACGATTTTGTGACATGTCACGATTTTGTGACATGTCACAATTTTGTGACATGTCACATTTTCACAATGGAGGAAAAAGTAAAGGGGCCCATGACGTCAAGAAATCGTGACGCATTTCAGAGAGAAGCCAAAGTGCAGGGAATGTCGCGATTTCGTGAAATGTCGCGAAATCGCGACATGTCGCGGTTTCATGGCAAAAGAGACAAAGAGGCCAAAATGAAAAACATCTAGAGGAAAGCGTCGTGTTATCACGACACGTGTCAAAAGCAAATAAAGCCGACATATAATGAACATTAAGGTTTTGATTTAATAATATTAAAGTACTAATCCTTGCATGTCTTTTGCAGAAAGCCATCTGGTAGTTGCATACTAACGGAAGTAATGGCGGAAAAGACAAAATAAGCACGGATTAAATGAAGGCCGTCAGATGGAAATTGGAGATGCCGAGAATTGCTGGTTCATCCAGATTTTATAGATCTGGCCGCAAAGAGACTTTACGGTGACTAAGCAGCTGCCCATTTAATGGAGTATGTCGACAATTGATCGAAAAATGAAAATATCTACACACAGTTATCGAAATTTGTCGATGGACGCATTTAACAGAAGAATTTATGGTGAAAGTAATGGCATGCGAAGAATTTCAACTCAAAAGCGGCTCTACGAAGATAAAGTGTCAAAGAAACCGGTGACTCATCCGAATTTCTCTGAGGAATTAATGAGACCCTCCCGACAAGTGCACCGGAAAGATGAAGATATTTACTTGCGATTCTGAGATGGATGAGAATAACATCAAATCATGCCTTTTCCATTTATGGCAAGTAACTACACTCAGATTTGCAGAGTGGTTAGGGTTTATAAAAAACTCTATTTTTAAAGGGCCTTATATTGTAAAACCCCGGTAGTAAGGTTAAGAGGATAAAATTTAGGGTTTGAGAAGAAGATATTCCTAAAAATATCAGGGTCTGTCCTGGGTCTATAAATACTTCTGAATGTAAATCACGGGAGGCAAAAACTTAGAAATAGAAGCTATTGGAGCAATTTCTTGCAAATCTTGTTTGAATGCTTTGTTCTGGACTTAGAGTTGGTGTGATTTTTCTTTTTCTATGATAGCGTGGCCAGGAGCCTAATCTCTTTCGGATTGTGATAAGTTCATCTTCTTTTGTTTTCGTTTCATTAAGGTTTATTTAATTTATGTTGTAGATCTGTGTTACCGGGATTGGATATGTTGTTAGGCTTCATTTTCTTTATTGTATGTTAGGGAAAATTATAGATTTAAGGTTCAGGCCTGTTCTAATTGCTCTGTCCTCACTGTGCGAGCTAGGTTGCTGGTGAGAGATACCAATTTTAACCGACTTCCCTTCTGTTTATAATTTTCTGTTAGATCTGTTTCATCTTTGTCTTATGCTCTTAGTTGAAAGTGATCTTAGAAAGTTGGACACTTTCCTCTTTGATTTGTTCTATTGTGAAGCTAACCGGTATAACTAAAATTGGCAGTTTTGGTTTTGCAGCTAAGTTAGATAAACTTCTCTTTTCTGCCCTACCCTACTCTCTCTGTTCCATCGTGAAATGATCCATTTTTATCTTTCTTTAAATTTGTCTTTTATTTAAATCTGCTAAAGCATAAAGAGCTAGATCAAAGAACTGATTGTAAATCTGATTATCCACAAAGATAACCAACTCCAAAAACATTACTTGAACTGAAGTCCCGAACCTGTTGTAAGGTAACAGACAGTCCACTTGAAACTATTCCAGAAGCGGAAAAGAGTGAATAGACATTCGACCCAACTTTGTAACGGGGGGTTTTTTGGTTTTAAAGTGAACAACATTTAAAATTGGCGCTAGAAGGAGGGCCCACTGAACTCTGTTCAGTATTGTAAGTTGTCTGTGCAGAGTCTGGTGTTTTATCTTTTGAATCCTTTTCCCTCCTCTTTAGCTCTTTTTAAACTTGTTTGTTTGAGTTTTTCCTAAACAGCGGAACTCAACACCAATATTTAAAATTGCTAGAAAAGAGGACCTAAAGTTCAGTAGTCTGTTAAGGATTGTAAGGTTGTAAGTGCTGGTGAAAAGCTGGATTCTAATTATAGGGTAACAAGGTCCCACTCCAGAGCTGGAGAGCTCCTTGTGCCTGAGTTAGAAACTCCCAGAAGAAGCAGCCTCAGAAGGGCCAAGTCCTTGTCTGAAATAGTTTTGTCACCACTTGTAGTTACTCCAACTACAACTAAAAATATCATTGTCAATCAAGTAATAATGGCAAACTGGTTAGGTTCCACTGCCTTAAATATCCTAGGTGTAGCCCATGACCTGCCCAAAAATCTTGAGAGATATCTTCCCAGATACAAACATGATGGAACTAGGACAGCAGAAGAACATCTAGTAGCATTCAAGAATGCTCTGAAATTGTTAAATGTACAACATGAAGATGTGGCTTGCAGATTGTTCCCGTTCACTCTCCAGGAGGGAGCTTACGACTGGTTTCTAAATCTCACTAACGATTCTATTACCAGTTGGAATGACTTGGAAAAGGTTTTTGTATCACAGTTTGGTGAGGTAATAGATCCCAGTGTATTATATCAGCAGTTTTCTAGTATTAAAAGAGAAATAAATGAATCTGTCAGATCTTACAATGTTAGATTTCAGAAGGCTTATGGTAGACTGACTGGTTATTATGTGCCAAATGCAGACCTGGCATTAGAGATTTTTAGGAATTCTCTGGATCCAATGACTTCTGTTTTCTTGAAAAGAGATCCCTCTATTACCAATTTAACAGAGGCTTACAAAGAAGCTTTGGTTCTGGAAAGACAGTTGGGACCCCAACCTTTAAATGCTCATCAAATTCCTTTGGTCACACAAGGTACCCCTATTTTCAATCCCATACCACATCAGATGATGTTGCCAGTATGTCAAACTCCACCATCAGGAAATCCATTGGCTGTAGCACTTGTTGAAAATGTACAGAATCCAGGTAAAGAAGCTGATAACACAAGAGTTGAAGAAGTTTCAAGGGTAGTCCAAAAGTTGGCAAATGACTTTTTGACTTTCAAAAGGCAAGTGTCCACCGACGAAAACCCAAACAGGTTTTCTTATTGCGAGAATAGATTCACTCGGCCCCCATACGAGCCCAATAAGGATTATAAAGGTAAAGGGCATGATGTAAATATTTGTGATTTAGCCTTGCCTAACTGGTGCAGGATTCATGGAACGTCTCAACACGGGGAGTTGGATTGTTTGGAATTCTGTAATGCCTTTGAAGCTCTTTCTGGCGAGTTGGTTTCTCCTGAACAACAAAGGACTGCGGATGCCCCAAGTTCATCCAACCACAGTGCAGCTATGGTCTTAGATTCTTTCACTTTCCCAAAAGAATCAGAGAATGTTATGGAGCTACCCATGGATGAAGTACAAGCTTTTCAACAGTACAGGAGGGACAACTACAACCTCAAAAATAGAAATCCGGAGCCCAACACTACATCTACCCCTCCGGACAACTCACACAGTGTTCCTCCAGATCCATCTTCAAGCAATAACCCATCCCCACCCAAGGGAGGAAATCCGAGAGGACCAGATGCATTTGTCCCTCCACTCAATAAGGGATATAATATAGTGGAGGACATGAAGAAGATCAAAGCCAACATCACTCTTCATGAGTTGGCCCAAATTTCAGAACAAAGGGATAATCTGATCAAAACATATTCTGAACCTACTACCAAACCTTTGGAAAAGGGAAAGAAGATGGCAAATGCAAATGTGGCTATGTATAAAGAGAAGACTGAAGTTCCACCTTTTCTACTGACTGTTCGAATATTTGGGAAAAACTTACACAACTGTCTGGTAGATTCAGGTGCTTCAGCTAATGTTATGCCTTTAGCCATCTGTCAGTAGTTGGGTTTGACCCCCATGAACTCCGAGATGAGAGTCGTCCAATTGGATAAGTCTGAAGTTAAAGTGGTAGGTGAACTTCAGAATATACATATCCAGCTAGCATCTGAGCCAAGAGCGCAACACATAATTGATATTCAGGTGGTGGATATTCCTGTAGGATACGGGATGCTTCTGAGCAGGGATTGGTCAAAATCATTGAATGGGTATTTGGCTACTGATTTCTCGCATATGTGGTTACCCTGGAATGGTTTTGCAAATCAATTAAGAATCAACAGAGAACCAAGATATAAACTCATGGTTACAGAGTATAATGCCAAGAATGAGACTGCTAATCTTGCTGAGGGCTGTTATATCGGGGTTTATAATTTAACAACTACTCAAAAGGAGAAACCGGTTAAAGCTCACCTTAATCACGATAATGAAGTTGGGATACTTCATATTGATGCAGCTAAGTCTGAGCAAGGTTATGGTACAGGGGTTGTTCTTAAAGGACCAAAAAATCAAACCGATTTTATGTCTTATCGCTTGCAGTTTCCCTGCACAAATAATTTGGTAGAATATGAAGCATTAGTACCAGGATTAAAATTTGCTTTACATTACTTTGATCATGCAGATACGAAAACCCGTATGTTGGACTTGTTTGATTTGCAGGGTGGACGACTTCAAGCTGTGGAGCATTTTAGTCGGCACCAAGAGACAGTCAAGCGCTGGCTTGACGAGAGGGCCAATTCGAAGGCGTTCAAACTTGCAGACCTGGTGTTTCTATGGGACAAAGCCCATGAAAAGAAGCGTAAAAACACCAAGCTGCAACCTTTATGGACAGGGCCATACCAGATTGCCAAAACCCTGGGTAATAATGCATTTTTTCTACAGGACCTAGAGGGTAATTTTTTGAACCTTCCTGTTAATGGTCAATATCTAAAGCATTATTTCTCAGCTTTTCCATCCAATACATCGATTGAATAAATCACAAAGACGTTGTAACATGTGTATATATTGTAAATAAGCTTTGAAGTAGTTTTATTTTATTTTATTTCAAGTAGTTTTATTTTATTTTATTTTGTTTATCCTTTGGGGTCTGTACAAAGTAGTTTTGTTTTATTTTATTTTATCCTTTGGGGTCTGTACAAAGTAGTTTGTTTTTATGTCTATTTTTAAAGTTCTGTGTTTTATCCTTTGGGATCTGTACAAATTTCTTTAGCTTTTAAAATTCTATTTTTTTTAGTTTTGCCTGGGCAGCAAAGAAAAAGTCAGCCTTCTAAAATTGTTTTATTCTGAGTTCAAAATCCAGTGTTCATTATTCTAATTGAGAGATAGTCTGCTTAAACTGAATAGTGGAACTATTTTGTTATTCAGAACAATAGTAGAAAGATGATTGGATTTTGTGTCTTGCTTGCCACAATTATTTTAATTATAAAGAAACCGCTATACTGTTTGGCTGGAGAAACTCCTAGGGAATCCAAGAAAAGTTGGTCGTAAGAGGGGACTCTGATTCATGAAATTATTTGAGTATCCATAGAGGCTATCAGTACCCAGGCTGAAGCAGTTCCAGATTGATGAAATATTAAAAAAAAAAAATTGTTCTTTTTTAAGGCTTTTCAGATTTCGGTATATTTCAAAGGAGAGAGAGAGAAGGTGAAAGTTGAGCAAGACAACATAAAACTGGCACTCTGTTATTTTCTATACAAAAAAAAAAAAAAAGTTATGTAATGAAAGAGATAGCCAAGGCTTCAGAAGATGTTTTCTTTTACCAAGTTGTAGATACTACCTCACAGTTGTGGATCAGGGTCGTGAAAATCTAAAGAGTAACTCTGTCGGGGTTGTAAAAGGCTAAACTAGTAAACAGAGCCCTACTCGGTTTCCCCTTTCACAACTCGGTTTCCCCTTTCTAGAAAAGTTGATCAATCCAGAGTACAACATTCGAAGGCCCAGTCATTCTTGAAGAAAGTTTTATACGCTTATAATTGCACATCAGAAATCTTCCTTAAGTGATTCAACCTAGTATGTCCTTGGGAAATTTTAACAACTATCAGGTAGTAGTTAAATTATTTTGAAGAATATTTGTGGCAAGGCATGGTACATGGTCTATATTGTTTTGAAACTAGAGTCCTGGATTCTAAAATAGTGCTACTATTTTACCCGTAGATATCGCCATTTGTTGAGAAGCAACACACCCCCACTGAAAAAATGAATTTCCATCCTTTGAAAATATTTAGCTTTCATTTTACAATAGGGACCCTCTTGATGTTTTCCAGGTTTTTATTCCAAATTTTGCTTGCCTCCTTCTTCTTCAAGTTTTGCATATACCAAAGTATCTAAGTAGGCTTGCCTATGGCTTTGATTTCAATTTAGAATTCACTTCTTTAATGTTAGAATCATTTCGAGTAAAGAAAATCTTTCACAGAATATGTAAAAATGCAAAATACAGATGAATGAATTCATTAGAGTCAACCTACAATTTCTGGAAAATTTGCTAAGTGTTAAAAGTAGCGCGATATCGCGACACTTCCATTTTTGGAAAAGTCACGATATCGCGACACTTTCCATTTTTGGAAATGTCGCGAAATCGCGACGTTTTTTGGAAGAGCAAGCCAAGTTTCAAAAATGTCACGATATCACGACAAGTTTGAGTCGGAAGCGAAACTTGATGAAAATGTCACGATTTCGTGACGTGTTTTGGAAGAAAAGACTAAGTGATGAAAACGTCACGATATCACGACATATTTTGGAAGAAAAGTCCAAGTAATGAAAATGTCATGATATCACGACATGTTTTGGAAGAAAAGTGCAAGTCTTGAAAACGTCGCGATATCACGACAGGTTTTGGAAGAAAATGCAAGTTTTGGGATGTCACGATTTCGCGACATGTTTTGAAAAGAAAGTCTAAGTCAAGGTGTAAAAATCGTGACGTGGATTTAGGAGCAAAAAAAAAGAAAGCCTAAGGCATGGAGGTGTCATGAAATCGTGACATGAAAAGGGATGAAAAAAAGGAGAGGGGATAGAAAAAGAAGGCCAAGGGGAGTGTCACGAAATCGTGACATGTCACATTTTCATGACAGAAGAAAAAGAAAAGTGCCAAGTCGGGAGACCGTCGCGATTTTGTGACATGTCGTGAAATCGCGACATGTCACGTTTTCATGATGGAAGAAAAAGAAAAGTGCCAAGTCGGGAGATCGTCATGATTTCGTGACATGTCGTGAAATCGTGACATGTCACGTTTTCATGACGGAAGAAAAAGAAAAGTGCCAAGTCGGGAGAATGTCGCGATTTCGTGACATGTCGCGAAATCGCGACATGTTGCGTTTTTGTGACGGAGGAAAAAGTAAAGTTGCAAGGCATAAGTGGTGATGTGATGGTTTGGAGAGAATCCAAAGTGCAGGAACGTCGCGATTTCGTGACATGTCGCGAATTCGCGACATGTCACGGTTTTGCGACAAAAGAGACAAAGAGGCCAAAATGAAAAACAGTTGGAGGAAAGCGTCGTGTTATCACGACACGTGTCAAAAGCAAATAAAGCCGACATATAATGAACATTAAGGTTTTGATTTAATAATATTAAAGTACTAATCCTTGCATGTCTTTTGCAGAAAGCCATCTGGTAGTTGCATACTAACGGAAGTAATGGCGGAAAAGACAAAATAAGCACGGATTAAATGAAGGCCGTCAGATGGAAATTGGAGATGCCGAGAATTGCTGGTTCATCCAGATTTTATAGATCTGGCCGCAAAGAGACTTTACGGTGACTAAGCAGCTGCCCATTTAATGGAGTATGTCGGCAATTGATCGAAAAATGAAAATATCTACACACAGTTACCGAAATTTGCCGATGGACGCATTTAACAGAAGAATTTATGGTGAAAGTAATGGCATGTGGAGAATTTCAACTCAGAAGCGGCTCTACGAAGATAAAGTGTCAGAGAAACCGGTGACTCATCCGAATTTCTCTAAGGAATTAATGAGACCCTCTCGGCAAGTGCACCAGAAAGATGAAGATATTTACTTGCAGTTACAGATGGATGAGAATAACATCAGATCATGCCTTTTCCATTTATGGCAAGTAACTACACTCAGATTTGCAGAGTGGTTAGGGTTTATAAAAAACTCTATTTTTAAAGGGCCTTATATTGTAAAACCCCGGTAGTAAGGTTAAGAGGATAAAATTTAGGGTTTGAGAAGAAGATATTCCTAAAAATATCAAGGTCTGTCCTGGGTCTATAAATACTTCTTCTGAATGTAAATCACGGGAGGCGAAAACTTAGAAATAGAAGCTATTGGAGCAATTTCCTGCAAATCTTGTTTGAATGCTTTGTTCTGGACTTAGAGTTGGTGTGATTTTTCTTTTTCTATGATAGCATGGCCAGGAGCCTAATCTCTTTCAGATTGTGATAAGTTCATCTTCTTTTGTTTTCGTTTCATTAAGGTTTATTTAATTTATGTTGTAGATCTGTGTTACCAGGATTGGATATGTTGTTAGGCTTCATTTTCTTTATTGTATGTTAGGGAAAATTATAGATTTAAGGTTCAGGCCTGTTCTAATTGCTCTGTCCTCACTGTGCGAGCTAGGCTGCTGGTGAGAGATACCAATTTTAACCGACTTCCCTTCTGTTTATAATTTTTTGTTAGATCTGTTTCATCTTTGTCTTATGCTCTTAGTTGAAAGTGATCTTAGAAAGCTGGACACTTTCCTCTTTGATTTGTTCTATTGTGAAGCTAACCGGTATAACTAAAATTGGCAGTTTTGGTTTTGCAGCTAAGTTAGATAAACTTCTCTTTTCTGCCCTACCCTACTCTCTCTGTTCCACCGTGAAATGATCCATTTTTATCTTTCTTTAAATTTGTCTTTTATTTAAATCTGCTAAAGCATAAAGAGCTAGATCAAAGAACTGATTGTAAATCTGATTATCCACAAAGATAACCAACTCCAAAAACATTATTGAACTGAAGTCCCGAGCCCGTTGTAAGGTAACAGACAGTCCACTTGAAACTATTCCAGAAGCGGAAAAGAGTGAATAGACATTCGACCCAACTCTGTAACTCACACCTTGGATATCCAGCAAGATCCTAAAGTGAGTGGGATTTATCCCGTATAAGTGTTATCGGTATTTTATGCTCATTCTTCACAGGGTGTGTATAAAAGTCGAACCAACATATCCCTTCAATGTAAATATGTGACTGATACTTACCCCTCTGATGGGTAGTTGCATATAGATCTAGATTTTGGCTTCTATAGGAAGTCAATATATAGATCTAGATCTAAATCTGGGAGGTCTACATATGGATTCTCCCAAGAACGAGATAAAGATCTAGAAAATCAAAATTTTTATGCAACGAAGCCCTAGTGAATTGGAGAGCAATTTCATATCCCCTTGAGGAGTAATGAAGTGTTGTCCAATTGAGTAATGACAACACACCATTCAAGCATTCATATCCACATAAGATTCACCACCAATACATCTCTAGAAAAGAATGTGACTCTTGAACATCAATTTAGACAAAGGATTAAGTGTCGTCGCCCATGGTTCGCGAGGAAGGTTTCATTTCGTAGTTTTTGTCCTTGATAGTGGCCTGTAGGCACAACCTAGGGTTTGAGGCACTATTTCCTAAGTTTTAGCATAGATATTTCATTATTTTCTATTTTATCAATTAATGTTAGCATAGATCTATCTTTCTTAATGCATTTCCATGGTGATTTCTGAGTTATCAATGCATTCTTGCTTAGTTTTGCTTCATTATGCTTTTATTATGCTTTTACATCATTCTTTGCAGATCTACTAATAAAGCCTCATCCTGAGAGGCCGCATATGCTACTGATCATTTGTTGTTGTTTCTTGTACATAGGTTATAGGTTCCAAGACCAAGTCAAAGCATTCAAAGCGTCAGATCCCTCTAGGCAAGTGAAGGAGAAGAAGGCATTAGTAATCCCTTATACAAGTTCGTGTGTAACATCGGGAGGCTTGCGGAGTACACCATCCCCTCATGAGGGGCCTTTACCTCTTCTTGTAACCATTGTATCAAATAAGGGTATCCCTAAGAGGGACCGATATGTAACCAGAGTTTCAAAAGAATTAATAAAAGATATCTCTTTGTTTTGTTACTTTTGTGTCATCTACACATTTATGGTCTTTTCTTTTGATATTATGCTACAAGTAGACTAGGTGCATTGCTTCTCGGGGTCGTACATATGGTAATCATGATGGGATCCCCACCTGGTTTTCTATTTTCAACTATTTTGCTGATGTTTTTATTTTTTACTTGTGTGCAGGTCTAGCCGCTCTGATCGATAGTGACTAGCAGAAAAAAATTACTTTTGAAGATAATAGCTAGTAGCAACCATTATGGTCGATAGTGGCCAGCAAAATATCAGCAATAGAGGTCAGTGTGTACTTCATCGGATGTGGATTTCAGGTTGGGGCAACTCTCTGCTATTTTTATTTTCTCTGTCTGTATTTTTTTGTCATAATATAGTAGGGAAATTTTCATTTAATTAAGAAAACATAGAAAAATATTAAAAGAAAAATGCATAAAGCTTCTTAGTTTTCTTAGTTTTCTTCTAGTCACTACTAGGAATAGTGGACCTCTATTTTCAAGGTCTACCCTAGTCTCTAGTGGTCTAGGTTTTTTTTTGTTAAGCTTGCTTGCATGGGGCCCAACCAGTGGCCATTATTTCATGAAGTAGAAATGCATTCTCTAAAAATCATTGAAATATTTAGACATGCATTTTTCTAAAAATAAAATGTTCTTTTCTTAGGCATGTAGGAGAAAAAGCATGAGTGCTTATTGATGCATTATTTTCCTTTATGCAAAAATATAAAAAGAACCCTCACACACCACGTTTCACTTTAACATCAGTAGATTTTTGCTCTCACATCCAAACCTCTGATTGATACCAACAGTGGATTTAATTACCACTTGGTTGGCTCACTTAACATTATATCATCGGGACCTGCTCATGGCCAAGGTCAACCCAAGAATTTTCCTATTCATGAAAAATAGCACACACTCCTCTTCAAAGTGGTGTATCGTTATGCATGGTGTGCTAGGTGAGGGTTGGTAGTACCTATGCTACCTTGTTGAGTATGGACTTCACTACCATATTTGGCTTGTGCGAGTATATAGGTGAAATCCTTTGAACAATCTGAGTATATCATCAACGAAATGTAAAACACGATGAGAGTTAGATTATAGCTATCAAAAAATCTAAAAACACACCAAACCAGTTTAGGACACACATTTAATCCATAAAAGAGATAATCATATTGTATGCTTTGTGTGTTTCTTTATTGTTTGGGTAATCAACCTAAGATCCTTGATCTGGGACCAAACCCTAACCCTAATTTTTCAAAGAAATTTATTAAAAAAAATTACTTTTTTATTTTGCATCCAACGGATCGAGAATCGTGCAAATCAGAGCTATAACAAAAAAGTTATTTTGGTTTTATGATTACTCTATTTTTGAAGTCGAAAATAGGGAAAAACTGCACTAAAATAGTCATAAAATGGGCTAGACAACTCCAAAAATTGCCAAATTTGTTTTTTTGTCTTAGTTAGCCCCTTGTGCACCTCTCACAAAAATTTTGAGTCCTAACTCTTCATGCTTCAAAATTTCCTAAAAATTCCTAAAAGTGGGCATTTCCCCACGAGCCTCAATTGGCCAATTATTTCAAAAATACAAAATTTTGACCCGAAAGTCACTTTTTGGAGTCATAGCCCATTGCGATCAACTCATCATGCTGATCATTTTGGTATATAACACCCACAAACTTTTTCAAAGGTCAAAAATTCCTTCAGTGTGGGTTTCCTTCAGGGTTTGCCTAGTCAGCACATCATGACAACTATGCATAGCCAAGCTCAATCACGAGCCAACAAAGAAAAAAACTTATGGAGAGGCCCTGAACACCTTTGATATTCTCCTAAGGATCTCATCATTCTTGCATGATGCCCTGATAGTCATCATGAAGCCACTTCCTCACATTAGGGATCTACTCACCGAGGTGATAAGGTTACCACATACATGGCAAGAACTAACATAATTGAAACTCCTCATAGTGATATGGAAGATCATCGGTCTTATACAATAGATTGATCATGTCAGGAATCTAAGCCTCACATAGTTTAGAGATAGTGGTTACTCCAAGATCAATTAGAGGACCTACACGTTGAGCATGACCATATAGAGAAAGAATACATGGAACAATCTAACCATGTGTGTAGGCTATATAAGGATGTGTAATATCAAAAAAATCTACTCCAATATAAGGAGGAAGTATTGTGCAAGTTTTTATAAGCCCTCGAGCAAGAGGAGGCAAGACAGAGACAACACCAACACATGTATGAACAGATCCTAAGGGATAAATGTATCTTAGAACAAAGGGAATGTGAAAAACAATCACGTAGGATAATTCTTGAAGAGGTATCCATGCCTGGTACACATAGGCAAAAAATCAACATGAGGCACCCTACACATCATCAAGAGTTGCCTCCTAGGTAGGTAGATAGTCGTTCTCCTAAACAAGTAGACAAAACCCTTGCTATCAATAATCAACAAAATGATATATCCAAAGATCCCTTACCCAGTCTTGAGGTCAAGGAAGATCAAATAAAGTAGGTGAATGAGGTGTGCATAGCCTCACCTAATGAGGATATTATCAGCATGGTCAATGTCACAATAGGGAAGGAGGAACTCCCTAACCAGTCTGTACCATTGCTGAACCAAATCAACAACAATCATACATCACAATCCTCATAACAATTGAATTCCATTACACCATGCGAGGACCCTATGATTACATTCCATAAACAGGAAGTTAAACTAGTCCTTATTAATGAATATGATCCACCATTGCACATTATAGCTAGCATTAATCAGATTTCATACAAGCGAGTTTTGGTTGATACTGGTTCATCCATCAATATCATCACTACCACTACATTGAGACATCTCAACATTCCACCTTCCCACATTAGAGCATCTACCTTCATTTTGCAAGCCTTTAATGATGTGGAATCTCCCATAGTAGGCACAATAGTCCTCCCCATTGAGGTGGGACAAAATACCATTCCTATATTGTGCTACATCTTAGAGGGTCCAAGATAGTATAACATACTGCTAGGAAGGCCTTGGATAAGAGCCATGGAGTGCGTACCATCCGTAATGCATCAGTGCATTAAGTACATTCATGCAAATAAGGTCCATGTAGTTGAGGCTGACATAGATCCCTTTAGGTATTATAAACCAGTGGACCATCCGCAAGAGCCTATTGTGTCACCCATGCATCTGAACATTAAACCTAATGATGTTATCCAGAGTCTAGATGCAACCCCATGGCTTGCTGTGAAGTTGCCTTCACCACCACCATCACCCATGGTTTTGCCCATTACACCTCCATCCTCGGTCTCTCCAAGCAATGAGAAATCGATGAAGACAACCATAGAGATGCTCACAACTATCTCAAACATGTCATTAGAGGACTCTCTTACTCCTATCAAAGGGGAAGAACCCATTGTGGTTATGGATAAATCAAGTCATATCATACCAGCTTCATCCACCACGTCGCAAGTCACATTCCATGTGGATGAAATTGAATGCAAAGAGCATATAGAGGTAAACACTACGTTTACACCTATCATTGAGTCCATTGAGGATTTAGGTCGACCACCTATCGAGTCGCTACCTATTGATCCCATCCTTGATTCTTCACCTGAACATGAGGAAAGACAAGTTGCCACAATTGAAATAGAACAACTTCAACAAGTTGAGGAGTCACCCACAACTCATCCAAATGCTGAAGTGCCCTCACATGAGTTTGTGAGAATGGTTAACATTAAGTTAGAGGACCAAGTGACTCTAAGGCAGATAAAACAAGATATGGTGCAATCAGATGTTGCTTCCACATTGAAGGGGTCAAAACCATTGGCATTAGTCACCCCTGACTCACTTCTCATGGTGCCTCCTCAAGAACAAGAATAGGTGTTCCCCCACATCATATGGGGGGTACCAAAGCTAGCACAGTTCAACACTACAAAGTAAAACAGAAACATGAACTGAGTCATAAACATGAGCATGTGGATACCACTATCGAAGTGGATCATCATGAAGCATCCACATCAACTCAAATGAAGGAAATGGGTGATTTACAATTACCTGGTGGATCTTTAGCACCCACTCTTTCACCTCCTTCAGTAGACAATGGTATTTCGAACCAATCGCTAGAAATACACATGAGAGCCTTATCAATATTGGAGCATATGCAAAATCACCTTTATAATATAGAGGCACAAATGGAGCAACAAAATGAGGTATTGCAATATATCTTGATCCAGCTTGAGAGCCAGGAGATACAAAAGAAACCCTCATCTGAGGCCAAACTACCTCCTGTACAACCATAGGAAAAGCCTCAACAAGAGCAAGGGCCAACTTAGCCACCCCAACAACCAAGCAAGTACCCCCATTTCTTGGGCCTACAATATCAATTTTTAATCGATTATGTGCCACAAATGCCATCACCTTACCTGAGGTTCACCAGTTAAATCCAAATCATCCAAAACCCCAAGGGTATGAGGAGGAGTTACACTATCTATATCATAGACAAAATGGTCATGATATTCAATCATGTCAAGGTTTTAGAACCATAGTATACAACATGCTTGAAAAGAAGCAACTTTGGATTCTCAACCAACAAGTGACCATAGTCAGTAATCCATCCCTTGCACCCAAAAAGCAAGAGGAGCTCCCTAAGCTAGCAATGGACATACCTAGGGCTCAACCTGGTCATCAAACTAAGCTAGTGCATGTGGAACACTCAAAACACCAGCAACAAATTTGGACTCCTTTAAATGAGCCCATGTCAGACATCTTTCAAAAGTTATAGGAAGCTAAGGTCATCACCTTACCAGACATCAGCCCTTTAGACCCAAATAGAGCTAAACCTAAGGGTTATAGAGAGGACCATTACTATCTCTATCATCGAATAGAGGGCCATGGCATTCACAATTGTTATGGATTCAGGAATGTGGTTCAAGATCTCATAGATAGTGGGGATTTTCCCATAGATGGTTCATCCATAGTGCCTCAACCTTCCAAAATAGAGGCTACATCATCCCAGTTGAGACCCCAAGGTCAATCGTAGCCTCGTAGGCCCAACAAGCTAGCTCATCGAGTAGTTTCATTTTAGATGACTACCACAACCTTATTTCAAAAGATTTACAAGGCAAATGCATTTGTATTACCTGAAGTCAAACAAAGAGAACCCAAACATGGGTCCACTGATGAAAGCCTCTATTGTATGTATCATCGTATACAGGGGCATGACATCCGTAACTACCATTCATTATGAAAGGTGGTCCAAGACCTATTAGAATGAAATGAGCTCCATGCAGATGGTTCACTCATTTCTACCCACCAAGACATGGGCACCCCATGGAGGTCCATGCCCCAATTGGGAGAGTTGATTTATGTCACTCTTCCTAAGCAAGTTTATTACATTATTGTGGACAACATGCACACTAGGGGTCTTAAAGGTAATGTACCTTCCCCATCATCCACATCAAGTTCAATGAGGCAAAGTGAGGATTCTAAAGGTATCATACCTTCCTCACTTTCATTGAGTGGCACACACATGGGGGATACCTAAGGTATCATACTTTCCCCCTATCAAAACAATAAAATTCAAAATTTCAAAAATAATAGAAAACATAAAAATTCAAACAAATAAGAAAACATCAAAAACAAAAAGCTCCAAAGGCATCATAAGCCCTTTGGTCAACTCACAAAAGGCTCCAAAGGCATCATAAGCCCTTTGGTCAACTCACAAAAATCTCCAAAGGTATCATAAGCCCTTTGGTCAAACTCACAAAAGGCTCCAAAGGCATCATAAGCCCTTTGGTCAACTCATAAAAGGCTCCAAAGGCATCACAAGCCCTTTGGTCAAACCCACAAAAGGCTCCAAAGGTATCATAAGCCCTTTGGTCAACTCACAAAAGGCTCCAAAGGCATAATAAGCCCTTTGGTCAAACTCACAAAAGGCTCCAAAGGCATCATAAGCCCTTTGGTCAACTCATAAAAGGACCCAAAGGCATCATAAGCCCTTTGGTCAACTCACAAAAGGCCCTAAAGGAATCATAAGCCCTTTGGTCAAACTCACAAAAGGCTCCAAAGGCATCATAAGCCCTTTGGTCAAAGTCATAAAAGGCCCCAAAGGCATCATAAGCCCTTTGGTCAACTCACAAAAAGCTCCAAAGGCATCATAAGCCCTTTGGTCAACTCACAAAATGCTCCAAAGGTATCTAAACCCTTTGGTCAAATATAAAACACAAAAATTCAAAAACATTGCAAAACACAAAAATACAAAAACAAGTGAAAACATTAAAATACAAAAACATTTACATGCATGTAGTTGCATTGCATATAGGCATTTCCATCCACTACACTTGCATTAGGATAGGTTGTGTTTGCAATCTTACAAATGACACCATGTTTGTATCTCAATCATGCATCTACATATCCATCATCATCCACCACCCATGTGTGTAACTATATTTTTCAACACAACCCCTTCCTATTGCTATAAGGAGTATACTAGGGTTTTCTAGTCACTTAGCCATACCTAGTGATTTTATCAAATTTTGTAGAAAACTATCTTCACTAGCAGAAGATGAGGTCTAGTTTTGATAGTACCTAGCATATATCAGAATCCTATCACTAATCAAAACACTAAAATCCTAGTTGGAACAAGGGAAAGATGAACACCACCAAGTGGTACTAGGCATCCTAAGCGAAAGGTTTTTACTTGCTCATATTGCGATGCACATGGTCTAGGATGTTGATCATTGGCAAAAGGACAAGCTCCCCCTACCCAAAGAAATCCCTTGCTTTCATCAAAACAAGCAAAAATCTCAAAACAAAGCAAAATTCAAAAGCAAAATAAATAGTGATTATCATCACTACATAAATCCCTTGCTCAAAGAAAAACAAAAATTCAAAATAAATAGTGATTTTCATCACTAAGCATGAGCAAGTATCCCAAATAAATGTGAAGAAAATAAGGGGGTGAAGAGCTTGAATCCTTGGAATGGTCAATCTCCACAAACCATTGAGTGATCCCTAATACAACAATGGGCTACATGAATCCTGCCTGGCATTAGGGTAGTTCTAAGAAAATTGCAAAAAGAGCTAGCTTTAGGTGTCCTATATCGCCTAATGGTCTAATCCAATTGAGTCCAACTTAGGATCATGATGAGCATTTGGTGATCCCCAATACAGCAATGGGCTGAATGAATCCCTCCTGGAATTGGGGTAGGCTTATGTCTCATCTAATGTATTCATTTGCACACATAGGGATAATGAATATCTAGGTCTTCATAACAAGAAATTTATCTTTCAGGAGTCCTGTATGGTCAGTATACAGCTTTTGATGAAGTAACTAGGGTGTTTGAGTCTCATGGAAAACCTCAAAGATTCCTAAATAGCAACAAATCATTTCATCAATCAAATCATCAACTTTCTTTATGAGGTTTGTTCATTAAAGGGTGTTCATGAAATAGGATAGATACCGGATAAATATCAGCAATGATATTTAGACGGCCACTGACTATTTTGTGCATATCATTTAATTTACAGAAGCTTATAAAGAAAGCACATACATATCACATCATCTCATCTCACATCTGGATGCTTAAATGATTAATTCTTATGATAAGAGTTATTATTTACATTCATGATTTTTATACATTTTGTGGTGTCACCCACTAGTTTGTAAACACATTAGATTCATTCCTTATGTTTTAAGTGATTAAAGCATACATGTTCATTTGCATTAGCTCATTCCTCATGTAATTAATGCATCACATTACATACATCATCTATCATATCATAGCACATAGATTAAATGCATCAACAATTGAAATAAATTAAACATGCATTTAACACAAAGCATTGCATCCATATATGCATACATCACCATAGTGCATCTATACATCTAGATCATAACATTCAACAAACATCTATCATCTAGCTAGTGCATGTCATCAATACATTGCATCCATATAGCATAATCAAATCATTATCTAGGCATTGCATTCATCATTGCATCCATAACATAAAATCAAAACAAAAATATTTTCAAGCATCGACTGGGGCATTATCAATATCATACCTCCCAAAAAGGTTCTAAAGATGCCCTAGTTCTTTGGTCAATCCCAAAAGGCTCCAAATACACCCTAGTTATCTGGTCAACCCCATAAATGCTCTTAATTTCTCACCATGAGGAATCTCAAAATGGGCAATTAAGCATATCTATCGGTCCACAATCATCAAAAATTGCATGAATACCAAAAAATTACATAAATCAAAAGCCAAAAATATTATAAATGCAAAATAACAAAAAAATCAAATAACAAAAAAATCTCGAATGCGCCTCGTATTCAGTTATTTATTCTATACACTTGATGGTTGCAGTGATAGGTGCTCCACGCAATCTAACAAGAGTAAATCACCATAAGGCCATTTGGGGAAAATTAGTTATGGCTGAATTGAGATGCTTCACTTCAATCCCAAAGAAGGCCATGGCGATCGGACTGCCCCACGGGAATGAGGATTCATCTCATTTATTCTATAATATTTTTCAAAAAATAATCGAATGTAGTGATTCAACATAGGCTTAAATGGAATTGCTATCATCTTGATTTCCTAAGAAGGCCATTGCGGTCGGACCGCTCTGTGGGATAGAGATGTACAATTACTATAAATGGTTGAAATCACACCTAAAATGGGGCCTACCCCATAAAAACAAAGCAAACCTCTTAAAAATATCCAAATCAGTCATCTTGGTCAAGCGACTCATCGCTTTATTCATTATCCTTCCCTCATCGACTCATCATTTGAGGGGGTAGTCATAATATCAACAATCATAATCAAAATCAACAAAGGATCACTCGATCATGTCAAATTGCATTTATCTTATGAATCATTGCCAACAACTATCATAAGCTTACCCTTTGTTGGGGCAAAAATCAAATATGATAGTTAAGCTTGATGACCTCTCCTCCTTTCGGACCAATCGTAGCATGAGGCTACCCGATCACCACTGGAACTCATGAGAGATTTTACAAATTTAAGCCTTCCATCCTATTGGAAGAAATGATTCTAGGATGTGCACCTTTCGCATGACTAGGGCATCTAATATTGATCAGATCAATGATCATCACACACCCTACAATGTGGCCCTAGGTGGTCTATTTTTTCTCAGTGTTATGTTTTCCCACAATGCATCCCAAAAAGGGGCATATGTAGACACCTAAAATACATCATGTTTAGGAGACTACTCATATGGGCACATCCAAAGACCATATGAATAATCTTGGACCTTTCCAAGAGCTAGAAATGGTCCTAACCACTCAAAAGGGAAAGTTCTAGCCCATTTAGGCTCGACCTCTATCGATTAGAGCAGCCACGAACACAAATTGTTGAATCTGAGAGTGACCGCATCTAGCCACTACTTAAGATAGTGACTAGCACTGAAACACAATATGGCCATGAGAGAGGATCCAAATAATGGATAGTGATGGTAGTTGCATTATTTATGAGCAACTTTTTGGCATGGATCTCCTAGAGTTCCTCCTGAATGCCACTTCAATTCAAATCTATGATTGATCCTTCCACCTCTGATGGCTAGTTGCATGCATATATGGGTCTTGGCTTCTCCAGGAAGCCAATATTTGGATCTATATTCAAACCTATGAAATCTACATATGGATTCTACCAAGAACAAGAAAAGGATTTGAAAAATTAGAGTTTTTATGCAGCAAAGCCCTAGTGAATTGGAGAGCAATTTCATATCCCCTTGAGGACTAACAAAGTGTTTTTCTATTGACCAACAATGTACCATTCAAGCATTCAAATCCACACGAGCTTCACTACCAATCCATATCTGGACAAGAAGGCAACCTTTGAACATCAATCGAATGAAGGATTGAGTGTTGCTGCCCCTGGTTCACAAGGAAGAAGGTTTCATTTCATGGTCGTTGTCCTTGATAGCGGCCTGCAAGCACAGCCTAGGGTTTGAGGTAAGGTAATGCATGGCGGCTATTTATCACCATATTGGCTAAAATTAGGATTTTTGAAATTTGGATTTGGCTAATATTTGGGAGCCTTGACTAGGGCCCATTAGCCAAAAATTTCTAGGTTCAATTTTTTTGGGGGGTGAATTTGCCCTAATTTTATAATATTTTGACCATTTTAAGTTTAAATTTCCAACATTGCCCCTAATAATAGTGAACCTTCTACATGCGTTTGGACACTATTCGCATGGATTTCAAAACTAATTCACCATTTTTTTATAAATACATTTTGGGGCTGACCCCTTACGCATAACCCTGGTTTGAGGTACTATTTCTCAAGTTTTAGCATAGATATTTCATTATTTTCTGTCATAGCGGTTAATGTTAGCATAGATATATATTTTTTAATACATTTCCATGGTTATTTTTGAGTTATCAATGCATTCTTGCTTAGTTTTGCTTCATTATTCTTATATTATGCTTTTACATTATTATTTGTAGATCTACTAATAAAGCCTCATCCTGAGAGGCCGCATATGCTATCGATCATTTGTTGTTGTTTCTTGTATGCAGGTTACAGGTTCCAGGACCAAATCAAAGCATTTAAAGCATCAAATCCCTCTAGGAAAGTGAAGGAGAATAAGGCATCATTAATCCCTCATACAAGTTCATGTGCGACATTGGGAGGACTACGGAGCACACCATCCCCTCGCGAGGAGCCTTTACCTCTGCTTGTAACCCTTGTATCAAATAAGGGTATCCCTAAGAGGGACCGATATGTAATCAAAGTTTCAAAAGAATTAATAAAATATATCTCTTTGTTTTATTACTTCCATTTCATCTACATATTTGTGGTCTTTTCTTTTGATATTATGCTGCAAGTAGACTATGTGCATTGCTTCCCGAGGTCGTACAGTTGGATTTCTTTTGTCTCTTTTGAGAAATTTTTTAGACAAGAATATAAATTTCTAAATTTGAATAAAATATCTTAATAACCCCTTTTGAAACCCTTAGGATTTTATTCAAGTGTTTCTAATTTCTAATAATCCTAGTTTAATGTTGTAACCCTTATCACTCCCAAATTTGGAAAACTAGAACACATTAATATTTGTAAAAATTAAATGGATTAATTCCAAGTAGTATCCCTTATTTATCCTAAGTTGTATTTTACAAATATTATATTAATTTTTCTAAGTTTTTCTTTCAAAAAAATATTTATTTCATTTAGTATCTCAACCTTATCTTATAACCTTATAACTCACTTTTTAAAATGAAAGCAAATTAGATGATGAAATTTGATTAAGGCTTTATACCTTTATGAAGTTGGATGAATATGATAGTGATCTATACTTATTGAGCATGAATTCCCCAAGTTAATATTTGGCTTTAATGCTCTCCTTTGATTCCGGTTGATCGAGAGTGTTTTCTACTGCTCTCAACTTTCTCCGAATAGCTGCAAAACTACCACTAAGCTTCTACCTTTGATTTTTCGAATTGTTGTCAATCTGTTGCTGAGTAGATTCCAAACTACTACTTGTATCACTTTCAAACTACTACCTTATCCTTTTCAAGGTCCAAGGAATATTTAATAGGTGATTCATTGAGTTACAAGTGTCACGGTAGAATTTCTAAATTCTCCATGGAATATTCGACTATTTGGTGAGGGTGCTCAACTCACTCCACTACTTGTGACAAATGTCACCTTTTGGTTGAGATGTTTTTATTCCCCTTTGAGTATTGTCCAATAAATACTCATTCTTCAACATCTACAAGACTTCCTTGTTGTAATGTACATATATCAAGCTATTAGCTGTACACAACTCCTCTTCCTACATCGAGTATGGGAACTAAGAGGGAATTGTAATGTCTTCTTTGTGAGCATTATACAAAGGTTCTCTCATAGAATTACAAGTGGAGTCTACATGCACTTTTCTTTATCAACGCTTTCTTGAAGGCTCTCCAGTGCATTTTTCACCTTGTTCTTTGTTTTTTTTATGTAGATGCTAAAATATCTCCAGCAAAGCGATGCTTTCTGTTGAGCTATGGTGGAGATATGGAGGATCTTTGGTGGAGATATAGAGGAGCTTTGGTGAATCTTTGGTGGCCCTTGAATGGAGTTCAAATGGTAGCACTTGGATGAAGACTCCTTGATGCTCCACTTATGGTAGAAATGCTCCTTTATTGGATGTAGCTTGCTTTTATAGAAATGCTCCTTTGCTTTGACGTAGGCTAGCTTTGATATAAATACTCCTTTGCTTTGATGTAGGCTAGCTCTTTACTTTATACACTACTTGATATTCCCCTGTGCATTGTCTTTTGCAAGTTCAACCATCCAAGATCCATAGAGGATGAGCCAAAAGAGAGGCTCTTTGATATGCTTGGAAGAGTGATAGTATTCAGTTGTCTTTGGCCGATTAAACTTGCTTGTAGTGTGCCTTTCAGGCAATTTCAAATCTATAATTTTTTTGTGTAGAATAAGTTAGAGTAGTGCAATTCAATGTATCGATAAGATGCCTATTGCACCTTTTCTTTCACTCCCTTTTCGTAGGTCTAGTATTTTGATTTGTATGGCAGAATTCTGAATGTAGTGTAAGGTTTTGAGGTTGTCTATTTGCTTAGACATATTCTCCTATTTGCTTGAATATTATGATGACAAATCCAAGCTTATATAGTAGATATATGATGAAATTTTTTGAACTTTGAAAGCATGTCTACGAAAGCACAGGTGCACCAGGTGCGATGCAAAAAAAAGCAGATGTAACTCTAAGTCTTACGAATGAACAAAGAACAAGTGCATGAAAATGGAAAGCGAAGCATGAATGAAACGAGATATAAAGAAAAAGTAAAGTGCAACCTCTTTTATTAATTTTTCTTGTGATCAGGTTACAATACGTCTCCCCCCATTTTCAGGGGCTCGGAGCGTTAGATATAGTTTTGTTACACTAGCGGATGGTACTCTTCCCTTTGGGATCTTCCATGTGCCCACATTTGAAATGGGTGGGCCAAACGTCATCGTCACTTGTGTGAATGCATCTATAGTTCCTTTCTGCCCCTCCAGTGTTGAGATCCTATGTTCAAAGAAATAGCAAACCATTAATAGCACATGCGGATGGAGGGAAACATGCAATCCCCAAGGCCTCCGGTTAATGCATACATGAAATAATTAAAATAGTGATCAAAACATATCAGAATAATATGAAACTTGAATAGAAGTGTGTAAAAACCATCAGGGACACACTACAAAAAGAACAGTCAAGAAATCTACTATAGATTTCTAATCGCTCCGGGGTGGGACGATTAGGACTGTCATAAAATGCCTGAAAGTGACCTCCCAAATGTCTCATCCAGAGACCTCCAAAACACTTGAAAACTTGGGGTTAGGCAAAATAGGGAATTTTGAGATGACCCAAAATTTCAGATTTGGCTGATTTTTCCCCGATCGCCCTGTATCCAAAGGTGCTCCCTGTACGTTAGTAAAAGCATAAAACAATGAAAACACAGTCAAAACAAGTCAGAATGCTTTAAAATTTGAACTAAAGCATATATGAAACACGCAAAACATGATGCAAAAGAAACAGTGAGGAAATTTTCTATAGATTTCTAATTTCTCCAGGGTGGGGCGATTAGGACTACAACAGTACGGGGGGTGCCCAGGGGCAGGACGCTCGTCGTTTGGGGTTTGGTTTTGACACCAATCCACTTGGGATGGGTCCAAAAAATCCTAGGGGGTTGTGTTGGAAAATTGGGTGTGGGATTATGGCCAATTGTTCAGGTTTTGGGTCCGGATTGCGCTCCTAATGTTCACCCGATAACCTCCCTTCCAAAAGAGAGATCAAGGATGTAGGAAGCACAATGAGGGTGAGGGTATAATTCGACAGCACTCCATTGCTCCAAATGCTCTTGATCTGTCCTCATTTTGGGGTGATAAGACTCACAATTTTATAGACCTAAAGGTCTAATTTGAATATGCATGCATGGGCACCACTTGGCCATCATGCCTTGTCAGAGGAGAGAAGATTCCTCCCTGATTAAGGGCTCCATGACTGCATCTATGACTTCCTCTTTGATCTTTGAAATGCTAACTCACACTCCCATGCATTGAAGGTGGAGTTGAGTGGTGGATCTAGGCTGCCATTTGTCAAGGTTTGAATTTTTTCCCGTCAAACCTGCTATTCACCCCACCCTAGAGCGATTGCTGCTAATCGTCCCTGGGTGGGGTGAATAGCATTCTAATCACCCCAGGGTGGAACGAGTAAGAAGCAGGGTGCTTGAAAGGTTCCAAATTGACCTCTGAACTTCAAAAAATACTTTAGGAGTGGTTAGGACCACTATTTAACCTTTGGGGGCTGCCCTAGGGGCTATGTATGCCAATTTGATCAGTGCTTGTAGCCACATGATTAAATTGGTGCTGTTTTGGTGTCTAAATATGCCCCTTTTTAGGATGCGTTGTGCGTGGCACAGTGCTGAGAAAAAATAGATAACCAAAGCACTTAATGATTAGGGTTTCTTAGTAACCTAACCAAATTTTGATATCCCAAGTATGGAAAGGGCATGCATTCTTGAATCCTTGCTTCTGACGAGCTAAGGAGCTTAATTCAAGTGTTAACCTTTTTCGGTGAGGTGTTACTTGATATTGGACATTGTTCAGTCATGAATATGCAAAGGGCACAACCTTTTGTCTATGGGAACCTTGAGTTCATGATTCTAGAATACCAAGTGTTTGATCAGCTTGTTATTATTGCTTGTTTTCTGCCCCAAGCAGGAGCATGATTGTCTTTGTCAATGATTCTTTGAATGCATGTCATTTCCTTGATTGGGTGTGTATTTGTTGATTGGTGACTAAGTGTGACTACCCCCTCAAGCGACGAATCGATGAAGGAATGACCGAAATGAGAAAATTTACGATTCGCTTGATCCAATATGACTTTTTTAAGGGTGCCTTTAGTTGTTTTTTGTTGAATGCTTATGCAGTTTCCCAACAATCAGGCCTATTTTTGGTGGGTTTTAACCCTTTTTTGTGATGCTTATTGGGGCTGAAATTGTCAAAAATTCATCCTCCCGTGGAGCGGTCTGGCTATGGTAGCCTTCTTAGGGAGTAGGATATTGATAATTTGTGACCCCGACGTTGGTTTTTTATGCCAAGTATGTCAGGTGCAAAGGCGCCTTCGTTCGACAATTTTATTATGTTTTTTGGTGGGTTTTGACCCTTTTTGTGATGCCTTTTGGGGACGAAATTGTCTATAATCCGTCCTCCCATGGAGCGGTACGGCTATGGTAGCCTTATTAGGGAGTAGGATAGTTATTATTTGTGATCTCAATGTTAGTTTTTTATGCCATGAATCGCAGGCGCAAAGGTGCCTTTGTTCGGCAGTTTTATTATGTTTTTTGGTGGGTTTTGACCCTTTTTGTGATGCCTTTTGGGGATGAAATTGTCAATAATCCGTCCTCCCGTGGAGTGGTATGGCTATGGTAGCATTCTTAGGGAGTAGTATAGTGATGATTTATGATCCTAACATTATTTTTGTATGTCATGAATCACAGGTGCAAAGGTGCCTTTGTTTTGCAGTTTTATTGTTGTTTTTGGTGCATTTTGGATGAAGTTTTGGTTGTTTTTTATTTTCTTGCTCTGTAATCATCCCAAGGTGGGATGAATACCAGTTTTGTAATCTTCCTAGGGTGGGATGAGTTCTAACTAGAGAACTCATCCCAAGGTGGAATTATTATAGGCCTAAGACCCTATATAAGGGCCAAAACTAGGTTTTGGGCTCATTTGCAATTTTTTTTTTCTAACTATTTGGAGCTGTGACGACGAGTTCAAGTTTGCATAGCGGAGCTTTGTAAAATTTTCATGGACACCATGAGTTTAAGGACCAGATCCTCGAGTGGTAGAGCTGAAGCAAGAAAACCCTAATTAAATTGTTTTGTATTTTGTTTTTTCGTTTAGACTAGGATGAAAACCCTAGTGAAAAACCTTTTTTTGTTTTTGTTTGCTTTGAGCCTAAGGTTAAAACCCTAGTAATTTTGTTATTTTTGTTTAAACTAAGGTTAAAACCCTAGGTTAAAGTTTGTTTTGTTTTGTTTTTTGTTCATCATTAAGGTTAAGAACCCTAGATGATTTTTTTGGTTTAATTTGTTTTTTTGTTTTTTTCATAATAAGGTTAAAAACCCTAGATGATTTTTTTTTATTGTTTTGATTTTTTGGTTTACACTTAAGGTTAAAAAACCCTAGTATAGTTTTAATGTTTTTGTTTTTGATTTTTTTGTCCACATGTAAGGTTAAAAACCCTAGTATGATTTTGTTTGTTTTATTTGATTTTTTTTGTTCTTGATTGTACAGTTTAGTTGATTGATCTGTACTTTGGTTGTACAATTCTATACTTTTTTGTTCTGTATATTTTTTGTTGTCTGTATAGTTTGTTTAAATGTTTTTGTTTAAATTAAGGTTGAAACCCTAATTTTTTTTGTTGTTTTATTTTTTTGTGTACACTGTTGTACATTTGTTTTGTTGTCATGTTTTAATGTTTTTGTGGTGTTTTTGTTTTTTAGGTTGTGAAGAGTCGATACCGTCAGCCAATGGTATTTTTTGAAGCATGGGATGCACTGATTGTGGCAGACTAGGAGTGGCTTAATGTCCTTGGGATCAAGAAGGTGAGGTGGCTAGAGCATGTGGTGGGGGATCAGGCATATTTGATTGCATTTATCAATTTATGGGATCCCTACACCAACACCTTTCATCTCCCAATAAGGGAGATGACAGTGACTCTGGAGGATGTGTATCAGATTCTATAAATTCTGATAGATGGGCTGCCCGTTTGAACAACTCCTTGTGATCAACGGATGACGATGCTGACATGGTGCTTTGGGCATGTGACAGAGATGGGGGTGGATGGGATGATGGAGAGGGTAGAGGGGGACTGCCTGATTTGCAGGATTCTAGTGCAGTGGTGGTTTGATAAGGGCATGTTGGAGGTGAGGCATGCATTGCTTATGACCTTCATCTCCAACCTGATGCTTCCTGACTCCTCAGGTGTGAGGTTCCCTTGTAACCTACTTGAGGTAGTGTTCATATTTGTGGAGTGTCTGACGGTAGCACCACTAATTATAAGGTGGGGTTAGATGCTACTAGCATAGTTGTATCACAATTTGTATGAGGTCCGCTGTGAGAGGCAGAAGGGGATTAGGTGTAGCTACCTATTATAGTGTTGGGGGTGGCAGCACATAGCTGTGGAGTAGCCTCAAGGGTTGCCTTGGACCACTCATGGGGAGATGGTGGATAGGGAGATTGGCTATGTTGCTCTATGGTAGAGGTCAGAGGAGTAGGGGTAGAGTCGGTGATAGGTAGGTGTCATAGGGCACTATGATGATGCCTTCTCGTGTCTTACTCTAGGGGAGGTGTTCTAGAATCCATATCGGGACTATCCAGCTTGGTCTAAGGCTGGGGAGTGGCTTCAGTGGGTGTGCAGGAGGAGGTGGTTGATCAAGTGACACGAGACCGACCAAGAGTACTTACCATACGTCTGGGTGACTCAATAGTTTGGGGTGCACTAGGGATTTCCTGGGGAGCCTTTGATCTATCAGCGTTGGGGCGATGAGAGGACTCTAGCCTGGTTGATTATTGAGCCACTAGGTGAGGAGTCTAATGCAGTGATTGATGTCCCCAACATGGACAATTTTGGGGTTATTGTAGAGTATGACCAGTGGTGGACGATGCTACGATGGTGGGGTGAGGGGCCTCTAGGAGTTTCGAATGCAGCAACAGTAGGTGGTGGGGTTACGAACGCATCGAGGGAGGGTTGGGGGACTCCACATGATGATGTGGATATGGTGGAGGTAGATGAATTTACTAGGGATGTTTTAGGGATTTCGAAGCAGTCGAACATACAAGACATCCCAGAGCAATGGGCGTCGGAGCAGCATGCCATCCCGAAGATGCCTATGCCTCAGGCAGTCCCAAGAGATAGGGAGGCTAGGTTTCCCGTTGAGATATCATGATTGGAGGACCTACTATGGAGATGTGATGAGGAGCATAGTGTCGAGAGGGATCGCTTGTGGGCTCAGTTGGCATAGCGGGATGAAGCATTGGCTGCATACTTCTGACGGGATGTGGAGTGGGGTCGGTTCTGGGTGGAGTTGGAGGCCGAGATTATTCACCTTGGTGGACAGTTACCTGAGCTCACTGGAGGTGGATCTTTGCACCAAATAAGATACAGTGAGATTGAGTAGTCTGCTTCCTCTCATCATAGGCAGTTGGGTGAGGGTAGCGCTACCTTTGTAAAATCTGTCTAACTTTGTACAGTTTTTGGCTAGAAATCTAAAGATAGCTGAATGACAAAAACCCTAAATACATTAGGAGACAAATGATTATGATATGGTGAAAATGTGGATGACATTATTCTTTTTGGATTATTTATAGAGTGGAAAAATGTGGAAAATGATGGAATTGCCGAGTAATTAAAGTCTATGGTGCATTTGACCTGTATGACCAACAAATATGCAATGTATGTATGCGATGCCTAATGCAGCTTATTATTTTTTTGTGTTTTGATTTTTAAGAGTATTCATGGAAGTGAGATGCAATTTTTTTTTATTTTTTATTATCTTTTGTTTTTGTTTGTTTTTGAATATTTGTTTTTGACAAAGCGATTATGGGAACCCTTGGAGCTTTTGGTTTGACCAAAGGGTTTATGGATACCTTTGGGGCTTTTTAGGTTGAACAAGTGATTATGGGAATCCTTGGAGCTTTTGGGTTGACCAAAGAGATTATAGATACCTTTGAGGCATTTTAGGTTGACCGAGCAGTTGTGAGAACCCTTGGAGCTTTTGGTTTGACCAAAGGAATCTATAGATACCCTTGGGGCATTTTTAGGTTGACCAAGAAATTGTGGGAATCCTTGGGATTTTTGGTTTGACCAATGGAATTATAGGTACCTTTGGGGCATTTTTTGGGTTGACCAAGTGATAGCTGGAATCCTTGGAGCTTTTGGTTTGACCAAAGGAATTTATAGATACCCTTGGGGCTTTTTTGGGGGACCAAGTGGTGGAAAGAACCCTTGGAGCTTTTGGTTTGACCAAAGGAATTATAGATACCTTTGGGGTGTTTTTGGGGTTGACCAAGCGATAGCTAGAATCCTTGGAGCTTTTTAGGTTGACCAAGTGATTGTTGGAATCCTTAGAGCTTTTGGGGTGGGCTATGGCTCCCTAAATGTGGAATGGCATCAAATGATTGATGTTTAAGGGTTCTAGTTCCTTGATTCCCTCAAGAGGGGCGAGCCGGTATGTTTCGGGTCCTATTTTACTATCGATTACATAAGGACCTAACCAATTTTCCATGAACTTATCCCTTAAATGGGGTGATAGGTTAGAATTTTGTTGGTTCTCTTTTAAGACCAAGTCACCAACTTGAAAGTCCCTCAGGTGAACTTTCATGTTGTATGCTTTCTTAAGTCACTCTTGATAGATATGTAAATTCTTGAGAGCATTGACGCATCATTTGTCAAGCAATGTAAGCTGGTATAATCGGGCTTGCCATGCAGTGTCATCATCGATGAACTCTTGCATTGATATGCGTAGGGAAGGTATTTCCAACTCGAGAGGCATGACTGCCTTGGAGCCATACACCAACAAAAATGGATTTGCCCTAGTGGGCATTTGAATGCTAGTGTGATAAGCCCACAGAGCAAGTGGGATATGAATGTGCCAATCCTTATGACTATCTATGATCATATTTTTAAGGATGGTAACTAGCATTTTGTTTGATGCATCTGCTTGCCCATTTGTCTGCGGGTAATAGGGTGTTGAAAAACTGTGCTAAATTTTATACTTTATTGTCAAAGCATGCACGTCTTTGTTATTAAATGACGTCCCATTATCCGAGATGATCTTGGATGGAATACCAAAACGACATATGATGTTATGTAAAATAAACTCCGCAATGCGGGGCCCAATCATAGAGGTAAGCAAAATTGCTTCCACCCACTTGGTGAAGTACTCTGTGGCCATTATGATAAACGTGTGACGGTCGGATGATGTAGGGGAGATCTTTCTAATTAGATCTAAACCCCACTATGAAAATGGCCAAGCCAATTGGATCAGCTACAAGGCTTGAGAAGGTACATGTGTCAAGTTAGCATGGTGTTGACACTTCATGCACTTCCTCACATATGTGCAATAATATCGCTCTAAAGATGGCCAATAATAGCCCATGAAAATAATGCACTTGGTGATGGCCATACTGTTGAAGTGGCCATCGCACGTACCATCATGCACTTGGGTGATTGCCCAAGCAGACTATTGCTGGTCAAAGAAATGGAGGATCCCTTCGTAGCTTTGACAGTACAAAATGTCTCCTAGCAAGACATTTTTTGCCGCTTTCTGTTTGAATGATATTTTTGTGGCATGCGACAATCCAAGTAGGAGGCTACCTAACTTGAGATAGTCTCTTATGGGTGTGTACCAATCCTACTGATCAAAAACCTTGAAGGTATGAATGACCAATCCCTCTTGGAGTTCATCCCTAGAAAAATCTGAGTGGGAAAGAACTTGTAAGAATAGTGTTGTGTTGCTATTAAGAGGGGTCGGGGAGAACAAGGACCCCCAGTTGGCATGATTCATGCTATCATGGATTCGAGAGAACCTATCTTGAGATGGTTCAATCTGGATTAGGTGGATTCCTGGCATTAGGTCAGAGCTTGTATGATCCATCATGGATTGCGATAATGTTTTGACTTGAATGGTTGTCATATCAACAGAAGGGTCTTACGGTATTAGTGACCCCAAGGAGGCCATAGTGTCTACAAAATGATTCGATGATCGATGGAGTGCCTTGATGTCATACCATTCAATTTTAGCAAAGAATTTATCCACAAGGGCTTTGTAATCCTACAGAACTGGGCATTTACGTTTGAATACCCCTTTAACTTGGTTGAAAATTAACAGCGAATCACCAAAAATGTTCAAGCATTTGATGTTCATGGTGATGGTTGTCTAAAGACCTATGAGTAGGGCTTCATATTCGACATTGTTATTGGTGCACAGGAAATCAAGTTTAAATGATAGAGGCATTGGAGCCTCTTGCAGTGTGAAGAATACAATTCCCGTGCCACCCCCTTGCTCACATTTAGAACCATCAAAAAATAGGGTTATGTCGACTTATGACTCAGGCTCATCAAAATGTGGCAATTCTGAGACATGGAAGACCCCATCGTCGGGCAGCTCTATGATCAGAGGTTGATCATCTTCAAGAGGAGCCTTTGCTAGTTGATTGATGATGACTTGATCTTTGATGGACTTTTGTCCAATGAATTCAATGTTAAACTTCATCAATAAGTATGATAAGTATGACTCGTCATGTACCACAATGGATTATCCTTAGACACAACATACGTCATATTACTCAACATGTAATGGTGTAGCTTTTTGGTGGCAAATACCACTGCTAAGCATAGTTTTTTGACGTATGCATAGTTAAGTTCATAACTGACCAAGGTGTGGCTAAGATAATAAGTATCCTGTTCTTTATGTAGTTCATTTTTTTGGGCTAGCATGGCACCCAGTGCCACCTTAGTAGCTGAGATGTATAAATAGAATGACACTCCTAGTCTAGGTGGTGCCAATACTGGCGACAAAGCCAAGTATTGTTTAATGTCGTCAAAGGCTGACTGACACTCATCATCCTAGTGAAATGCTACCCCCTTGTGTAATAATTTATTCATGGGTCAACACTTGTCAGATAGTTGCACTATGAAGTGCTTGATCGACACGACCTTACCCTGCAAGCTTCTAAGTTGCTTGATGGTGGTTGGGGAAGCATTTCAAGGATTGCCTTGACTTTATTTGGGTCTACCTTGATGCCTCATTTTGAGACTATGAAACCCAAGAGTTTTCTAGATGTGATGCCAAATACACACTTCTTGGGGTTTAGCCTAACTTTGTGTTCAATGAGGTGATCAAGGATCTTGCGCAAGTCATCGAGATGATCTAGACGCAAAAGAGATTTGGCCAACAAATCATCCATATAATATTCCAAATTTTTATGCATGTGATCATGGAAGATGTATGTCATAGCTTGTTGGTAGGTGGTGCCAGCATTTTTAAGGCCAAAGGGCATGACCTTATAACAAAATGTCCCCCAAGGCGTCATGAACACCATTTTGAGTTGATCATCGAGATTGATACGAATCTGGTTGTATCCCAAGAAATAATCCATGAGGGAAAGCATTTCATGGCCTGCTGTAGCATCTACCAATGCATCGATGCTAGGCAAGGGGAAATCATCCTTGGTACTCGCTTTGTTTAGATCTCAAAAATTGGTGCATATGTGAATCCTCCCGTTCGGCTTCTTGATGGGTACCATGTTAGATAGCCATGGTGGGTAATCTACGTAGATGAAAAAATGTGCATCCAACAACTTTTGTAATTCATATTTTACCATTAAGGCTATTGTTGGGTGCATCTTACATAGTTTTTTCTTGACTGGCTTGACTGTCGGATCAAGCATTAGATTATGCATGACTAGCTACGGGTCTAGCCCCAACATGTCTTTGTAGGACCATGAAAAAACCTCCTTCTTCTCTTTGAGAAGGGAAATGTAATTGGCTTGCTATTTGGGGGATAGAATTACCCCCAGCTTGATGATTTGTAGATTCATTGGATTAGAGCCGATGTCTACATCAGTCGTCTCTTCGACTGACATGTGGGACCTATCCTCCAACTAGTGTGGAGTTGGGATCAGGTGGATATCATTTGCTAAATTTAGATCTACTTTTGGAACGTCAGGTTCCTCTTCAGTGTGGCAGATATCCTAAGTTGGTCCTGGGGTGAAATGAAGCATCTCACCGCAAGACCAATACTCTGATGGGGATGGTGGTGAGTTAGCATAATCCCAGTCTATGACATCTAGGTTTAGATATAATGGTCATGCTAGATCGGTTGGGTTGTGAATGGGGGCGATTAAGTCAATGTAGATCATGTTGATGAAGTGAATTTGGTCTCCATTACCATGCAGGTGGTGACTCGGACATCCTTAGTGATATTTGTGCTCCAGATTTGGCTTTGTGGGTATTGGCACAAAAGGATCAGCCCTATGTGCAGATAGAAGGATAGGGTCTGCCTTTGGCACTGATGGTTCCATAGGGTCTCTGGGTGGAAGGTGCTCTATGTATGTCTAAAGTGGCAGATGCAGCACTTGGTCCAACTGTGCTTGGTTCAAATGCCACCTATGCCTTGGCCCCATGTTTAGCTGTTCAAACATGTCGTCAATGTCCATGGGGTATTGTTGCTACCGCATATGGTTGAGATATGCCATCTTAGTCTCATCTTCATAATCGCTATCGAAGATCCATAGGCCTTAATTGGCTTTGACAGTTGATTGTGGCATGTGAGGTTTGTTCTACTCGAGCAAGTTAATTTGGTCCCATCGAGGTTGTTTCACTCTTTGCAGGAGGACTTGATTCTCTTGGGGTGGCAATCGCTCAATTGGAGCATTTAAGGGGAACATTGCCATGAAGTTCTCCTAATAGTCATCTATGGGCATCACTTGCAAGTGATTGCTATTAGACTCAAAAGGGTCCCAAGGTGCTACCTCATACTATGACTCATCTTCTGAAGATCCTTCTTGGCCTTGTCTATATCCCTCTTGGAGGCAAGTTCTTGAACTTTCCCCTTTTTCGATCGAAGGGGAGGAGTTGTTGAGGCCCACAAGGTTGGTTGTTAGCAATGGGAGATAATCCCCAAATGTGTATGTTGTGTTAGGATTGGCATATGGATCTTATGCCAACCCATCCTTGTTGCCTAGCCCTAGGCATTGCATGTTTTCTACCAATATGTCAATGGGTAGAGGGTGGTTGAAACCTACTCCTGATTTTTCGTATGGCATCTAATATCTTGGTTGACAAAGAACACGCACCCCTTGTTCATATTTGCCCAACCCATATCCATGCCAATTACATTGGCCAAGGTATTTCAAAGCGAAGTTTGGGTTGGATAGATAGTTGAAATTCTCAGCAAAGGGCTCTTCATCCTCTTCCTCTTGCAGGTAAAGGCCCCCATATACAAAATTTGTCTAATTTTGTGGGTAGCCCAAAGGGACAATAGTGTTGATGAGGAGGCGAGGTCTCCCCATGTCCTGCATGGACTCAAGCGCGGGTGTTGCTACAATGTTCCACACTAGATACCCCCCCTAGGCCCGTATTTGCCATCTCAATAGTGATTGTTGGTGGTTGAGGGGGAGAGAATGGGAGTTATTCCTGGGTCTACTCCATGTTGGGTGAACCAAGCATCTCGACTTCCATTTAGCTGGGCACCTCTTCGATAGAGATGGTTGAGACCAATCATGGTATCTATTCTAGGGGCTTCTTCCCATTGTCCTTCAGTGTGGCCATCTTAGGTGGCTTCGTTGGTGAAGGACCAGATGATGAGGATGGGCCTGGTTGGTGATTTGAGGGACTTAATAGTGGGGATGTATGCAAAATCGAACCCTGTTTGGATGGATTCAATTGAAAGTCCAAATGTGTCGATGGGAGGGTCAATTGTGGCATCAGTTGCACCACATTGCAATACTTGAAGGGCTCTAAGTCTTCCAAGACTACATGCACTTGCCCTTTGTATGTGTACTTTAGGCATTGATGGGCTATCGAAGGGACACACTTTATGTCCTTGATCCAAGGTCGGCCCAACAAGATGTTGTAGGCCATATCACCTTCCAAGATGTGGCACAACATAGGAATAGTCTTTTGTCCCACTTGGATGGGTAGGACAATTGTGCCAACCATTGAGCATATCACATCATTGAATGCTCAAAGAGTATAGGTGGAGGCCACAATGTGAGATGCTAGCAACTTGAGGTGTTTCAATGCTGCTGTTGTGATTATATTTTTGGACAAGTAAGTTTCCACCAACACCCTCTTAAATGGAATCTCGTTGACCCATGCAATGATGTGTAGGGGTGGATCTACCATATCACCAGTCACCAATTTTAGTTCATCTTCTCTAAAGGTGATGACTGGTTATGTACATCATTTTACATGTCCCATAAAGTTGTTGAAAGAGTTTGCTTCGTGGGGTTGTAGCTTGATGGCTTTGATTATCTCCATTAGAGCCTCCCGATGGGGCGATGATTGTTGGATGAGCTCATAGATGGAGAGCCTAGCCGACGTGGTCCTTAAACTTTGGGTAAGTTTAGTTTGAATCGTAGCCACTGGTCTAGGTGGGGGAGGTTATGTAGGGTGTTTTTGAGGTTGTGACGTTGATGGAACCTCTCCTGTAGCTACAACAGGGGCAGCTATGCTTGGGTACCTCTTGTTCCGTTTCACTATGCTTATCATCCCTACATACCCCTGCATGGGGAAATTTTGTGTCACCTCATTGACTTGTAGAGTCTTTACTTGTGCATCATGGGCAGGAAGGGGGTCTTTGAAGACCTTCATCTATTGGTTTCTTGGTGCTACGATATTATCCACCGCTAGCATTTTGTTGTCTATTAGGTCTTGCACTAAGCTTTTGAACTTCCAACATGTGTAAAGGTCATGTCCTTTCTATTAGTGAAACCTACAGTACAATTCTTCCCTATAGCCCTTGGGTTTTGGCATGTTGGGGTCTATGGGTCAACTTTCTAGAAGGTTTATCAAGTTTGTCACGGAAAAATGGTCAAACAATGAGTCTTTAGACTCTGTGAAGGGTGTGAATTATCACCTAGGGCGACGCTACTGATTTTTCTCTTGCCTATAATTTTCCTTCTCATAGTTGTCAAGAGGAACTGCCTGATAATTAGCCTTTGGGTGTTGTGTCGTCTGTGTAGGATTTGGTATGTTTATGGCAACCTAATTTACCACAACGAGTTTCGATTGCACGGACCTAGTTTTGGCATTTTTGGGCCACTCTTTCTTGCGTGGCTTGGCAACCTCGCCATCCTGTATCTTGATATTCTCAATTATTCTGGCTTGCACCAGGGCTTCCTCGAGAGTGGCATATTACTACAGCTGCAATAGCATGGAGATTGACCTTAGGAAGCTCTTTGAGAACATTTGGGTCAGGTCGACCATAGGAGGGAGGTAAGGAAGCCTTGAAAGCAATGTCCTCCACTAATTTTTGTAAGCCACCATGGTCTCTTCCTCATGCTTCCTGAGGCTAGCTAGGTTGCTTAATGATGCCTTCTTCTTGGTGTTGAAGGTAAAATGTTCAAGGAATGCGTCCATTAGCTGGTCTAGGTTGCTGATGCTATGCTTCGGCAACTGGGTAAACCAATCCAAGGTAGGGCCTTTGAACGTGGTTATAAATGTTCTTAGAAGCAAAGCATCATTGTCCTAAATGCCAAAGCATTGACTTAGGAATCTTGTCACGTGCTCTTGGGCATCCTCATCCCCTCTAAAAATTGCCAATTGAGGCATTTTGAAGTGTTCAGGGTATGGGGGTGTCAACACTGAAGGATGCACAGGGTGACTATAGAGTTGGTGTAAAGTGGGATTTTGGGGCCCAGAAGTATTGGTCTCCATAGAATCTAAGAGCTCTAGCAACACTTTGTATGCATCGAAAGATTTTATCTCTTCCTCCTTGGTTTGTTCCCATTGTGAATTGCATGGAACTGGAGGCCTATGGAGGGGTAGCCGGATAGCGCCTCCCTGCCTTGGTAGGGCATTTTAGCCTACTCTTCTTCTTGCTCGAATTCATCATTGGCTTCTTGAGGATTTCCTGGGTGTGACCTATAAACACATGGGTGGGTGCCCAAGGAGGGCTCCCATCATTGGTTCTGGGAGTGGTATCCCACTCAGGTCTAGGAGGTCTTGGAGGTAATGCTTGATAAGGTCATGGAGACCTATCTCATACCAAGGGGTTATGCCTCTCATAAAGCTCTATCTTATGTGTGTGAGGGGTTGGAATCCTCTCATGCACAATTTTTTGGAGTAACTCATCCATCTGACGCTGAATGCACTCTTTGCTAAGATGGTACAGGTGCTCTAACTATTGTTGATCTTGCTCAAGCTACGTGATTTGCGCTTTGTGGGTGGTATGTTTTGCAAATGCCAAGCCAATTTGTTCTACCATCTTAGGTCTAGGAGACCTAGATGCCTCCCCTACATATCTATCTTGGTCATAGTGATTTGATATCTCTATAGGTTGCTTCCCTCTATCGAGGTTAGAAGAATTCATTTGAGGCTTTGGCCTTAGTAGGTGATCTTGATAAATAGTAGGTGCGGAGGTGCATTGCTCTTGCACTATGTATTGCTCTTGGGGAATATAGTGGTTTTCCTTGTGCTCCATTTCACATATGTGAAAGGGGCAGGCAGAGTTGGCTCACCCTATCTGAAGAGCCTTGCACTCTGGATTTTTCCTATTGTTTTTGACAACAATGAGGGGTAGAGGAGGGATGATATAATCATGTGGCCCCTCCTTATGTACCTTATGCTATTCTAGCACTTCTTCGTGTGGTGACCACTCATAATGAGTATCTAAGGAGGCCTTCCTATGTATGTACTCCTCCTGAAAGGGCCTATGTTGAATTGGAATGCCCCTCAAAGGGGTGCCTCTATAGTCTTGTTCCGTTGTGGTTTGATGTGGACTATGTTGTGGGTCAGGCCGCCAAGGTGGTATAACCAAGTGCTTGGGGCTATAACGGAGGCAACTTGTGCCCCATTGTACACTTTTTGCAACTTCTACCCATGATTGGGCTTGGCTATGGGTGTACACCATGGTGGTGGTTCTCTAAAAGATATGTATGTTTTTATCTTCTTTACAATTTTTTTATGCTACACTAAACAAAGGGGACCACACAATCAAAGAAATGATTATCTCGTTTATAGATTAAAGGTGTGCCCTAAATCTGGTTCAATGTGTTTTTATTTTTGTTTTGAAAGCCTTGTAAGGAAAATTTTGTTGTACATGCAATATGAGGGCTCTTATGTCTACCAAAAATGGTCGCCCCTTCAATATACCATTGCCAGGCCATTATACCAAACCTCTCAATATACCCGCCCTTACGTGAGGGAAACTATTGGTATGCGAGAGCAAAACAATACGTGGAACATAGGCGGTATGGAAGGGGAATCTTTCTATTTTTGAAACCTACCATAGAAGACTTATCCTCATGCACTGGGAATCACCCCAGCTACACTTGGTCAGCTTTCATCAGGATTTACATCTAGCAACAGTCGCAATCGGGGTTATGTATGCAACATTCAAGCCAAGGTAGTGATGAAATCCACTGTTTGTCTTGATCAAGTGTTGGGGTTTTACGACCAACTTCTTGATGTTTATATTATCATGTGGTGTGTGTGGTTCTTTTTACTTGCACAGAGAAAGAAAACATGTAGTAAAATTTTCCATGCAAGCAAAGAAAACAAAAAATCACAAAAACATAGATAGAAAATTATAGAGGATGTTCAGAAAACCTACCTCTTCTCTACCCAAACTGGATGCCCCTGAATTTCTGCTCAAAAAATGCAAAGAGAGCTAATCATCCCAAGGTGGTATGAATAGCATATTTGTATTCATCATAGGGTGGGATGAATGCCTATTCCTCCATGGGTGACATGAATACCAACTCTATATTTGTCACAGGGTGGCACGAGCAGCAGTCCAGTGCCTGAAGGATTAACACACCTGCAAGCAAAAACATAAAATTTTGATCAAAAAATTGATCCCAAAATCAAGGGACAGGGTCCCACCATGATCACCACTAAAATCATATCTACAAAAGCACAGGCACACTGGATGGGATGCAAACAAAAGCATATGTAACGCTAAGTCCTACGAATGAACAAAGAACAAGTGCATGAAAAGGGAAAGCGAAGCATGAATGAAAAGAGATATAAAGCAAAATTAAAGTGCAGCCTCTTTTATTAATTTTTCTTGTGATCAGGTTACAATATGTCTCCCCCCATTTTTAGGGTCTTAGAGCGTTAGATATAGTTTTTTTACACCAATGGATGGTACGCTTCCCTTCGAGATCTTCCGCGTGCCCACATTTGAAATGGGTGGGCCAAACATCATCGTCGCTTGTGTGAATGCATCTATAGTTCCTTGCTTCCCCTCCAATGTTGAGATCCTACATTCATAGAAATAGCAAATTATTAATAGCACATGCGGATGGAGGGAAACATGCAATCCCCAAGGCCTCCGGTTAATGCATACATGAAATAATTAAAACAATGATCAAAACATATCAAAATAAGATAAAACTTGAACAGAAGCATGTAAACACCATCAATGACACACTACAAAAAGAATAGTCAAGAAATTTGCTGTAGATTTCTAATCGCTCCGGGGTGGGACGATTAGGACTGTCATAAAATGCCCGAAAGTGACCTCCAAAATGTCTCATTTAGAGGCCTCCAAAACACCTACAAACTTGGGGTTAGGCAAAATAGGGTATTTTGAGATGACCCAGAAGGTTGAATTTGGATGATTCTACCCCAATCGCCCTGTATCTGAAGGCACTCCTTGTATGTTAGTAAAAGTGTAAAACAATGAAAACATAGTCAAAAGAAGTCAGAATGCTTTGAAATTTGAACTGCAGCATATATGAAACACACAAAACATGATGCAAAATAAATAATGAGGAAATATATTATAGATTTCTAATTGCTCTTGGGTGGGGCGATTAGGACTGCAACAGTGCGGGGGGCACCCGAGAGTAGGACGCCCACCGTTTGGGGCTTGGTTTTGACTCCAATCCACTTGGTATGGGTCCAAAACCTCCTAGGAGGTTGTGTTGGAAAATTAGGTGTGGGATTGTGGCAAATTTTTTGGGTTTTGGGTTCGAATTGCGCTCCTAATGTTCACTCGATAACCTCCATTCCAAAAGAGAGATCAAGGGTGTAGGAAGCACAATGAGGGTTAGGGTATAATTTAGCAACACTCCATTGCTCCAAATGCTCCTGCTCTATCCTCATTTTGTGGTGAGAAGACTCACCATTTTATAGACCTAAAGGTCTACTTTGAATGTGCATGCAGGGGTGCCACTTGGCCATCACGCCTTGTCAGGGGAGAGAAGATTCCTCCTTGATTAGGGGCTCCATGACTTCCTCTTTGATCTTTTAAACACTCACTCGCACTCCCATGCATTGAAGGTGGAGTTGAGTGGTGGATCTGGGCTTCCATTTGTCAAGGTTTGAATTTTTTCCCGTTAAACCTGCTATTCGCCCCACCCTAAAGTGATTGCTACTAATTGTCCCGAGGTGGGGCGAATAGCATTTTAATCACCCCAGGGTGAAACGAGTAAGGAGCAGGGTGTTTGAAAGGTGTCAAATAGACCTATGACCTTCCAAAACTACTTTGGGAGTGGTTAGGACCACTGTTTAACCTTTGGGGGCTGCCCTAGGGGCTATGTATGCCAATTTGGTCAGTGCTTGTAGCCACCTGATTATATTGGTGCTGTTTTGGTGTCTACAAACTTATATCCTTGCAATTAACCCTATAATGCTTTGAATTTGAGACTCACCAAGTCTCAATTTTTGAATATTCTACTTCTATTTTGGTTATTCGTATTCTTCTCCAAGTTTTGGAGGATTCTAACCTGTTTTGGTGGCTTCTCTTGGACACAATGTGTTGTAGATTTATGTGCTTTAATAGTGTCTTTAGAAACTTGATACAAATTAGATTTTGTGCCCTTCAAAAAACACAAAACTAATTTATTTTTGAGAGTAATATAATAGTGTAAGTCTTTTACTTTAAATGCACTAATATTACACCTTATCACTTCAATCAAATCTCAAATTAATGCATTAGCAATTTACTACAACTAATCAAGAATAACCTAAAATGAATATTTAAGAGTTATTCTACAATTTCACTACAACTAACATTGTAGGACTTACTCTTCTTTTTATTTATCCAAAATAGATAATAGATAGTTGATGGAAGTAATTTTAAAATATAATCAACTCCTAATTAATGTGAAAATGAACCTTAAAAAGAACTTTTTCTTTTTGCACTTTCAAATATTGTAATACAATTTTCCATTTGCAACTTTAATTCAAATTTAGGTGTTTCTAACAAATTTGATAGGTAAATGAATTAATGAACCTACTTGCACCAAAAATTTGCATACCTTTTTTTTATAGTAGCTCTTTTATCACTTCTATAGAGGATGTGGATCTTGTTGTATAGGATCACCAAGTTGCTGCTATGAGTATGTCCTTGCAATATTTTGTAGACTATCTTGAATAGATCTTTATTTACCAAATTATGGTCTCAAAATTTCTTTCATGAGCCTAGTATTTTGTGGCTTGGTCTCCTCTTTTGTTCTCCTCCTTATGTTGTAGATTTGGAGAATTATTTATCTTTGAAGCAATGCCTTCTTGCTATGAGAGGTAATATTAAAATCTTCAAGATTTGGTGAGCTTCTTCTATATTTAAGTCTTCTTGACAAATTCTAAATTCAAACAAGATATTCTTCTGTTCTTCTTCACGGATTTGGCACTCCTTTCCAAATTCTTATTCTATGATTTATAACTCCTTGTAAAATTCTTCTTCTCTTGGGCTTGTTTTCAGATGGCAATAATTGTTCCAATTCCTTCACTATCAGGGGGTTTTCCTTTGTAGTGGATTTCTCCAATTATTTCTTCTCTAAGAATATCTTTAGTAAGGATCTCCTAGCATTTTTTTGGATGCTCGATAAGACCTTCCCAAGGTATCTGATCTTATACATTCTAATGATCTTCCTTGAGACATTTTCTTGAATCTTCTACTCTTGTAAGTGTTAGTTGTGAGATCTACTTATGGATATCTTATTCTACTACTTCTAGATTCGAGTAGGACTCTCCTAGTCCTTATTATCCTTCTCCTTCCTTGAATGAAAGTTCTTCAATGAGATATTCTCTTGATCTCTTTGATTTTGCTTCGAGTTCTAAATTGATTCTGAAGAAGATACCCTTCTTAAATTTCTTGTAGGAAGTTTCCCAACTCACTGGATCTTCTTTCATTGCAACAAAGTATTAGTACTGAAATATTGAATCTGCTTTTGAATAAAATATTCTCTTTGAATTCTTCAGGATCAAGGATTTTATGGCCTTTTTTAGTATCAAGGCTTTTGTTGCCTTTTTTAGTACCAAGGCTTCTATGGCATTTTTTAGTATCAAGGCTTATATGGCTTTTTTTAGTATCAATGCTTATATGGCCTTTGTAGTATCAAGACTTATGTGGCTTCTCCTTCAAGGCTCCTGTGGAATTTTCTCCAAGGCTTCTATGATATTTTATGTCAAGGATTCTATGGTATTTTCTTCAACTTGTGAAGTTATTAAATTAAACAATGAATATCTTCAGTCTCCTAACTTTGCCACAACTCTTCACTAGAAGTATTCTCCTGCACAAGGAACTAATCTATGCACTATGAAGGCACACCGACATTTGGGCAACGAAGTTGAAGTCTCCTATATTTCTATCGTAGGAGGAATACCAATCCTCTGAGAATTAATTTTCTACAAAAAAATAAACTTTACACAATAGTTAGAAAAATTCTAGATTTCTTGAATGATCTTCACTAGATGATTTATCAATCTAGTGGATTGAATGTTAAGTCCTAGTATTCATAAGTTTTTCTTGTAACTCTATGGAAAAACGCTAGTCAAATGCAATCTAAGTATTTTTGGAACTGGAACTTCTTTCAATACTCACTTGGGCTCTCCCTAATTCTACCACCTAGACTCTTTTGAGATATTTTGACAGTGGTTGGTCTAGTGGTACATCAATTTGACAAAATACTTAGGCTCAATGACAATGGTGGTTTCCCTATTGACCTACATATACTAGATCTATTGTGTCTTTGATACCACTAATAGATTTTGATGTAATGAGTGGTAGTATTTAACTCACCAAGGTGGATGATAGGCGATGATGGCACCAAGGTGGACGACAAGGTGGTGGACGGTAGGTAGTGAGAGAATTTAATTTTAAATTTTCTTCTTCCTATCTTCTATCCCTATTTTCTCTCCCTATTCCTAGCTTTCCTATTTCTAGCCTTTCCCTAAACTATTTAAGTTGTAACCTTAATTTATTTCAATTAATCAAACTTTTGCAATTATCATTTTGGTATCAGAGCGCAGCGTTAGGGGTTAGGGTTATTTGGCATCTGACTGGTGAGGAGGACCCATAGGCATGCATCCCGAGGAGGAGGAGCCCCGTAGGCACGCATCCCGAGGAGTGGCCCATAGAGGAGCTAAACCCTAGGTATGCATCTCGAGGAGGACACATGGTGTATAGAGGAGTCGAAGCCCCAGGCACGCATCCCGAGGAGGACACATGGCATTGAGGCCACATGCAGCTCGAGGACCTGACATGGTGGATGGACGAGGACCGAGGAGGACACATGGCTGGACAGCAGAGCTGACCTGATAGGGGCATGATTCTTGAGGTAGCTGACATGGTGGACAATAGAGCTGCCCTGATAGACACGTGGTGACAAGCCACTAAACCGGAGGTGGACACATGGCAGATAGAGAAGAGGACACATAGATCGAGGTGGCAAGGTGACATGGTAGGGTAACATGGCAAGGCAACGTGGCAAGGTTTGATTGGACAACTCAATGGCAAAAGGGAGGCATTCGATTACCCGAAGGCAATCGAAACACATGGTGCGCGTTTAAGGTTTTATACCACTCTTGCGTTCATTTCCTGGCAAATGTGGGATAATCATCCCATATTTTTTTCTTTGTCATGAGCCAGAGCGTCTACAAAGTGAAGGCAATTTCTTTAGCCTTCATGTCGGGCGTTGTAGCCCGACTGGCTCGAGGAGCCAGCCCAAAGATCTTTGCCCTCCGCCCGGTCACGAGTTCGAGTCTCCGCGAGGTATAAAAAGCTAAGTTTTATATTTTTTTTGTGAAGGCATCGATGTTTAAGGATATAGGTGACCTCCTTCACCTTAGCTCATAGGTGGTGAGCCATCGCGGCCGGTTAGAGGCCACGAGGTAAGAGCTTGAAAAGCAAGGTCGCGGGTTCGAAACCCTCTGACCTAAAAAAATCAGTTTTTTATATTTTTTTATTTTGCAAAAGATTAAAAAATTTAATTTTATAATTTAATTAATAATTTAATATTAATATTAATTAAATTGCATTTTTAAAGGTTTCATTTTAAATGTTTTTTTAATTAATATTAAATTTTATTATTAATTACAATTAGAGATAATTTTTTTATTTTTGCAACATTTAAAAAAAGGAGGAGAAGGACATTTCCTAAGAGGAAATTATTGTAATAGCCTAAGAGGCTTTAAAAGTGATTTTTTTTTGTAATAGCCTAAGAGGCTTTAAGGGGGAATATTTTTGCATCTTAAGGGGAATATTCTTGTACTCATTCATGATAAGGTCAACTGGATGCTATCATGCCCTTTGTTCTCTTTTAGTAAGAGAAAACCCCGAATCCTTTGATGAAAAAGTTTGAACGTATGGATTGAATATTGTATTCAGTCAATTGCAAAATGCAGTAATAGCCCATCAAAGAGCACCAGATGCAGGATATGATGTTGATTCAGAAGACAATTCCTTTGGTAGCAGATTTGAGGAGTCAGAATCTGTAGGAGTTGCACCACAGGAGCCAGAGAATAATCATCTCAGTGATAGTGACTCAGTTGAAATACTGGAGCCAGAACCATATTCACCCGAAATCATTCTTATCAGTGACGACGGTGATTCAGTTGCTGACAACTTTGTCAATCCAGTGATAGGAGAACCTCAACAGGTAGAACAGGATATAAACGAGAGAGTAGATCAAGTTAGATTTGATTTAAATCTGTAATTCTTCTTTTGAAAAGCATAGTGCTTTGATTGTAATTGAGAAATAAAAGTGTGTTTCTAGTTTATTTCCACAAGCTATGGCATCCAATAATAATCTACCCATTCCAAAATTTAATGGGTTTGATTATGAGTATTGGTCCATCAAGATGAGGACCTTACTCATAGGCAAGGGACTATGGGATATAGTCGATGAAGGTTACACAGAACCTTCATATTGGACCACTTTGAGTGCAACCGATAAGAAGACAAAGAAAGAAGCACAAAAGAGCAATTCCTCTGCTCTCTATCATCTCCAAGCAGCATTGGAGAAAAGCATCTTCCCGAGAATTACCTCTTGTTTAACTGCCCAAGATGCATGGAAAGCCTTGAAAGAAGGTTTCCAAGGAAGTGATCAGGTGAAGCAAGTAAGGCTTCAGACCCTGAAACGAGATTTTGAGAATCTCAAAATGAATGAAGATGAGAAAGTTGGAGACTACTACGTAAGAGTCAAAGCAGTTGTCAACAAAATGGAAACTCTTGGCGAAGAAGTCAAACCTGAAGCGGTTGTGAAGAAAGTGTTGAGAACACTTCTTCATAAATGGAACCACATTGCTATCATCATTGAAGAATCAAAAGACCTTTCTACTCTAACTTTTGATGCACTAATCGGTTCATTAATGTCTCATGAAGAGAGATTACAGGGATCTCCTTCAACAAGCTATGGAGGCGATGATAAAGCTTTCTCATCCAATGAGGGTGCAGGAAGAGGACAAGGAAGAGGCCAAGGCAGAGGACAAAGAAGAGGAAGAGGCAAAAGCAACCCAAGAGGAGGAAATCCAAGCAGAGGTGGCAATCAAAATAGAGGTAGCAATCAAGGCAGAGGTGGAAATCAAGGTCGAAATGGCAATCAAGGAAGAGGAGGTGACAAAACAAAGAAAGCTTGTTTCAATTGTGGCAAGCCCGGTCATTTCGCTCGAGACTGTTGGTCCAAGACTTCTCAAGGAGGCAACGGTCAATATGGCAACTATGGTGAAGAAGAAGGAACATCAAATCTATTTCTTTCTTATGGAAAATCAGATCAAAATCTGAATGACACTTGGATTTTGGATACTGGTTGTTCCAATCACATGAGTGGCAAAGAAGAGCTCTTTGCTACAATGGATTCCACCTATAAATCCCGAATCAAGTTGGGAGATGATAAAGCTTTGCAAGTTGAAGGCATTGGAGCCATGGAGGTTCCAACAAAAGAAGGCATCAAAAAGGTAAATGACATCTATTTTACCCCCAAACTCCAACATAATTTGCTTAGTGTTGGACAAATGATGGAGAAAAATTACAGACTTGTTTTTGATGAAGGCAAATGTGTAATTTTTGATAAGAACAATTGTAATAGAGTCATTACACAAGTACCTATGACCAAGAATAGGTTGTTTCCCCTTAATTTTGGGGAACCAGGGGGTGCTCAACTTGCTAGTATTGCTATAGCAAATCCAAGTGTGCTTTGGCACTTGAGATATGGTCACCTAAATTCTGCAAGCTTGAAATTGTTAACTTCTCAAGCTATGGTATGTGGACTTCCCAAAATTGATGAACACAAGGAGGTCTGTGAAGGATGTGCTTTGGGAAAGCACTCAAGATCCAAGTTCCCAAAAGGACAAGCATGGAGGGCCAGTCATCCACTCCAATTAGTGCATTCGGACATTTGTGGTCCAATGCAGACAAAAAACATAGGTAATAATTCTTACTTTCTCACTTTTATAGATGATTTCTCTAGGATGTGTTGGATCTATTTCTTGAAAACCAAAGATGAAGCTTTTGATTGCTTCATAGATTTCAAGAATAATGTAGAGAAACAAAGTGAGTTCATTGTAAAATGTCTAAGGACAGATAGAGGAGGAGAGTACTCCTCAAATGCATTTCTAAAATATTGTAAAGAATGTGGGATAAAAAGGCAATTCACCACTGCCTATACTCCACAACAGAATGGTGTGGTGGAAAGAAAGAACCGCACCATAGTAGAAATGGCAAGATCGATGCTTCAAACTAAGCATCTCAGTAATATGTATTGGGCTGATGTTGTAAGAACTAGTGTTTACATTTTAAATAGGAGTCCTACTTCTAGTCTAGATGGGATCACTCCTTATGAAGGATGGAATGGCAAAAATCCAAATGTAAAACACTTTAAGGTTTTTGGTTCTCTTGCATATGCTCACATTCCTGATGAGAAAAGAAAGAAACTTGACCCCAAGAGTCAAGCATGTATTTTTGTTGGATATTGTGAGTCTACCAAAGCATATAGACTCTATAATCCCAAAACACATAAAATTATTCTTTCCAGGGATGTAATTTTTGATGAAGGGGGAGAATGGGGTCATCAAAAACTTTTTGTTGATGATGGATCTCATGATGCAAGTACCTCTCAAGTACAACAAGTGCAGCAAATGCAGCCCAAAAATAGCAAAGGAACTCCTCCAAGCCCAAGTATGAGTACTACATCGAGTACATCAACAACTACTCCAAGTCCTTCTCCACAAAGATCAGTAAGTTCTTCACCTATGGATATTGATTCTCCATCAAGAGGTAAAAGAACACTACAACATCATCCATATTTTCAAATGTTGGATAAGAATTTCCAGAAAAGATACACTAGAAGTCAGGCTAGTGAAATGAATGCAGTTTTACAAAAACTTGAAAATCTGCATATGTATGGTGATGATGACTCCAATGATCCTAAAGGAGATGTAGTTAATTATGCTTTAATGACTAGTGCACAACTAGAGCCATCTAGCTATGAGAAAGCATGCACTCATGATGTATGGCAACAAGCCATGGAAGAGGAAATCACCTCTATAAAAAAGAATGATACTTGGGAGCTAGTAAAGCTTCCTAAAGGAAAAAAATGTGTTGGATGCAAATGGGTCTACAAGACCAAATTCAATGTTGATGGAAGCATTGAAAGACACAAGGCAAGACTTGTAGCAAAAGGATTCACTCAGAAATATGGCATTGATTATGAGGAGACCTTTGCTCCTGTTGCCAGACAGGAAACTATCAGATCAGTACTTTCCTTGGCTGCCCACAAAGGGTGGAAAATTCAGCACATGGATGTAAAAAGTGCCTTTCTCAATGGGTACTTGATTGAAGAGGTTTATGTCCAACAACCTCAAGGTTTTAAAGAACAAGGTAAGGAGAACCTTGTTTACAAACTAAAAAAAGCACTATATGGCCTCAAGCAAGCACCAAGAGCATGGTACTCTCGCATTGATGGCTACTTCAAGGAGTATGGATTCACTCGGAGCAAAAGTGAACCTACTCTCTACTACCTAAAGCAAGGTAAAGACATTCTCATAGTTTGTTTATATGTGGATGATCTCATATTTATGGGTAGTAATGATAAGATGAATATGGAGTTCAAACACTCCATGATGAAACAATTTGAGATGAAAGATCTAGGCTTAATGCATTACTTCCTAGGCATGGAAGTTCATCAAACAGATAGAGGGATCTTCATATGTCAACACAAATATGCTCAAGATATGATCAAGAAATTTGCCATGGAGCAATGCAAATCAGTTGCAACTCCAACGGGTCATGGGATCCAATTGAGCAAAGATGATGGAGCACCAAAGGTTGACATGACCACTTACAGGAGCATGGTTGGGAGTTTGATGTTTCTCACCAACACAAGACATGATATTCAGTATGTTGTTTCTCTTGTTTCAAGGTTTATGGCTGATCCATCCGAGCTGCATTTTCAAGCAACTAAAAGAATTCTGAGATATGTAAAGGGTACATTGGATTTTGGAATCCATTACCACAAATGTAATTCTATCAAGTTAGTTGGCTTCAGTGATAGTGATTGGGGCAGCAATATAGATGATAGAAAATCTACATCAGGGAACTATTTTAGTCTAGGGTCAGGACTAATTACATGGAGTTCCAAAAAGTAAACTGTTGTAGCATTGTCATCTACTGAGGCTGAGTATATAGCAATCACATATGCTAGTACTCAAGCTCTATGGTTGCGAAAAGTCCTTGAAGATATTGGAGAATGACAAAGTGGTCCTACTAGATTGTACTGTGACAACATGAGTGCCATTCAATTGGCATATAATCCTATCCACCATAGCAGATCAAAACACTTTGATATGAAGTATCACTTCATCCGAGACATGGTGGAAAACCAGGTAGTTGAGCTTAAACATTGCAGCACTTTGGACAACATCGCGGACATCTTCACCAAAGGCATTGCTAAAGCTCAATATATAAAGCTGAGAGACTGTCTTGTCAGCCCTCTCAACTTTAAGGGGGAGAATGTTAGTATTTAACTTACCAAGGTGGATGGCAGGTGATGACGACACCAAGGTGGATGGCAAGGTGGTGGACGGTAGGCGGTGAGAGAATTTATTTTTAAATTTTCTTCTTCCTATCTTCTATCCCTATTTTCTCTCCCTATTCCTAGCTTTCCTATTTCTAGCCTTTCCCTAAACTATTTAAGTTGTAACCTTAATTTATTTCAATTAATCAAACTTTTACAATTATCAATGAGTACTAGGAGATAGAAATCACAAGATGTAGAATAATATGAAATAAAGTAAATCTACTAGATGATTGAAATATGCAATAAATAGAAATTATATAAAATAATACAATGTAGCTATGGAGGAAATGAAAACTCCATTATAAATATACTAAACTACATTGCACCCATCACCAATGGATGGTGATATACAAAGAACTATAAGCACTAAGCTACACTATCAAACTATGTCCCCTGACTCTATTTCTATCTAACAATGAGGCCTTCCTTATATAGGTAAAATAGGATACTTGGCCAACACTCTACCTAGCTATGCAATGGAAAAATTGCACATGAAAAACTTGCACATTGAAACTTGTGCATTTATTACATTGCATGAAGTAACTATATAAATTACCCCTAAAGTAATCTAAGTATGTATCTTGGAACATACATTTACATAACCCAAATGATGGAATAGACACTATTTCTAACACTTTTTGGTGTTTTTTAAACTTGATATGGATGTTCTTTAGTGTCATAAGATAAATGATGCCCTAGATTCTAGTGATAGATAAAAATGACAATGGGGACCCTATACCAGTTTACCAATTTGAGAAACATCGGGTCTTACTACAGATTCAACATGGAATTTTTTGGGCCCAGTACTAAAGATTATGTATGGTCAATGCCCTAGAATTCCACCTTTGGCTAAATAATTATTGCATGTAGAGAAGGCCGAGGAAGGGGATTTTTATATCCTTACTGAAGTAATAGTCCTCACAATATATGGATTTATTAGTAAACCATTTTTGCTATCACACTTTATCACCAGTAGACTATTAGCTTTTGAATATTTGAGGCAAGCTGATTTTATCAATGTCAACTTTAGAACCACTAAGGGAAGGAAGGGAGTTTTGGTTTATTCTCACAATGTGGATGATATAACCATAACCAAAATGGTTCAACATGAACAAATTGCTCAATATTTGGAGACTTGGTCTTATGTATATTCCATAGAGATGGATATAATAATAATATAGGGGCAATCACTTCCATATTCCCCACCTCATTCCATGGTTTTAATATCTATTACCATGTCAACACCATCCTTACATCCACTCCCCTTTCATTTGTACCAGATCCATATTTCCCTTCACTCATGACTACCTCCACTCCTATAAATAATTCTATAGTAGCATCTTTGCAAAGGGTAAAGAATATTTCATAGAAAATTCAAGACTTCTAGGCAAATAAATTATCTAAGTCTTCGAAATAAACTTTTAGACGAAGGAAAACCATGATTTTTGATCCTGTAACTAGGCAAAGAAAAACTACGTCCATAACTCCCTTTGTCTGCAAACCAGAGGAGGATATGACTGTGTAATATTATTATCTAGAAGATCATACTAAAGTTATCAATAAATTGCCAATGGAGTATGAATTAGTCATAGCTAAGGCCCACCTTGAAACCTTCTATGAAGGAGCAATATGAAAAACTTGAGGAAAAGGTTGAGAAGTTGGAGAAAATAATTTTCAAATAGAAGAATATGGAGAAGGTTGTAATAAATAAGGTTAAGAGATGTAACAAGAGGTCATTAAGTTAAAATATCAAGTTGAAGAGTCGAAGAAAAGGAATGAAGCCCAGGCAAAATAAATACAATACTTGAAGTATCAAATCCAAATTGAAAATGCTAGAGTTGAAGGCTTTTATAAGGAAAGGATCAAACAGGTTAGAAAGAAAATATGGTTTGAAATCCTAGAGAAATGTTTAGAAATATAGCCTATAATTGATTACATGGATGATGCCAATAATTTTTTGCAAACAACCAAGGAAAATATGGACAAGTTCAATAAAGAGCTACAGCCCATGGTGATACCAGCAGAGTATATATATAAGTTTTCTCAGAACAGATTTAGTGAATTTTCTAAGCCTATCCCAAATAAGGTATGGAATACTTCCAGATTGATGGCAAATATTGTGATCGAATAAAATAGGTTGCTCTAGAAAGGGTGGTTACTATTTGTTATAATTGATGGTAAGCTGCAAGAGATTGTAGATATCAATAAAGAGATGATGCAGTATGGTTTTGGATGACTCTAGGTTGAAAATAAAACCCTATTGATATAATAAGACCTTCAAACCAACATAGCCTCAATCATACAATATGAGTCTGAAATAGATGCTTGGGAAGAGCTGATTAATCAAGATAAAATCTCTCAAATGATCAAGGACTTAACCATGATTAAACATTTAATGGAAGACTTTGTGAAAAGGGTAATTTTATATCCTATGAAGAGTATACCAAGATAGAATATACTCATAAGTAGCTTAAAAAAGATGACCAATCCCACTGATTCAACCTAGATCCAAGTATTGCAGACACTAAAATAGATGATCCAACTATTTGGAGTAGAGACAGAAGCTGAAGAGGAAGAAGAGGGCAAAGAGGACAAGAAGGATGACAATGGAGGAGAGGAACAAAAAATAAATGAATAAGAAATGCACCAAAAAGAAGGGGATCAATTGGAGAAGAATGTGGAAGATATCAAGGAGGTACAAGATGAAGAGCTTGAGGAGAAATATCGGTAGGATAAAGTACAAGAATAAGAGGTTTTGCTACAAAATGAGCTAAAGTATTTTTGTACATCATAAGCTAGTAGAAGGACTATATGTTTATATTTTTGTAAGTTGTTTTGACCCTGACAATGTCAGAGGACAGTCATAAAGTGTGAACTTGTAAAAATAGAACACGAAAAATCCATAAGGCTATGTTGCAAGGAAAAGTTAAATTTTATTAAGGTTATAAAAGGAGCACATTTTTTGTAACTAGAGCAAGACTAAATTCAAAAAAGGAATTATAGAGTTTTTCCTTCTTGCAAGATTTCTATATGAACCGTTACTATCTGAGTATCTTCACAAATGTATTAGAGAGTTATGGTCATATGTGATAATCAGAGTTGACAGGGGTCTTCGAAATGCGTGCAATTATTTAAATATAACACAAAGGACCAAGCAAATTCAAAAATTGAACACGCCTTCAATTATTTAACAACACCACCTCTATCTATATATAAAACAAATAGAACATATATATATATATATATATATATAAAAAAAATAGTAGGAGATGTAGAAGGTTAGAGAAGAAAGAGGAGATGGCGGATAAGGGAGATAAGGAGGTTAGAGAAGAATATGGAGGAAGTTGGTGAGGTGGAGAGATAAGGAGATGGATGAGAAGCATGGAGGGATAAGGAAATGAAGTGGAGGAGAGAATGTAGGAGATAGAGAAACCAAAAAAAAATATTTTGTCGACAAACTATTGCCGACATTACAATCCTGTTCATACTAGGCTTAGAAATTATTGGGATATTTCTGAGCCTAAACCCCTTTCTCACTTGTAACATTCTCCCCCTTAAAGTTGAGAGAACTGACTATACAGTCTCTCAGCTTTATAAATTGAGCTTTAGCCATCGCTTTGGTGAAGATATCTGCAACGTTCTCCAAAGTGCGACAAAATTTAAGCTCAACAATTTCTTGCTCCACCATGTCTCGGATGAAGTGATACTTCATATCAAAGTGTTTTGTTCTGCTATGGTGGATTGGATTATATGCCAACTGAATGGCACTGATGTTATCATAGTAGATTCTGGTCGGACCACTTTGTTGTTCTCCAATATCTTCCAACACTTTTCTCAACCATAACACTTGAGTACTAGCATATGTGACTGCTATATACTCAGCTTCTATAGAGGACAAAGCTACTATAGTCTACTTTTTGGAACTCCATGTTATTAGTCCTGACCCTAGACTAAAACAGTTCCCTAAAGTTGATTTCTTGTCATCAATGTTGCTGCCCCAATCACTATCATTGAAGCCTACAAGCTTGATAGTGTTACATTTATGGTAATGGATTCCAAAATCCCATGTACCCTTTACATATCTGAGAATTCTCTTAGCTGCCTTCAAATGCAGCTCATATGGGCTAGCCATAAATCGAGAGACAAGAGAAACAACATACTGAATATCAGGTCTGGTGTTGGCGAGAAACATCAAACTCCCAACCATGCTTCTGAAAGTGGTCACGTCAACTTTTGGTGCTCCATCATCTTTGCTTAATTGGATCCCATGTCCAACTGGAGTTGCAACTGGTTTGCAATGCTCCATATCAAACTTCTTGATCATGTCCCGAGCATACTTATGTTGACAGATGAAGATCCCTGTATCTGACTGATGAACCTCCATTCCAAGGAAGTAGTGCATTAAGCCAAGATCCTTCATCTCAAACTGCTTCATCATGGAGTATTTGAACTCCATATTCACTTTTTCATTACTACCCATGAATATGAGATCATCCACATACAAGAAAACTATGAGGATGTCATTACCTTGCTTTAGGTAGTAAAGGGTGGGTTCATTTTTGCTTTTGGTGAACCCAAAATCTTTGAAATACCCATCAATGTGTGAGTACCAAGCTCGTGGTGCCTGCTTGAGGCCATAGAGTGCCTTTTTTAGTCTGTAAACAAGGTGCTCCTTGCATTTCTCTTCAAATCCCTATGGTTGCTCAACATACACTTCTTCTGTCAAGTAACCATTGAGAAATGCACTCTTTACATCCATGTGTTGGACTTTCCAACCTTTGTGAGCAGCTAAAGCAAGAACTGTTCTGATGGTTTCCTGTCTGGCTACAGGAGCAAATGTCTCTTCATAATCAATACCATACTTCTGTGTAAATCCTTTTGCAACCAATCTTGCTTTGTGCCTTTCAATGCTTCCATCAGCATTGAATTTGGTCTTGAAGACCCATTTGCATCCAACACATTTCTTGCCTTTAGGAAGCTTTACCAACTCCCAAGTGTCATTGTTTTTATAGAGGTTATCTCCTCTTTCATGGCATCTTGCCAAATTTTTTGAGTACATGCCTTCTCATAACTAGAAGGTTCAAGTTGTGCACTAGTTAACAAGGCATAGTTAACTATATCTCCCCGAGGTTCTTGGGAGTCATCATCACCATACAAATGCATATTTTCAAGTCTTTGCAAGACTGAATTCATTTCACTAGCTTGACTTCTAGTATATCTTCTTTGAAAGTTTTTATCCAACATATGATAAGATGGATGATGTTGGAGTGTTCTCTTACCTCTGGATGGAGAATCAATATCCATTGGTGAGGAACTGACCGACCTTTGAGGAGAAGGACTTGGTGAAGAAGTTGAACTCGAAGATGAACTTGGGCTTGTTGGAGGAGACTTCTTACCTTTCTACGGTGATTGTTGTTGCACCTGTTTAGAAACTGCATCATTGGATTCATCATCACTGAATATTTGGGGCTTACCCCATTCTCCCCCTTCATCAAAAATCACATCCCTAGAAAGCACAATCTTTCGAGTCCTGGGATTGTAGAGTCGGTAAGCTTTTGTGTTCTCACAGTACCCTACAAATATGCATGCCTGACTCTTTGGATCAAGTTTTTTTCTCAGCTCATCAGGAATATGAGAATATGCCAGTGAACCAAACACTCGAAAATGCTTGACATTTGGTTTCTTACCATACCATGCTTGGTAAGGAGTTTTCCCTTTCAAACTTGAAGTAGGGCTCCTATTCAAAATATACACACTGGTCCTGGCTGCATCTGCCCAATACATATTACTCAAATGCTTCGTCTGAAGCATAGATCTTGCCATCTCTACAATGGTGTGGTTCTTTCTCTCAGCCACACCATTACGTCTGTGGAGTGTAGGCAGCGATGAACTGCCTTTTTATTCCATGTTCTTTACAAAAATTCAAAAATTCATTAGAGGAGTATTCTCCTCCTTTATCTGATCTCAAACACTTAACAAAATATCCACTCTCATTTTCAACTCTTGTTTTAAAATCTACAAAGCAATCAAATGCTTCATCTTTATGCTTTAGAAAATATATCCAGCACATTCTTGAAAAATCATCAATGAATAGAAGAAAGTAAGAGTTGTTACCAATGCTTTTGGTCTGCATTGGACCACAGATGTCCGAATGCACTAGTTGGAGTGGATAACTGGCCCGCCATGCTTGCCCTCATGGAAATTTGGCCCTGGCATGCTTGCCCAAAGCACAACCTTCACAGACTTCTTTATTATCCTAAATTTTAGAAAGTCCGGTCACCATCGCTTGAGAGGTTAACATCTTCAAACTAGCTGAATTCAGATGATCGTATCTCAAGTGCCACAACACACTTGGATTTGAAATAGCAACATTTGCTAATTGATCTCCCCCTGGCTGACCAAAATTTAGAGGGAATAGCCTATTCTTTGTCATTGGCACTTGTGTAATGATTCTATTACTATTATTTTTATCAAAAATGGTGCATTTACCCTCATCAAAAAGCAACTTGTAGTTCTTTTCTAACATTTGACCAACACTTAAAAGATTGTGTTGGAGATGGGGTGTGTAATAGATATCACTTACTTGCTTAACACCTTCTTTAGTTGGAACCGCCATGGCTCCAATGCCTTCAACTACCAATGACTTGTTGTCCCCCAACTTGATGCTGGATTTGTAGGAAGAATCCAGGGTAGCAAAGAGTTCTTCTTTGCCACTCATATGATTTGAACACCCAGTGTCCAAAATCCAGGTGTCATTCATGTTATGATCTGACTGGCCATATGAGAGAAAGAGATTTGTGGTCCCTTCCTCTTCTCCAAAATTGCCATACTGACTGCTCTAGGTGTTGCTGCTCCCTTGTGAAGGCTGCTTTGACCAACAGTCACGAGCATAATGGCCAGGTTTGCCACAATTGTAGCAAACTTGCTTCGACTTGTCATTTCCTTTTCCTCGGCCTGGATGCTTTCCTCTATTCTACTGTCCACCTCTATTCTGACCTCCACCTCTGTTTGAAGATCCTCCTCTGCTTGGGGTTCCACCTCGTGGACTATTCTTACCTCTTCCTCTATGTTGACCTCTGCCATGACCTCTACCTCTTCCTTCTTGTGAAGCGAAGGCTTTATCATCTCCTCCATGGCTGGTGGAAGGAGTGTCCTGCAATATTTCTTCATGTGAAAGAAGAGAACCAATTAGTGCTTCAAAAGAAAGAGTGGTCAAATATTTTGACTCTTCAATAATGATTGCTACATGATTCCACTTCGGAAGAAGTGTTCGCAACACTTTCTTCACCATAACCTCAGGCTTAATATCTTCACCTAGAGTGACCATTTTATCTACTACGGCTTTAACCCGCACGCAGTAGTCTCCTACTTTCTCATTTTCCTGCATTATGAGATTTTCAAAATCTCTCTTCAGTGTTTGAAGTCTAACTTGTTTTACTTGATCACTACCTTGAAAGCTTTCTTTCAAAACTTTCCAAGCATCTTGAGTTGTGACACAGGATGCTATTCTAGGAAAGATACTTTTATCTAGGGCTGCTTGTAAATAGTACAGGGCAGAGGAATTATTTTTTGGGCTTCTTTTCTAGTTTTTTTATCTGCAGCACTCAAAGCTGCCCATTCAGCAGCTGTGGGTTCTATATACCCTTATGTTACAATATCCCATAAACCTTTGCCTATTAACATAGTTTTCATCTTTATTGACCAGTATTCATAATCACTACCATTAAACTCAGGAATTGGGAGACTTGTATTTGAGGCCATTTCTATTGCTTGAAATTAAACTTTGATTTGACTAATATAAGCAATAACAAAGCAAAATAATTACAAGTTCAAATCAAATCTAGTTTTTTTAATTCTCTCACTGATTTCTTGTTCTTCTTGTTGTGGATCTCCCAGTACTGGATGCCCAAAATTGTCGGCAATGGAATCCTCGTTGTCACTGATGACAATGATTTCAAGGGCTGGTTCTGGCTCTGGCTCTAGCTCTGGCGAGCGTGGGGTATAACTATCACTGGATTGTTCCTTAGGTACGACTTCAACTGAATCGGACTCCTCCACTCGTTGTCCGAATATGTTGTCTTCTGAGTCAGCTTCGTAACCAGAATCCAGATTCCTTTGGTGGGCTATGACCGCGTTTTCTAATTGATTGAAAACTATATGCAAACCATATCTCCGAACTTTTTTGTCAAACCATTCGACGTTCTCTCTTTGTAAAAGAGAACAAAGGGCATGATAGCATCCGATTGATCTGATCATCTACTCATCAATGCAAAAAACAACTTCATTAGAGCCTCTAAGGTTAAAATTTTCACCCTTTTACAGCTGTCGAGGCTATTACAAAACAAATATTTAACCTTGATGAGGGGGATCCAAAAATTTTGGGAGGTGCTAAACGGGTGTTCTGGAAGACTTCCCATCACTTTTCCTGGTTCACAATATGCAAATTTTCACTTTCCACTTTTCACAATTTTTTCTCCAAAAAAAAGTTTTCAAATTTTTTATAAAGCCCTTTTTTTTTTAAATTTAATAATCAATAATGCTTTTAATAAATTAAAAATAAGTATATTAATAAAATAATTAAAAGCATTTATTTGAAAATTAAATTCAATTTAAAAGAAACTTTAATAAAAAAAAACTTTTTTTAAAACCTTTTATTATTCTGGTGATTCGAACTCGTGACCTCACGTATGCAGACAAGCACCTTTGCCGCTACACCGCGTGGCTCCTCTGAAAAACAATCCGCCCGCTCTTCCTCTTAAGGCTCCTTCGTGGCGATAACCAAAAAAAAACTTTGATTTTCCTAACCCGGTGGGATTCGACCCCGGGTCTTCTCCTTTGCTGGCGGAAGGTTTTAACCGCTAGCCCACGGCTGTCGGTTGAGACAATAGAGGCATGAGAGCCTCTATAATATCAAGCGGCGATGATTTTTTTTTTTAAATTGAACTTAATATCCCACATTCACCGTGTGTGGGGAAATTTGGGGTTTAAAAACCCCAATGCGACTATGAAAAATTGATTGCCTTCGGGCAATCGACGTCGCCTCCTTTTGTCGTTGCTTTAACCAATGACCGCCCTCCTTGCTGCCAGCTGTGTCACCACCTCGATCCATGTGCCATTGCCACGTGTCCTTCCATGTCTGCCTCGAATCACGTACCTACCACGTCAGTTCCTCGAACTACGTGCGCTTCGCCAGGCCCGTCTGCCTCAGTTGTCTACTTCCAGCTATCCTTGATAGCTCCTCGAGATGTGTGCCATGTCCATTCTCGGTTCGCGTGCCACACTCTCTGTCTCGTCGAGCGTGCCCCTGGCCTCGGCTCTAATACCAGTGATAATCAGAGTTGACAAGGGTCTTCGAAATGCGTGCAATTATTTAAATATAACACAGAGGACCAAGAAAATTCAAAAATTGAACACGCCTTCAATTATTTAACAACACCACCTCTATCTATATATAAAACAAATAGAACATATATATATATATATATATATATATATATATATATATAGGAGATGTAGAAGGTTAGAGAAGAAAGAGGAGATGGCGGATAAGGGAGATAAGGAGGTTAGAGAAGAATATGGAGGAAGTTGGTGAGGTGGAGAGATAAGGAGATGGATGAGAAGCGTGGAGGGATAAGGAAATGAAGTGGAGGAGAGAATGTAGGAGATAGAGAAACCAAAAAAAATATTTTGTCGACAAACTATTGCCGACATTACAATCTTGTTCATACTAGGCTTAGAAATTATTGGGATATTTCTGAGCCTAAACCCCTTTTTCACTTGTAACAATATGGAAGTTATTCTATGAAATATAGATCATCGATGACTGGATTCTACCTCTTTCCCTTCATCTCTTCACACTATCCACTACATTTATTCTCTTCTTTACATCCCATTCATACACATTTCCTTTCAAAACCTACCTTCATTCATCCATCTTACTCTGCTATCATTTTCCCGTACCATTTTTTTACTCTTAATGCCCAATGAATAAGATTATGAGTTCTTAGACTTAGTGAGAAAAACCCCCATGAGGAGCCAAAATGGCCACATACTTAGATTTTTTTTGTAAATTTTTCTAATTCCTAAAGGATCATGCTCTACCTTATGGTAGCAGTGCAGCGCATCATGCTCTAGCCTGTAGTCAACTTGGTCAAACTTACACTTAGTGATTTTGAAATCACAGGTCAAAGAATTAAGAAGACCTAGTAGCTTGTAGCAAGAGTATACCCCACATGGCCTAGAGAAATTTTCTAGTCCATAGTCAGCCTAGTCAAAATTGGTAAGTCTGCTCTCTGAATTGCATCTCAAAACACAAGTTCCACCCCACATGGGCAACAACATGTTCTACATCGTATGGTCTGGTGCACTGTTCTACACTATGGTCAACATGGTAAAACCCAACAAGTGGGTATTCCAAGGTATGGTGTATGAATAGGTTCTACCGGGGTTATGCATAAGGGGTTGGAATCAAAATGTACTTGTAAAAAAATGGTGAATCCTAATCAAAATCAAGGTGAATCAATGCGAATCCAAAGAAAATCAAATCAATCATATTCACACCAAACATTGGGGCATTTGAAGACCTAAAAAGTAAGGTCATATTTGGGATACATTTTGACCTATTAAATTACCTTATAACTTCATAAAAATATCACCATTATATCAGGCTCAAAAAGAGCTTTCCAACAAGTACAAATATGCCTATGTTTGGATATATATTATAGCATATTGACCCTAAGAAAAACATTAATCTTAAAAATTTTAGGCAAATGGGCTGACGTCGAGGGTCCTCATATTCACCAATTTTTAATTTTAAATATCCTAATATTCACCCAATTGGTGAATATTCACCACTATGCATAACCTGGGTTCTACCTTGCATGATATAGAAAATGTTCTACATTCCATAGCTCAATGCAATGCTCTACCATGTGGTCAATGTTGGTCAAACTTGCGCATTGGAATATAAAATTGTGGGCTATGACATGAAGTTTGTCTTAATACTAAAATGAGTGGGCCAAGACATTGTTCTACCCGATGTGGATCAGAATATATTTTATATCTAAAGCAATAAAGCTTCCCTTGCTCCAACTTATGGTCAAAGAGGTCAAATTTTTCAAATGAGTATTTCAAAGAGTGGCCTATAACGTAGTCCTATGTTGCTAAGGAAATTAAGAAAGGAGAAGTGACATTGGCTCTATACCATGGGTGTTGTTCATGAATGAGTGCATTGAGCTTGTAATGCACTAATTTCATCCATTAATAAGGCCATTGATGACCCATATGCTTTGTGCTCTAAAACACATATAAAAGCAATAATTCAACTTAGCACAAATTGGTTGATCATCATTTGAAGGATTATGAGCTTAAAAAATAGGAAGACAAAGTGATAGATGGATCAAGAACCATGAGGAGATGTTAGTTGAATATCTACATCTAGATATCATCAGTAAGAATAGTGAACGATCTTAATGCTAGTTTGATGTAGTCTAGGGCTAGGAGCCATGAAGTTGAGCAACTTATAGAGGCCAAGTAGTAGAGGAGTGAAATATCACATGATTTCTTATTCCTCCAAAATAAACAAGAAGTTGTCACCTCAACATCTTGTTGATCTAGCATTCCAATTCCTTGTAATGTTCCATTTTATTTAATATTTAAACATGTAAAACTATAAATAGAGGTTGAACCCTCATTTTTGGGGGTTGGATTTGGAGCATTTGCTTGCCCTACTATGTAATATTTTTTGTAAATCAATAGAAGGAACATTACTTGGATGTTTACCTCAAGCTGGTGTCTTCTATGTTTTATGGATATTTGATTTATGAATGCATTCCTGCTACTGCTATGGTTAGTCTATTATTGTTGATATTGGATTGCTAACTTAGAGCACCTTGAAATTTTTTATGTTTAAATATATGCTCAAAAGGAATTATTTTCTGTTAGTCAAAGTACTAATCTAATTCTACTATTTGAATTATTAGTATTCTAGATTTTTGAAATAGTTTTTAAAGTATATCTCTTGTTCTTTAATTGATGAAGATTACTTGTTTTGATTGCTTTTAATCACAATTGTGGGACACTGGAAATTTATTGGTGGAGGTTTTCATGTATATGCCTATACTGTTAGATTTATTTGGCCATTTTTTAACCATTACCTTCCTAACCCTAAAATAATTTCTATCCCTATCTTTAAACATTTAACTGAGCTTAAATGAGTCAGCACCTTAATTAGATGATAATGTATATCAACCTACTCTAGATATTGGGTTAAAGCAATATTTAATCCATTTAATGTTAGGATTTGTAATTTTATTAGAGGGTGCATGCATTACCAAAACATTGAAGATAATAGTCATAGTTTCAATATTTTCTTGATGTCAATTCATATCTAGATGGGATCCTATTTGCAAGAACACTAATTAACCCATAATATTTTACTTCTACTCTTCCTATAGGAATCAAGATTTAGTGGATTTTATTGAACATATTAAGTGGGTATAAATTCACTTGGTGACTCTCTGAATGCATGAAACTAGAAAAGCCATTCCAATAGCTTGTGTTTTTCATGAATACTAGGTCATCTATCAAAAATAGTCAATACCTTATTTTCTTTTATGAGCTCCCCTTAAGAGGATCCAATATTATAAGAAATTTGTTCTCATATTCACAATCGAGAGAGGATCTAGTTGAGTTAACCCCTAAGGTACCTCCAAGATTGGCTCCATCAAGAACAATACCAGTAAATATTGATGGACAGCAGAATGCAAACCCAAATTAGTCTCTGCAAAAATACCCTAATTGGGATACAATTGGTCCTTTAAGACTTTCCAAAATGCATGATATTCCCCAATCTGTATTTAAATCCATACCTATATATGATGGATCAGGAAAAATTACTTATGAACATTACCAAGATATTCTAAATCTAGTAGCCATACACAATATCAAAAATGAAGATGTGATTGTTAGGATTCTAGCCTTGTATTTTAGAGGGAAGATTCTACATTGGTTTAGGACCTTAGATGACAATAGCATCACTTCATGGGATGCATTATCTAAGCCTTTTGTAGAAGAATCCAATGAATCCATTGATCCCTTTTATCTCTTCAAATAGTTCACATCTATGCAAAAAACATCAACAAGAGTCAGTCTCTGATTTTAATCTAAGATTCAGTAGAACCTAGATAAGGATTCCACTTGAAGCCAGACCAAATACCCCTCTTGCTTTCATATACTATATCATAGCCCTTAGGTTAGAACTTTGACTAGAAAATCAATAGTTAGGAGTATACACCTTATCCCAAGTGTATAACACATTTGTACACACAAAAAATATCCTTATTAATGTAGGAAGGTTGCCTCTAAAAATAGTTATGCCCTACTATTTGATATCCCTCATACCCAAGCTTAGGTATATACATATTCCTATATGGACCCACCTCTTTTGTCATCTCCACTCCTTCAAATAGCTCCAATTCCAACCCCCAAAGCATCATCTACTTTAGTTTTCTTTCCACCACTCCCATCTCAAGTACCTCAAGAATCCACCTTATTTCTTGATATTTAGAGTACCTTGAAAACACTCAATAACAAGATGAATGTGATGGAGAAAAGATATATGGAGAGGTCTTAGAAAAGGAGGTACCCTTACATCAACAAATATCATAAGCTTGGTACCGGTAATAATGCAGGGGTCAAAGTTAACACAAATCAAGAAGATAAAGAATATACCCCTAAGATCAGTCTTGTGAATGTATGGTGCCTTGTGTGTAATGATACTCATAATTCATAATCCTATGTTATGTACCAACACCATGTGCAATAGGCCATGGAAAAGGTTGAGAGGAATAAAAATGGTAGAGTTAACATGTTGTGGTAACCAAAGTAGATCAGAGTTATGCATAAGGGATTGGACTCAAAATGTACTTGTAAAAAAATGGCAAATCCTAATTGAAATCAAGGTGAATCCTAAGCAAATCAAATCAATCATCTTCACACCAAATTTTGAGGTATTTGAAGCCCTACAAATTTTTCATCATCTTTGGGGCATATTTTTACCTATTAAATGACCTTATAACTTCATACAAACATCACCAATCGACCAGACTCAAAAATAGCTTTCCAAAGAGTACACATATGCCTATGTTTGGAGACACATTGTGGCAAATTTACCCTAAGAAAAAATTGGTCCTAAAAATTTTAGGCGAATGAGCCGACGTCGAGGGTCCTCATATTCACCAATTTCAAATTTTGGAAATCCTAATATTCGCCCAATTGGTGAATATTCGCAACTATGCATAACCCTGAAGTAGATCATGGTTGGAAAAAATATTTATGAAGAAGAACCCATTTTCATCATGACAATATCAGGTAAAAAGGCATTGTAGGTTGATCCACAGAAGATGTTTCAGGTTTCTTCTCAGAAGAAGAAATATCCTCCCCTGGAAAGTAATGATCAATTTCCTATTACTCAAGCAACTAAAAAGAAGGGTGCAAGTCCTAAAATCCAATAGAGGGAGATAAATTTTCCTAAGAGGTATGAGAAGTAAAATGACAAAGAAAGAATAAGATCAAAAAATGAAGTGCAAGAGAGGTTGAGATTCCCTTCCGTTACTAAGAGGCAAAGGATCGAAAGCTACACAATAGTATAAAAGAAAATATGGTGAACAATAAAGAAGTATGAGAAGATGCTTTCAAAGAAATTAGAGTAAAATATTGTAGAAGATATGAAAATAATCCCCTCCAAAAAAAATCTCTACAATACTCTATCCCTTATCAAATAGATCTGCTCAAGGCTTCTGAACAAGAATTCTCAAGAAAAGAATACTACCAGCATATTTAGCATACCTTCTGGTAATGATAAGATATCTCCTGCTACTCTAAAGAAAAAACCCCCCTTTCTATATATCCTTGAGAATAGAAGGTTGGATAGTCCACAACTGTATGATTGATTCAGAGGCTTCAACCATAGTCATGCCCAAAGTAGTCTACACTGAGATGTATGAAGTATAACTGATCCTATTCAAGAGTTTTACAGTTGGATGGGACACCAAATAAAACTATTAGAGTAGTAAAATATGTACTAATGAGACAACACAGGGCTCCAGAAGTAACCATTGTACAAGAAATTATGGTGGTAGACCTATAACATTATTTTGGCAAATGTCTTTCCAGAGAGTTCACTACTAATTTAGGAGGCTATATGTACTTGGATTACTCTAGCATGATCATCCATTTCAAATAAAATAGGATAAGGATAACACCTAAAAATATTGTGTCCTATCACATTGAAAAGAAAGAAGAGGATATGTGCAGCCTCACAACCCTAGATGCAGTGGATTTAGTTGAAATATTTGAAGAGTTAGAGGTGGAGGATGAATTGCCATTCAAAGAATATTATAGCCAGTTTGGGATAGGTATGGGCACTTAGAACATTTTTTCAAATATAGATAAAAATATCCTTGCTATATCTAATCAATTCCTAAGAGATATATAAATATAGAATATGCATTTTTATGGTGCAAGGTGTATAAATGGAGTTGGTGTTAGTGTAGTTTTGTAGTCTCCCTCAGAAGGTGTAAAAAAATTTGCATATAGACTAACATGATCTTGCACTAACAATACTATAGAATATGAAGCTTTATGCTTGGGATTAATGCAAGCGACGAGTATGGGGATCAAAATTCTTGACATATATGGTGACTCTGAGTTGATAGTCAATCAAGTGAGAGAAAAGTGCAATAGTAAACACCATTATCTAAAGGGATTTGATGGAATCTTTTGATACCCTTAATATACACTTTATCAACATAAAATAGAACATGACAAATGATTCTTTAGTCGTTAAACATTTAAATTTCAATCCTTATTTAGATATGGGATCATCGAAGGATAGAAGAATAAAACTAGTTTTTAGCTCTGTAGTACTAGAAAAATAGATTTTCTAGCAGGTTTTCAAAAGTGATGATCATATTATTGATTTTTTAGTGAGAGAAGCTTGCATTATCTAGTGTATAAGAAAAACTACCTCATGAAATAGATCAACAACTTGTTATCCAATTGAAGAACAATCATATCCCCAAGGGTTTGGTCACCTTAGAAAGCCTCTTTGATAACAAATATGGGATAAAAACTAGAGCTATGGAGATCAATAAAAAAAATTAATAAACAGATCAAATTTGAAAAATGATAAGAATCTCAAAGCTGGTATTCGATGTTCTCTAGGGGAGGTAAAATAGGTCACAACCTTGTTCTTTGAGTACCAATACATTATGGCTTGTTCATATGAATATCTAAAGGTATATGATAAGAAAGTGATCCAGCATACTATCGATTTGTAACCTAATGCAAAACCCTTCAAATAGTTTATCTACTCAATCAAGCACTCTACATGGGTGGCTAATTTGGTTCCTATCAAAAAGAAGAATGGATACATCCATCTATGTATAGATTTTAGGAACCTAAACCAAGTAGCTACATCACTGAAATATCACTACCCTCACCCTCGGATTGATCACAATTTGCAGACTATTGCAGGAGCTGAGAGGTTCTCATAATTAGATGGTTTCTTTGGTTATAACTAGATTTAGATAAAGGATGAGGATCAATTCAAGATCGCATTCCAATAGAAACTAGGTTGATGCATCTCCTGCAGTTGGAAGAGAAAAGAACTCAAGCATATGATAATTTCTAGAAACACTTAGTTGACACTAAAGGATGGTTTTAAAAAAAAGATAAATTCAAAAAATTCCAAGTGGGTGACCCTGTCCTAAGGTGGAATGTAGAGAGAACCAAACTAGGCAATCACCAAAATTTTGAATCCTTCTGGGATGGTCCTTTTAAAGTGGTTGAGGTCAAGGAGAACAATTATTTCTAGCTTCAAGACCTAGGAGAGAACATTCAACCGATTCCAGTTAAAGGATACCATTTAAAGGTTTAATTTGAGCAAAAAATTTCCTATGTAACATATGTATATATTTGTACCATACTTTCTTTCTTTTAAGTTTTTTTGTAAAAATAAAAGGATAAACGCAATGTAGTGGCTCATGACACATCATTAGCTAGAATTCAAGGTAGTCAAGCCTAAAATGTGCTCTCCCCTACATTGTGTTCCATGCCGAACCCAAAGAGAATAAGATGAATATATGCCATGGGCTATGACATGTGCTACACCATGACCAATTGATGAATTGAGTGATAATTTCCACCACCAGATCATTCATCTTTTAAATTGTAAAGCATGCAATGGGTAGTAGATCATATACCGCATTAATGGCAAAAAGTATGCATGCAAGATATTTAAAGATTGAAATTCAACTGCTACTCATTTTGCAAACGATGTTTGTTTACCATAAAGAGCTAACAAAGTAGTTATAAAAAGCTACCAAGTTACGAAAAGCACAAATATTTAGCAAATTTTCTCAAAGATGACACCAAAATTCATAGAGAAAATAGTCCAATAGAATAGTGGTGAATTAGAGCACTATGTGGATAAAGTACAGGTAGTGGTAGATACTAAAATGATGTGGATAATGATAAATAGGCTCAGATGAGATATTGACAACAAATTCTAAAAGGGTGAACTGATGACAGTTCAAGGTATTTGTACCATCCACTATTTTTTATCATTTTATATCTGTGATTCTGTACATCCCTACCCAAAGTTGATAGCCACCATTGTAAAATTTTATGACCCTAGGGTAAAAGTAGTAAAAATAGCTAAGGGAAAAACCCTCTTTAGTAAAATTATTAAATCCTACTGAGATATTTTTGCCATAAGTGTATACCCTCTTGTGAGCCCTAAACCTTTTGACCCATCAATCCAAGCCAAACATTACTCATTGTAGGCATATGCTCATAGTGGTGAACCTTTTAAAAAGTGGGTTTATAGCTAATTTAAAACAATAAAATCTAGAAGTACTTTACCCAAAACCTCAATTACCACTAAGCATTTTGCCTACCTGGAGCTCTTCACCATGTTAGCCTATGTAGAGGGTCTATATTTCAATCGATATATAAGGGATTGGAAAATAGCCATTGTTTATTGCATATCCAATGAGAAAATATACAAGGCTTCAGTAGAGGATGAGAGCATCAGATCAATTTACTTTTATTGGCTGACTTATCTCTCCAAAAGGATGCATGAAAAACCGGTCATAATGAAAAGATATTCAGAGACCCCCTCTTTTTGATATTTTTCAAACTTGATATGGATGTTCTTCGATGTCGTAAGATAAATGATACCTAGGATTCCAGTGATATATAAAAATGAAAATGGGGACCCTATACCAGTTTTCCAATGGAATGGCCATTTGAGAAACATCGACTCTTACTACAGATTCAACATGGAATTTTTGGGGCCATCCCTAAATATTATGTATAGCCAATGCCCTATAATTCCATCTATGGCTAAATAATTGTTGTGTGTAGAGAAGGCAAAGAAAGAGGATTGATATATCTTTACTAAAGGAATCGCTTTATCAGCAAATCATTTCTGCTACCACACTTTGTCACTAGTAGACTGTTAGCTTTGGAATATTTGAGGCATGTTGCTTTCATCAATGTCAACTTTGGCACCACTACGGGAAGGAAGGTAAAGTTGGTTTATTCTTGCAATGTGGATGATATAACCATAACAAAAAAGGGTCAACATGAAAACATTGCTCAATATTTTGAGAGACTTGGTCTTATGTATATTCCATAGAGATGGAGATATGACCCTGATGTCAAGTTCCTAGAAAGTAACATTGTCCTAAATGGAGAAAAAGCCCTCAAATTTGAAAAGACTTAAAGAACCCACTTTGAGAAGGGTGTAAATAACAAGGAAAATACTTCGTTGTAATGGAATGTTAACAATATGTAACAACTCCCCCCTTGGAGATATTTTTACAAGCAAATAGTTGATTATGTTCCTAAAAAAAAAATCCCACCAATTGAAATAATTCAATATCAAAGAATTGGAAGAAAAACATAAATGGGACAATGGTAAAATTGTGGAATTGTGGCTAATGAGAGTAGAAACGAGTACTACAAAGACCATATTCAGTCATAAATTGGATATTTATTGTTTTGAGCTATATGACAAACATATTAAGATGTGGAAGTCCAATAATGGTAGGAGTTTGGTATTGACTTATAATAAAATGGGAGTAAAAGGGAAAAATAAATATCAAATATCATCAGATTCTCCTTCTCTACCTTCACAAGAAGAGGTACAAAAAAATGTGACAAACACTCCATCAATAACTAAAGGAACCCACACTACATTTGAACCTTCACAAGATCAATTGCAAAAATACTCAGTGGGTGCAGAGATAATAAAAATGATGCATTATTCTGGCAGTGGTTTAGGTACGGATGAAACAAGAAATATAGAAAATATCCAAGAAAACAGAAGACCAAAAAATCTAGACTTGGGTGGAGAAGCTCCTTTACAAGAACCAGTGGGAAAAGAAGAAAAATTTAGCTTCATGTTTACTCCTATAAAATTCATCACTACAACCTCAGTAAATCCATCCCCTATTTCAGAATTTACACTACAATAAAAATAACATGAAGGGAGTACTAAGAAAGATAAACCTACAATTACTATTGTGTTCAAGAGAAAGGTAAAGGATGCAATAGGGGAGGCTAAAAAAAATATCAGTAAGAAGTATAAAATGTATCAAAAGCAAGTAGCTGAGAAAACTCCTATGCCATTTGTAGAGCAACAGGTTCAACAAACACAACACCAAAGTGTGGATGATATTTTCCAACAAACTACTTTGGTAGGTAAAGGTATATTTTCTCTCCCTTCTTCTTCTCCTCCTTCTTCTCTAGAATAATCTCCCTCCAATTCTTAAGAATAAATGGAAAAAAATCATCACTCCCTCCTCATAGTTCACCACCTTCTTCACCATCCATTACAAAGGCCTAAACTAATCCATCTCCTCCACATCCACCAAAAATTCTAGTAACATCATCACCTATTCACTCACCTTCACCCCTAAAGTCATCACTGATGGTAATAACAAAGGGGTAATCACTTCCATATTCCTTGCCTCATTCCATGGTTGTAACATATGTTACCATGTCAACACCATCCTTACAACCACTCCCCTTTCATCTGTACCAAATCCATTTTCCTTCACACATGACTACCTCCACTCCTAAAAATCATCCTACATTAGCCTTTTTGCAAAGGGTAAAGAATTTTTGATAGATTAATCAAGAATTCTAGGAAGAGAAATTGTCTAAGCCTTCAAAAAAACTACTAGACAGAGGAGAACCATGATCATTAATCCGATAACTAGGAAAATAACAACTATATCCATCACTTCTCTCCTCAGTAAACCAGAGGAGGATATGACTATAGAAGATTATTGTGGGTGTAATCTTGCTCTGTCACACCCACATGCTCTTTTATAGCATGATGCCTCTAAAAGGAGCATGCCAAATTTTGAAGGACATTGGTGGTCGGGTGGAAGATATCAAACAGTGGCAGTGGTAGTAATAGTTGGACTAAAGTAGTGTGTGGATGGTGGATTGAAGCGGGGTGGGTAATAGAGTGGGTAGATGATATGTCCTTGGTATTGGGTGGAACTTTCCTAAAATTCTACCCACTTTTCAAGCAAAAATTTCTAAAAGACCCATCCACCTGTGGGTTAAAACCTTTTAAGTAGCTAGCGAGGGTGAAAAAATCATACAGCCACACCCTTGGGGAGGATAGAAACTCCCACCCATGCTGGGTGGGAGATTCAAAGAACAAGTTAGGTGGAATTCTGGAGAAATATCTACCATCTTCCCCAGTACCTCTGTAGATGGAAATACTGATGATGAAAATACCACCCAACACGTAAAGCTCCTACTATCGCTCATTATTCAAAGTTGAATATATACATACTACTACAGTAGTTTAGGTACTTGACATCGTACATAGAAATGGATGGTTTGAGGCATGTTTCTTCTAATGTGCTCCAATACCTGTCATGCACCACCTAACCAAAGGATAATTAGTCAAGGAAGAGGATGAAGTAGTTGAGAATTTATGAACTAGGTAGAAATGTTAGAGGATCCAAAGGCCAAATCGAATGAGATGCATCTACCTCCTTCTAGAAGATCGGTGCTATCCCAAGGAATAATGTACTAGTGTAGTGCTTGTCAATTGCAAAATTTATCTTCCTGCCTACTGCCATTAATGTACAAATTTGAAATCAATATAAATATACCTATAAATAGTGGATTTTTTGTCATTCTTAAGGGTGGTTCTTTAGCCATTATAATTCATATGTAAGGTTTCACCACTATGTAAATATAGACTCAACATTGTTTGGTCTCTGATTTTTACCTTCTTTTTATTAATTGTGTGAATGTGTATTTTTGTTTTAGTTATTTGGGTGGGCTCATGTTATTCTACTATCTAGATTTCATGGGATTCGTTGAGTAACACGAGAGTGCACATTCATAAATATGAGTTTGGGGTTTATTTTTGTTAAAACTGGTAGGATAGGGGTGCTCTAATTTTGCATCTTAGATTTCATGTACCTAGCCTCTGGTTCTAGAATTTTCCCCTTGCCCATTGCTTAGTAGATTTAATAAAGGCATCATTGGTTGATTTGATAGGTGTTGTATCCATGTTTTCACCTATGGTGTACCTATTTCAGAGGTCTTGATGCAAATATACCCATCCTTTTGAGTTTTGGCTATGACGATTTTTCGTTTCTTTCTCTCTCTTTCTCTTTTTCCTTTCCCTACTATACAACATAGATAGCTGGAACCACCCCAAGAAATCGATCTCCTCCAAATATCATCCATCCCATACCTATGCGGTGGTCATTCTATGTTGTATCATTGTTCTGCAACCACCCTAGCGCATGGTGCCAAATTGGTGACCAATATTTTTGGCAACTCTGTTGGGGAACTCATTGAGTTTATATGTTTTATGAAATCACAATTTTGGGACTCTTTGATTTTTCCATATCTACTCAAAATCACCTGGTGAATCTAACTACATGGCACATCTAGATAATGAGATCAGTTACCTATTCATACTAAAGATATCCCAGAGGACTCAAGGTACAATAAATAGCCTTGACCACACTAGCAGAGATAGTATGTTCATCTGATGACTTTGACTCTATCTATGATAGAAGAATTAGAACCTCTAAATACTGGTGCCATGATGTCTCAAACATATTTTCCCTAGTGGAATGATCTTGGTCCACTAAACCTCCAATGCTAGTATGAGATTCCCAAGGGTGCCCTAAAGTCCTTAACCAAATATAATGGCACCTTGGAAATTTCTCAAGAATATCTAGAATATGTGGTCGCACTAGTGACCCTCCATGGTATTACCCATGAAGACGTCATGGTCAGAATATTGATCCTATATCTAGAAGGAAGGAGGTACTCACCACTACAACCTCAGTAAATCCATCCCTTGTTTCAAAATTTGCACTATAATAAAAATAACATGAAGGAGGTACTAAGAAATATAAGCCTACAATTATTATTGTGTTCAAGAGAAAGGTAAAGGATGCAGTAAGGGAGGCTAAAAAAGAGATAAATAAGAAGTAGAAAATGGATCAAAATCAGGTAGCTGAACAAACTACTATGCCATTTGTAGAGTAACGGGTTCAACAAACACAACACCAAAGTGTGGATGATATTTTCCAACAAACTACTTTGGTAGGTAAAGGTATATTTTCTATCCCTTCTTCTTCTCCTCCTTCTTCTTCTTTAGAATAATCTCCCTCCCATTCTTAAGAATAAATGGAAGAAAAGACATCACTCCATCCTCATAGTTCACCACCTTCTTCACCATCCATTACAAAGGCCTAAACTAATCCATCTCCTCCACATCCACCATAAATTCTAGTAACATCATCACCTATTCACTCACATTCACCCCTAAATTCATCGTCGATGGTAATCACAGAGGGGCAATCACTTCCATATTCCTTGCCTCATTCTATGGTTGTAACATATGTTACCATGTCAACACCATCCTTACAACCACTCCCATTTCATCTGTACCAAATCCATTTTCCTTCACACATGACTACCTCCACTCCTACAAATCATCCTACAATAGCCTCTTTGCAAAGGGTAAAGAATTTTTAATAGATTATTCAATACTTCTAGGTAGATAAATTGTCTAAGCCTTCAAAACAAACTACTAGACAAAGGAGAACCATAATCGTTGATCCGATAACTAGGAAAATAACAACTATGTCCATCACTTCCATCCTTAGTAAACCATAGGAGGATGACTGTGGAATATTATTGTGGGTGCAATTTTACTCTATCACACCCACATGCTTTTTTGCAGGATGATACCTCTAAAAGGAGCGTGCCAAATTTTTAAGGACATTGGTGGTTGAGTGGAAGATATCAAACAGTGGCAGTGGTAGTAATAGGCAGACTAAAGTAGCGATTGGATGGTGGATTGAAGTAGGATCGGTAGTAGAGTAGGCGAACGATCTATCCTTGGTCTTGGGTGGAAATTTCCTAAAATCCTACCCACTTTTCAAAGAAAAACTTTCTAAAATACCCATCCACCTGTGGGGTAAAATATTTTAAGCAGCTAGTGAGGGTGAAAAAATCATACAACCCCACCCTTGGGGAGGATAGAAACTCCCACCCATGTTGGGTGGGATATGAAAAGCACAAATTAGGTGGAATTCTAGATAAATATCTACCCTCTTCCCCAGTACCTATTCAGGTGGAAAGACTGATGAAGAAAATACCACCTGACATGTAAATCTCCTACCATCGCTCGTTATTCAAAGTTGAAGATATACATACTACTGCAGTCTTAACATCGTACATAGAAATAGCTGGTTTGATGCGTGTTGCTTCTAAGGTGCTCCAATACCTGTCATGCACCACCCAACAAAAGGATTATCAATCAAGGAAGAGGATGAAGTAGTTGATAATTTATGAATCGGGTAGAAATGTTAGAGGATCCAAAGGTCCAAATCAAATTAGATGTATCTACCTCCTTTAAGAAGATTGATGCTATACCAAGGAATAGTGTACTAGTGTAGTGCTTGTCAACTACAAAATTTGTCTTCTTGCCTACCACTATTAATTTACAAATTTGAAATTAATGTAAATATACCTATAAATAATGGAATTTTTCATTCCTAAGGGTGGCTCTTTAGCCATTACAATTCATATGTAAGGTTTCACCACTATGTAAATATAGACTCAACATTGTTTGGTCTCTAATTTTTGCCTTCTTCTTTCTATTCATCGTGTGAATGTGTATTTTTGTTTTAGTTATTATGGTGGGATCATGTTATTCTACTATCTAGATTTCATGGGATTCACTGAGTGATACTGGAGTGCACATTCATAAATATGATTTTGGGATTCATTTCTATTAAAGATGGTAGGATAGGGGTGCTCTAATTATGCATCCTATATTTCATGTACCTAGCCTCTAGTTCTTGAATTTTCCCCTTAACCATTGCTTAGTAGATCTTAATGAAGGCATCATCAGTTGATCTGTTAGGTGTTGTCTCCATGTTTCCACCTATGGTATACCTCCTGCATAGGTCTTGATGCAACTATACCCATCTGTAGCACCCTAAAATTGGTGCAGTAAAACTTAGTAAATAATTAAAATTACCTTAGTAATAATTCAAATTCAAATTTCAACCCCAAAACCACTCCCAAACCGCCTGCTACCCGTTTCCTTGTTTTTCATGCCATTTTTAGAGTTTTTTTCATCCGTTGGATGATATCATCTCCGATCAGATGATATTGCCTCATATCGAACGATTTTGTCTGGAGCAGAACGTCCAGACGATCTTGTCTCAAAACTAATTTTTCATAATTAGCTTATGTTTCAACAGCTTCTCTAACTCGAGCAGAGACGCGTCTGCACCGTTAGAGTCTCCTCCCATTGGAGATCTCCCAAAATGGGATGATCTCCAACCTCCCAACCTTTTTCCTATGCCTATTTAATCTTAGGCCCTCCCCTTGACTTTCCCCTGGCTGAATTTTTTTGTACTTTAAGTTTTACATGCTTCAGGATATCCTAGATTATTGTTCACCTTTGTCCCTTTTTGAATTTTCTTGCAAGAACTTTGTTATTCTTTATCCAGAGCAAATCTCAGATCGTCATAGATGATCCTGTCCAATTTGAGACAATTTTGTACCAATCCGAGACGATTGCGACTGTAGTCAACATTGGGGGCAATCAGTGCCCAAAGTTTGCATTTCTTTACTCTTTTTTGTTGTTTTTCTTTGCATTAGTTAAGCTTATTACTGCTTTGCATCTTGGAGTTCATCTCATGTAGCCTAGATGCATAATAAAGTCAAAGTTAGTCATTAAAACCATGCATTTTACTTAATTTGTTATCTAAAGTTGTCATTCTAGCATTCATACTTTCATTTCTATCATTTTCCCTTGCTTTTGCAATTGTATTTTTTGTTCTTGGTATCCATTTATGCAATTGCAGGTCTCCGATGAATTCGTCTAACGAATTTGTCAGATCTCAGACGATCCTGTCAGATCAGATATGATCTTGTCAAATTCCAAACGATCCTGACTGCTTCAAAAATCAGAATCTCCATCAGACATTCGGATCAGGTATGGCTCTTTAATCTAGCTTATTCTCTCTGTTTTTTGTTCAAATATATTTTTTGTATTCATATAATTAGCATTTCATATAGCTTAACTTAGATTCATTTGGCCAAACCTAGGACTTGGATGTTTAAAGCTAAAATTGAACATAGTAAACTCATTCCCAACCTAGGCGTGGAAACTGCCACTAAATTTTTCCTGGTGAACCCCACCATCCATCAAAAAATCACCTTAATACCCCTCCCTCGAGAGGCGGGACCTTCAAAGGGCCTCTCAATCCGAGGTATTGTCCCATCATTTTCCCATCCTCCTTCCAGGTGCGGATCCTATAGCCTGAAGGTAAGGGTGCAAAAAATTTGGAGCGATACATTTTGGTGAACCCGACGTGAAACTAAAACCTTTTGAAAAAAAAAAACAAAACAAAAATATAGATGCATTTCAAATCATTAGAAAAATACTAAGTTGCATATCATGTCTAGATGGTAGCTCCTAAGAAAATACTAGCAGTTACTATAAATGTTGCAAATCAATTAATAGCCATAGAGGTTGATTCTTTGTTTAGAACATCTCAAACATACAGAGTCCCACCTTTGTGGGACAAACTTAATAGAAGGCTAGGTATCATTTCATCTAGATCAACCGAACTTAGACAAATTAAGAGGTTTGACCTAGATAGGATCGTGGATCATCATCAACTCATTTTTTATCATGAACTTCAGAGAGCCTGCCATAGGTGGTTAGCTTATAGGAGAGCTCTTGTGTCTTCAGAATTGTTCACCTTTGATGAATACCTCGAGAACGCAGCTGTTATACACCAATTCCTAGGTCATGTAGAAGATCAAGAGGTCATTCTTACAGATAGGGAAATATGGAATAGAGTTCCTAGGGCTATGTTATATCGAGAGTATTGCCACAAACTTTATTTCTACCAACCAGAATATGAGACAGATAATATCACTATAGCACTTTTTGTTAAATTATTGAAAGAAAATTTTCAATTTGAAGAACACTTCATGACTCCTAAAGAACTTGAGCCCATTAATGATATTTATAAATTGTTTATAGAAAACTAGATCATTGCTTTCATTATTATTATTTCTTGCATTTAGTGTGTTGTTTGTTATCTTTATAATATTGTTACAAAAACAAGAAAAACCAAAACATAACAAAAACCAAAAACATTTTATTTCAAATACTATAGTAGGTATATAATTAAAATATATACCTCTTAAGCTTGTTGCATATATATATATATATATAAGTATATATATATTTGCTCAAATCTAAATTTAAGCACAATGCCTAAACTTAGGAATGGTAAAACTGAACAAGAAGAAGAATATTGGTTAGGAGACAAAACAAAAAACCCAAATGTCCTTCCTGAGGAATCAATTCCGAAAGGAAAAACTCTAGAATAGCCAGAATATGACCTGGCTGAAGAAATTGAACAACAAGAAAATATTAAAGAGGAAGGATCCTCATCCCCTAGAATAGCTCTAGATGGAACTATTGCTTTTGATAACTTAGATCATTTCTGGAAATTTTTCAATAATAACATTGGTGCTTTTAATATGGCAGTTCGTATTGATAGAGGACAAATTAGTGACACTCAAGCATCCATGGAACATATGTTTGACATACACACTAATACCTTGTCTTTAATTGATCAAGAAAGTGAGAAAGTTGGACCATCCAATAGAGATATGGTCATTATGATTCAAAACATGCCAAAAAAATAGGTTACCCAACCCCCTAAGGAACCTGTTATTTAGCCTAAAATCATTCCCACACAAAAGAAACCTTCCTTCACTGCTTTACTTCGCCAAACTATTGATCAATATGCTTCAAGTAGAAAAAAACCTAAAATGAAGCCAAACACCAATTTTCAACAATCGGGCATACAACATAATACAACTTCAAAATTTCTTCATAACACCCTTTCTACCAACAATTTACACAATAGCAATATAGCATCTAATCTCCATGTACCTCCATCATATGCTCACAAATCCCATATTAATGCCCTACCGAATCAATATTGTGGGAAAACCAGTAATCTGGAAGCCATGGTGAAACAGTTAGCTTCGCGCATGGACCAGATAGATCCCTACCGTCCCTCTTACAATTATTGAGAGATATGTAGTCAATCTCTGGATCCCATAGTTGTAGCACAACCATACCCTAAACACTTTCCCATGCCCGTATTGCCTATATATAAAGGAACTGAAGATCCCATAGAGCATCTTCACATGTTTAGGATAGCATGTCATGATATATCACATGATGACTTGCTATTACTAAAAATGTTCTTGAAAAGTTTAGGAGGAATGGCATTAGAGTGGTACTATCAATTGCCCACTCATTCTTTGAGAAATTTTGAAGAAACAGCTGAATATTTTGTCCATAAATTTAGTGCCTACATTGAGAGGCATGTCACCATTAAATATTTGTACAACTTAAAACAAGACAAAGATGAATGTTTTGCTGATTTCTTAGCTAGATGGAGGCAGTTGATAGGAAAACTGCACTTTGTGCTACCTTATAGGGAAATGTTGGACATTTTTATTAATAATTTACAAGAACAAATATCTTATGAGTTATCAACTGCTACCTTAACCACCTTCGATCAATCTATAGACTTAGCTCAAAGGGTAGAAGATGCTCTCATTAGAAGAGGTCAGCTCAAAAAGAAAGATGATGAGAAAACATCTAGAAATTAGTATAAAAACAAACAAGTTGTAGGTGATGGAGTCACTGATAGTAGAAACGTTGCTAATATCAATACAAAGAAGACAACAAAAAAATTTATATTAAAACCTCCTAATAAACCTCCTCGAGAATTTACTAGATTGAATCAACCTTTATCAACCATTCTCCCTCAATTATTAGCACAAGGCTTGATTCAATTACCAGCTATCCGGGAACCTGATCCAACTATACTCGGATACAGAGCTGATTTGCATTGTGATTTTCATAGAGGACCTGGACATGCTACAAATTCTTGTAAAATATTGAAACATAAAATACAAGATCTTATTGATAATAATGAAATGGAGGTGCAAGCCTTCCAACCTAAACAAAATGCTCCTAATAATGCTCAAAATACCATTCCCCAAAATCAGAATCAAAATGCTAATCAATCATTAGATATATTTCAACATACTTTACCAAAACATGGTAAAGAAGTGGCCAATCAAATCGAACATCATAATGTTCCCCATCCTACCCGATATGTAGGGACTATTAGCGGACAATTATCTGTTCAGGATCCTCAAATATTTGGCACAACCTTATCCATGGTCACGACCAGACCTCTACATAATATTCAAACTCCTGATCCTAGTGATGTAGAATCAGATACTGAAAGTGAAATAGACATCACCTCAAACCAATCGAATAGTTTTGAAAACAAATCAGATCCTATTCAACCCATCACAAATGCTATGGTTCTAGAAGAACCATTTCCTAGAAGAGTTACTACTCGACCCTCTTCTAATAAGTTCCTTCCTAATGAACAAGCCATAAACGCTCAACCAAGACCAGTTCAGCGTCTTCAATATAACATTGTGGGTACCATCGGAGTTGTTACCAGAAAACAGGCTCAAAAATCTCTACAGGATCAAACTCAGAATGATGGATCAACTCCATTTATTTTGAAAAATCCCAATAAATGGAATCATATTTCTAATGTTCAACCAAAACCTCCTTACAATATTAATGAACAATTATCCAATACTACAACCAGAATTTCCCTTTTGGACTTGTTAAGATCTTCTCCTACCCATAGGTATGAGTTAATGCTTACATTAATCCAAATGATGGTACCTCAAAATATTCAACCTGAAGCCATGTCCAATACTATCATCACTCAAGAAGTTGATTGTATTGACTTTCGAGATAAAGATATCCCACAACATAGTTTACATAAGGATAACCCCTTATATATTATTGCTCTAATTGGAGATGTAGCTGTTAAAAGAGTCTTGATTGATAATGGTTCATCTCTAAACATTTGCACTTTTGACTTCTACCAACGATTTGGGTTTAGAAGTGATGAAATGAAGAAAACTAACATGATTATCAAATCTTTCAATGACGAGACACAAGAAATGTGTGGAGTCATTACCTTACCCTTGCAAGTTGGTCCTAGAACCCTAGATACAACCGTGTTTATTGTACATTGCCTAGCATCGTACAATATACTTTTGGGTCACCCTTGGATCAATGTGATGTGAGCGGTTCCCTCCACTTTACATCAGTGTGTTAAATTTGAATTTAAAAATCAGTTGGTCACTATCCATGGTGACCCTAGACCCTTTGATATGTGTGTTTTGGCAAAACCTGTTGGAGTGGAATTTTGCCCCGCTCTGTCATCCACACATCCTAATTCTTATTTTTCATCTAAACGTGTGAAAAACACACACATAACATCATCTACTCCATCAACTACACCTATACATTTAACTCAACCATATTCTGAACAAACCACACTAAAACCTCAAAAATATCTTCAATCCACAACCAATCCTTCATGTTCTATCCCTATAATTTCAAAACCTATAGACCCATTTATTGACACTTCCACATTATCAACATCTATCATACCTTCCACATCTAAAGATATAGGGAATGATCCTTCTACATCTTATGCTCTTTATGATGAACTTTTACCAGATTTATCCACAATCTTAATATAAAAAAAAACAAATGCTTTTATGCAAGATTCAATTCTTTTAAATAACTTATCGCCATCTCCTCATACTTTGGGCCTCCCAAAACCTATGGGAAGTACTTACCAAGTCGAGAGTTGTGCTTTTATTTATAAAGGATATGATTGGGGAAGAATACCCAGGAATATCAAAACTCATCATGAGAGATATGCCCGATGTTATTTTGCTAATGAATATATTAAAGCTAAGCCCATAATGCTTAAAATGGGCTATAAAGGGAAAGGCTTGGGACCTTTCCAAAATGGTATGAAAGAACCTATTGAGGTAGAGCCATGGCCCGCTCGATGTGGTGTGGGCCTATTTCCTAGTAAGGGTCAACCCTTCCATTTTGAAGATGATGATCAACTCATATGTTATCAAGATTATCTAGATAAACAAGATTCTTTGTGTTCTAAGAATAATCCCTTTACCTGCAATATGCTATCCATAGCTTACCCTAAATTGATTGTTGAATCCGATGAGGAGTTGGAAGGAGATATTTTCCATGATATCTCCATTGAAGAGTTGTTACACAATGGTTTTTATTTTGATGGTTCTATACCAACTATAGCCCAACTTGAGGCCACCACTCATCAATACGAATTATCCAACTTAACCTTAAAATAATTACAAGAATTGGATGTTTCACCCGCCCCACCTAATTTTGAAAGAGATCTACACATGGAAGTAGAAAACATCATTAAAATTAACATTGGAACTGAGGATAATCCTCACATAATCAATATTGGATCAGCATTAAGTCAAGAAAAACAAGATGGATACATTGCATTCCTTAAAGAATATGAAGATGTCTTCGCTTTGACATATGAATATATGCTAGGTCTGGACCCTTCTGTAGTCATGCATCATTTAGTAGTCCATCCGGATGCTAAACCTGTTAAACAGAAACTTAGAAAAATGCATCCCAAAGTGGCCCTGCTAGTCAAAGGGGAGTTAGAAAAACTCCTAAATGTTATTTTCTGTTAGGATCTCATCCTAACCCTTAATGTAATAACTTCCTTGATGTAATAATTCCTAGTGAACGTGGGTAGTACCCATGATTAATATTTTGTAATGTTCTAAGTTTTAGCTTAGGTAGTGCCTATGACAAATGGCACCTTTTTTTATGTAACACATGGTAGATAGGTGGCATTGTGCATGTAATTCGGGTGGCATTGTGCATGTAATTCGAGTGGCATTGTGCATGTAATTCGAGTTGCATTGTGCATGTAATTCAAAGTGGCACTATGCATGTAATTCGGGTGGCATTATGCATGTAATCCAGGTGGCATTTTGCATGTAAGCCAACCTTGGAAGGAAACTCCTTAAATACCCGAAAGGGCACCAATGTAACCATCTTTTGCAAAATTAATGAAGTATTGAAGGAGGTTGCCCCCTCGAAGAGGCCCGCGATTCAGTTCTATTGTGAGATTGTTCTTTATGCAAATTTATGTTATATTAATGTGATGTTTATGTGAGTTATTTCCAAGCAATTGTGTGAGAGTGTGTTATTTGAGTTTATTTTATAGCAGGATCCTAACAAGTGGTATCAAAGCGCTTTCCAGGGCCAAGTTCTGCTGCATATGCAATGATTCTTGCCATCCAATCCGCCTGTTAGGTATAAATTCCGTGTGTTTTTTCCATTCTTTTTTTCCTTATTAAAAAAATCCAAAAAAAAAAATACAATGTTTTTTTTTCCAGACCAAAAACAAAAAAATATATTATTAGTTGAGTAGGTAGAAACCCTGTACCGAGGGTTTTAAAATATCACGAAGGATCTGTCGTTATTGGCTAAGCTAGATAGCCCATAAAGCGTCTAGTGAAGTGAGGGGCGATCAGGCTCCAATACCCGAGGCCTCAGACAGAACTCGCGCACGGACTTGAGCTCCCACGTATCTTCGGGTATATCGGGAGACCATTTAGGATTAAACAAAATTTTAGCCATTAGGAAGCTCTTCGGCCTTGTATTACTCATAGTCTACGGGACACAACATCCTGGACAATTACCCTCCCGTATTTTCAGAGAGGCGGGTAGTGTGCTTAAGGGTATGTGTGGAATCCTCCTTGAGTAGTGGCCTGAAATATTGGTTCGAGCACTATTGTTCGTCACTGTCGGTATATTAGAGGGCCTATGGGTGGTACATACTCCTATACTTAGCATTCCCTGGTTCTGTTAAAACTACAACCTGTAAAAAATACAAAAATAAAAATCAAAATAAGAATCCAAACACCCCCATTCGTAAACCTGCATTTCAAAAGTGAGCATATGAGAAATGAGTCCTCTACCAAAAAAAATAACAAAAGGGACATGCATTCGGGATAAGCCATGAGGGTGACACTTAAGTTGAAAGTCTAGAGAGTAACAGTCAAATTCACAGTGGCAGTCATAGTCAGGTCAGTCAGGTCAGAGAGGTCAGCACAGTCAGGGCAGAATTCACAGTCTTCAGAGTCAGAACAGGACTGTCATATCAGTCACCTGCAAAATACAGAGAATCTTGAGTGTGAAACATGGCCAGTTTTAGATAGTGCTCCAGTACCCAACTTTTGCTCAGTAGCTCAGAATCAGAATCTGTAAACACCGTTAGACTCAGCAAAACAGGAGATAAAAAAAAAAAAAAGTCTGGGGTGCCAAAAAGTAGTGTTAAGAGATATAGCTCATTGTGACCACCTTCTCCTGCTGATCATTTTGATATATAGCACCCAAGCACTTTTTTGGGTATTTACTAAAAATAGTAAGTCAAAAAAATTCAATTCTATTTTTAGTAACTGGTCACAAAAGGTCAAAAAATGGCCCAGGGTACTCGTGGACACCAGAAAGAACTAGAACACTTGGATTCCCTAACAAAAGCCATTGAGAACTTGAACTCGGCTTTTCACTCCATAAGGGAAGAAGTCCAAGGTCTTCGCCTAGAGCATGAGGCCACTAGCAATCGCTTAGAAGAAGCATTGACCGAAGTGGACAGCAAGCGAGAAGAGAACCACCCAAATCAGAATACCAAGCGAGAGTTCTACAAGGAATCGTGACCATGATACACCCTTCGAATGCCCAAGTTGGACTTTCCAAAATTCGAGTGGGAAGGATGTTGATGGGTGGCTATGTCGGGTTGACCAATTCTTTCGACTTCATAATGTACCGATATTTCATCGAGTCCAGGATGGCTTCCTTTAACTTGGAATCGAGGCTCTACACGGTTTCAATGGTTGCGTCTTACCTACCCAAATATCTCTTGGGAGGATTTTGAATCCCAAATACTCACTCGATTTGGTCCTAGTGAGTTTGAGGACTTCACGGGAGCCTTATCCAAACTACAACAAACGAGGTCGGTTCGAGAGTACCAAGCTCAATTTGAAAAATTGGCCAATCGAACAAGAGGATTGAGTGAAGGGTTCTTCCAGAGTTGTTATATCAGTGGGTTGAAGATGGAACTCCAAGCAGAAGTCAAAATGTTGAAACCACGAACTATGATGGAAGCTATCAGTTTGGCCCATCTGGCCGAATCTAAACTCTCTACCCAAAGACGCCCATCAAAGTTTTCTCAAGATAGACCTTCATTTCCCCCTAGAGCCCAACACCCAGATGATAATAAACCTGCTGCACCCAAGCGCCTCACCACCGAAGAGATGGATGCACGTCGTGCCAAAGGATTATGCTACAATTGTGATGAAAAGTTTTTCAAGGGGCATAAGTGTGCACACAAAAAATTGTTCTTGATAGATGTTGGAGAACCTGATACCGTTGATGAGAGTGATGAGGATGAGGACCCTCCAGAAACACCTCCCCCACAAGAAGAAGGGAAATAGGAACCTGAGACATCAATTACAATCCATGCCCTTGCAGGCATTACTACTCCTCAAACCATGAAGGTTACAGGGATGTTTCAAGGGCCAACGTCTTTCCATCCTTTTGGATTCGGGAAGCACGCACAACTTCATTGACCCTAGAGTTGCTCAACGGGAAAATTGCTATATCCATAATTGTAATTCCTTTGAGGTCATGGTAGCCAATGGGGGAACCTTATCTTGTAAAGGAAAGTGTCACAATGTTAAAATCAAGATAGGGGATTATGAACTCAAGCAGGACATGTTTGCCCTCCATTTGGGTGGATGTTATATTGTTTTGGGATGCCAATGGTTGAGTATGTTGGGCACTATTAGTTGGAACTTTGCTAAACTTTGGATGCAGTTCTTCCGAACGGACAAACACACATCATCAAGGGCTCCCCGACAGGAACACCTCAAATTATCAGTTCAAACGACATGGAGAAATTGCTAAAGAAATCATCACGTGGGGTCATTGCACAACTATTCTCCATCCAACCATCCACATCTCCAATGGGTGAAATCCCACAAGACATGCAACATATTCTCCACAAACATGAGGCCATCTTTTCAGAACCCATCACACGACCACTGCATCGCTCTCACGACCATGCCATTCCATTATTTCCGGATAGTACACCTCCCAATATCAGACCACCTTATGAGCGACTCAAGCGCACCTTATTTTGGAAAGGTAGGAAATAGGACATTCGCTCTTTTGTGGCAGACTGCGACACAGGTCAAAGGATGAAAAGAGAAACAGTGCACTCTTCGGGCACTCTTCCACCCTTGCCGATACCGGATCAGGTGTGGACTGACATCTCTATGGATTTCATAGAAGGGCTACCTAAATCTGGAGACAAGTCTGTTATTTTTATGGTAGTGGACCGCCTTTCAAAGTATGCTCACTTTTGTGCCCTAGGCCATCCTTACATAGCATTCACTATTGCCCAAATTTTTCTTGACTCCATATTTAGCCTTCATGGCATGCCAACCTCCATTGTATCTGATCGTGATCCCAACCTTACTAGCAATTTTTGGCAAGAGTTGTTTAATTTGTAGGGGACTCAGCTCACAATGAGTTTAGCCTACCATCCACAAACAGATGGTCAAACAGAGGTTGTTAATAACTACTTGGAAACCTACCTTCGCTACTTGACTCTGATCATCCTACTCATTGAGCAAAATGGCTTTCTTTGGCCGAATGGTGGTACAACACTTCCTATCATATCGCCACCAGAGGCTGAGTACGGGCACCCTCCACTCATGCCTCCCTCTTACATTTCGGGCAGCTCCAAGGTACAGGTTCCATCAACAATTCCTGAATTGGATGAAGAAGGCTCCATCTTACTTGCACCAAAGCAGCTGCTATATCGTCGAACTCGCAACCGTACCATCACAGAGGTCCTGGTTCAGTGGCGTGGACTTCAACTTTGAGGATGCTACATGGGAGTCCCTCCATCAACTCCAGCAACAGTTTCCTCATTTTTAGCTTTGAGGACAAAGCTTCTTCAAGGAGAAGGGCATGTTAGGATCTCATCCTAACCCTTAATGTAATAACTTCCTTGATGTAATAATTCCTAGTGAACGTGGGTAGTACCCATGATTAATATTTTGTAATGTTCTAAGTTTTAGCTTAGGTAGTGCCTATGACAAATGGCACCTTTTTTTATGTAACACATGGTAGATAGGTGGCATTGTGCATGTAATTCGGGTGGCATTGTGCATGTAATTCGAGTGGCATTGTGCATGTAATTCGGGTGGCATTGTGCATGTAATTCAAAGTGGCACTATGCATGTAATTCGGGTGGCATTATGCATGTAATCCAGGTGGAATTTTGCATGTAAGCCAACCTTGGAAGGAAACTCCTTAAATACCCGAAAGGGCACCAATGTAACCATATTTTGCAAAATTAATGAAGTATTGAAGGAGGTTGCCCCCTCGAAGAGGCCCGCGATTCAGTTCTATTGTGAGATTGTTCTTTATGCAAATTTATGTTATATTAATGTGATGTTTATGTGAGTTATTTCCAAGTAATTGTGTGAGAGTGTGTTATTTGACAATCTATTGATTATGTTGAATGGATCTCGAATGTAGTTCCAGTCACCAAGAAAGAAGCTACCAAAGTTAGGGTTTGCACGGACTTTAGATATATTAATGCTGCATGCCCTAAAGATGATTTCCATCTTCAAAACATGGACCAAATCATTGACTTTACCATCGGGAGTGGAATGATGTCCCCAATGGATGGATTTTCCGGCTATAATAAGATCAGGATAGCTCTTGAAGATCAGGCTAAAATAGCCTTTATTACCCCTTGGGGTACCTTTTGTTGGAAAGTGATGCCATTTGGTTTAAAGAATGCAGGCACAACATATCAATGAGCTATGACTTATATCTTTCATGATATGATGCATGATATCCTACATGATTACGTAGATGATATTATAGCTCGCTCTATTAAAGAAGATGATCATTTAGATGATTTGAGAAAAGTATTTAATTGGTTAAGAGAATACCTTATTCGATTAAATCCAGCCAAATGCATATTCGGAGTTAAGTCCGATAAACTATTAGGGGTTTTAGTTTCTTTATGTGGTATCGAAATCGACCCTCTCAAGATTGCGGCTATCACTGATATGCCCGCACCTACCAATATATCTGAGTTACGAAGTTTACAAGGTAAGCTTCAAGCCATCCATCGCTTCATCGATAAGTTGGCGGACAAAACCACTCCCTTTCTTAAGCTCCTTAAGAAGGATGTCCCTTTTAACTGGGACGATGAATGTACAGAATATTTTGAACTTCTCAAACAATACCTCCTTAACCCACCTGTGCTTTCACCGCCTAGACCTGATCGCCCGTTTCTCCTGTATATTTCAGCTTCAGATTTTGCTTTAGGAGCTATGTTAGCTCAGCTTGATGATGAGAAGAAAGAACGTGCTAATTATTACATTAGCCAAACTTTAATCAGTTATGAAACTCGTTATACCTCATTAGAAAAACTATGTCTAGCAGTCGTATTTTCTATGCAAAAATTACGCCATTATATGCTTAGTCAAAAAACATATGTCATTGCTAAATATGATCCCTTGCGGTATCTTATGAGTCGACCTTATTTATCGGGTCGCATAGCCAAGTGGGTTCTTGCTCTAAGCGAGTTTGAACTCACATTCATAGGACAAAATTCTATTAAGGGTCAAATCATAGCAGATCAGTTAGTCGCTGCACCCTTAGAGTCTACCCATCCCCTCATCATTGAGTTTCCTCGATGAATGCCTTCAATTAGAGGCAACCATGTTGAACAATGGTCCTTATACTTTGATGGAGCCCGATGCATGAGTGGGGCTAGTGCGGGTATTATTTTAATATCTCCACAAAAACACATTATACCTTTGTCTTTTAAATTAACATTTGCTTGCACCAATAATACTACCAAATATGAGGCTCTAATCCTTGGATTACGAGCTGCCTTGGCATTAAAAATCAAACATCTGCTAGTTTTTGGTGATTCTCAACTTGTCATAAATCAAATTAATGAAGTTTATCAGACCAGAGATGATAAATTGCGCCCATATAAAGCATATGTTTTGCAATTGTTATCCTTGTTTGATAAAGTTACTTTGGAAGCTATTCCATGAACTAGCAACCGTGCGGCTGACGCTATGGCCACAACTGCATCTCTTCTACCCTTGGAGTTAGATGACGAATATGCCACCATCATTATTCGTCGACTCCAGGAACCCGCTTCAAATAAGTCATGTTTAGAACCTTTGGATGTGTTTCTAATCAATGAAACTACTCCTAACCCTTGGTATACAGATATATTTGATTTTCTTCACAATGGGACTTTCCCTGCCAATTCTAATAGAAACCAACGTCGGTTATTACGTAGACGAGCAAGTCGATTTGTAATAATTGGCAATACTTTATATAGGAGATATTTTGAAGGTATCCTATTGAGATGTTTGAATCTAGAAGAATCCAAATCAGCTTTAAGTGAAGTCCACGATGGCTCTTGTGGAGGACACTTCAGTGGTAGTGTCATTGCTAAAAAGCTCCTTAGGATAGGCTACTTTTGGCCTACCATGGAAAATGATGCACATGAGTATGTGCGCCATTGTGACAAGTGCCAAAAACATGCTGACCTTGTCCATGCGCTTGCACAAGAGCTGCAGGCTATTTCATCTCCTTGGCCCTTTTCAAAATGGGGCTTAGACATTATTGGCAAAATTAATCCTGTGTCATCTGATGGACACAAATTCATCATAACCGCCACTGAGTATTTCACAAAGTGGGTTGAAGCTATGCCTTTAGCTTCCTGCACTGGAACACAAGTCTCTAAATTTATTTTTAATCAAATCATTTGTAGGTTCGAAATTCCTGCAAATCTCATCTCAGACAATGGAACTTGTTTCAAAAATAAAGATGTCAAGAAATTATGCCAAAAATATAAGATTCAACATCGATGGTCCACTCCCTATTATCCTCAGGGTAATGGCCAAGCAAAAGCATCTAACAAAACCTTAATCAAAATTCTCAAAATATTGGTCAATAAATCTGGCCGCGACTGGCACATTCAATTATATCCAGCTTTGTGGGCCTATCGAACTAGTGTTCGAACTCCCACTAGAACTTCACCTTTTGTCTTGGTTTATGGCGCTGAAGCCGTTTTTCCTTTTGAATTAGAAGTTCCTTCTTTGGCTCTACTACTTCAAGATACCGAAGTAGGAGATGAATATCGAGTTGGCAGACTCGATCAACTGGAACTCCTAGATGAAAAGTGCATCAATGCTTTGGAGCATCTTCGTGCTTACCAAAACAAGCTTAAAAGATCATATGCCAAGAAAGTTCGTCATCGATCCTTTGAGGTCGGCGACCTTGTTTTAAAAGAAAATAAAAAAAATACTAATGCAACTAAAGACCTTAAAGGTAAATTTGAGCCCAACTGGCTTGGACCATATATTATCACTGCTAAATTTGAATCAGGAGCATACAAATTAGCTACCTTAGATGGTAAATATTTAAAAGAACCTATGAATATTATGCATCTTAAGCGATATTACGCATAAAATTTGGTCATTTCATCATTTGTACATATTTTGCATGTTGTCTCATTTTAAAAATATATATATAACTCTTTAAACAAAAACAAACAAAAAAAAATGAAAAAAATAAAAAGTCAAAATAGCAATATTATTGACTCTTTTCAAAACCAAAAAAATAAAGAAGAAAGAGAGAGTCAAAATCATCAAACTCCTCAAAAATATTTGTTGTATATATTTCTTCTTCAAGTATTGCAGCTTATATTTTCAAGTTATTTTGGATAAATTAGCATTTATTTGGAATCCCCCACTATCACAAACACAAACAATAAATATCTTGATTTTATCTGGCATGATTACTAATCTCTCTTATATCAAAGTCCACAAAATTCAATTAAATAAAGTTTGAGCATAGAGAATTGATCTTGTTATTTACTTAAACCAAGCATATCTTTTCACAATAAAATGATTATATTTGTAATGTCCATGCTATGCTACATAGTAGAAGTGGTTTCTTGAGCGAAAAGTTTCCCCTGCTATCCTATCATGCACATGGTCTAGAATCTTTGAGAATTGACAAAAGGACAAGCTCACCCCTACCCGGAATAAAAATCCCTTGCTCTACAGACTAATCCGAGCAAGTATCCCTAGTATAGGAAGAAAAGAAAAGTTCAAGAAAAAGAGAAAAAGAAACAAGTTATTTCAGCATTATCTCAAATATCAAGCCAAAATACAAAAATACAAAAAAAAAAAAGAGAGAAAAAGAAAAGCAAAAGCAAAGAAAAAGAAACAAACAAAAGCAAAAGCAATAAAATCCCTTTCCCTACCCATTGAAAAGAAAAGAAGGGTTGATGAGCTTGAATCCCTGGAATTCTCAATTATTCGAAAACTGTGAGGTAAGCCCCATAACAGTGGTTTGTGCCCAACCCGCTTGGCCTTGGGTAACTCCTAGCATGGCGATATGTCTGTCACATTAGCGACCTTCTTTTGTACAGACCTATGTCTGCTTATGGATTAGCTAGCTCTTGATAACCCGACCTACATAGTAGTCCTGGTATGGTTATATGCATCTAAATCATGGTTAACGAACACTTATTTGGTTAATTCAAATCACTTGTATCATAGTATCTTGCTCAAACCTGGTAAATGAACAATGCAATTGCACACACATTTTGTATTTGAGAGATTTTGTGTATCATTATGATAAATCAAGATTGGTAATGAACTCACCTACGCACATGGGATTCCTTATAAATCTAACTTTTGTCTTTAAGATACTTTGAAATATTTTTGCAAATTGTTTGGAATAAATTCATTTTCTTCTTTGAAGAATAGTTGTTTAGTATAAAGACAACTATATGCATTATCAAAAATCAAAATCATTTTCAAAACATGCAATAAAGTTACATTTATATATAACTTTTGACTTTCGCGACGATGGTATAGTTCCAAAACCAAAATTGGAATTTTATGCCTAGCGCAAGTCCTCATCTTCATATTTTCTAACTATTTTCAAAAATTAAAAAATCAACCATGCAATAAAACTATTATATTATTTTCTTCTTTGGATTTCATGATGATGGTATAAGTCTATACCTAAATATTCTATGCCTAGCGCAAACCATTGTACCAATTTTATTTTCCATTTATTCAAAATCATAAAAACATATGACTTAAATCATTATGTTACACAATTATGCTTTAAAACAAAACAAACACTTACTCTATTTTCATGTCATTATGTCAAACTTCAATTTTGCAATGATGGTATAATTCCTAGGGAATTATCCAAAAATTTTATCACACTTAGGAATTTATGCCTAGCAAAAGTCATTTTAAAATATTTCATGCATAATATTTTCATGAAAATCTGAAAACAAATCATCATCATCATCATCATTTGCATCATCACACCAAAGTCTTAAGACAGTCTCTTAAGCACTCTTTTACTTTTAACAATATTTCTATACTAGGATTAGCTTGACGACCGAGTGAGCGGCGACTCCATGAAATGGTCTATAATAGCGACAATGTCCTTTGAAATTATTGTTAGAAGTCCCTTTTCTTTTTTATCAAATCACATCACAAACAACCAATTTGTTTACATCAGATTATTTCATTTAAATTTTAAAAAACATGACATTCAAACCATAATATTTCCAACCGACATAATTACATGAATCATCAAATCAATCACACCACAACAATAAAGCATCATACACACACATAAGACAAGTCATATGATCAAAAATATCATATATATATATATATCTCAACAATATATGTACATCATATCAAAACTGGATTGGTATGCCACAATCTACATCTTGGCATACTCAATCCTCTCAAATCATATAATCAGTCTATACAGTGCAGTAGCCTAGCCTCGAGAACCCCTCGAGCTCTCAGCCTCATCTCCTCCCCAGCCCTGAGGTGGATGAGGTGGCCCCATCAAAGTATGTGTGGTACTACGAGTCCTAGTCGTCGATCGGGATGAAGTCCTCGATGACCCAACCCTGATCGGATCTGCAATGTCGGTTGGCAGCTGTACCCTCTGGCCCTCTGGCACCATCTGGAAGTAGATACCCTGATAGAACGTGGTCTGAGCAATCGACCACGCCAGCTCCTGAGCGCTCGCTCCTCCGCTCCGTGCTCTGAGGCATGCAACCTCATCTCTGAGCTGTGTAGCCTCCGCTCGATGGCGTGTAGCCTCATCCTGTAGAGTCTGCACCTATGCCTAGAGACGGATAGTCTCCGCCCGGAGAGTAGCCATCTCACTACTCTCTCCTATGTCCACACCCTTGCCCTTATCGGGCGATGGTGGTCTCTCTCTCCATGGAGAAGGGGGTCTCTCCTCCCTCCTCTCCCACTGTCGTGGCCTCTGCTGAGCCTGTGGTCTCCTCTGCTCTCTCCCTCCATGACCCTGTGCCACCTCAATGGCCGCCTGGCACCGCCTCCCCATCCGATGCACAACTGCATGAATCGGACCCTGAGCCCTCGTCATCCGAGGAGGGTGGATGCCTGTGTACCAGGCATCGTAGCCGTCGGCTACCCTTGCGTCGTCCCCATCCACTGGCTGAATGGGGGCATCATCTGCGTCCTGACTCTAGAAGCGCTGCATATCTGGAGCCCCGCTAACTGTAGTGTTATCCCGAACGGTCCGAGAAAACTCGTAGTCTCTAAGAGATGGGATCCCCTGTTGTAGACCGAACTGCCTCAAAACTCGGTCGTAGCGATGGAGCTCCACCTCTCCCCTCTCCATCCTCAGCCAGCAGGTTCACCTAATGCGAGCCAGCTCCTGTCCATCCTCGGCCCACCCTGGATGATCTCTCCAAGGCCTCCAGGTGATCTGGTCGGAGACAAGGTCGTCAAGTAGTCTCCGGGACATTGGCAGATCTATCCGCCGCTGTGACCCTCTTCGAAGCCACCAGTAGAAAGCTCGGGGCCTCTCCCCATCAATCCCTATCAGTGGGAGCCCTACCGGCCTCCACACCGTGATGTGCTCCTAGCACCAAACCTGTAGTAGTGATGTCATAACCAGACATCGGTCGCCCTTGTATACGACCCCATGCAGGATCCTATACAATCGGCATAGTACATAACTCCCCCAAGCAAACCTATACCCATGGTCTCTCATGTCGTAGACCACATCTGTCAGTAGCCATGGTACTCTACATCCACTCTAATGGCATAGCAACAGACCACCTACAACCCCAGCCAAAACCTGTGTCAGTCTAGATGCCCCAGGCATCTGGCATAGCGACTCGATGTTCACTCCGCCCTTCTCCAGGGTGAAGCTCGGATCTCTCGCACAGTCGCATCATCGCGTGGCCCCCGATTGGCCATAGGAGTTATCAACCGTCCTTGTATGGGGATCCTCAAAATCCTCCATACATCCTCTAGTGTGGGAGTCATCTCCCCTGTCGATAACCGAAAATAGGAAGAACCCGGATACCACCTCTCTCGCTAGGGCCATCAATAGCCCCATATCCGTAGAAACCTATGGCATCTCTCGCCACATGCTGCAAGCCGACTTGTGCCAACCGATCTCGCTCTGCTCGAGATAGAGCGGCCAAGTCATCCCTCGACCCGTCGTATTTCCATTCTCTTGCTCTTTAGTAATCCTCTCTGCAACATAAACAACAAAACAATAAAAATCATTAATAAAACAGTGATTAAAAATGCAAGTAAAGCAAGTTCAATTTCATCAATGATGATATCGTCCACTATTGGACGATATCGTCCCCAATTTGAGCAAATTCGTCTCCAATTTTGCAAGCCAAAATCATCCCTTTTTTGACGAAATCGTCCCCATTTTGCCGATTTCGCCCCTGGACGAAATCGGCGATATCGAGACGATTTCGACGAAATCGAGACGATTTCGTCCCGATGACGTCGACGGCCCAAAAATGGCCGCGATGCTCAAAAATCATCAAAATTTAATCTACAAAGCATAGAAAATCAAAATTCAAGCATTCTAAACTAAGTTTAGACTCTTACCCGTAGCCCGCGCCGGACCTCTGTCGATCTGTGCGCTGTCTCGACCATTTTGTTTGCAGAGCTCCACAAACCAGAAAATGAAAATGAACAGTAACAATGAATTAGGGTTTTTCCCTATTTTTTTAATTTTATTCAAAAACAATTAAAAACATTTTAATTTTTTGCTTTTTCGCATTTTTACCTCAAACGTTCGATTTGGGTAAAAACACGGAGGGGGCATCATAGTAAGCTGTCGTACGATTCGACCAAGAATCGTCGCCTAAAAATGGGAATAATTTTTGCTTTCTCGTAAATCGAGAAGAACTCATCTTTAACGCATTTTCTTCGAAAAATTCGCTAAAGAGGGGGCAAAATGTAGCACCCTAAAATTGGCACAGTAAAACTTAGTAAATAATTAAAATTACCTTAGTAATAATTCAAATTCAAATTTCAACCCCAAAACCGCTCCCAAACCGCCTGCTACCCGTTTCCTTGTTTTTCGTGCCATTTTTAGAGTTTGTTTCGTCCGTTGGACGATATCGTCTCCGATCAGATGATATCGCCTCAGATCGGACGATTTCGTCTGGAGCAGAACGTCCAGACGATCTCGTCCCAAAACTAATTTTTCATAATTAGCTTCTATTTCAACAACTTCTCTAACTCGAGCAGAGACGTGTCTGCACCGTTAGAGTCTCCCCCCATTGGAGATCTCCCAAAATGGGATGATCTCCAACCTCCCAACCTCTTTCCTATGCCTATTTAATCTTAGGCCCTCCCCTTGACATTCCCCTGGCTGAATTTTTTTGTACTTTAAGTTTTACATGCTTCAGGATATCCTAGATTATTGTTCGCCTTTGTCCCTTTTTGAATTTTCTTGCAGGAACTTTGTTATTCTTCAGTCGGAGCAAAGCTCAGATCATCGCAGACGATCCTGTCCAATTCGAGACGATTTCGTACCAATCCGAGACGATTTCGACTGTAGTCAACATTGGGGGCAATCAGTGCCCAAAGTTTGCGTTTCTTTACTCTTTTTTGTTGTTTTGCTTTGCATTAGTTAAGCTTATTACTGCTTTGCATCTTGGAGTTCACCTCATGTAGCCTAGATGCATAATAAAGTCAAAGTTAGTCATTAAAACCATGCATTTTACTTAATTTGTTATCTAAAGTTGTCATTCTAGCATTCATACTTTCATTTCTATCATTTTCCCTTGCTTTTGCAATTGTATTTTTTGTTCTTGGTATCCATTTCTGCAATTGCAGGTCTCCGACGAATTCGTCTGATGAATTCGTCAGATCTCAGACGATCCTGTCAGATCAGAGACGATCCTGTCAAATTCTAGACGATCTGGACTGCTTCAAAAATTAGAATCTCCATCAGACATCCGGATCAGGTATGGCTCTTTAATCTAGCTTATTCTCTCTATTTTTTGTTCAAATCTATTTTCTATATTCATATAATCAGCATTTCATATAGCTTAACTTAGATTCATTTGGCCAAACCTAGGACTTGGATGTTTAAAGCTAAAATTGAACACATTAAACTCATTCCCAACCTAGGCATGGAAACTGCCACTAAACGTTTCCTGGTGAACCCCACCATCCGTCGAAAAATCACCTTAATACCCCTCCCCCGAGAGGCGGGACCTTCAAAGGGCCTCTCAATCCGAGGTACCGTCCCATCCTTTTCCCATCCTCCTTTCGGGCATGGATCCTTTAGCCTAAAGGTAAGGATGCAAAAAATTTGGAGCGATACACCATCCTTGTGAGTTTTGGCTATGACCATTTTCCATTTCTTTCTCTCTCTTTCCCTTTTTTCCTTTTCGTACTCTACAACATAGATAGATGGAACCATTCCAAGAAATCATCCTCCTCTGAATATCATCCATCCCATCCTGATGCGGTGGTAGGTCTATGTTGCATAATTTTTTTGCACCCATCCTAGCACGTGGTGCTAGATTGGTGACCAATATTTTTGGCAACTCTATTGGGGAACTCACTGAGTTTATATGTTTAATGAAATCAGATTTTTGTGACTCTCTGATTTGCCCATATCTAATCAAAATAACCTTATGAATACAACTACATGGCACATCTAGATCATGATATCAGTTACCTATTCACACTAAAGATATTCCAGAGAACTCAAGGTACAATAAATAGCCTTGACCACACTAGCAAAGATAGTATGTTCATCTGATGACTCTGACTCTATCTATGATAGAATAATCGAGACCTCTGAATACTGGTGCCATGATGGCTCAAACATATTTTCCCTAGTGAAATGATATTGGTCCACTAAACCTCCACTGCTAGCATGATATTCCCAAGGGTGCCCTAAAGTCCCTAACCAAATATAATGGCACCCTAGAAATTTCTCAATAATATCCGGATTATGTCATCGCATTATTGCCTCTCCATGGTATTACCCATGAAGACGTCATGGTCAAAATCCTAATCCTATATCTAGAAGGAGGTACTCAACACTACAACCTTAGTAAACCCATCCCCTATTTCAGAATTTGCACTACAAGAAAAATAACATGAAGGAGGTACTAAAAAATATAAGCCTACAATTACTATTGTGTTCAAGAGAAAGGTAAAGGATGCAGTAGGGGAGCCTAAAAAAGAGATTAGTAAGAAGAAAAAAATGGATCAAAAACAAGTAGATGAACAAACTCCTATGCCATTTGTAGAGCAACAGGTTCAACAAACACAACACCAAAGTGTGGATGATATTTTCCAACAAACTACTTTGGTAGGTAAAGGTATATTTTCTATCCCTTCTTCTCCTCCTCCTTCTTCTATAGAAGAATCTCCCTCCCATTATTAGTAATAAATGGAAAAAAAGGCATCACTCCCTCATCATAATTCACCACCTTCTTCACCATCCATTAAAAAGGCCTAAACTAATCCATCTCCTCCACATCCACCAAAAATTCCAGTAACATCATAACCTATTCACAAACCTTCACCCCTAAAGTCATCACTGATGGTAATCATAGAGGGGCAGTCACTTCCATATTCCTTGCCTCATTCCATGGTTGTAACATATGTTACCATGTCAAAACCATCCTTACAACCACTCCCCTTTCATCTGTACCAAATCCATTTTCCTTCACACACGACTACCTCCACTCCTACAAATCATCCTACAATAGCATCTTTGCAAAGGATAAAGAATTTTTGATAGATTATTCAAGACTTCTAGGTAGAGAAATTGTCTAAGCCTTAAAAAAAAACTACTAGACAAAGGAGAACCATGATCGTTGATCTGATAACTAGGAAAATAACAACTATATCCATCACACCTCTCCTCAGCAAACCAGAGGAGGATATGACTGTGGAAGATTATTGTGGATGCAATTTTGCTCTATCTCACCCACATGATTTTTTGTAGGATGATGCCTCTAAAAAAAGCATGCCAAATTTTGAAGGACATTGGTGTTCGGGTGGAAGATATCAAATAGTGGTAGTGGTAGTAATAGGCGGACTAAAGTCATGGGTGGATTGTGGATTGAAGCAAGGTGGGTAGTAGAGCGGGTAGACAATATGTATTTGTCTTGGGTGGAACTTTCCTAAAAGCCTACCCAACTTTCAAGTAAAACTTTCCAAAAGACCCATCCACCTGTGGGGTAAAACTTTTTAAGCAACTAGCAAGGGTGAAAAAATCATACAGCCCCACCCTTGTGGAGGATAGAAACTCCCACCCATGTTGGGTGGGAGATGCAAAGCACAAATTAGGTGGAATTCTGGAGAAATATTTGTCCTCTTCCCCAATACCTCTATAGGTGGAAAGACTAATGAAGAAAATACCACCCAAAACGTAAAGCTACTACCATCGCTCATTATTCAAAGCTAAAGATATACATACTACTAAAGTAGTTTAGGTACTTGACATCATACATAGAAATGGCTGGTTTGAGGTGTGTTGCTTCTAAGGTGCTCCAATACCTACCACACAACACCCAACCAAAGGATCATCAGTTAAGGAAGAGGAATAAGTAGTTGAGAATTTATAAACTGGGTAGAAATGTCAGAGGATCCGAATACCCAAATCAAATGAGATGCATCTACCCCCTTCTAGAATATCAGTGCTATCCTAAGGAATAGTGTACCAGTGTAGTTCTTGTCATCTGCAAAAGTTTTCTTCCTGCCTACTGCCATTAATGTCCAAATTTGAAATCAATATAAATATACCTATAAATAATGGTTTTTTTGTCATTCCTAAGGGTGGCTCTTTAGCCATTACAATTCATATATGAGATTTCACCACTATGTAAATATAGACTCAACATTGTTTGGTCTCTGATTTTTGTCTTCTTCTTTCTATTCATTGTGTGAATGTGTATTTCTGTTTTAGTTATTTGGGTGGGATCATGTTATTCTACTATCTAGATTTCATGGGATTCATTGAGTGACACGGGAGTGCACATTCATAAATATGAGTTTGGGGTTTATTTCTGTTAAAGCTATTAGGATAGGGGTGCTCTAATTTTGCATCCTAGATTTCATGTACCTAGCCTCTAGTTCTTGAATTTTCCCCTTAACCATTGCTTAGTAGATCTTAATGAAGGCATCATCGATTGATATGTTAGGGTTTGTCTCTATGTTTCCACCTATGATGTACCTCTTGCATAGGTCTTGATGCAACTATACCCATCCTTGTGAGTTTTGGCTATGACCATTTTCCATTTCTTTCTCTCTTTACCTTTTTTCCTTTCCCTACTCTACAACATAGATAGCTGGAACCACCCCAAGAAATCGGCCTTCTTCGAATATCATCCATCCCATACCGATGTAGTGGTCATTATATGTTGCATCATTTTTTTGCACCCATCCTAGCATGTGGTGCCAGATTGGTGACCAATATTTTTGGCAACTCTATCGGGGAACTTACTAATTTTCTATGTTTTATGAAATTAAAGTTTTGTTACTCTCTAATTTGCCCACATCTACTCAAAATCACCTGGTGACTCCAACTACATGGCACATCTAGATCATGATATATATTAACTATTCATGATAAATATATACCAGCGGACTCAAGATACAATGAATAGCCTTGACCACACTAGTAGAGATAGTATGTTCATATGATGACTCTAACTCTATCTACGATAGAAGAATAGGGACCTATGAATACCGGTGCCATGATGGCTCAAACATATTTTTCCCAATGGAATGATATTGGTCCACTGAACCTCCAATGCTAGCATGAAATTCCCAAGGGTGCCCTAAATTCCCTAACCAAACATAATGGCACCTTGGGAATTTCTCAAGAATATCTGGAAGATGTCGTTGCACTAGTGTACCTCCATGGTATTATCCATGAAGACATCATGGTCAGAATCCTTATCCTATATCTAGAAGGAAGGGCATTATTTTGGTACCAAAACCTTGGGCAAAAGACTATCTGCTCATGGAAAATCTTGGTGGGAGCTCTGATCAACACATTTGATGATTCCATGGATTCCTTCCAACTCTTGATGCACCTCTCATTCATCAAGAGGGAACCATTTTAAACCCTCATCGACTTCAATATTTGGTTAGAGAGGATATGGAATAGGATTCCCCATCAGTACAAATCATCACCTACCCAAGATTACTTGTACTATGTTTGGGCCCTCAGCTCGAGTATAGGCCTACTACTGCTATAATATAGGGAAAGGATATTCTTTCAAATATTTCAAGATGACGTATAGGTAGAGTGACTCCTACTTTAGGTAGGAAAGACATCTTCAAATGAATCTACCCTCCCATCCCCTTTTCCAACCACTGTTGTTTCCCTCCCAATGACACAGTACCCACCATGGATGTTATCTCAAGTTGTGCATGATCTAGGGAAATAGTTCGATGGAACATAAAGGGTGGATTACATCTTAAGCTCATGCAAGAGAAGTGCAAGCACCAACCTTGAAAATGATAACTTCAACACTTGCACCTTCTCCCATAGAACGAAGGATCTAGACCAAGGTGGAAACTCCACCTTTAAAAAGGAGGTATTTTGCACCCTTTTTGTGTCTAGGAACATGATGAGCAAGATCCAAGTCATCTCCATGATGGATTATATAATCAGCACCCAATTCTCGATGAGGTTCCATTAGTAGTAAGCTCAATCAATGAAATCTACAAAAAGAAGTACGTAATGATGTTAGAGATGTGCAAATTTGGGACTCCACAACAAGTGGATACCTAGGTCAGGAAACATTGGATCTTGTTGCTAGATGAACCAATATGAAAGGAAGAATAGCACATGGTAAAATTCATTGCCACCTTGATCATCAATTTTATAGGTACTGGTATGCCATATGATCTACCAAGTTGTGAATACTTCATGGTTTGTAAAGGATAGCAATGTCAACTGAACTATAGAAGGCATCTCAAGTTCAGTGTAATATGGTTTGGTCATCACAAATTCACTGGATGAGCTCTAGAGAAAATCAATGGTTGTGGTGTGCCACTCACACCATAATTTTGTATACATAAATCGGCTGGCAAATAAAAGTTCTTAAGGTACTTGGTTGGGTAACATCATCTTATCCTTGGTTACTGAGAGAGGATCATTAGAATACTTCATTTTGAAATAAACTCATGTGTTTCTTTGTTTTCGTCATGACCCCATGCCCAATGGATCTAAGGCTCAAGATTTAGGCATATCTACATGCAACCCTATAAAATATATCTGCTACTTTTTTTGGAAGTATCATCCACTCCTCATATAATGGGAAAAATGGACTACCAAAGGCACCCTAAGGGGTAGAAGTAGTGTGACTTAAAAACATGAAGCTAAAAATGATGCTACAACTAAAAATACCTAGGAAGAGTGGAAATGAGCAATCAAGGTTTTTACAAGATTACGTCAAAAGGAGGTGTTGCACTAGAACTCGTGAATGCCCTTGGCATTCTGTTTGTTCTTAAATCTACAATGATCCTTGATGAGGTATGTTAATAGGAATGTGGTATGTGGGGGTGTCCCATGGATAATTTTCTCTTTTGCTTTTGTTTTTTCTATGCATCCTTTGCTTCCTTCTCTTTCCTCAATTCTTCGTTTATGCCAACCGACGAGGGTGGTAGTAGTTGTCCCCTTGATTCTGCTACTTCCTATGTTTTCCTCTCTCCTCTCTTCCCCTCTTCTTATATTTTCCTATTTTTTCTTGGTTTTGCTTGTCATACCCCTTATTTTCTTCTCTTCTACTCTCTTCCCCCTAATTTTCCATTGACCTTTGACCTTCTTCCTCCATTATCTTGCATCTTTCCCTGGCTGCTTTTGTTTGCACCCTCATTGTTCCCTTTCCTCATGTTGTTGTGTGTGCTTTAAAACATAGAATTTTGGGTCCTCCTTTCCCACAAGGGAAAATTCCCTATGAGTCACCAAGAGTGTGGGTGCAATTTTGCTCTACCGCACCCACATGGTTTTTTATAGGATGATGCCTCTAAAAGGAGCGCACCAAATTTTGAAGGATATTGATGCTTAGGCAAAAGATATCAAACAGTGGAAGCAATAGTAATAGGCGGACTAAAGTAGTGGGTAGTTGGCATATTGAAGCAGGGCAGGTAGTAGAGTAGGTGGATGATCTATCCTTGGTCTTGGGTGGAACTCTCCTAAAATACCACCCACTTTTTAGGTGGAAACTTCCAAAATACCCACCCACTTATGGGGTGGACCTTTTAAGAGACTAGTGAGGGTAAAAAATTCATACAACCCTACCCTTGGAAATAATAGAAACTCCTACCCATATTGGGTGGGATATGCAAAGCACAAAGTAGGTAGAAGTCCAAAGAAATGTCCACCCTCTTCTCCAGTACCTTCACAGGCAAAAATACTGGTGAAGAAAATGCCTGCCCAACACACAAAGCTCCCACCATAATTTTCTATTCAAATATGAATATGTAAATTCCATTACAACATTTTAGGTACCTAACATCATATGTATAAGTGGCTTGTTTGAGGCACATTGCTCCCAAGGTGCTCTAATACTTGTCAAGCACCATCCAACAAAAGGATTGTCAATCAAGGAAGATGATGAGGTAGCTGAGAATTGATGAACTAGAAAGAAATGTTAGAGGATCCAAAGGCCCAGATTGAGTGAGATGCATCTACATACTTCTAGAAGATCTATGCTATCCCAATAAATAGTGTACTAGTATGATGCTTGTTAGTTTCAAGAGTTGTCTTCCTGTCTACCACCATTAATGTCCAAATTTGAAATCGATGTAAATATGTCTATAAATAGTGGAATGTTGGTCATTCCTAAGGGTGGCTCTTTAGCCATTACAATTCATATGTAAGGTTTCACCACTATGTAAATATAGACTCAACACTATTTGGTCTCTGATTTTTACCTTCTTATTTTTGTTCATTGTGTGAATGTGCATTTCTATTTTAGTTATCTGGATGGGCTCATGTTATTTTGCTATCTAGATTTCATGGGATTCATTGAGTGACATGGGAGTGCACATTCATAAATACAAGTTTGGGATTTATTTTATATTAAATATGGCAGGATAGGAGTTCTCCAATTCTACATCTTATATATCATGCACCCAGGATCTAGTTTTGGCATTCACCCCCCATACACCACTTAGTAGAGATTGATGAAGGCATAATTGAATGATATATTAGGTGTTGTATTTGTGTTTCTGCTCATGGTGCATCACCTACATAGGTATTGATGCAGCTATACCCATCCTTGTGAGTTCTAGCTATAGTTATTTTCCATTTCTTTCCCTCTTTTTTTTCCCTTTTCCTACTCTGTGACGTAGATAGTTGGAACCACCTCGAGGAACCAGTCTCCTTCAAATATCATCAACCCTATCCCAACACAGTGGTCATTCTATGTTGTGTCGTTAGTCCACCTCTTCCCTGGTGCATGGTGCTATATTGGCAAGAAATAATTATTAGCTAGAATAACATACTAGAGATATAAATCAATTGTAAATAGAGGATTAATTAGTCATAGTTAAGGCCCACCTTGAAACCTTCTATGTTAAGACTGACATTTATTATGAGAAATATGAAAAAATTGAGGAAAAATTTGAGAATTTAGAGAAAACAATTTGCAATTATAAGGTGGAGAAGGTTGTCAAAAATGAGGTTAAGATCTGGTAGAACAAATATCAAGAGGCCATCAAGTTCAAAGATCAAGTTGAAGAGCTTAAGAAAAGGAATGAAGCCCAAGCCAAAGAAATACAAGACTTGAAACATCAGCTCTAGATTAAAAATGCTAGAGTTGTAGGAATTTATAAGGAAGGGTTCAAATAGATCAGAAATCCAATGTGGTATGAGATCCTGAAGAAATATTCAAAAATACAACCTGTAATTGATTACATGGATGATGCCAATCATTTGTTGCAAACAACCAAGGAAGATCTGGATAAGTTCAATAAAGAGCTACAACCCATGGTGATACTATCAGAGTATATATATAAGCTATATGAGAACAAATTTAGTGAATATACTAAGCCTATCCCAAAGAAGGCATGGAATTTTGCTAGATTGGCAGCCAAGGTTGTGATCGATAGTATAATAATTCTATCTGATAGAATTATGAGTAAGCTGCAAGAGATGATACAATATGGTTTTGGAGGACTCTAGGTTGAAAATAAAATCCTATTGATAGAAGTAGACCTTCAAACCAACATAGCCTCAATCATACAAGATGAGCCTAAAGTAGACACTTGGGAACAACCGATTAATTAGGATCAAGTCTCTCAAATGATAAAGGACTTAAATAGGCTTAAATAATTAATGGAAGACTTGGTGAATAGGAATAATTATATATCCTATGAAGAGACTTCCAATATGGAATATGCTCATAAGCATATTAAAGAGATGAATAAACTCACTAAGTCAGCCTGGAGCCAAGCATTGTAGACACTAAAATATATGATCCAATTATTTGGATCAGAGCCATAAGCTGAAGAGGAATAAGAGGGTGAAGAGGAAAAGGAGGATGGTAATGGAGGAGAAGAATAAAAATTAAATGAAAAATAAATGCACCAAAAATAAGGGGATCAATTGGAGAAGAATATGGAAGATATCAAGGAGGTACAAGATGAAGATATTGAGGAGCAAGATCAATAGGAGAAGGTACAAGAGTAAGAGGTTTTGCTACAGAATGAGCTAAAGAATTTATGTACATCATAAGCTAGCATAAGGGATATATGTTTGTATTTTTGTAAGTTTTTTTTATGTTGAAAATGTTATAGGGTAGTCATAAAGTGTGAAATTGTAAAATTATAACATGAAAAAACCATGAGGTTATGTTGTAAGGAAAAGTTTGATCAGTTATAGAAGGAGCACATTTTTTGTAACTAGAGAAAGACTAAAATCATGAAAGTAATTACAGAGTTTTTTCTTCTTGCATGATTTCTATATGAACCATTACTCTCTAAGTATCTTCACAAATGTCTTAGAGAGTGATGGTCATATGGAAGTTATTCTATGAAACATAGCTCACCGATGACTAGAGTCTACCCCTTTCCCTTCATCTCTTCACACCTTCCATTGCATGTATTCTCTTCCTTACATCCCATTCATATACATTTTCTTTCAAAACCTACCTTCATTCATCCATTTTACTCTGCTATCATTTTCCCATATCATTTTTTACTCCTAATACCCAATGGATATTAGGATTTGCAAGCAAAACCCCCCAAGAGGAACTTGAATGTAGGCCCAAAATGGCCACATACTTAGAATTTTTTTTGCAAATTTTTCTAAGTCTTGAAGTATCAATCTCTACCCCACGATAGTGGTGTAGTGCATCATGATCTAGCCCATGATCAACTTGGTCAAAATTACCCTTACTATTTTTGAAATCATGGCTCAGAGCATGAAGAAGACCTAGTAGATTGTAGCAAGGTTATACCCTACTCGCTAGAGCAAGGTTCTAGCTTATAGTAAGTGCAGTCAAAATTGGTAATTCCTCTCTCTAAATCATGGCTCACAACACAGGTTCTACCCCACATGGGTAACAACATGTTCTACATCATGTGATCTAGTGCACGGTTTTGTGCTATGGTCAATATGGTCAAACCTGATAAGTGGGTATTCCAAGGCATGATGTATGAACAAGTTCTATCCTACACAAGCTAGAACATGTTCTATATCCTATATCTTAGTGCAATGCTCTACCCTACAATCAGCATTGGTCAAAATTACATATTGGAATATCAAATCATGGGCTATGACATGTTTTAGGATATGGTTCTATGTTGTGGACCAAAACTGCAAAAAGGCTATCTTAAGTCTATGAGGAGCGAGCCAAGATATTGTTCTACCCTACGTAGCTCAGAAAAAATTGTGCATATAAAGCAATGAATCTTCCCTTGCTCTAAACTATGATTAAAGAGGTCAACTTTATCAAATGATACTTTCAAAGAGTGGGCTATGATATGATTCCATGCCACATAGGAAACTAAGAAAGGATAAGTGACATTGGTTCTATACTATAGGTGTTATTCGTGAATGAGTGTGTTGAGCTTATAATGAACTAATATTAGTTGTTCATAAGGCAATCAATCACCCATATGCTTTGTGCTCCAAAACACATATAAAAGTAAGAATTCAACTTAGCACAAACTGGTTGATCATTGTCTAAAGGTTTTTGAGCTTAAAAAAAGGAATACAAAGTGGTAGATGGATAAAGAACTATGAGGAGATATTAGTTACAAATCTATGGTTAGATATCAATGACAATAATGGTGAATGGTCTTAATGCTAGTTTGATTAGTCTAGGACCAGGCACCATGAAATCCAAACAACTTGTAGAGGTCGAGTTGTAGAGGAGCGAAAGATCACATGATTTATTCTTCCTCCAAAACAAACAAGAGGCTACCACCTCAACATCTTGCTGATTTGGCATTCCAATTCCTTGTAATGTTCCATTTTATTTAATCTTTAAACATGTAAAACTATAAATAGAGGTCAAACCCTCATTTTTTGGGGTCAACTCTAGAGTGTTTGCTTGCCCTACTATGTAATAATTTTTTGTAAATCAATTAAAGGAACATTACTTGGATGTTTGCCTCAGGCTGGCGTCTTCTGTTTTTTATGGATATTTGATCTATGAATGCATTTTTGCTACTACTGCTATGGTTGGTCTATTCTAATGATATTGGATTGCTAACTTAGAGCAACTTGAAATATTTTATGTTTGAATATATCTCAAAAGGAATTATTTTATGTTAGTTTGAGTACTGATATAAATATGCTATTTGTATTATTAGTATTCTGGATGTTTGAAATAGTTTCTTGACTCTTATTATTTAATTGATGAAGATTACTTGTTTTGAGTGTTGTTAATTGCAAGTGTGGGACATTGGAAATTGATTGGAGGAGGTTTTACTATATATTCCTATGCTAATAGCTTTATCCAGCCACTGTTTAACCATTACATTTCTAACCCTAAACTCATTTCTATCCCTATATTTAATCATTTAATTGAGCTTAAATGTGTCAACACAAAATTAGTTGGCAAGGTATCCCAACCTACTCTGGAGGTTGGGTTAAAGTAATATTTAATCCATTCAATGTTGGGGTTTGGACTGTGATTAGTAGGTGCACGCATTACCAGAAAATTGAAGATAATAGTCATAGTTTTAAGATTTCCATGATGTCAATTCAGATCCCAACAATAACCATATAGAATAAATCAGGGTCTTAAAGCCACATAGGCTAGAAGTGAAATGAATTTCAATGACCATTGTTAGGTAAATCATAAGTCAAAAGAAAGGGATTTTTGATATGATTGTACCTATAAACAAATATCTAAAGAGATTTCTATTATATGGATTTTAACAATACATATATTATCCCATGTATATAGAAAAAATGAAGCAATAGCATCCCAAAGGCCATTTGAATTAATAAATTAAGCAAGCTATTACATTGATTTAGACCATCCAATAGTACCACCCTTCTTTCCAAAGGATATAGAACTATTTAAAGTCACCCCAAGAATCCATAGGACACAATTATGAGTCATCATTGTGTTTTAAAAAATATGCTAATTTTCTACCAACATATTTTATGATAAGTAACTATATTTAGAGAATATACATTTATAACATCAACATTAATGTTTTTCTCTTTCCTGTAAAATAGTCCAAAAAAATATTACTTTTGTATTCTAACGATTATCCATCCATTTGTGTTTATACCATATTTTTACAATACCATATGAATCTCCTATAATAGAAACTATCAAATAATCACCCATCTATTAAATATTTTTAAAAGCATCCTTACATTCCTCACTACATAATTTTGTGATTTGAAACTCAAAATTAAAACTATATTGAAAATTAAATTTTTAACTATTATAAAACAAAGAATTTTGATTTAAGAAATAATGCAATTTAGAAATAATAGATTATAACAAACTAGAATACAATAATATATAAATGAAACAGTATAAGGACCTTATTGGTCAAAAAACATAGTACAATGTAAGCAGTCTCTAATAAGAGATATGAAACTATAACATTGCATCCATTACTTATGTCTTTACAATGAAGGATGCATATCTCTTATACAATAATATTGGTGTATTGGAAATCTACCATATTAAATATGAAATGTCACCCACATGGAAATATAGTGATTCACCTTCCATGATTAAAAAGGTCACCCATATGAAAATGTAACGATTCACCTTCTATCAATTACAAAGTACATTTAATTGAAATTTGTATATATATGACTTGTCCTCTTGTGTTTTATCTTCTACTAATGTGTCAACATGACTAGAGATGCATTTTAGCTATGAAAATATAAAAATAGAAAAATACTATTTATAGGCTTTTACATTTTTGAGTGCCTCCAAAGCAAAGTTATAGGAAACTATTTCTATGATAGAGTTAACTATTAAAATAATTGTCCTCTCACTCTTTTTAAGACTTCATGAATAGATCAAAATAGAGTCTTGAACATAAATTTATTCCCATAATAGTTTGGGTAGGCTCAAAAATAGATTTTTTGGCATAAATCCATGCCCAAAAAGGTCACATACTTAGATCATTTATCCCTACTTGAAAAGCAATAGTCTTAATTACTTCAAATTTTGGTATTAGGTGTGGAAAGTATCTCATTATCTAAATTTTTGTTAGTCAGTCCTATTTATCTTGTTTAGTTTGTACATCTTAATGGATTTTACTGTGGTGGACTTAGTCCATGTGTCAAATATTTTATCCTCCTTCATTGGTGGTAAACTATCTTGATTGAGTTCTTCAATGTCCAACTATATTGGTATCATGGAAGTGTCCAATAGATATGGGTGATAGGGCCTAAGAATTTCAATGTTGAATATTTGATGTAAATAAAGATATGATGGAATATTCAATTCAAAGGCATTTTCTCCCATCTTCTTGGTGATGGTGTATGATCCATAGAAAATAGGTTTGATATTCCTATAGGGTCTTGTAATTCTCTCATTTTTAAGACATAACCACACCTTATCATTAAACTTGAATTGATGTGGGACCTAATGTTAGTAATGATGTTTCTTGTATTTTTATGTTGGTCATGATATTGTTTGTATTTTTTATTTTTCTTTTCCAAGAGGTGATGGACCTATTGATAGATGCGATAAATCTATTACACAAATTGTATTACCTTTTCTAATTATTTGTATCCTCAAGTTGAGTATTCCATGGATTACATAGGAGGAGCTACACCAATAGGCACCAAATATGGGAATCCAAAATAAACATGTGTTTACCTTGATTATATCCATGTTAAATACAGGGGAGGCTATCATCCCATGTGTGTGGATGCTTAGAACTATAAATTTGAAGAAGATATGTATTTAATCAATTTAATTTTGTTTGACCATTAGTTTAATGATGGAAGTCTATGAATATGGTCAACTTGGTGTCCATCATGCTCTAAAGGGTGTATGAGATAAAACTTAAAAAATTGCTATCCCTAGCAAATACAATGGACTTTGGAAAGTCAAAGTTGAGCCACACTTGACTAAAATATATTTTAATAATATTCTCAAATAAAATGGATTTCTCATAAAGAATCATGATAGTCATTTAAAAAAAATAATAAACTCCTATAAAACACAATCATTACCATTATTATATGTGGACCTAAGAGGAAATTCATGGAGACAAATTCCCAAGGGTTGGATGGACTGGTAATAGTGTATAAAGTCCTTGCTTATTATTATTTTATTTAGAATTAATGCAAGGGTTACATGAATTGATCTACCTATCAATATAATTCCTTATTTTGGATCCATAGAAGTAGTTTTGAATAATTTACAAATTATTTCCATACCAAAATGACCTACTACTTTGTTGAAGTAACTTCCCAAATCATCTTGGAGTTCTCACTAGCTAATATATAAATATATGTTAGATTTTATAGTAGTTTTTAGAAATAAATGTATCAAACATTACCTATTACTGCTTAAGAAAGGAATATACACAACAAAAAATAGAACATAGAATATGATGGGGTGTACATGGATGCCATTATCTCACTAAAATAAAATAAAATTACACTCTAACTGATAGCAAAATAGTTGGTATGAAGGGGTATTTATACCCAAATACATGATGCCTTGGTGTTGAAGATGAAGTGTTCTAGAAATGCATCTACAAGTTGGTACAATGCTATGCTTCAGGAGTTGAGTAAACCACTCTGAGGTTAGACTAGAGAGGGTAGTCACAAATATGTACAAAATCAAAGCATCGTTATCCTGAATGCCAAAGCATTGACTCAGGAGTTTAGTTACATGTTCCTAAGCATCTTCCTCTCCCTTAAAGGTAGCCAACTGAGGCAGCTTGAATTGCTCTAGATAGGGAGGGGTAAGAATCGAAGGATAAAGGGGTTGACTACGTAATTGGTGCAAAGTGGGCTTTTGAGATCTATACCTGGAGGTCTTATTCTCTACTGAATCTAGGTGCTCTAGAAATAATCGATACACACCTAAGGATTTAATATCATTATCCTTGATCACATCTTGTGATAGAGGTATAGGATCCTCCAACATATTGCGAGGTGGTGGTATGTCATCCCCTCTGCCTTGATAAGGTATATCTAAGTACTATACCTCTGGCTCATGCTTAGTGTAGGTCCCATAGGGTGTATCTTGAGCCGGTCTATAAAGAGGGGTATCTAACGCTGTAGGCACCCTATATTTGGCCTAGGAGGCATGTCCCGATATGGCCTAGGAGGTCATATAGACAACATTGAATAAGGTCTAGGAGACCTATCTTGAATGAGTGTGGGTTTCCTTGGGTGAAATTCCTACCTATGTGTCTTAGGAGTAGGAACCCTCTCTCGTAGAGTCCTCTGGAATAGCTCATTGGTCTATCCTTTGATTATTTATTTCTCAAGCTGATGCAAGCAGTCTAGTTATTCCGTGTCTTTTCAAAGCTATTTTAACTAAGCTTGATGTTCCACATATTTTGCAATTGCTTTATTGATTTATTTTACTATGTAGGGCCTAGGGGACCTAGGAGTATCACCCTGAGGTTGACCTTGTTCAAGGTAATCAATTATATCTATCAGGTGCTTCCCTCGATTGAGGGCCACCGCATTGACTTGAGGTTCAGGCTTGAGCATATGCTCATTGTAATTAGCGAACATAGAGGTGCATCATCATGCATAGAATACTACTCTTGAGGATAATAAGGAATTTACTCATGCCTTCATGAATGAGGAAGGTAAGGGCAGAGTTAGCTCACCCTAAGCGATGAGTATCATACCCATCAAGCTGCCTAGGCTATTGGACCCTATCAGGGTGATGTAGAGGCAAGGTTGGATCAACCTCATCTACCCAATGTGTGAAGTCATGCTCTGGCCTATGAATAGGCATGCCATAACTAATAGGTACATGAATGCATGACACCACTCTATATACTAGCACCTTAGTGTGTTGTTACCTTTCATCAAAGAAAGCATGTGATGTGTCTAAATATCAATAACACTCTCCTAAGTAAGGTCCATCACCCATAGGAGTTTCCCACATAAGGCTCCCTTACAAGTGTGGTTCTTGTCCCACTGTTCAAGGACTAGGGTGAGTAGAGGCTCACCAAGGAGGAATGACCAGGTCCTTAGGGATAAAGTGGATATGGGAGATGGATCATGTCTTCTAGTCCACTCTTTATATCTTTTGCCCATTATTGGGCTTGGTTGTGGGTGCACACCATTGTAACTCTCTACCAAACGCTAGATTATTATCTTCTTTAAAAATTATTTAATGAAACAACAAACAAGAGAAGAAAACACTCAATAATACAAATGATTATCTCTTTTAAGTTTTATATGTGAATCCTTAAACTATTTTATGTGTTTCAGATGTGTTGTTGATAAAAGAGGACCTTGTGTCACGTGTTTGAAATCTTATTGAATGATAGTATTGTGTTTAATTGGATTTCACCTGTATACTCATAACTTGAAAATCGAGCTATGAAATCCAGGTCATGTTATCTTACCTATAATGTGTGGTGATGAGGTCCACATACATCCAAGGAGCACAGGTCCTACCAGTTCCTTACCCAATTTACCCGTAGTCTATACCTCTCCAAAGAGAGATACGTGCTATAACCCACAGACTATGACGGATATTGGAACCGACCTTGGCAAAGAATAATTTTTGTAGGATTTGAGACAATGGGTGGAGATGAAAGCCACCTCATTGAACTCTACTAGTGGATGGTGATGAAATCCATATCACTAGCATTTAAATGAATCATGGTGTGTGTGGTTCTTTTTAATCCAAGAAAGCAAACAATAAAGCACTCGATGATCATTCACTAAATGGATGCAAAAAGGTGTGTTTTACTTTTAGAAATTTAGGATAAAAGGAACCTAAAAATATAAATTATAAATGCAAACCCTAAATTTTAGCCTACCCATTAGGTAGGCTACAAGAAAGCAAACCATAGAGATGCATTCCTACTTTGATTTTCTTTGATTTTTCTTATTTTTGTTATTTTGAGTCATGGGAAAAATAAATCTACTTTTAACCTTTCTAAACAAACAAAATGATACAATAAAAACCAATTAAATAGCTTCTGAAACTACAAAATGAAAATAGAGGGTTTAGGTACCTACCTCATCACTCCTAAAACCTGTCATCTCTAGAGTTTTGATCAGAAAGTTGATCCAAAAGTCATTATCTTCTACGAATCCTTTCCCTCCACTCCCTTCTCAGCCATCTTAGCTACATGTTTGGCCTATATGTATTACATTAGAGCCCTTGGATCGAAGCTAGGTCTACAGACACAACAATATGGAGTAGAAACCTTCCCCCAAGTTTATAATGCAATAGTTCATGCTAAAAATATCCTAATTAATGTGGGAAGACTACCCCCCAAAACTGTGCTGCCTTACAACTCAGAAACTACCAATAACCAAAGTCAATCCACAAACCCCTCTTACATCGATCCTCTTTCTTTATCATCTCCATATCCACAAATGAATGCAATCCCTCAGCCAAAGCCATTATCCTCTGTGACTCCTTTCCCTCCCCTCCCTTCTCAGCCATATCAGGAGTTTTCTGCTATTCTTGATATACAAAATACTCTAAAAACTTTGAGTAATAGAATGAATTCTATGGAAAGGAGAGACCAAGAAAGGTCACAACAAAGGAGGTTTCCATATGTGAATAAATATTAGAGACCTGGCCCTAGTAACAGTACTGGGGTCAGAGTGAATACAACATATGAGGAACCAGAATGTTCTTCAGATACTACTCTTGCAAATGTTTGGTGTTTAGTATGCAATGATCCCCATGACTCTCAATCTTGTGTTATGTACCAACACCATGTACAACAAGCTATGGATCAAGCTGAAAGAAATCAAAAGGGAAGAGTAAACATGTTATGGCAGTCTGATCAAATCATGGTTGGAAAAGAGTTGGATGAAGAAAGCCCAATTGCTGTTATGACAAGGTCTGGAAAGAAATCTTTACAAGTGGATCCCCAAAAAATGGGCCAATTCCAAGTCCCTTCTCAAAAAATAATTGATTCCCTTCCTCAGAGCAGTGATACTTTCCCCATCCCTCAAGCTAAAGGTAATGAGAGGACAGACAGTCTCCCTAAGAGGCTAGATAAGGAAACTAAAAGAGACCAAATAAAATCTAAATATGAGGCTCAAGAAAGGCTCAGATTCCCCTCCATTACCAAAATGTAGAGAATTGAAGCCACTCAGCAGTATAAAAGGAAATATGGTGAGCCAGAAAGAAGGTTTGAGAGACCTACCCTAACTAAATTTGAGTATAATATTATTGAAGAGATGAAAAATATTCCATCAAAAGCTAGCCTGTATGACACTCTGTTCATTCCTGGTCAGATTGATCTTCTTAAGGCTTCCCTCAACAAGTATCCACAAGATAATAAGTCTACTACAATCCTTAGTATGCCATCAAAAAATAAAGAAATGTCACCTGCTATTTTAAATAATAAGCCCCCTCCTTTCTATATATCCCTGAGGATGGAAGGTTGGGTAGTCCAAAATTGTATGATAGATTCAGGAGCATCAACTATAGTTATGCCTAAAGTAGTCTGTGAAGAAATGGGTATGGAGTATACCCGATCTTGTCCTGGAGTATTACAATTGGATGGGACACCTGTCAAGATAGTTGGAGTCATTAAGGATGTTTTAATGAGGCTACATAGAGCCCCTGAGGTGACAATAGTACAAGAAATAGTTGTGGTTGACCTAGAACCCTACTTTGGGTTATGTCTTTCAAGGGAGTTTACTGCAAAATTAGGTGGATGCATGTACATGGATTATTCTAGTATGGTAATTCCTTTCAAAGGAAAGAGAATAAGGATAACACCTAAAAAACTAGTAGCTTATCACATTGAAAATATTGAGGAAGACATGTGCAATATTAATCCCCTGGAAGAATTTGAGCTGGTGGAAAACATTGAGGAATTGGATATTGAGGATGAGTTACCTTTCAGAGAGGATTACAGTCAATTTGGAACCGGTATGGGAACATATAGTATCTCAACTAAATTGGAGAAGAAAATCCCTACTATATCCAATCAGTCTTTGAGAGAGAAAGAAACATGGATCATGCACTTTGATGGTGCTAAATGCAGAAATGGTGCAGGAGCTGGTGTAGTTCTACAGTCCCAATCAGAAGGGACAAAGAATTTTGCCTACAGATTAACATGGTCATGTACTAATAATGCTGCAGAATATGAGGCCCTGTGTCTTGGATTGATACAAGCAGAAAGCATGGGCATTAATATTTTGAATATATATGGTGATTCTGAGTTAATAGTCCATCAGGTAAGAAACAGGTGCAGCAGTAAGCACCATTACCTAAAAGCTTACAGAAATAGGGTATGGGATCTGATGGAATCCTTTGATGCCCTAAATTTAAATTTTATTCCCAGAGAAAAGAACACTCTAGCAGATTCCTTAGCAACAAAGGGAGCTAACTTCAACCCTTCTGTAGACTATAGGATCAAGAAAGCCAAGGGAATCAAAATGATTTTCAGACCTACGATACCAGACAAGCAAATTTTTTGGTAGGTCTTTGAAAGTGATGAGCAAATAATTGACTTTCTGGTAAGAGAAGCATGTCTCTCTACTATCCAAGAAGAAAATATAGAAGAGATTGATCAACAAGATGTTATCCAACTAAGGAACAATCACATTCCTAGAGGATTGGTCACCCTAGAAAGCTTATTTGACAATGAGGACAGAAAAAGACCAGAACCATGAAAGTCAGTGAAAAAATCTATAAAGAAGTTGAAGTCGGTATTGAAAAGAAGCTCAATGTTGGAATTAAATGTTCACCAGAGGAAGCAGAAGATATCAAAGCCTTATGCTTAAAATACCAAGATATTGTGGCTTGGTCATATGAAGACCTCAAGGTATATGACAAGAAGGTTATCCAACATACTATTGAGCTAGAGCCCGATGCAAAGCCTTTTAGGTAGAAGCAAAGGCCCGTGAATCCAAGGATCGAGGCCATCATGAGAGAGGAGCTCTTAAAGTTATTAAAGGCTAAGATCATATATCCAATAAAACATTCTACCTGGGTAGCTAACTTGGTACCCGTAAGAAAAAAGAATGGTGATATACGCTTGTGTGTAGATTTCAAAAATCTTAACCAAGCATCCCTCAAAGATCACTATCCCCTCCCATAGATTGATCAGATCTTATAGATAGTGGTAGGGGTAGAGAGGTTCTCATTACTGGATGGTTACTCTGGATACAATCATATTTGGGTGAAATATGAAGATCAGTATAAGACAACATTCACCACAAAATGGGGCACATTTGCCTACCAGAGAATGCCTTTTGGGCTATCCAATGCGGGAGCCACATTTTAGAGAGCCATGGATTATGCCTTTGGTGCACTAATAAACAAATTCATTCTAATTTATTTAGATGATATGACTGTGTTTTCCCATGATAAGAAAGATCACTTATCACACCTAGAGCAAGTTTTTTAGAAGTGCAGAGAATTTGGAATTTCACTCAATCCTAAGAAGTCATTCTTTATGGTTCATGAAGGAAAGTTGCTCGGTCATGTGGTCTCAAAATAAGGTATGGCCATAGATCCAGATAGAATCAGATCCCTTCTTGCCCTCCCTTTGCCTACAAACAAGAAAACCTTACAGTATTTTCTGGGCCAAATCAATTTTGTCAGGAAATTCATTTCTGATTTTGCACAGAAAGTAAGGCCTATATCTGAGCTACTCAAGAAGAATGTTGAGTTCAAGTGGACTGAAGTCAGAAGATAAGATTTTGATATTATCAAGCAGTCCATTGCAACCACCCCAGTGCTGATAAATCCATATTTTAGTAAATATTTTATCCTTTATGCGTATGGAGCTGAAGAAAGTTATGCCTCAGTGCTTACTCAAAAGGATAATCAAGGTGAAGAGCATCATGTATTCTTTTGGAGCCAAACACTCCATGATTACCAGGTCAAATATAACTTTATTGAAATACAAGTGTTTGCTATGATGAAATCACTGAAGAAGTTCAGACAATACTTGGTACAGAGTAAGACCCTGGTATATGTGGTTCATCCAGATGTAAGAAGTTTTATCCTTCAAGGTGAACTAGGAGATAAAAGGGCTGGTTGGATTACTAAAATCCAAGAGTATGATGTAGAGATACATCCCACCAAGTTGGTAAGGGGTAGAGCCCTATGCCAAGGTCTAACAGAGGCTACAACATTAGCAAAAATGATAGCTTACCAAACAATAGATGAAGATCAGGTGGGAGAAGCACAAACTGTAGACTCTGATTGGGTTGACCAGATGATCAAGTATTTCCAAACTGGAGTATGCCCCCAAATATAAATGCTTCCCAAAGGAGGAGATATAGGCTTCATGCTTTAAAATATGTATTACTACCAGAAGGCCTATACAAAAGAAATTTGGATGGAGTTCTTCTAAAGTGCTTAAAATATGATCAACAAAAGAAGGTCATGGAAGAGTTCCATGGAGGACCAGTTGGTGGACATAGCTCAGGTAGAGTTACAGCTTTGAAAATCATAAGAGTAGGCTATTATTGGCCTACTATATTTACTGATGCTTTCAGGATCACCAGGGCCTGTGACAAATGTCAGAGATATGTTGGAAGGACAAGGAATGCTTCATTCCCCCTCAAGCCCATACAAGTTGAAGAACCTTTCCAACAATGGGGGCTAGACTTCATAGGGGTCATCAACCCCAATTCCTTAGTAGAACATAAGTTTATCCTAACTACCACATATTATCTCACCAGATGGGTAGAGGCTATTCCTACCAAGAAATCAGATCAAGATGTTGTGATCAATTTTATGGAAAATTTGATTTCAAGGTTTGGGGTTCCAGAAGCCTTGGTAAGTGATAACGGCCCAACTTTCATAGGAGCCAAGTATATTGAGTTTTCCAAAAAGTATGGCATCACTCTTAAGAATACTTCAAATTATTATCCATAGGGTAATGGACTTGCAGAATCTACCAACAAAAACTTGTTAAGAATTTTGAGGAAATCACTTGAAGGAAATAAAAGAAGTTGGCATCTGTTGTTGGACCAAGCTCTGTGGGTAGAAAATAGATTACTATAAAAAATTCCATTAAGACTTCCCCTTATGCACTAGTATATGGCAAGGAGGTAGTGTTACCCATCCATTTGGAGATCCCAACACTTAAGCTTGTCAATATAGAGGAAGAGTCAGAGGAAGATCCGATAAAAACTAGGTTGACCCACTTACTACAATTGGAAGAGAATAGAGCTCAGGCATATGATAATTTTCAAAAGCATTCCTCAGATATCAAGGTATGGTTCGATAAGAAGGCCAGATTCAAAAAATTCTAAGTTGGAGACTCAGTTCTCAGGTGGAATGTTGATAGAGCAAAGCTAGGCAAGCATGAAAAGTTTGATTCTTTTTGGGATGGTCCTTTCAAAATAGTAGAAGCCAAGGAGTCCAATGTGTTTCAGCTGGAAGATCTAGAGGGGAACATACAACCGATTCCAGTGAATGGTTTTCATCTCAAGCTCTACTATGTGTAAAATATGAGCTCATTGTAACATATGTATATACATTGTATTATTATTTCCCCTTCTTTCTGCACTTTGTATTTTAGTTTCTTTCTGCACTTTGTAATCAGTATTCTTTGAAAAATCTTGGAAAAAGAAAAAAATTGCAAAAATGACTAAGTGTTGACAAAGTATCTAGCAATGCTCCATTCCGCACTCGAATGTATGAAAATTCTTTTGGAATGACGAGCATTTTTGAATCCACATCAAAATACACTAAGATCCCCATGGATTGGTGCAAATGTTCTTATCTCATGTGATGAAGAGAGCTAGATATCAAAAGAAGCAAAGGCATCTCCAATCTGGGGACTTTTCAAGGCTAAAGTATGATGGAGCGGAATCGAGGTGATAATTCATGCATGGAATTTGCTAAGTGTCAGCGAAATCAAAAATATCTTCGACCCGCCAGGTTTCAAAAAACTAAGGGGAAGCCGAGCAGCAATTTCATGACCATGCCACATGGAGATACAAGAAAGATCCCTCAATCAATGCTAATGAACTCTCACTCGAACCAAAGAGTAGTCGAAGAGGCGTAGTGAGGTGGCAACACAATTTGAATTTTTGGCCAATGAAAATTTAGAATGCCACCATTGAGCCACCAAGAGAAATGAGTGGAAGTTGGAAAGTGTGCCAATGGGTAGATCGCACAGTAGCCACATTAATGTCAGAGGATACACACACTCCAAAAAATAAAAGAACCAAAGGGGCACACACAAAGTTCACAAGCTAGTCAATTGTGTTCACAAAGCAGTAAAGGGTGAAATGATACTCTGAAGTTTTTTTCTACGAATTATAAAGAACAAAGTCTTACTGCTATAAAAATGGCTCCTAAGGAAGTACTCATGGAGGCACAAAATATGGGAGCAAAGTTATAGGCTCATGTGCGTTAGAATAGATGAGTTTTATATACAATGATGATGAGATTAAGGAGGACCCTCCTAAGGATGAGTTTTGAATTCCCATATTTTGGAGGAAATCCAATGCATCGATAAGGTACCATAGCTATAAAATATTTCTTGTTCTCCTATATCTGTGATTCTACACATCATTGTCCTGAATTAGTTTCTGCTATGATCCAATTCTATGATTCTAAAAATAGAGTGATAAAAACCTCTGAAGGCACTCCCCTATTCTCAATTACCAAATAATTTTGCCATGAACTATTCATCATAGGAGTAGAACCCCCTTAAAAATATAGGCCATTTAACATAGCAGAGATAGAAAGGGCTAATACCAAATTAGTGACATCAGAAAAGAAAAGAGCTATAGAAATATGGCTTCATCTCAACTTCAGAAGGATAAGAAAAGAATATGAAATGCCTGAAGTTCCTATCCATATTGATAAATTTACAAACCCTAAACTATTTTCTATGTTGGCCTGTATGGAGGGTTTAGACTCTGATAGAATGGTATACGATTGGAAAATTGCCATGGCCTATTGTATTTCTAACGAAAGAATGTATGAGAAAGGTGCAAAGGAGAGAGGAACTAGGGTGATTTATTTTGACTAGCCAACTTTTCTTGCATAGAGGATACATGAGCAGTTAGTAAGTATGAAAAGGGGCTCTGATGCTCCTAGTTTTAGGTATTTCTCAAGTCTGGTATGGATGTTTTATGCTACCATTAAAGATAGAATGCCTTGGATTTCGGTCAAGGACAAAACCAATGATGGGGAACCCTTTTCGGTTTATTACTGGACAAGTCACTTGAGAAGCAGTGAGTCTTATTATAGATTCAACTTGGAATTTCTTGGACCTGCCTTGAAAATAATGTATGGAGAGTGCCCTAGATTACCACCCCTGGCTAAGAAAATTCTGAGAGCAGAGGGTGTTGAAGAAGGAGATTGGTATTTTTTGATCGAGGGCACAATTATTAGATTGTATGGTTTCATGGGAAAACCTTTTCTCCTGCCCCATTTTGTTACAGAAAGGCTTTTTGCCTTAGAATATTTGAGGCAAAAAGAATATATTGATTTGAATTATGGTTCTAGGAGAAAGAGAAAATATTTGCTTACACACCACACTGTGGAGGACATTACCATCACTAAGAAGGGGTAGAGTCAACAAATCGACCAATACCTTGATAGGTTAGGTCTATTTTATATCCCCCAAATATGGAGTTATGACCCTGATGGTATCTTCACTACAAGAAATGTAGCCCTAAATGGAGAAAAGGCTTATAAGTTTGAAAAGAGGCCTAGGGTTCATTTTGAACAAGGAAGAAATAATGATGAGACCACTCTTTTGGAGTGGAATGTTTCAAAAATGGGTCAACTACCTCCATGGTTGGATTTCTATGAGCAGATTGTTGATTTTGACCCTGATAAGAAGAAGAGTCATCGGCTTACGAAAGCCACCATCAGTGACATTGAAGGAAAAACCTCAAAGAAAAAGGACCCTCAGCTTGAGGAGGATGCTGCTGAAGAAGCTGAGGAAGAAGAACAATGGAATGTAGCGAAGATATCATATTGGTGGAGAATGAGGATTGAGATTGGAAAAACTAAGTCCAGGTTTGGAATGAAGATTGATAAGGAGTTTTCAAAAAGATATAATGAAAATATCAAAACCTGGAGGTAAAAGGACATCAGGGACATAGTGTTGATAGTTCAAAAGTCCCAAACTAGTTTTGAATCTCTCTCTCCACCCACAGATCAAGGAGCTCTATTAGAAGAGTAGGAAACTCCTTTGATAGCAGCTAAAGTTTCAAAAACTTTTCATCCTACCACTGAACAAGTGGAGAAGTTTCCTAAGGGAGCTCAGCTTCTGAGAAAAATGCAATATTCCAGTGAAAAAGTTGTCAGTACTCCAGTTATTGAAGCAGTATCTAGGCCTAAATGCTTAGCTCTGGGGGGTCAGCCTCTAGATACAGATATTGACTAGAAGAAGAAGGATGAGAGTTTCAAGTTCACCCCCCTTTCTTTTACCCCTGCAACATCAGTAGAATTACGTCCTATTTCTGAGCAAGTTCTGCTTTCTGGAGCAGTGCAAGGAAATATATCAGAAGAAGACTCTGAGAGTGAGATGGCTTCCTTTCAATTAATCCATAGAAGAACTAAAAGAGCCCCAGAGAGAAGGGAAAAGGAAGTTTCAAAGAAGCAAAAATTGGATATGGAGGAGAGTGCAAAAGAGGTAGCTATTTCTGCTATAGAAGAATTGACTCACCAGGAGCAACAACAAGAAATAGAAGTAGAGCAAGAGCACCCTACATCTGTAGGTGAAGGTATGATTTCTAATCCCTCTTCTCCTCTACATCCTCCTGAATCCCCAAAGAAGTCTCCCTCCCTTTTTGGTCAAGAAAATGTGACAAAGGTACCTTCTCCCTCTCATAGTCCACCCCATGTTTCATTGGTTGTCACTGAAGAACAAGTCACTTTTGTTCCCCCACAGTCACCCCAAATCCCACTTCCAGCATCTGAGGTTCCCACTTCATCATCTCCCATAATTTCATCTTCATCATTACCACCACCACCATCAATGGGACACAATGTTCCAAGTACCACCATTCATCCAATTGATAGTCTTGTGTCGGTTTCTATGAGTTTACCAATAGCAACAACAACAGTAGTCATAGAGTCCACTGTCATTATAGAGACTACTGTGAGCACTCCCACACCCCCATTGTTAGTAGTTCAGTCTACCCTATCATTTTTGGTATCTTCATCTCCCCTAGCTGCTAGTCTTTCAAGTCCTATCACTTTGCCAAAAGAGCAGGCAACCACACAAAGAGCAAATGATTTCTGGGTAGAGAAGCTTTCTAAGCCTTCCAGTAGGATGGCTATCACAAGAAGTATGTTTGTTGATCCAGTGGCTAGGCAAAGAGTATCTAGATCTATGACTCCACTTGTAAATAAGCCCAAAAATGAAATGACTATCCAAGATTATAGAGTGGAGGAGGTCATAGAAGATATTGATAACCTTCCTGAAGAGGATGAACTGATTATGGCCAGAGCCCATTTAGACACCTTCTATGTGAAAAATGATATATTCAGAGAGAAGGTGAGCAAGCTTGAGAAATGAATTGAAAAGCTTTAGAAGACTCTGAGCAATCAAAAGGAAGTTGAAAAGGCTCTAAAAAAAGAGGTCAAGGGTTGGCAAGAAAAATTTCAAGAGGCCAATAAACTCAAGGATCAACTAGGAGAGCAAAAGAAGTTGAATGAAGAACAAGCGAAAGAAATTTAGAGTTTAAAGTAGCAACTTCAAATAGAGAAGGCTAAGGCCTCTGGATTTTCTAAAACTGAACTGAAAAGGATTAGAAAAGAGATGCTCTCCAAAGTCCAAGAGAAATGTTCAGGGCTTCAATTCATGATTGATTTTCTTGATGAGGCCAGCCACCTACTTCCCAATGTTCAGAGAGACCTAGATCAAATCACCGGAGAGTTGCAGCCTATGGTGATTCTAGTAGAACAAATGTACAGGTTGGTTGATAGCAGACTCAGTGATTCTGCTAAACCAATTCCTAATAAAGAATGGAATCTCGCCAGAGTTGCTACCAAAATCATGGTTAAGAAGCACAGGGCACTTCAAAGAGCCTGGTTGTTGTTTGACAAGATTGGAGGTGTGATTAGGGATGTTGTTGATATAAATAAAGAAATGATTCAAGTTGGCTTCAAAGGCCTATGGATGGAGGATCACAACTTGCTATCCATGGAAGAGATCCAGAAAAGCATTGATGAAGATTTGAAGAATGAATCTGGAATTGATTCTCTTGAAGAGCCACTACCCCAAGAGCAAGTTGTCCAATTAATTGTTAATTTTACCAGATTAAGAGATCTTATGGAAGATCTAGTGAACATAGGGAATGCTTCTAATTATGAGGACATTGGAGAATTACAATATGTTTATAAGTAGCTCAAAGAGACATCAAACCCCTCTGAAGCAGCCTAGAAATAGGCTTTACAATCTCTAAAATTGATGATTCAGTTGTTTGGTGATTCTTCTGGAGGAAGGAATCAGAAACCACCTTCTCTAGAAGAAGAAGAAGAAGAAGAAGAATAAGAAGAAGAGAATGAAGAAGAGGCCGAGGAAGAGGCCCATGAAGAAGAAGAGTAGGATGGAGCGGTTACAGGCCCAGAAGGGGCTCACACTTAGTTTGTTTTTGTTTTTGTACATATGCATGAATTTTGCATTTTTGTTTTTTGCTCTGACAATTGTCAGAAATGAACAATAAAGGCATGAAGCCTACAGAGGCATAGAGAGCAGCAGATTTTGTGTGAAGACATTTTGCAATAAGGCCTTATAAGAGGAGTAGAGTTATACCTGATTTTTGAAGATAATGGCAATAGGCCTATATTTTTGGTATAGTCTCATTATAAGTGGATGAGCCATGATGTTTTTGGAATGATTTCTATATGAACCTTTACCCTCTAAGCAGATTGTTGGATTTTCAGAGGGTAGTGTTTATATGGAAGTTATTCTTTAAAGCATATTTTTGAAGATGAGTATTTTTTGACTCCCAAGGCCCAATGGATAAGACTCTGAGTTTGATGGCTTTGCAAGAAAATCCACCCGGGAGGTGCCAGAATGTATGCCCAAAATGGCCACATACTTGAGAAAATTTTGAAAATTTTGTCTAAGTCATGAAGTTCTCATTCCGCACACTTTGTAGTGTATTTTGGAGCGGATCCGCAACAAAGGCCATGAGTCCGCTCAACACTTGGTAAATTTTTACACTTGGAGCAATTCCACAAGATTTCCTTTGTTCTTGGCTCTGAATTGGTGACGCATCCCGAATCCACAAAAATTTTTGGAGAAGGATGACGTCAGTAGAAAATAAGTGCGGATTAGCGACCACTTGAGATTTTGAATACCTTACGAGCGGCTAAGTGTTGGAAGGCCCGATTCTAGAGAATGCACAGAATATTTTTGCCCAAAATGGTGACAAGGCAGAATGCTATGAACGTAGTAGATGCGGATCCATGACAAAGGATATTTTTGACTAACTCCTTTTCGAAATGGTGACAAGCAGTGTTTTACTCTAAAGGCAACACGGAATGGATGAAGGGTCACTTTACATTGTAACAGGTCCAGAATGATGGTCATACGCCAATGCACTTGCTTAGCCCAGAATGGAATCCATAAAAGTTTTGAAGGAGAGATGACGTCATCCACTTTTTTGTGTGGATTGGTGAATGCTTTACGGACAATAAAGAAACATAAAGGACAAGAAGCAGATTCGATCCTGCTTAACTTCCAAAGCACTTAAGGCCGGATTGGCATTCCATAGTTTCTAAAGCAGGAAGGATGATATCATCAATTTTTAAGAGCAGAATGGTGCTGAGTTTTCCCCCGCCATTTACACCAAGCTTATATCAGATAAATCATAGCCATACGATGGGGGAGATCGACGGTGGAAATTGTGCCAAAGAATCTAAAGTATATAAAGGCATTTCTTCACCAGAGTTTTAATAGTCAGTTGGAGGAGGAAGCTGAAGCATCGAGGGTTTCAAGAAGACAGACCTAGAGGTGGTTACAGATCGATGATGGTAGAAGGCTTCCAAGAAGGATCGATGATGTATACACGATCTCCAATGGCCAGAACTCTAGTTAGCGTCAAATGACCAGCAAGTTGCAGAGGCTTCGAGCTACCATGGCGGTCCACTTGCAGCGGGTTTCTCGAAGGATGTACCAGTAAGAGAATGCCAACAAGAACTCTCTGCTGCGCTATCAAATTTTAATCTTTGTAATGTTCCTTGTTATTTTTAATTTTGCAAAACTATAAGTAGAGGTCGAACCCTCATTTTTAAAGGGTCGGCTCTAGTGTGTTTGCCTGTGCTACTGTAAATATTCCCAAGGACTAATGAAAGGAGCATTACATTGATCTTCACCTCAAAGCTTGTGTCTTCATATTTGATATCAGAGGTTCGAATTCTTTAGTTGCATTTCTGTGAATACTTAGATGGTTAGTTTGTGCCAAATTAATGGATTACTAGTTGTTAAGGTAATTGAAATCTACTTCTGGATTTGATCTTTATTGCTAAGGAGTACATTTCTGTAAAATCTAGATAGTGGTGAATTTTGTTATTTGGATTATCATTGTTTGGATATTGAAATTGTTGTCTGCAATATTTCTCTACTGTTCGTTAATGAATGAAAATACATTTAACTTGAGATAATGTTGATCTGAGTAATGTGTCTTTAAGTCAATTTTTTGGAGCTTTTTGTTGTAGTGCAATGTTGTTAGCCTATCCATCCACTATTGTTCACATCTCTCTAACCCTAACCTTTTCTTACCCTAATATCCAAACCCTAAGTGAGCATAATTGTGTCAACATCTTGTTTAAGTTGACAAGGAACCAACCTACTCTAGAGGTTGGATCGAAAACTCTATTTTGGTCCATCCAATGTTGAGTGTTGAGTTGTAGCTATCGGGTGCAAGCTTGGACAGAAAGTAGGAAGATAGACAACCGCAGTATTGAGTAAAACTTGATGCAATTCAGTGCCCAATAGTTTTTATTTGTTCCAGGGTGGGATGAATAGCAGGCATGCATTCATCCTAGGGTGGTATGAATAGCAAGTTTGCATTCATACCAATGTGCTATGAATTTGCATTCATCCTAGGGTGGCATGAATAATAGGTCAGAGTTTGTTTCAGTCTGAAATGACTAACACCTGCAACATAAAAATATGAAAATGAGCTTCAAATTTTACCTAAAGAAAAAGTGACTAGGTCTCACCATGATCACCACTGAATTAGGGAAAAAATGTTGCACCTAAATATGGATAAAAAATTGCATCTATCCCTTATGTCTAATGAGCATCAAATCAGAAGCATGGAAGTAAGATGGAAAAGATACCAAATAACAAGAAATGAAGCAAAGTAAATTGTTTTATTATTAATCAAGTAGATCATATCCATGTTACAAATATGTCCCCTAAAGGTCTCAAATGGATGATACAACTATTACAAATTTATGGTGCCCAGGGATCAGATCCTTCAAAGAACTCTAGTGCACATTCAATGTCTTTTCGCATACCCACACTCAAAGTGGGTGGGAAAAAGGTTGTCACCACTTGTATTTCTGATATTTATGTCCTATGTTGCTTCCCAATGCACTGTATGACCTGCATCTACACACAAGGAAACCAAAAACATCAAATAGCAAGTGTGTATGATCTAAAACATGTAATCCCCATAGGCTAGAAATGAGCATATGTAGTGTGCCTATACCAAATCAAATACAAATGCTATTAAATTATAGAGGTAAGTAAAATAATATGTTTTGGGAATATATAACCAGAAATTATACTGAAATTACATCCGTAGGCATGGTGTAATCGCAGTACACTTTTCCAATATGCAAAACCCAAAGCAAGAAATTTACCAACCTAAACATATCCAAAACATATGAAAATTGGAAAGAGTGCATAAAATAACATTTTAAGAGAACCCATATGGTTATATTTCATAAATCATGCTTAGATCCCGATGCATTCTCCAGTAGGTCCCGTTAGCCTACAAAAACTTCAAAATGCAATATCTCGGCCAATATAACTCAAAAAAGCATGAAATTTGAACTGTAGCATAATATAATAAAATGGAAAACACCTATTTAAAAATAGTCACAATTTTTTTGAAATATTTGTATTTTTTCTAGGGTGGTATGAATAGGACTGTCACAAATTGGGGGGCACTCGAGGGTGGGACGCCGACCGATTTTGCCTAAATTTTGCCACCAATTCCACTAGGGAATGGTCCAAAATACAAAATGGGGGATATTGTAATAAAATTTGGGTTGGAAATTCACTTGATTTATAGGTCTGTGTAAAAAAATTGCATCTCTTTGAGTCACTCGATAACCTCTTTCGCTAAGAAGAGATCTCGAGGGAAAGAGAACACAATCAGATGAGGGGAAATATCGATAGTGCTTCGTTGCTTAAACTTTAAACTCATATCATATTTGTATAGAAAAAACATCCACTTTATAGCCATAGAAGGCTCATGTGCAAAAGGGCATGCATGGCAAGAGGTGCCACTTGGCCACCGGGGTGGCATGCATTGGAGGGGAAGATAATCTCCCAATTTGGCCTCCCTTATGGAGCAAGGCATAAATATGCTACATGCTCTAACTTGTAGGTATGGGTAGGCAAGATAAATTACTGTTACCAAGAATCATTTTTCTAGATTTAACTTTTTTCCAGTCAAACCTGCTATTCATCCCACCCTAGGACGAATGCTGCTATTTGCTCCAAGGTGGTACGAATAGGATATGTATTCATCCTAGGGTGGGATGCATAGGAATAGGATGCCAAAATGTCCTCAAATTGTCCTGGAACCTTCCAAAACCTTGCAAAAAGTGGCTAGAACCACTATATACCTTCTAAGGTCTGCCCTAGGGGCCTTGTTATGTCAATTAGTTATTGCTTTCGGTAGCATAATTGGATTGATTAGATTTTAGTGTCTACACATACTTCCATTGATGATTGTTTGGATGTTGATGTTGAGACCTCTAGTGGTAGACTGGAATATGAGGAGGATGGTTCTAATTTGGTCTAGGTTGTAGGTTATGATATTGTGCAAGGTTCCATTGATGGGTTTGCTACCTATAGGTATTGGGGTAGGAAATTCCTCATGTAATACATTTTGCAACCATTCCTAAGGTAACTATTGATGATGTAACATATGTTGGTGCAACCTTTACTAATCCAATTGATTTTGGTATAGGCACCTCTTATCCAATAGTATCTTATCTAGTCATAGCCGGTATAATTACTCTTATCTATTTATGTTTTGCCTAGGTGCTTGGTATATTTGATCAGCTGTTTGGGGTTTATTAGCCCTCATATTGACATGAATGGGTATGAATTACTTCTCAACCCTAGAAGGGTTGGCCACCTACTTCCCACTATCAAGGGAGGTTGCATTGACATTATATTCAAACTTAAAGGTAAGTTATAGACACTCAAGCAGCACAAAGGCACAATGTGCTTACATGGATGACTCTTCATATCAATTAGGAGGATGATCCAGGTTTTCCTCTTCTTCATCTACAAAAAAAGTGTGGGTTGATGTGGTTGTCTTACTAGGATGATGGATGTTGTACCTATATAGATGAGCATATGTTTTACTCATTCATGGGTGATCAAGCAGAGTGTATTGCTTGTCTAGGTTGGGCCATGGTCTATACTCTTGTTCATGCTCTGATTGATGGATAGACTGAGCTGGAATGTAAACTTGTGTTACCAACCTACTAGGACCCCTTGTATGCTAAGTATTTTATCTAGAGAAAGCATGTAGGTCATATTGACTAGGAAGTTCATCACTTTGATCATATTGAGGACTTGTAGATGCATATTGAATAGGAACCTCCTAAAGATCAAATTCCCTATAAAAAGTAGGATGTCATTCAAGAATGGCCATATCTTTTAAATTAATTTAGAAATGTTCCATGCCTCATTGCAAGTTTTCAATAGTACTAGCCCTTGATCAAGCTTGGTTGCATGTTATTACCATGGTTTGAATAAATCCAAATAGTAAATAAACAAATAAGAAAACAATATGTTTATCTCTTTTAAATTTTTCTCGTGATTCCTATTACTATTTTAAGTGTGTTTTGATGTTGAAACCCCTATTCTTATGAAAGGTAAGGGTAAATAAAATGAAAAGGTACTAAAGGTAATTTAAGCACACCCTCCTATCGAGGAATATAACTCAAACAAAAAAAGTGATTTCCTACACTAGATATGTCTCGAGGTAAACCTATGGAAATAAATAACCCTGAAAGGGGTTGCACTATCTAATATCCTACTTTTGGCATACCCATGCTTTCGATTAACCCATATGTTTAAGGCATGAAAAATAATCATAGCTATATCCACTAATTATTTGGAAATCCCTATGGTAGAGGGACTTGCTAATCCTTCCTACTTCAAGCGCACCCAAATAGGGGACTTTTCGATGATGAAATATATAAAGCCACTCGCTTGGGGCTACTATGGTTGCTATGGTGTGAGCCAATGGATGGAGGTGAAGCACACCATAATTGGTCTCGATTAATAGTTGGTTATGAAATCCAACTCACCGATGTTTACAATAGATCATGTAGTGTGTGGGGTTCCTTTTAATATTTGCAAAAGTAAATAAACCAAAGAGCACTCGATGATTCTTCACTAATGCAAAAAAATGTTTAATGTTCAAAAACCCTATATGAATGTGTTGGAAATTTTGAGTCAATTTGTCATTGATGTCAAGGAACGAAGTCATCATTGATGTCAAGGAATATGTCAAGAAACAATGCAAAGGTTAATGGCAAAATAAATTTATAATATTTTTAATATTATGTGGAAGCATATGAAGGTTGGTTTTTATTAAAACCATGAATGAGAAAAATAAAAGGTTTTTCATAAAAACCCAAGGAAGCTTTTTGAAAAGCGAAAAGATATTTTAATATTCATTTTATAAAATATTTAAATTAAATTTGAATTTAAATTTTATAAATAAATATTACTTATACAAGGTGGTATATTTAGAGAAGGCTTTAAGCCTTAATAAAATCCAAAGGAATTAAATATTAATTTATAAGATTTAAATTCTAAATAATTTATAAATTAATTATTTAAAAACGAAATGCATCGACATCTAAGGTTAAAGTGAAAAATAAAAATGCACCGATGTCCAAGGAAATGGGAGGCATTGTATATTAATACATGCCTTAATGGCAGTCTCAAAGGTATTCGAAATATATTCTAAATTGTACAATTCATAATTGAAGGCTGCAGAAGGAAAGACTATGAAATTGGTTTTAGTGCCAATGAGGAGGTTGAAGTTTCCATAGGAGAACCCCCATCCAACTAGGTGGTGTGGCATAGCAGAACTTGGTTGGGAATTAAGGCACTTGGGCAATGTGAGACCCACGTTCAAATCACAGTGGGATCATTTTGGCATGGGAAGCACACAATTTATTTTACTTGGTTCCATTAGGGCTTAAGCAGCACGTGGTACTCATTTGGTGTTAAACGAGCGCCTAGCACTCGCGGTAGCCGAGGCTATGGCTAGGATGCACAAGGAGGTGGTAATCAAAGGTTTGAATCTCACCCAAGGTGGAGGTAAACATTTTAATTTTAATTTTTATCAAGCCTAAGTTTTAAATATAGTTTAAAGGAGTTATAAGTAGTTAAAGTTAAAGGGGCTTAATTTAAATTTTAATTTTTGTTTAAAAGGAGAGATAAGGGATAAAATTTATTTTTACATGGATTTATTTTTACATGGTTGTTTTATCAAAGGGGTAAATTGAAGATCGATTATTTTGAGAGAACCTTTTCGTTGAAGGTGATATTGTTGTTATCATAGGAATATCATAAGGTGTATTTGGTCAATCATTTTTGTATATGAATATTTTCCTTAAAATGGAGCGATAAGGTGTATATGTGGTTTGATATTTGCATTGTATCTTTGTGAGAGTTTTTATAACTTCTTGAGTTTGACAAATAAGTGTTTGTGGTTGTGGCAAATATTTGAGGTTCCTTCATCATCAAAAAGGTATGAGTACATTCTTCCATATTTGAGTTGATTGGTTATTTTCTGGAAAATAATTTTGGAGTGAAAAGGATTTTATTAGGGATTCCTTATTGAGTGTGTTTATTTAATGCTTCAAGGTTTTCTAGAATGAAGAGTTGTTGTTAAAACCTTGTTTTATAAGCATTATTTTTGAAGCCATTGGTTGTTTGAAGAACTTGAACTAGGGTTTGAAAAGAACATGAGTATCATTATTATGTGAAGATTGTTTTATAAGCTTTGTTGTTGAAGCCATTGGTTATGTGAAGAACTTGAACTGGGATTTGCAAGCAAAGAACATGCGTATCATTGTTATGTGAGAGTTGTTTTATAAGCATTGTTGTTGAAGTGAGTTTTTGAGTGAAGAACTTGAACTAGGGTTTGAAAAATAACATGAGTATCATTGTTATGTGAGAGTTTTTTTATAAGCATTGTTGTTGAAGTGAGTTGTTGAGAAAAGAACTTGAAATAGGGTTTTAAAAGAACATGAGTATCATTGTTATGTGAGATTTGTTGTTGAGCATTGTTGGAAACATTTTGAGTGAGTGATCATATGCTTGGACTAGGGTTTATGAGCAAGGATTATTTCATTGAGTGATTGGTTGAGTAGAGTTGGTTGAGCCTAGTCAAGTGGATGTGTGAAGTGATTGTTTAAGTTCCAAAACAAACTATTCTATATTTTGAATTGGATTGAAAAAGTGATTGAGTTGAAGCATATTGAGTCTCTAACAATTCTTTTTATGTTTATGAAAGAGTGATTGAAATTTATTGAGCATTGTGATGAGTATAGAGCATATTTAATCTCAAAAAAATTTGTTTATGTTTCTATGAGATTGGACAAGTTCTAGAGTGGACTTGTTGAGCAGATTTGAGGTAAGTATTTGAGAATAATTGTGGATAGATTTGAGTAAGCTTTTGTGGAAGCTTACAATATAGATTAAGAGCAGATTTGAATAAGTTCTTATGAGGACTTATTGAGTAGATTTTGATAAGTTCTTGAGAGGACTTATTGAGCAAATTGGACAAGTTCTAGAGAGGACTTGTGGACATATTGGTGTGATATTTTGTGGAAGCTTAAAAGGTAGATTTGAGACAAGTCTTTGAGAAGACTTGAGAGCAAAGTTGATTGATTGATTTGTTCAAACCTTGAGTTAAGGTTTGGGGTAGATATAGCAGAGTTAATTTGAGATTGATTCAAGCTTTGAGTTAAGGCTTGAGGATAGAGATTGAGAATAAATTTATGCTAGACCGAAGGACTGTGTTTAGTACAAATTCAAGGATAGAGTTTGGTGCAAATTTGAGGACAGATTTATACTAGACCAGAGACAGAGATTGAGGTCATATTTGTACTAAATCGAATGAATATTTTTAGTATAGATTCAAGGATAGATTTTAGTGCAGATTTGAGGATAGATTTGTGCTAGACCAAAGACAGAGATTGAGGTCAGATTTGTGCTAGACCAAAGGATTGTGTTTAGTAAAAATTTTAGATAGAGCTTTGGAGGTGACAAAGTTGAGTACAAATATCTCTATCCTGAGTAGGGAAGATAGGTGTCTTATATGGATAGATTTCCATTTGCTAAGGGTAGTAGAGGCAGAGGTCTTCTAGAAGATCACCAACCAAAGCAAGAGGAGAAAGGAGTTCTCCTGTGGATAGAGATCCATAAACTTGATTTAGGGGATTGGTGTCTCCTTTGGATAGAAGTCCATAAACATTGTAATAGGGAAAGGATTCCCAAGAGATTGATTGAGAAAATTTTAGTAAAATATTTTCTCCATGGAGTAGCCCACATTAAATTGGTGTCTCTATTGTGTGTGATGATTTGTGCATTGCTTTGGTTACTACTATTAATATTTCCATTGACTATATTAAATAATATTGTTTGGGAAAGAAAAGTAAAAAGTGGTCTTATACTGTTCACCCCCTCTCAATATAAGCTTGTGTTATTTAGAATGACTAGTCTTTAAGCAAGCACCAATAAAGCAAACCAAAGTAGTAGTAGATAGATATTATCTCACACAGAGATGGTTACAGATATAGATCATCTAATTTTTGTACAAAATATACCTTTGGTTACGTTTGTACTGATGAGATGTTATTTATTACTATTTTTTGTATAAAATTCAATCATTTTACATGAGTATTTAATATATTTTTACATGTTATCATCAGTTAAATATGAATTATTGGTAAAAATGAGTAAAAATGGTAATTTGATGTTTATCAGTAACTTACGTCCAATTTGTCCAAGATCTGAGTTAAATGCAGGTAATAAATGGAGAAACTACAACTGTAATCCAAATGTGAAGAACAACCACTAGCAATTAGAATAAGTAAAGCGGATGATCTCAGTTTACGGAAGACAGTTACTAGAGGTAATTACAGACAGTAATTACGTAAGGTCAAAAGGTCATTTTGAAGACTTACCATGGACGACAAAGCATAATATGGATGGTATAACCAAATGACGACAATTAAAATATCTCAAATATATCTTGCCTTCTCAATTTGGTTATGAGATTCTCTCCAGTTGATAAAACCTTATGAAAATGATTAATAAAGTTATTATTTGTCAAATGTCAAATTTTTTAAGACTTCCTATATTACAGGAGCTGAAAATTCTCATTATGAGTCAGTTAGATAGGAAATATTCCATGTAATGCCACTTGGAATTATATAAATATTTTTAGGTCCAAGTCAAATAAAATATTTTTAGCTTTAGAATATCTTATGGTGTACATACAGTCATCACTCCACATTTTAAGCAAGATACATACATGGACAAGATTGTACTTTGTATTAGTCTTAGTATAAAATTATACATCAAAAACTAGAGTCTCTCTCTCCTCTAGGTTTTTTTTCTCTGATTACATTATTCATTACATCATGTTACAGATTATTATCTGGAGCTTGTACAGTTGACTCTTCATCAATAAAATAGCATTTCTCCATTATGGTAACTTGTATCATTTGTAGCATTTGTTTATTCTCTATTTTGAATTTGTAAATTCTGCAACCTGCATTCATGAATTATAAATAAATGTTAGTATAAATCATAATATTTAGTTATTGATAGAGTAGTTTAGGGAAAATAACTTACACTGCCACTTCGGAGGCAAGGCCCACTCCTAATCGACAGTCCCTGAGCTCTTCACCCCATGCATTAGGTTAGAATTAGTTAGATCTGCATTAGAAAATACATAAAATATAAAATTTCATAATAAATTGCACTTATTTACTAATTTCTGCATAATTTATATTGCACATTTTTATATTTCTTTTTGTACATGTGTACGCATGATTTTTGGAAAGGAAATTGAACTAGGCTTAAGTATTAATTTCTATGATCATATCTATACTGGATTTCTAATTTTTAAATCTAACCTTGATTTTCCCTTGGATTGATAAAATTAAATTTAAGCTTCTACAGCCGATCATTTTGGCACCGTTGCCAAGGAAAGTAGCATCGTAGTAGTTGATCAAAGAAGTCATTGGCAGTGCAAAGCGAGAGGAGTTACTTGTACGCATGAGATCTTGTGGACACATGAGCCCCTGGTGTGCATACGAGTCAGAGTGGTTATCGACATATATGGGACACAATAGCCCTCCCCATAATGGGTAGCTAACAACAAGCCCTACCTTACAACATTGTTAGGTTACTTTTTCATAAAGATTTCATGTTTTAATTGCTTTCCTAGATTAAAATTTGCTTTCCTGCAATTTGCTTTTTGAAATTTCTTGCTTTGGGTAATTATTATTTTTTAGGTGATGTAGTGTCCTATTGGCAAGTTCAAGAAGTAGGCGAAGGTAGTAGCTGAAAATAACCCCTTGTCTTGGGAGTAGGAATTAGCTTACAACGAGTGACATGACTATAGTGAAATCCCCCCTAGTCAAATAAACACTAAGAAGTTACCTGTTATTTTAGTACTATTATTTTATTTTTATCGAACTATTGCTTAATTGGTTACACGGATTACATGCTCCGTGGGTCGTACCCAATTATAGTAATACTAGGTTGTATACTTATTTCTAATTATATTAAGTTTGAGTGTATGGATTACATGATCCGTGGGTCACATTTGAACTTAGTAATATTAGGAATTTCCTTAATATTGTTAGAATTAGGCTGTATGGATTATGTGCTTCGTGGGTCGCATCCTAATTTTAATAACATTAGGATTGTCTAAAATTATACATATTTATTTTCTATTAAATTTTTTGAATTTTATGTTTTAATAGACAGTAGATTAAAATAGAAAACAAAATCAAAACTTAAAAAAAAAAAAACTCAAAAAGAAAAAAAACAAATGGTTGAAAGTAGTCAGATTGAATTCATAGATCTCAGGAAATTTCTGATTCAGCAAGAGGTTAATCTTCTTGTTGATCAAAAATTTATAACAACCAAGTTAGAATGGGAAGCATTGTGTGTAAGAATTGACTCTATCAATGAGAGATCAGAAGAACTTAAAAAAATAAAAAGGATTAATATTGCAAAAACTTTAAGGGTAAATAATCTTACACCTTATGATAATCTAGGAGTAAGTTGTGAAAATTGGCTTTGGTATAGACGAACTATAGTAAATCCATAAATTTATCCTTGGAACCAGTACCTTGAGGATTCCCTCATTGTTCACAATTTTCTTGCAGAAATAGAGAAAAGAGAGTTAATCTCGCAATACAACAAAAGGTATTTTAGAATTCCTAGAGTCGTACGTTTTAGAGAATTATGCGAAGGTTTATGTTTCGAGCTACGAGTTTGGAATTCCTAATTCTATAGCAATTAAAGCTTATCTTTATCAGCTGATTCAACTATTGGTAGATCATTTTAATTTTGAGGAAGAACATTTTATGACACCAGATCAACTTGATCCAATCAACGATATACATAAGTTATTTATTGAATACTAGGTGTTATATTCAAAATCAATATATATATATATATTTAGAATATACATGAAAATACTGAGAGACTCTAAAGGAAGATTTATAAAAATAGATAAAATATAAAAATTCCCAAGAAACTTTAGACAGCCTGGGATTTTTAAAATAGAAAACACTAGAGCCACATCATCAAATAAAGCTGAAATTCTAGAACAAGATCCCAAAACATACTTATTACCAAGTCCTGAGTTTGACGATCATATATATTCTTTAATATTCACTGATACTATACCTGATGCAATTCTTGAATTCCTATATTCAAGTATGGCAGATGTTGAAAGTGAAGTAGGAGAAGAAAATCATGGAAATACAGAACAAAGACAAGAAATACCAAGGCAATAAAGAGATCACATAGAAAATAGACAAAGAAAATATTTTCTTTTCCAATTTTACATACATAGGTAACCGCAAGAGATCCTAAATCAAACTCTCTTTCTATATTACCTACCTTCCATGGGAAACCACATGAAGATCCTGATGCATTTCTCTTTGAATTTGAAGTTGTATTTCAATCTTATTTCTACACTACAAATGAGCAAAAGTTAAGATTATTTCCTTCTAATCTTAAATATACCACTATAATATGGTTTATGGGTTTAGGAGAAGGAGTTTGTAATCATTGGGATGGTGAAAATGGATTAAAAAAATTATTCCTTGAGAGATATCAGTACTATTGTAGAGTTAGGGACAAGAAAGCTAAACTTTTTTGAATGAATCAAAAGGAAGATGAATCTTTGGAAAATTATCTTGAAAGATTTATATTTGTAGGATCTAGAGTAAACATAGAGCTTGAAGAAGAAATATTAAAAGAACTTTTTTTGAAAGGATTAAAGGAGGATGTTCTTGAAATCCTAAATCTTATGGCAAAAGGAGATATTCATTCTATATATTTTGAAGGGATTGTAAATATTTGTAGAAACTATTCAAGAAACAAACCCTTGAGAAGTAATAAATATACATCTATAGGAGCAGGAGTAACAAGAGCTAAAATTGGAAATATGTTGGAAGGTTTAAAAATGATTTATTGAGTAATTTCACCTCATCTTTGGATTTAATGGATAAAAAGATAAAGGACAGTGAAGAAATTTACTGCCATAGATGTAGGAAGAAACACAATTCAATAGAATGCCCTCTCAACATAACAAATATCTCCAATATCTCTACTTGTTGCCAAATTTGTGATAAAGATTATAAAACTAAAAAATGTAAATATATCTTCGTTGTTAAGGTTGCCATAAAAGAACCTGAAGTAGAAGAAGCAGAGGATGCTTATTTTTTTCTCAAAGAAGAAATGCCCCATTTAATGGCCCATCAAATTGGTCAAACCCTAATTATCGCAACCAACAAAGACCTAACCAATGGTCCACTATGCCAAATTGGAATTCTTACAATCAAGATTGGAATATACCCCCATGGGCTCAATTTATGGCTAATTCTTATGGAGGACAATTTCCATGGAATCAAGTAACACAAAATCAGAATATGCCTCGTTGGAACAATAATGGCCAATATAATCAAGGTGGAACTAATTGGTCTCCAAATGTAATGCAACAACCAAATGCTCAAAATTAATTTAGGGGACAAAATACTCAAAATCCACCTCAAATTAGGCTTCCTCCACCTCCAAAAAATAATCCTCCTAAGAAGTTACCTATTCCAGATGAACCATTTCCTAAACCTAACAATAATAAAAATGTACAAAAATTCTATGAAGCAAATGAAAGATGTTCTCTATCTATAGCGCCTTGTCAACAAATACAATTAATATCAGGAAAGGTGTTAGAAAATGATGTCACTCTTAAAAGACTTAATGATCTAATTGAAAACTTGGTTGAAGATGAAATTGACAACAAGGAAACAGACAATCAAGAGGAGAATATTCCAACTAAACAATAAGAAATTCAAACAAATAAGGAAATAGAAGTACCATTTCCTCAAATATTGGCAATACCAAAAGAACCATCCAAGCCAGCCTTTAATTTTCTTCAAGAAATAGAAGGTGTTACTATTAAAATTCCTTTATTACAAGCTATCAAGGATATACCCATCTATTCTAAACTTATTAAAAATATATGCTCAAAAAGTAAAAATAAAAATGAATTTCAAACTATTCAAGTTATTGGACAATTATTTGAGATGATGATAGGAGATAGGTTGGTACCTAAATATACAGATCCTGGAATACCTATACTCATTGTGCATATTGGAAATGTAACCTTACAAAATGTTTTGGTTGATTTAGGAGCTGCTGTTAATGATATGACCAAATAAATAGCATATTCCTGATAGATCTACTATTAAGCCAGAAGGAAAACTAGAAGATATTATGGTCTCAATAAGTTCATGGGAATATCCAGTGGACTTCATAGTCTTACAACCTAAAAGGAAATTAGGGGGACATCACTTAATTATAGGAAGACCATGGCTTACAATAGCTGATGCCTACATTAGTTGTAGATCATGAAACATGACTTATTCCAATGGTAAAGATACAAAAGATCTTAGTTTATTTCATGAATCACCAATAGAAGAAAAACAATTGTGGTATGATTTTCCTCAGGAATATGATGATATCCAAACCTTATCAGTTAATGTTTTAATTGAAGAACTTGAACAAGAATCTGAGAGACCCTTACCATTGTTGTTAGAAAATCAACAAGAAAATCAAAATCAAGACATTAGTGATTTATTTTCCAATAATGAAGCAAGCACAAGTCAATCTCAATATGCTTATGATTTGAATATTTTTGAACATGAAATAAATGGAATAGATGCAAATATAAAAAAATGTAAACAAATAGATATTATACCTGGAAGAACTCTTAATATCAGTAATGAACTCACGAGCATACAAGAGTCACAATTGGTATATTTGCTTAGAAAGTATCAATCAACATTTGCATGGAACTATGAAGACATGAAGGGTATTCATCCAAGTGTGTGTTAGAAGGAAAACTAATGGGATATGTTATTGATAAAAATGGGTTACATATATAGGCAGAAGGCCTATATGATAAACTGACAAGTGTCAGTATAAACTGACAAGTGTCAAAACAGAGGCATAGTGCACTTTAACTCTAACATTCCCCCTTAAAGTGCACTATTTGCCTATATGATGGACATGAAACTTGTCAATGAAACTGACAAGTGTCAAACTAACATAGTGCACATTACATTAACTCTAACATTCCTGATGCGTAGTCGTTATACCATCATTAATTCTCAATGAATCTGTCAATCCAGGGTAGTGTACAAGGCTATCTGCGAAAGAAGTGAAACAGCTATAACTTAGGTCAATCTAGAGCAACAGGTCTTATTGGTGGAACCGGTTGTGTGGGGGGTTTTGGAACATTCCTATCTCTAAATTGCATGAATTAAATCTTAATCTAAGTTGCAGAATTGGAAACTAATCATTAACTACATAAATGAAGTCCTAATTACAATTGCAGAATGAGACCTAATTATATTGCAGAAATAACAATTGCAGAATTGAAAGTCTGATCCTAATTGCAGAAAGGAAATCTAATTACTTTTGTAGCAATGAAAGTCTAATCTTAACATGGAAATGAAAACTGTCAAGGTTCTGTAACAGAAGGTTGTCAATCTTCTGTGCAGGATTTGACAGCAAAACATAAAATGCAGGAAATTACAAAAAAATAGCAAATTCTAGAAATAACAGTCTAAAATAAAATGGAAGCTTTGTTGAAAGTAAATATTACAGCTAAAACACTAAGCACAAGATTAATCTAAGCATAAATAAACTAAGACTGCAAATATTGTTAGTTGTTTACAAGCAATTGAAATAACAAGTTCTACAACTCATTCTGTTGCAACAAAATCAGAATAAAACCTATTGTTAGTCCTCCTCCTAGGTCTGGAAGTGGCCAGCATCCTTGTCCAAAAGAAGGTATAAGTCTCTCTCTTTCTCTAAATCTTAGTCACACTCATTTACAAGCAATATGAAATAGAACTGGTGCACTTTATTGATTAAAAGACATGATTACAATAATTCTACTGAAAAACTATTACAGGACTGTAACAGTCAATTTCTATCTATTCTCTACTTCTTCCTTACTTTCTACTTCCTATCGCTACTACTTCTACCTCTCTCTACTACTACTAGGCTCAACCTGAATGGGAGCAATATTTATAGATGTCCTAAGGTCTGATTACAAACAAAGAATATCTCAAAAGATCTAATCCTACAATGCTGCAACAAATTCTGGTTTTATCCTAGAAGAAGATTAAAACTTGATCTTTCCCTTAATGATGGCTTTGGTCGGCAATGACGACAAAGACAGATGGAAGATATTTTCCTTTACTTTTTCCAACCTTTATTTCCCTTTTTTTGGCTTCAAAAATCGGTCAACAAGTCAAAAAACACACTCTATTTTCATTTCGAAGATAAGTGGCTTCATTCCGAAGACAATGCAATTCTCATTCCGAAGATCGCTCATTCCGAAGATACTGCAGTCTCATTCTGAAGATCACTCATTCTGAAGATACTACATTCTTCATTCTAAAGATCCGCTCATTTCGAAGATACTGCATTCTTCATTCCGAAGATCCGCTCATTCCGAAGACGCTGTGTTCTCTCATTTCGAAGATATCTGTTCATTCCGAAGATACTTCGTAATGAACAAATGTATGCTTTTCCAGTGATTTCTTCTACATCTCTCAGGTGGGTTATCTCCTAAGATCAAATTCCAATGGTCTTCATCCCTTTCCTCATGTGAATTCCATGCCTTGCTATTTATGGACAGCTGGCTGGAATTTACATGGGAAAGACCAGTTTTTGCTATACAGCAACAGTTTGCTTGCACTATTGCCAGATTTAGGTGAAATAAATGCTTGAGACAAATCAAAACATGATTAGTGAAATGCTGCTATTATTCTAAGCATATCCCATTTTAGCAAATCATAGCAAAAAGAACACAAAACTATGCAAAAAGCTATAAAATCAACATATAATATTTCAAATACATTGATCATGCAAAATGGTTAATATACAACATATTGAATCAACTTAACTAACATATCAGATAAAACATAAGATTTTATAGGCAATTTTAGTGTTCAAAACATGTTATGATTGAGGCATTTCCAGGCCTCATCATTTTCCCCCCAACTTATATTAATGCATGCCCTCATGCATTCTGTTGGGCTATGGAATCACATATGTCCATGTTTAGATTCCATGACCTGTAGAATAATTTCTTGCCTATGTAATACCCCCTATTTTCTTGAATGTTTCTGAGCCAATATTCAAATTGTTCATCAAGCTGGGCATCTTCCTCAAAGTAGAATGGAACAAGAGTAATGATGGTCGGAGGCCTGAACCTGAGACCTATCCAGTTATGTTGCATGATCTGAATCAGCTGGATTACACCTTCTGCTATTCTTCTGGACCATTCTAAGTTGATGGGGGAGATGGGTTCTCTTTTCTTCAAAGACATGGAAAGTTCAGCCCATCTGTCTCTGCATACCGATAATGCTGGGAAGAAATTGTGATCACATAAATTGTTAAATCTGGCCACACAGTCCCTTAAGTTGTTCAAGTACATTCTCTTTATATCACCCCTGTTCATCATTGAGAAGTGCTGCCTGGTGATAACTAGGTGATTTGGCTGGATTGCTCCGACTAACAACTCAGCCCTTGTTTCAATCACTTTATTCTGCTTTTTCTCTTGATCCCAATAAAGTTGATTCTACAAAGTAGACATAAATGCTCTCAACTGAACATCTCCAATGTAGATTTGAGGATGAGAGTCAACTTCCTCTGGAATGAAGAAACTGTGTAAAAATAGTTCACACAGGAGATTTTTCTACTCAAAAGGACTATCAAAATATGCCTCCAAAAAATTTGCAATAGTGTCCAATTTATATGGAAGGTTTGAAGTAATCCTCATGACCTGCCATCTGAGGTATTTTTCCTTCAAAATAAGGCTGTAAAATCTGGCTGGTTGTCTAAATTGGACTAAAAATTCAGCAATTTGGCATAAGTCAGACACCTTTTCTTTCAATGCCTGAATTTTTGTGTCCTTGGCTTCTAGCTGTTTTGCTTCCAATTTGAACTTTTTAGTTTTAGTGGCAAGCTACTCATATCTAATCATCCAGCTAGCTATGTCTGCATTGTACTGCTCTAGAGACACAGTATTAGGTGGTCTTACTACAAGGGGGATCCTAGGCAGCAAATTTATCTGAACTCCTTTTTCTGCCACTTCTACTGGCTGTTCATCTGTCAATAACTCTACTTGCACCCCCTTATTTGCTATTTCTATGGGGTTGTCATCAGATAGTATTTCTACTTGTACCCCCTTATCTGTTGTTTCTACTGAAAGTGTAACAAGTTGAAATGCAGGGACCTCAATAGGAGTACTTACTTGAACATTTTCTTGCTACTGGGACTGTTCTTGTGTTGGTGGCTCATCTTCAACATCCTCTACTATGCTCTTTATCATTTCTGAAGCATCTTCAGAACAAGAAGGCAATGCTTCAAAATAAGATGGTGCTACTTCAGAATGAACAGGCACTTCTTCAGAATGAAGGAGTGCTATTTCAGGATGAACTCTATGTCTACCTCAACAGAGTCATCTGCCCTTGATAGACCCAGAAGCAATTGAGCCAAATTGTCTTCATCATTGGATATAGCTGGCTGTTTTTTAGATTGTGACAACAGTTTTCTCAATTCTGCCACTTCCTGCTGAAGCTCTACAATTTTTCTTTCTTGCATCTCAATGATGCTTTCTTTTTCTGAAATCCATCTGGTCTGTGTTTTGAAAACACTCCTTGCTGCCCTCACCTGCTCTCGTGATGTCTTCCACTTCTGTTTCTGCTTTAGAAGTTGATGCAAACAAATCAACTGCAGTTGGCCGCTCAACTAATAATTCCTCTTCTGCAACAATTTGTTCTTGTTCAGGAGGCTCTATAAAACTGTCTATGAGGGTATCTACCATATCTATAGCCTGTTGAACTATAGCTTCCTCCAAACCATCCTGCTCAGTTTCTGCCTCAACTATCTGTTCAGGGAATTCTGGAAAGTTTTCAGAGGCTGGTTGTATCTCTGTGACATCTGGGCTGCTTGGTCTATCTTCTTCCTCCATAACCTGTTCTGTTGTTTCTTTCAAATGGATTCTTGTAGACCTCCTAGTTCCAGATGCAAACTTCTTCTTTTTGCTCTATTTTCTAGTGACAGTAGGGGTCATGGGGTCAGTTTCAGATGCCTCTGTTTCTCTTGTTGTTTCTGCCTCTGTTTGGTTAAGTGCTTCACTTCTCTATTCTGTCAAATTAGTGGTCACTCTAGAAAAATGAACTTTCTTTTGTTTCTTTGCTCTGCTGCCAGTTCCAGATCCTCTTCTCTTTTGTTTCTTGGCTCGTGAAGTTGAGGGTTTAGGAGCAAGGTTTTCTACTGCTATTGTGGGGTGTAGTTCTGTAACAGCTTTAGGGGCACCTTCTACAGTTTCTTCTACATCTTTTGCAACATTTTTTGTAGCAGTTGTTTCCTCTTCTGCAGCAACATCAGCAGCATTTGGTTCTTCTTCTTCCTCACTTTCATCCCCAAAAATGACATCATTTAGGGTAGAGTAAAACCTATCAAAACTCCTAGGGTTTCCTCTAAAATGGTGTTGGCAAACTAGTTTGATAAGACCATGGTGGCGAAGACTTCCTTTACCCTCCTGATATCTCTTTGCCATGTTCTTTAATTCTTGATACAGATACAGGGGAAGATTTACCCTAACTTCTGGTTGTTGCCCACCATGTCTGAGATGGTTCAAAATTCGTAGATGATGCCCTGACAATAGCACATACTGCCCTTCACAGGTTAGGAATTTAATTACCCGGTGGCTACTTCATCCCAGGGTTCCTGTAGGCTGGCCCTTTTTAACCCTTTGCATGTGTTGTTATGGGTTAAATACTCTGGTTCTCTATCATTTTCTTCTACAAACTGATTAACTACATTTGCCAATGTGTTCTTGCCAGATCTAGAAATTGAAATCCCTTCTAATGGCAGCTCAATAATTTGACTTAAAATTTTAGGGCTTACCTCAATAGTCATGCCGTTAACATGTGCTCGGTTGTTTCTAAATGTATGGGTGAACATGCCAGCCAAATCTTTAGAAGACCCATTAAATTTATCCAAAAATGGCATAAACCCTCCGTCTTCAAAAATCTACACAACTGTCAGGTTTTCTCGGAGGTAGGTGGTATCTGCAGGTTTCGTTCTGATTTTTTGCCCCATATTTTTTGTTTAAAAAAAACGTACACTACGGCTGCTATTCTTCTGTTGGATCTCTGGCTATTTTATGTTGCAGATTTGTAGAGTTTTAGTTTGAAACCTTCGTTTCCCTATTTCTCTCTTCTTCTTCGGAATGAACCGTAACATGTGCACTATACTTCACAAACACGTCTTCGAAAAGAAAGGTGGCACACATTTTTACTATTGCACCGAACACCTGTCCGTCAATGATTGCTTGGACGTCCTTGCCGTCAGATCCACCTCATTTGGTTTTAATTTTTCTGTTCAGTCCACAGATTCTCACGTGCATGTTTATTGGCATTAAAAATTGGTGGCATATGGTTGGTCACGTCCTCCGTATTTCCAATGGGTGCAAAAACAAACCATGTGCTGACTGACACGTGTTCCTTCCTCGTATGCAACTAAAAGAGTTTGATTTTGTCGTACCTTGTCTTCTTGGATGCCACGTGGAAATGCTCTTTCCGAATATTATAACTTATTACGTAGACAAAATTTCATTCCGAAGATTATGACTTCATTCCGAAGACGAGTCTTCATTCCGAAGACAAATCCTCATTTCGAAGATTATAACTTCATTCCGAAGACAGGTCTTCATTCCGAAGACAAATCCTCTTTGCAATTTTAAATCTTCATTCCGAAGATTAATCCTCATTTCGAAGATCAATCCTCATTCCGAAGATAAATCGTCTTTGCAATTTTAAATCTTCATTTCGAAGATTAATCCTCATTTCGAAGATCAATCCTCATTTCAAAGATCAGGCTGTAATTGCGAAGGTAAATCGTCATTCCGAAGACAGATCTTCATTCCAAAGATGATGCAGCAAGTCATCATTCCAAAGATCAAGTTTCATTCTGAAGACAAATTGTCACATTCATTTTGCTGTCATTCCGAAGACAATTTCAATCCGAAGATAATACAACAGGCACTGTTTTTGGCATTCTTGTTCCAAAGATTAGGCAGAAATCAATATTTTCATTCTCAAAACATGTTTTAAGTATGCCAACTCTTATGAATATCTTTTATGCTAATGGTTAATTTTCATATACTATACACCAATCATTTTATAATGAAGAAATGTAAGAAATATATATACCTGATAAAAACAGTTAATGCCAGTTTTGAAGAATGACTGCCTTTGTTGATGTTCTACTGAGATTTTCTGCAACATTTCAAAACAAGTGCACTTGGTGAATTTGTACAATGATGGTTTAGAAATTTCTCAAGGTTATGCGTGCCAAAAAACTGGTTTTCATGCACACCAACTCAGTAGTGCCTTAAGAAAAGGTTTTCACTGCTGAGTTATTTTTTATTTTTTTTTTTTTTTTTTTTTTTATTTTTTTATTTTATTTTTTTTATCCCGACTATGCCCATGAAGGAATTTCATGATTTCCCCTGAAACCATGCCCATGAAGGAATTCATACTCAAAATTTATTCATCTTTTTGTTTTCTATTTTTTTTTTGATTTTTTTTGTATTTTCTGCTTTTTCTTGAAATCCACTGATCATGTTGATTGTTTTGAAGTGGAAGAGGGAATCTCTTCCACCTGTTGTGTATCCAAACTATCAAGTTGCTCGCAAGAATTCATCTTTAGTCAGAGGTGTATGGTACACCCTGAGGCGATGTCCATTCACTACCAACTTTCTTCGTGACCCATCAATAGGAGATAGACGAGCTGCTCCATTGTCAAATACCTCCTCAATCCAGTAAGGTCCCAACCATCTAGTTCTCAGTTTCCCAGGGAAGTCTTCATATTGAGAATCAAACAGTAAAGCCCAATCTCCTTGTTGAAGTTTCCTCTGCTGAATGTGACTGTCATGCCACAGCTTCCTCTGCTCCTGAATTACCTCAATTTGGTGCAGAGCATCCAATCTAAGTTCATCCAATGCATTCAGCTACAGAATCCTATCTGTCTGTGCCTGCAACAATTCAATTCCAATTTCCAGTGTTGTGCGCAATGTTAGTAGCTCAAATTCAATAGGTAAGAGAGGCTTTTTACCAAAGACTAGTTCATAAGGTGTGAATCCAGTAGTGGACTTCCAAGTAGTATTGTAGGCCCAAACTGCTTCAGGTAATTTATCTAGCCAATTTCTCCTATGAAAAGCTATTGTTTTTGTCAAGATGCGTTCTAGTTCCCTGTTTGTTACTTCAACCCGGCCATTTGCTTGTGGGTGGTAAGGTGATGATTTCCTATGTTTGATTTCATACAATTCTGTAAATGCTTTTATGACTTTGGATGCAAATTGGGGTCCTTGGTCTGTAGTGATAGACCGTGGAGCTCCAAATCTCTAAAAAATCTGAGTATACAAGAAATCAACGACCTTCTCTTCACGAGCATGTTTGAAAGCACGCACCTCTACCCACTTTGTCAAGTAGTCAGTGCATACTAGAATATGCACCTTTCCTTGAGAAGGTGGATCAATAGGACCTACAAAATCAAGCCCCCACCTCTCAAATGGTTCTAAAACCATTTGAGGCTGCAGTGGCATCTCATTTGTATGAGTGGGTTTCCCCATTCTTTGGCATGCATCACAATGCCTGATGTACTTTTTCACATCCTTGTGAAGAGATGGCCAATAATATCCTCTCCCTAAGATTTTCCTAACTGTGCTTTTTATAGAATAGTGTCCACCTGAGGGTTCATCATGACAAGCTCTAAGGATATCATACACTTCATCCTTTTGGATGCACCTACGTAACACATGGTCAGGACTGCACTTAAAAAGCATACCCTTAATCCATTCAAAAGAAGAACTTTGTTTGATCAATTGTTTTTTCTGTTTTGAAGTGAAATGTGGAGGAACTTTCCCTGTGACCAAATAATTGGCTATATCTGCAAACCAAGGTGATTGGACTGATATAGCAAATAGTTTTTCATCAGGAAAAGTGTCATCAACTAATTCCCCTTCATCTATGTTCTGCAACCTGGACAAGAAATCTGCCACAACATTAGCTTTTCCTGGTTTGTTGATTATAGTGATATCAAATTCTTGCAACAATAGCAACCAACAAATAATTCTTGCACTTACCATAGGTTTATTCATCAAATACTTAATGGCTATATGATCTGTGTGAATAAATATTTGATAACCTATGATATAATGCCTAAATTTGTTGATGGCATAAATTATTGCTAGGAATTCTTTCTCAGTTGTTGTATAATTTTTCTCGGCTCCTATCAAGTTCTTGCTAATGTTGTAGATGGTATAATGTTCACCATTATCAATTTGTCCTAATGCTGCTCCAATTGCTGTATTGGAGGCATCAGTTTGTATGTGAAATGGTAATGTCCAATTAGGTCCTCTGAGCACAGGTGGAGTTATCAATTTCTCTTTCAGAGCTTCAAATGCTTCCTGACACTTTGCAGTCCAGGAGAATTCAGAATCTTTAGTCAATAGAGCAAACATAGGACTGGCTATTGTGCTAAAGTTGGGAATAAACCTACGGTAAAAACCAATGTGTCCTAGGAAGCTTCTGACATTAGTCTGAGTTTTAGGAGGAAGGATATTCTTGATAATTTCCACCTTCTTTGGATCAACTTGGATCCCTTCAAGAGAGATGTGATGACCAAGAACTATCCCTTCCTTCATCATCATGAAGCATTTTTCTGGATTCAAGGATAAGTGGTATGTTTCACAGTGAGTTAAGACTTTGTCAAGATTTTCCAATGTAAAATCAAAAGTTTGTCCACATACTGTGAAATCATCCATGTATATTTCAACACTTTTGGTGGTCAGATCAGCAAAAATTGCTAGGACTGCTCACTGAAAAGTTGTTGGGGCATTACACAAACCAAAAGGTAAAACCCTATAGGCAAATGTTCCCCATGGACATGTAAAAGTTGTCTTCTCTTGATCTTCAAGTGCAATCTGAATTTGATTATATCCACTAAATCCATCAAGAAAACAAAAGTATCTTTTTCCAGCAAGAGTATCTAACACCTGATCTATGAAAGGTAATGGAAAATGGTCTTTGTATGTCACCTTATTCAACTCTCTATAGTCTACACATACTCTCATTTTTCCATTTTTCTTTGGAACTATTACCAATGGAGAAACCCATTGGCTATCGTAAATTGGGTAAATGAATCCTACTTCCAGGAGTTTTTCAATTTCTTCTTTCACAATATCTCTTAAGGCAGGATTCAATCTTCTTTGGGGTTGTCTAACTGGCTTGACTTCTTCAGTATAGATTTTGTGGGTACATATATCAGGATGAACTCCTGACATATCTTTGTAGTTCCAAGCAAAAGCATGAACATGCTTCTGCAAGACAACTATCAATTTTTCTTCCTCTTCCCTAGTAAGTTGGTTGTAGATGTTCAAAAATTTGCCTGGTTGGACTTCTATTTGTTTTGTATTTAGAAGGACTGAATTCACTCCTTCATACCTGGTGATTAAGGGATTAAGAGGACATTGCTGAGATGGGAGAAAAGAAGCAGTTTTTGTTTTATTGCTGCTTGAGGGAAGCATATCTTGTATGGAATAGTGAGAAGGAAAAATTAGATGATGGTGCCATCCATGTGGTAGTGAAACAGAGTTTCCCTGTGATAGCACAGATGGTGCATCTTCAGATTTTTGATTCTCCTCATTACTTAACTGTTGGATATTTGTTGCTTCCCCTTCTAAACCTTGTTCATGCAGAACATTCATCAGGATTGTTTCATTTTCTAAATTTTCTGTGTCACTGAGGTCTTCTGTGTGTTCTCTTACTACTAAGGTAGCTAGTGTAGAAATGACCTCTTCTCGGTTCTTCCTCCGAGTCAGAAAACCATAATCGACCTAAAAATTTGCTTGGATGGTTTTGGCAGGAGGATATAAAGAAATCTGTTTTAGATCAATACCATTTGAAATAGTCATATTTCCAGATCTGCAGTCTATGAAGGCTACTGCAGTTACAAGTCAAGGTCTTCCCAAAATAATGGGATATCCATGTGCTGAATTTCTTGGCTGTAAAACCAAAAAATCTGCAAGAAATTCCCAAGAAGAAACTTCTATAGGGACATCTTCAATGATTCCTTCAGGTTTTGCAACTGACCTATCAGCCATTTCTAAAACTGTAAATGTGGGGCTGAGATGTTTGAGCTGTAATTGTTCCATTGTATCCTTGGTCATGACATTTATTGCAGCTCCTAGATCTACTAAGACATTTGATATTGGTACTGAACCTATGGTGACTATGATAACTGGGCTTCCTAGATCACTATACTTTGGAGGTACTAGTTTTCCAGATAAGAGATCAACTATCTTCCCTTCAACCTGCACAGTTTTGGGAAATGCCTTCTTTTTTCTTCTTGCTCTTTTAATGCACAAATTTTAGAAAGTACTATTAATCTCTGGTATTTCCTTAATAGCTTGCAATAAGGGCAATGATATAGTCAACTTTTTGAGTTCTTTGACCAATTCTGACTCAGAATTTTTTGGTATTGCATTGAATCTTTCAGGATATGGAATTATCCTTGGTAATTGTTCTGCCTGTGATTTTGTCTCTTTCTCTATTGTTGGTTGGATTTTTTTTGGTTCCAATGATTCTTCTGTCTCCATTGTTGGTTGGACTTTCTCTGGTTCTGATGATTCTTGCTCTTCATTTTCTTTGATTTCAATTGAAACTGGTTCAGGTACAATTTTCCCTGAACGAAGTTGGATGTTACTACAATCAAGAACATTAATTTCAACATTTTCTTCAGCTTTAGCCACATAGACAGGAGGTGTCTGTCTCACACTGTTTGGATTAGTGACTGGTTGAGCTGGCAATTGAGGTTGTTTCACTTGCTGTGTTTGCTATTGTTTTTCTTGAAAATTTTGATTAGGTGCAGGCAACAAATGCTGAGTTTGACCTTGATTCCTTTGCTGCCTTGGATAGGACTGGTATTGCTGATTCCATTGTGGTTGGTTTTGCATCCAATGTGGATTAGTCTGATTTTGATTCCAAGCTGGATTGTTTTGATTCCAAGATGGGTTGTTTTGATTCTGATTCCAGGTCAGGTTACTCCAATTTGCTTGTGGCCATTCTTGGGAATTTGTCCATTGAGGATAATTCCAAGGACGTTGGGGTGGTTCTGATTGTCCCCAAGGCATAGTACTAGGATTATGCCCCCAATTTGTAGGAAAACGAGGAGGATTTTGGTATTGAGAGAAATTTCCCCCTTGTTTTGGTCCAATATAGTTGAGTTCCTCGATCTGATTTTCTAACATAGTTTTGAGTTGTGGTAGTAGGTGGCATTGATCAGTTGAATGCCTTTTTGAAGAGATACTACAAATGGCTGAGATAGATGTTTTATTCAAAGGACATTCCTGCAAAGCATGTTTATTTCTACATCTTGGGCAATAAATTGCCAAAGGTTCTATGTTTTTTGCTTTTGTAGACATTTCCCCCAAAGTAGTGTTTAGGTGCACTAGAATATCAGTTTTGAAATTTGCAAGTTCCTCTATCAGGTCCTTTACATCAGTGCCATTTGTGTGGCTTTTTCTTCTTCTCTGCTTAGTGCAAGAGTAATTCCTATAGAGATCCATAATTTCCTCATTACTGAGAGTGGTTACATCCCCTTTTCCCATCAAATCCAGAACTTCTCTGGATTCATCTTGCAATCCTCTCAAAAAGATGGTTTTACATAATTCTGGTTCTACAAGTCCACATCTCCTTTGAACAAAGGAGAACCTATCAAGATAATCTTCCAATGTCTCATCATCTTCCTGCTTGATTCTGAATAACTCATCTTTTCTATTCCTTACACGGCAATATTCTTGATATTTGTCTAAAAATACAGTCTCCATTTGATCCCAGGTTCTTATGGAATTAGGCTCTAAGCTCATGAACCAGCGCAATGCTGAATCCTTGAGTGTTGAGGGAAAAACCTTAAGTTTTTTATTGTCATTTATATAATCATAGGTCTGACACACTACCTTGAATTCAAACAAAAACTGATCAGGATCTTCAGATACAACACCTCGGAAGGTTGGAAGTACTAAAGGTGAAATGGTCTTCATGGGAGAGTTTTGTGTTGGATTCAGATGAATAGGATATTCAAATGTTCTGGAAGGTTGGAGTATATCCTGATCATCTCCTTCATTATGAACATAGCCATGTTGGCCATCTATATTGCCTCCTTCCGCCATAGTTTCCTGTTTGTTGGGAGAAGTTAAAGCTTCCCAAATTGTTCTCTCAAGAGGTCCAAGCCTCTCTGTTGATGATGAGTCTGATGAATTGTCTTTCTTAGGATATTCTGATGATGATAAAATTGGTGATTTTCCTATCTCAAAATGTTCTAGTGATGGTGAGACTGGTGATTTTTCTATCAATCTTTCTAGTAGTTCAAACATAGGTGATTCACCCCTTAGGCGTGAAGATCTCCTTAATGGAACAAGCCAGGGATCCTTTGGGGTAGTTCTACCTTTTTCATCCCTTGACTTATTCATTCATGTTTACTCCTAAATGACATAAATTAAGTCAATAGTTGTTATCTTCCTCAACTGTTGTATTCAGATTTTAACCTGAATTTTCATAGTTTAGTCTGATTACAACTATTGGACTATTTGTTTTCTTCTGGCAACACTATTCCCCGGCAACGGTGCCAAAATGATGCATAGTCATTATACCATCATTAATTCTCAATGAATCTATCAATCCAGGGCAGTGTACAAGGCTATCTATGAAAGAAGAAGTGAAACAACTATAACTTAGGTCAATCTAGAGCAACAGGTCTTATTGGTGGAACCGGTTGTGTGGGGGGTTTTGGAACATTCCTATCTCTAAATTGCATGAATTAAATCTTAATCTAAGTTGCAGAATTGGAAACTAATCATTAACTACATAAATGAAGTCCTAATTACAATTGCAGAATGAGACCTAATTATATTGCAGAAATAACAGTTGTAGAATTGAAAGTCTGATCCTAATTGCAGAAAGGAAATCTAATTACTTTTGCAGCAATGAAAGTCTAATCTTAACATGGAAATGAAAACTGTCAAGGTTCTGTAATAGAAGGTTGTCAATCTTCTGTGCAGGATTTGACAGCAAAACATAAAATGTAAGAAATTATAGAAAAATAGCAAATTCTGGAAATAACAGTCTGAAATAAAATGGAAGCTTTGCTAAAAGTAAATATTACAGCTAAAACACTAAGCACAAGATTAATCTAAGCATAAATAAACTAAGACTGCAGATATTGTCAGTCGTTTACAAGCAATTGAAATAACAAGTTCTACAACTCATTCTACTGAAACAAAATCAGAATAAAACCTGTTGTTAGTCCTCCTCCTAGGTCTGGAAGTGGCCAGCCTCCTTGTCCAGAAGAAGGTATAAGTCTCTCTCTTTCTCTAAATCTTAGTCACACTCATTTACAAGCAATATGAAATAGAACTGGTGCACTTTATTGATTAAAAGACATGATTACAATAATTCTGCTAAAAAACTGTTACAAGACTGTAACAGTCAATTTCTATCTATTCTCTGCTTCTTCCTTACTTTCTACTTCCTGTTGCTACTACTTCTACCTCTCTCTACTACTACTAGGCTCAACCTGAATGGGAGCAATATTTATAGATGTCCTAAGGTCTGATTACAAACAAAGAATATCTCAAAAGATCTAATCCTACAATGCTGCAACAAATTCTGGTTTTATCCTAGAAGAAGATTAAAACTTGATCTTTCCCTTAATGATGGCTTTGGTCGGCAATGACGGCAAAGACAGATGGAAGATCTTTTCCTTTACTTTTTCCAACCTTTATTTCCCTTTTTTTGGCTTCAAAAATCGGTCAACAAGTCAAAAAACACACTTTGTTTTCATTCCGAAGATAAGTGGCTTCATTCCGAAGACAATGCAATTCTCATTCCAAAGATCGCTCATTCCGAAGATACTGTAGTCTCATTCCAAAGATCGCTCATTCTGAAGATACTGCATTCTTCATTCCGAAGATCCGCTCATTCTAAAGATCCGCTCATTCCGAAGATGTGTTCTCTCATTTCGAAGATATCTGTTCATTCCGAAGATACTTCGTAATGAACAAATGTATGCTTTTCCAGTGATTTCTTCTGCATCTCTCAAGTGGGTTATCTCCTAAGATCAAATTCCAATGGTCTTCATCCCTTTCCTCATGTGAATTCCATGCCTTGCTATTTATGGACAATGGCTGGAATTTACATGGGAAAGACCAGTTTTTGCTGCACAACAACAGTTTGCTTGCACTGTTGCCATATTTAGGTGAAATAAATGCTTGAGACAAATCAAAACATGATTAGTGAAATGCTACTATTATTCTAAGCATATCCCATTTTAGCAAATCATAGCAAAAAGAACACAAAACTATGCAAAAAGTTGTAAAATCAGCATATAATATTTCAAATACATTGATCATGCAAAATGGTTAATATACAACATATTGAATCAACTTAACTAACATATCAGATAAAACATAAGAGTTTATAGGCAATTTTAGTGTTCAAAACATGTTATGATTGAGGCATTTCCAGGCCTCATCAATTCCCCCTTAATGTGCACTATCCTAACTAAAGAAAAAAAAACAAGTCAACATTAGGTAACATTCCCCCTTAATGTTGACTTCTCTAAAACAACCTATCATCCTCTCTTATTGCTGATTTGGTCTAGGCTCGTGCTCTTTGCGCTTGGCTCTCCAACTGTGAATAATGCTAGATTCACTGTGTATACATCTTGGTCTGTTGCCTCAGGGTCAGCCACTTCCACAGGTCTGTTGCCACTGGGTCAGCCACTTCCACGGGTCTATTGCCACTGGGTCAGCCGTCTAAATACCCCAGGGTCATCATGGGTGCCTCAGGGTCAGCCACTTCTGGTTCTGTTGCCTCTGCAGGTCATCCTTAGAGGATGTTGCCTCTCGTAGGTCACTGACTAGATTCACCATAAATATCAAATCCTTCCTTATGGTGAACTCAATCTAGAAGGTGTCAGTCTCTGCCAAAAATGCACCTAATACAAAGGAAAAACAAGCCATATAAGAGTGTCGGTCTCTGCCAAAAATGCACTCAATATAATAAAATGAGCCATAGATCCAAATAGGAGGAGAGAAGAAGAAAATAAGAGAATTTTCTGAAGTGTCTTCGTCTGTAGTCTTCAGAAGTAGATCCAAAAAAAACCTCGGATAGAGTTTAGGTTGTCTTTATCTGTAGTCCCTAGTATAAGTGTCCTTATGGTGACCATGTCATCCTACCTAAATGCATGGGTAACCAGCCGTTGTATTTGCCAAGTGTATAGAAAAGATCACTAGGTACAAGGATCACAAATAAAATTACCTTGGGAGTGTCAGGTACAACCAAGATTGCACTCCAAGGGAGAAAAACTTTGAGGCTAAAAAACTCAATGGAAACAGCCTCAAAATTACAATATGACACCACCATTATGTCGATCGCTAAAAAATGTTTCCAACGACTATAAATACCCCTATATTCCACCATCAAAGGGGCCTTCATCATAATGAAAAAACAACATGCCTCTCCAAGACAGCAACTAAACCTCGCACTGTGGTGGCATCGCTCTCTAGTGGAAAAAAATAGTCTTAAATTTTTTGAATAGGCCCTCAATATTTGGGAAAAAATAGTTGCATGCCTTTCTAAGAAATTATGTTATCTATGTGGCATTCCAATCCCACATCTACTCTCTGTGTGGAAAAAATTCATTTCAAATAAAGTTCTCCCTAAATAAAATAATGCCCCATTGACGGAAAATACTCTTAGCACTCCCTAATTCTCAAAAAGTGGTCCCCTCCACTTTATGAAAGACAATGCCCCATAAGCTTTTACAATATAATAAAAAAAACATGTAGCCCCTTACAAATAAAATGGTCCCTCTCCAAAAATTGTTCCCTTGCTTTTAAATCAATCACATACAACTGCCAGTGGAGATGGACTAGTTGACGTGGAGATGGACGCATGTGAGGAGATAAAAATAAATTGCCAAACGCTGAAGTCCACGACATCTACCGGTTTTGAATCCACTACCAATGTGGCCTCTTCCTGTACTGCCTCCTCCTTGACAAATTATGTGCCGCCATCGTTAACCCCCACGTCATTTGGCAAGCCATCCAACGGCTTCGGATACTCCTGTAGATCGTCTCGGGTGACATGTATCATACTTGGTGATCTGGTTCTGGAGATGCCATGGGTCATCGTCCTGGGTTGTAGAAACATGTCGCTTCCCAATGACTCCTCCACGCCTCACTTCATGATTTTGGACGCGGGATCTTTGGTCTATTTTTGGCCACGTGGGCTCGAGTGATCAACACGGGGCAACAAATACTCCTAATATAAATGATATTTTTTAGATTCATCTTCGACAAGTAAATATCTCCCATCAATAACGCAACTTCGACTTCAAATATGTGAACAAAACTTCATTGAGGGTTTGCAGTTGGATGCATTCACCAATTCTTGGGAAGTATAGGTGGACGCCATGATGGAATCCTAGAACTCGGTCGCCATCGTGCAGGCCTGGCCAGTTCTATTTGGGCAAATGCAACGCCCGCGGCGTCCAGGATAATTGATTTGGCTTCGACGCCTTCAACACCAAAAAATGATTAAAAAATCTGGGGCTATACACAGAAACGCAGAGGGCTTTCTGTGAAGAAATAGGTCACCGCCAGCCGGAGAGGAGGATTTGTCAAGGGAACAGATGACCTTCGAAATCACTAAAGAATATCTGCCAAAAAATGTGGCCCTCAGTTCTGAGCATCGGCACGATCTGAGTGACGAGAAACGCAAAAAAATTGGGAATCTCTAAAAAACTGATGCTTTGTCACCAAGGCGGCAGGGGTTTTTTGTCAACACCTTCGAGGAGCTAGAATACGTAACCATGCAAAACATGATTGGGGTCCTTCTACACCGTGTGGTCTGCGTCAAATTGTAGATATGGTCTCTCCTTTGGTCCTGATCTGTGCCAAGAATTGGTGAGCACTATTTCCAAGGGCTGGCTAGAGGTGAGAGGATCGAAATTGGTCCCAGAATACGATTTTTGCGACTACCGAAAAGCATTGCTCGACCATCGACGTCATCCAGCAAATACATAGACCAAATATACATTCATGCATTTTGGACATCTCAGAATATGCATGCATTCTGGACATCTCAGCAAATATATAGCCAACAGACCAAATGTCAACAGGCGTTGAATAGTCCCTATGCAAATTGTGGCTTCAAGTCCCTATGCATTACATCACGACTGTGACAAAAAACAACCCCCTTGCATAACTGGTACATGAAGCTCTTGATAAGCTTAGGAGACATTTTTGTCTGACTGCGACAGAAGGTATCAATGTACCTCTTAAGATCAGAGTCCATGTATTAAAAAAAATAGATATAGAAGGGGCTTTCCAATTTTGCTCTCAGTGTGTTCTACATCTAGCAGTCTAACGATGTGGAGATCCTAGGAAAGCATCTGCAATAGGGAAATCTCACGAAGGGTGGTTGGAAGGATTCCTTCCTCATTGGATTCGAGCCTGGTCTTCTTGAGTGCCACCAGCTGCCCCATTTTCTTGTCTTTGGCCTTGTAAACCTTGCCATAAGTCTCTTCTCCCACCTTCTCCAGCTTCTCATATGACTCCATTGCTGCCACAATCACCAACGCTTGCACAAGATAATATCGACAATTTTGGGAGATTGTTGTTGCAGATAAATACAGAGGGGTATCTTGCTTCCATAATTTCTAGATCTGAGACAGATGTTGCATCCTCGCCCTCTGTTGAATCATAAAAAAAATCTGTAACCACAGCTCTAAAATTCACTCTAAAAATATTTGGGGGCAGCCATTAATTTTTAGAAATCTGGTTTCTGATTCATCCATCAAGGATGAAGAGCATACTCCCTCAGTTAGAAAAAAAATAGGAAAAAATAAAAAATGAGGGGAGAGGGGATTTCCATGATGGAAATCCCCCCTCAAGGGGTTTCACAGGCAGGAGAGGGAACCTGCTCTGATACCAAATTTTAGGAGGAAAACTAATGAGATATGTTATTGATAAAAATGGGTTACATATATAGGCAGAAGGCCTATATGATAAACTGACAAGTGTCAGTATAAACTAACAAGTGTCAAAATAGAGGCATAGTGCACTTTAACTCTAACAGTGTGTGCACCCATCGTATATTAATCCAAGAAGGTTGTAGTCTTGTAAGACAACCACAAAGAATATTAAATCTAGCTATGAAAGAAATAGTCAAAGAATAAATCATTAAGCTTTTAAATGCAGGTTTTATATACCCAATTTTAGATAGCCAATGGGTATCAGCTTTAGTGATAGTCCCTAAAAAGAATATGCTTATCCATAGCTGAAGTTGATCAAGAAAAAGCAACTTTCACATGTTCTATAAGAAATTATGCTTATAATGTTCTACCTTTTGGATTATGTAATGCACCTGCAACTTTTCAAAGAGCCGTGTTAGCTATCTTTGTTGATTTAACAAATGAATGCGTAGAATTTTGTATGGATGACTTTACAATATATGGTATTACTTTTGAAGAAAATTTATCTGGATTACAAAAAGTTTTAATAAGATGTCAAGAGCAAAACCTCTCTCTTAGTCATGAAAAATGTTTCATGTTCATGAAAGGTGGAATTGTTCTAGGGAATTATATATCACAAGATGGTGTTAAAGTAGACCCTACAAAAGTACAAGTTATTCAAACTCTTCAATCCCCAAGAACACAAATTGAAGTAAGAAGTTTCTTGGGACACACAGGATATTATCGTAGATTCATTAAAAATTTCAGAAAAATTTGCTACTCCTATGCTTAAGATCTTAATGAAAGATAGTGAATTCAATTGGACAAATGCATGCCAAAAAGCATTTGAGGAAATAAAAGAAATATTGACCACTGATCCAATCTTAAGAGGACCAAATTAGGAATTACCATTCCATATACATTGTGATGCTTCAAACTATGCAATAGGAGAAGTATTACAACAAATAGAAAACATAATACCCTATGCTATTTATTATATAAGTAAAAATTTGCATGGAGTTGAACTCAATTATACTATTACATAAAGAGAATTTTTAGTTGTAGTTCATGCTCTTAACAAATTTAAACATTACATTACAGGGTATGAAGTATTTGTTCACACTGATCATTCTGCCATTAGATACTTAAAAAATAAAGCAACAGTTGGTGGTAGAGTGATTAGATGGCTTCTTTTATTACAAGAATTCAATGTTACAATCATTGATAAAGCAAGTAAAGATAATTTTATTGCTGATCATTTGTCTCGAATACAAATTTTTGATGACAATGAATTAATACAGGATAATTTTCCATATGAACATTTATTTGCCCTTTCTATTTTTACTCCTTGGTATGTTGATATTGCAAATTATTTAGTAACAGGAAAAATACCTCAACATTTTACACCTTATGAAAAGAAGAAATTAATATTTCAAATTACTTCTTTTACTTGGCTTCATGGAATTTTATTCAAATGATGTCCAGATCAAATAATTAGAAGATGTGTACAAGAAAATGATGTATATGATATTATTAGGGCAGCACATGAAGAACCTTGTGGAGGTCATTATGCAACCCAAAGAACAATCAGAAAAATATATCAAACTAGATATTATTGGCCTACAATGAATAAAGATGCTCATAAATTTATTGATAGATGTGATGCTTGTCAAAGAGCTAGTAAGCCTACTCCTTCTATGGAAATGCCTTTAGTTCCACACATAGCATTTGAACCATTTGAAAAATGGGGAATTGATTTTGTAGGACCTATAGAACCTCTAAGTGATGGTAATCAACACATATTAGTTTGTACAGATTACGTTACCAAATGGGCAGAAGTTAAAGCACTTCCACGAGCTAAGGCTGAACTAGTAGCTAATTTTCTTTATGAAAATATAATGCAACGCTTTGGTGCACCTAGAGAATTGGTTTCTGATCAAGGACCTCAATTTACTTCCAAAGTAATTGAACATTTTGTCCATATCTATCAAATCAAACATAAGAAAACTTCACCATACCACCCACAAGCCAATGGACAAGTAGAAGTTACAAATAGAGAACTTGAAAAGATTATCACAAAAACTGTAACTATTAATAGGGGTGATTGGAATGAAATATTAAAATAAGTTGTATGGGCATATAATACCACTTGGAAAACTACCACAGGTTTATCACCTTATGAAATGGTTTATGGGAAACAAGCCATTTTGCCCATTGAATTTGAAATTGAAACATTACGCACATCCGTACAACTTGACATGAATTTGGATAATGCACAAAAAGAAAGGTTGGAAAAATTAAATATCTTAGATGAAAAGAGATTAGAAGCCTTGCATAGAACAGAGATAACTCAACAACAATGAAATAAATGGCATGATAAACATATTGTACCACGTACATTTCAATCAGGAGATTGGGCCTTGTTATTTGACTCCCGTTACCAAGATTTTCAAGGTAAATTAAGAACCAGATGGCTAGGACCCTATGAAATTGAGGAAATATTTGGAAACGGTACAGTTAAACTTAAGCCTATAGATGATTCAACAAGAAAACTACTAGTAAATGGCCATAGGCTTAAACTTTATAAGAAGCCATTATCTAAAGAAGAGTTCATACATCAGTTTGGAAAACAAACTGATTTGCAATGCATTTCTGAACTACAATCAACCACTATTCAATAGACTTTCTTTTTGAAAAAAAAATATATATATATATATATATATATATTATGTACATATTTATACATAAACATACTTATACATATTTGTACATACAAATACTTATACATATACATAATAATGTAAATATTATATCAAAAACAAAAAAATGATCTTGCTTCCTTTATTTCATCATGAAGTTCCTACATTTCTTTCTATTTTTCAGTCATTCAAAAAGCTTTTCAAAGAAAAATCCTTTATCTTTAACCCTGTAGAGAAAAATGACCATATGATGTATAGTACCTTGTTGCTAGATGAAATCTAGGTATTTGTTCAAATATTCAAATTCTATCTAGTATATTGGGGAAATTCTCATTGAAAATAGAGCAAATATTTTGAAATGTTATGAGTAACTTCTAAGATGATTAAGTTTTCTCTTTTAACCACATACACATATACATTTAAATAACATTGTGATATTTTGGAAAATTAACTCTTGTATTATGTGTGCCATAAGTGAAAAAGTTTTCTTGCTCATCCATTTATACGCATGGTCTAGATTACTAATGAATTGGCAAAAGGACAAGCTCGCCCTATCCCATGAAAAGAAAAAAAAAGAGAAGAGAAAAAAAAAGAGTTAAAAAAAAAAAATCAAGAAAAAAAGAGAGAAATATTCCCTTGCTCCTCATCTAATCGAGCAAGTATCCTCCCCAAAATTCTTGTTCTCTATAAATAAACAAGAATTCAAAAGCTCAAAAAGCAAAATATAAACTCTTGCTTCTCCTCTAAACAAGCAAGAAGCTCACAAAGTATTATAAAATCCCTTGCTAAGCAAGTATCCCAAATAAAGTCTAAAAAAAAAGAAAATAAAAGGGCAAAAAGAGCTTGAATCCCTGGAATTCTTAGTATTTCACATACCATGGGATATTCTTTCTCAAAGGTATCCTTACGTATTAGCAATAAGTCTGGATAAGACCTCTAGATGCTTATAAGATCAGCTAACTTTTGGCATATATAATCCTTGTTGTTCTTTAACCTTTACTCATAATGCGGAATGAATCTTCACTGCACACATAGTTGGTTTTGAAAGAAAACTTGAACATATTAGGATAACATTAACACTAAATTGATTTGTGATAGAAGTAAGTGAAGTTTCTTTCAGTATGCTTAGCTTATTGTTTGATGACTTTGAAGGATTCACCTAGGAACATCCTATGCAATCCTTAGTAGTTCCTTATCTTTAACAAGTACTATCATTTCAGAATTCTCTCTAAAAACATGGCCTATACTTACTTTTCCTTCTCATTTATCCATGTTTTCTAATGACTGACAATAGCAACTTCTTAATGACATACAGGAAGCATAATCTCCAAAAAATTTATATCCACTCCTATTAAAATTACTACTATCTTTCCTTTGTTTTGGCTATATAGCCAAAAATAAAGTCTGGGGGAGGGGATAATTATAAATATATAGGTGTATAATATAGTTTGGAAGTATATATAGTTTAAGGGAAAAAATAATAATAAAATAGAGGAAATTTTTTCTTAATAATATGTATAAATACTTTACGTAAATACTATCCGTAAATAGTTAAATTTTGTAAATAAATAAATATAAAATTTTGTAAATAAATTAAATTTTTACAAAAAAATAAAAAAAAAATTTTTATATTAAATAAAAAAATGAATTTTTATATATTATAATCTTTAATTATAATATATATATATAGTCCATTCATATATTATAAGTAATATATATATTATAATGTTAATATAACTATCTAACAATATAATAATGTAAATATTAATAATACAACTATGTAAATAATTAATAATATAATTATTAATATAATATACGATATAATATAACATTATATAAACTAACTTTCGATCTAAAAACTTATAAATTATAAATTATATTATAATATAAAATACCTATATTATATTATAAATTATAAAATTATAAACTATAAATTATAATTATAAATTTTAAATTACAAACTAAACCCCGACTTACCATAAACCTAAAATATAACCTATTAAACCCGACATTACAATATAGACACCTATTATACCCTAAGATACAAACCTAAGACACAAGACATGAAACACGAGACACATTAAAGACCCCGACCAAACTTCGATCTAACCCTAAGACATTATTAAAATTACCGACTAAACCTTAACATAAGCCTAGGCCCCAAAACATTTCTTTTAAACAACATATTCTAACCTAACCTAGCGACACCTTTTAGAACTAACCCGAAACATTTTTTTTACCCTAGAGAAATATTTAGAACACAACCTAACCTAACCCTTTAGACCCACACGTATCTAAGCCCTAACATAAACTAAACCTAGCTTAAACCCCGACACTCTTTAAAACAACCTAAAAAAAACTCTAACCTAGACGTACCACACACCCTTAAACCTAGACTATAACTATACAAAACCTAGACACCTAAAATTTGACCGTCGAAGACGAGAAATGTGGCTTCGCCACGTATTAAACCCGCCATGCATAAGGCCAATCAACACGGAGGACACGTATTTATTTTAGCCAATTAGCATGAAGGCTACGGATCGACTTCCTCCACCATTGATTACGTATTAAATCGATGGATGATTAATGTTTTAAAACAAACACAATAACGCGAAGGCCCCATCGTCGATCGTAGTTTAAATCTATTCCTCCATCGTCGATTAAACATTAGGGTTTAGAAAATCGTTTAGTTTTCTGTCGTAGATTATACGAACTCGAAACCACCGTCGTTGATTGCAACTTAAGGTAAAATTAGGGAAAATAGTGATTATTCTTGCCAACCCAGTCCTTACTCTGCGTTTTCACCGCTCAAACCCTTTTCTACGTTTTTCTACCATGCAAATTGGGAAATTTGAATTTTATCCCTAGTTTTTGTTTTTACGTCTTTCTCTGCGACTTCGAGGTGGGTGACGGACACTGTTGATGGAAACTACGAAGGTGGCCCCTAGCGTCTTTAGCGACAGCGACAGGCAACAGTCAGGTAAACTCCTTTTCAAAAATTTTATTGTCTTTTTGTTGTCTTTGTCAGCAGAAAGGTACTTTTCCCTATTTTTAATTCAAATTCCTCCTGGATTAGATTAAAATAATTGATATTAGGATGCACAGATCGACATTTAGGATAAATTTTAGTTTCTGATTGAAATTTCCCCAAATTTTTTATGAATTCGTAAAAGCCCTAATTGGTTTTACTCTATATTTGGAAAAGCCCTAATTCATTTTTCCCCAATTTCAATGAATTGTAAAACCCTAATTTGTTTTCAAGGAGATTTAAAAAAAAAAAAAGGAATTTTTTGAGAAAAATTAAAAAGCCCTAAATTCTAATCAAGGAATTTCTGATTCTGACCATTCTCTTACAAATTCCTTTTCGGGTTTTTAATTTTTACTACTTCTAAAAAGAAAATTTCTGTAATTTTTATTCTGCATGTGTATAGACTTGAAACCCTAATCCTAAATGTCGTAAAATTTTACGAAATCCCTAAATCTTAAAACCCTAATTCATAAATTCCTTTGCAGAGTCACAGGAAAAATTGTTCGAAGAAATTTTAAAACCCTAATTCATAAATCCTGTAATTATTTAAAGGAGTTTTTAGAGAATTTGAATTATTGGAAAAATTTCATTTAACCTTTCTGTTTGTTTCTGTTTATATATATTTTATTTAAGTCTGTACAGTCAAAATTTTGATAAAAGGTTATATAGTTTGTACAAATACATTTCTGCATTCGAATTTTTATACAGTTAAAATGTATTTCAGTTTTCCTATAAATTTACGTATTTGCTCTGTATTTGTTAAAATATATTTGTACGTATTTTCTTTTACAGAATATATACAGAGTATGTTTTTTTTATATATTGTAGGTAAATATTTGTATTATTTCAGTTTTTTTTTATATATGTACAGAGTATGTTTATTTTTTAACCTGTACAAAATACGTAATATTTTCTGTATAATTTACGTAATCCTAAGTTTATGAATTCTTGTATATTCGTTTTTGTATTTCCTAAAGTTTCTTTATAAAAAAACACTTCTGTCGTATGAAGTTATATTATATTTTCTGTAGATTTCCTCTTCTGTATTATCCTTTCTGTACCTGTATTACCTTCAACACTTAAAAAAAAAAAACAACAAAACCCATAAAAAAAAAATAGCTCATAAAAACATAAAAAAATATATATTTTATCTAGCAATTCTGGCCTCTAAAACTACTCCCGTGTCTTTAATATTGCAGGATATCTATAATCAAAATGCCCAAGCCCGTTTTCCAAAAGCGCAGCGAACCTTCTTCCATTGAAACACAAAATCCAGATGATTCTGTGATTGAGCTATTTGAAAATGCTCGTTGGTGGGATGCACTTAATCAATTTAAGGGACACGACGTAGGGGTAGCACAATAGTTTATCCTGAATTGCAACCCTAATACTATGGTCACTCATGTAGGGAATCTAAAAATTAAGATAACCTCAAGCCTGATCTCTGAGATCCTAAACCTGCCTGAGGTTGGTACACTTTTCTACAAAAATACTAAAAGTATCACCCAACTAGTAAAGCGATTTGATGAGAAATGTTCACTTGTAAGAAACAAAGAAGGTGCAATCAGAGGGGTAGCCACCTCTACACTTCCTCTTATTTGGCAAGAAGCAATTGTTATCATTATCAAATTCTTTACTGTTGAGGGTCGCATGTCTATTTTAGCTGCCTATCATATTCAAATGCTTCTTAACTTAAAATATCCTGACAAAGAAGACTGTGTTATCAATCTTCCATACTTTTTGTGCCAATCATTAAAATCTACAGTTCTGAGAGTCAAGCCAGAAAATTCTGAGGGACAACCTAAACTACACTTAATAGCTCATCATGGTTTAATTAAACTCATAATTCTAAAAAAGGCCCATGAAGTAAAAGTATCATGGACCCAAATTGTGGAAGAAGCCAATGCACCTGAAATCCTGGAATGCTCTGAATCTGAAGATGAACAATCTACAGAAAAGGAAAGTGACTCCGATGACCATGATGAAAAACCTGGAAGTTCAAAGAAAAAATGGAAAAATACTAAATTCAGAATACAGTCCAGGAAAGAAACAAAAATAATAGAAAGTTCTGAAGAAGACCAAGACCCAGAAATACCTATAGAGGAATCTGTTGAAGAAACCTTGTCTTATCTCAAAGCACAGAATGAATCCCTTCAAACAAAAATTGATAAATTAAGTGTGGATTTAGCAGAACAACATAAAATTGTTCAGCAAGCTCTTTCTGTGTAGTTTAAATTAATTAAACAACTCAGAGACGATAAGGTTACAGGTCCTACAAGTCCTACCAGTCGGTCGCCACCTGTTGAAACTTCCCCGCCAAAAATGTCTATAGTCGGGAGAAAGCCTAACAAGTCGGTCAACGTTGGTAAGTCTTTATCCACTCATAAAATCATTGACTTTTCAAAAGTTCTCGATGAAGACAGTTCTTAACAAACTGAGAAAATCTCTCAACCGAATGTGCCAGCTTTTAAAGGGTCTAAAGACTCTGATGAAGATCTCCCTTCTTCTCAGGCTAAGGGTGCAAAATTGAAGGAGAAAGAGAGCGACCCAGAGATTGAACATATTAAGACTATAACTATAGAAACTCCAGCTACAACAAGCCATGGACCAAAAATCTAAGAGACAAGCACAACAAGAACAGAAAACACCTCGGACAAGAGGAAGACCTTCCAGACACTCAACCCAGTGATCAGTGATCCTTAAAAGACTTTTAATATTTATCAAAGATTTATATTTTTAATATGTGGTTTGAAATTTTCATATATCTGTATATGTGTGATGGCTAGTTAGTATTTGTATATATTATTTTAAAATAGTTTCTTTATATACACATATGTTTACTGCATATGATTTTAAATTTATTCTCCTGCATGTGTTTTAAAAAAAAAATTGTTTTACTATATGTATTTTGAGTTAATTGTTGCAAATCCTTTCTGGAGATTATCTGTTAACAAAATTTCTGATATTCAAATTACTATTATTTTTTAGAATTATTATCAAATTACTGTTATTTCTAGAATTCAATCTTAAAAAATAACAGTCTTATATTTTCTGATATGTAAGGAATAAAACGATTTCTGATGTAGCTGATTTTTAAATTTTGGATAACTTTGATATTATTTCTGCATCAAAATGATGAATTTTTGTAACTGTATTTTTTTGATGAGTACACTTTTATAAAATTATTTAATCTCTCATATACTGTAACATTCTTCTGAAACTGTGCATGTATCTTATATTGATGAATTCATATCTATTTTTATGTATGCATGAGGACATGCATAAGTTTTAGTCTAGGGGAATGATGAGAGGTTATTTACTACTAATTTTTGTATCAAATTCAATCATTTTACATGAGTATTTAATATATTTTTACATGTTATCATCAGTTAAATATGAATTATTGGTAAAAATGAGTAAAAATGGTAATTTGATGTTTATCAGTAACTTACGTCCAATTTTCCCGAGATCTGAGTTAAATGTAGGTAATAAGTGGAGAAACTACAGTTGTACTCCAGATGTGAAGAACAACCACTAGCAGTTAGAAGAAGTCAAGCGGATGATCTTAGTTTATGGAAGACAATTATTGGAGGTAATTACGGACAGTAATTACGTAAGGTCAAAAGGTCATTTTGAAGACTTACCATGGACGACAAAGCATAATATGGATGGTATAACCAAATGACGACAATTAAAATATCTTCAAATATATCTTGCCTTTCCATTTTGGTTACGAGATTCTCTCCAGCTGATAAAACTTTATGAAAAGGATTTGTAAAGTTATTATTTGTCAAATGTCAAAGTTGTTAAGACTTCCTATATTAAAGGAGTTGAAAAGTCTTATACCCTTTATGAGTCGGTTAGATAGGAAATATTCCATGTAATGCCACTTGGACTTATAGAAATAGTTTTAGGTCCAAGTCAAATAAAATATTTTTAGCTTTAGGATATCTTATGGTGTACGTACAATCATCACTCCACATTTTAAGCAAGATACATACGTGGACAAGATTGTACTTTGTATTAGTCTTAGTATAAAAATATACAATAGAAACCAGAGTCTCTCTCTCTAGTTTTTTTTTCTTCTATTACATTATTCATTACATCATGTTACAGATTATTTTTTGGAGCTTGTACAGTTGACTCTTCATCAATAAAATAACATTTCTTCATTATGGTAACTTGTATCATTTGTGGCATTTGTTTATTCTCTGTTTTGAATTTATAAATTCTACAACCTGCATTCATGAATTATAAATAAATGTTAGTATAAATCATAATATTTAGTTACTGATAGAGTAGTTTAGGGAAAAGAACTTACACTGCCACTTAGGAGGTAGGGCCCACTCCTAATCGACAGTCCCTGAGCTCTTCACCCCGTGCATTAGGTTAGAATTAGTTAGATCTGCATTAGAAAATACATAAAATATAAAATTGCATAATAGTTAAATTTCATAATAAATTGCACTTATTTACTATTTCTTGCATAATTCATATTGCATATTTTTATATTTCTTTTTGTACACGTGTACGCATGATTTTTGGAAAGGAAATTGAACTAGGTTTAAGTATTAATTTCTACGATCATATCTATACTGGATTGCTACTTTTTAAATCTAACCTTGATTTTCCCTCGGATTGATAAAATTAAATGTAAGCTTCTACAACCGATCATGCACCCAAGACTTTGCCAACATTGAATGATCGGGTTTAAAACAAAGATTACCCGGTTCAATCTCCAGAGAAGGTTGGTTCCTTGCTTTGTTATAGGAAAAGGGGAAAGAGTAGAGTGCATAAAGAAAGGGAAATATAGCTATTTCTAGAAATGTCAAAGGGGTACAGGTTAGACAACAACAAGGAAATACATAGTTTTTGTAGATAAGCATTCTTAAAACCCTCAAATAACAACTAATTCTCTAGTGCAGACTTAAAACAACCATTAATCAACTAGAATTATCAAATTCAGAATATGTAGAACTTGTAATGCAAAAATCTAGAAATAGAATTAGAGCGATTAACATTCAACATAGTTTATATAGAATTTAACATTCATACATACGTGACAAAACACCATTGAGCCAGAAGCCAGAATGAAGAGTATATTATTGCTTTCAAGAATTTGTATACATTGCCTTGTAAACGTCCAAGAGCTGACCCTTAGTTAGAGTCGCTCATCCTATATATATACATCTTCTAATAATAGAAAAACTAAAACTTGTTACAACAATATGTCGGTTGGCTCATTCTGGTAAATTGGCGGTTAAAGGAAAAATGGAGTAGTGGGGTCTTCAACAACAAATGATTGAGATCTTCTTGTTACCGCACATCCACATCGATCTTCTTGGAGACGTCATGGCCCAACTATCCTCCACTTCTTTATTTTTAGTTCTCGGTCCTTGGCCTGAAAATAGGACCGATCATGAAATCATGACTTTTTTCTGCCTTCTACGCTTTTTGGGTCCTCGACTAGTGAAAATAGGATTGATCATGAAATCATGACTCTTTTCTACCTTCTGCTCTTTTTGGGTCCTCGACTAGTGAAAATAGGACCGATCATGAAATCATGACTCTTTTTTACCTTCTATTTTTTGGGTCCTCGGCCAGTGAAAACAGGACCGATCATGAAATCATGACTCTTTTCTACCTTCTATGCTTTTTGGGTCCTTGACCAATGAAAATAGGATCGGTCATGAAATCATGACTCTTTTCTGCCTTCTGCGCTTTTTGGGTCCTTGGCCAGTAAAAATAGGACCGATCATGAAATCGTGACTCTTTTCTACACTTAGTAAAATTTTGAGAAGTCTCTCCCCTTGGTGTAGTCATTTTGACCTACATTATTGGTGCCTCCTAGGGAATTCTACTGGCAGAATGTTAGAATCCAAAGCCTTTATCCATTGGGTAATGGAGTAAAAAGAACAAAAGAAAGAAAGGGGAGAGATATAGAGCAAAATTTTATTTCTTCTTCAATGCAACTATTCTTCCGGGGTGTCTTCTTCAGTTGATTTCCCCACTTCTGTTGCTGCTTGACTACTCATTGAGGCCTTTTGGGCTGGTTTCTACTTCTCCAACTTCTGAACAACTTCATTATAAGTAATACAGGCCTTCTTCCAAGTTTCTTCATCTGGATCAGAGGTCTCCATGAATGTCTAGTATAAGTACTCCAATTCCTCGACCTTATCATAGGATAAAACCTTCGATCTCAAAAATAATTCATGTAGGCAAGAGTTGATCTGAGTTAGATCTTGAGCCATTCTAAATATTTGATCTTCTTGAATAGGCTCCTCCCAGTTATCTATTTTATATTCATCTTCTATAAAATCTTTCCAAGAAGCTTTGAGCCCATCTTCTCCTAGAATATTTGAGTTTTCATCCCAAAATCTTGGGAGACCACAATTCTCTGCTATACTCAAATGTTTCAAAATTCCCTTAGCTTCTACCTTGAGTTCTTGAATTATCTTAGCACTTTCTGTCACAATTTTGTACCTTCTAAAGAAGGCTTTAGCAATTATTTTAGCTTGTGACTATTTCTCATATTGGGCTCTTCTTGAAACCCTTTCTTGTGTGCTTTCAGCTAAAACTTGAATCTTTGTAGCTAAGGATAGCCTCTCTTGTAAGAAAGTGGTAGATGCAATGAAATCATCTTCCACTTGACTTAGTGTCTCCTTGATCTTGGCTAAGTATAATATTATGGGCCGCGCCTTCAAGCCTATTCTCTGAATATCATGGAACATCTCTTTTCTTACTACTCTGGCCTTCTCTTTTGATAGACCCACCTATTTTGCCCATGCCTTCTTGGATTTGTCTCTGAAGGTCTTCCACCTATTTATTCAAGACCTAAATTTGTTCAGCGACCTTCTTCGCTTCTTCCTTATATGGTGCTGCTTCATTGAATATTTCTTCCCACTTCTTAGCCTCATTCTTTAGAGCCTTTTCGATAGTTTTTTGCTCACTCAAGGCTGCCTCCAAATGTTTTCTTACCTCTTCAGCTCTGAGGTATTTCTCTTTGTAATATTCAACATTTAAGTATATGGTCCCCATGTGAGCTTGGGCCTTTCCCCATTCATCTTCCATAGGTAGCTGAGTGATGTCTTCAGTGATTATCTCAGCTTGGTAATCTTCTAGAGTCATTTCCCCTTCTAGCTTCTGTACCAAGGGCGTCATCTTCATTGTTGAGTCATTGCATATTGATGGGATCCAGAGCTATTCCCTCTTTGGTATAGGCTATATTCTTGGAAACTTGGGCACAATAGGACTTCCACTAGTCTGAGGTATTCTGGTTAGCTTTCTTCATCTTCTTGAGCTTGGAGATGGTGGGGTGACTTTCAGAAGAGGAAGCAGGGATGGATTGGAAGTTAGGGAAATTGATAGCATGAGGGAAAGGAATGGTGACTATTGTGGCATCCACATTTGATGGCCCTATGAGTGGGTCTGTGGGAGTAGTTGAGGATGCTTTTGGATTGGATTGGGTTGATGGGGGTGATGATATCGAAGGTGGGGGTTGTTTGTTGGAAGGAGAAGAAACCTCATTTTTAGGAGTAGAATGGGAAGGGGGTTTCTTTGGGATTGATAAGAGGATGAAGAAAGATTGATAGAAATCATACTTAATAGTGCTAAGATATTTTGTGGATTTATACCTTCAGTACTTGGTGGCTCCTTTGTAGGGATTGATCCTTCGATAGGAGCTACCCCTTCGATGGGAGTTACCCCTTCAATAGGAGTTGCCCCCTCATTAGGAGTTGCCCCTTTGACTGATTTGTCTAAATTTTCTTCTATGTTTTCTTGCACATATTCCTGTACATCCTTTTGTACATCCCCTATTTTAGAGTCTGCATGTGTCTCTTCCTGCCTGCTCTTCTTCTGCTTCCCTGCTGCTACTGATTCTGATCTCCTTTTCTTAGAGATGAGAAGATGATCATCATCAGACTCTATATCTGAATTTGAGGGGGGAATGTATCTATGATTTGCTTTCTTAGGAACTTCTTGTTGCTCTATGGCAATTCCCTTCCCTTTATCTTGACTTACCTTCTCCTTTTTAGTGGTAGGGGGATTCTCCTTTTGGGGGCCATTGCTACCTGGTGGAACCTTGTCTACAAGAGTCTCAGACCATGTAGCTTGGAATTGGTCATATCTAGTGGAAAATTCATGGTCAGGATTTATTCCCCACTTAGAGCTCATATCAATCTGCACCCTCATCATCCACTAGGCTAGAATTTTTGTTGATGTCCACTCTGATCCCTTCTTGGACATTCTCTTTATAAATTTTTCTTCTAACACATGTTTTGGGTTATCTTTGGGATTCCAATCCATCACATGTTCATAGAAATCATGCCATGGGGGCAATGGCTACATCTTCTCCACATGCCATTCTAGTGCTTCACTTTCTTTATTATTCCTACCCTATTTGTCAATTTCTCTTTTAGATAGATGAAATTGTTTGAAGGGATTTTTGTTTAGAGAAGCCTACCTTTCTGCAAACCTATCAAGGGGATCATATTTCCACCTCTATGGCAATTCTACTAACTTCAGGCTCTTCAGGGCTTGAGCGATTCACTCATGATCCCCTTTCTTAGATACAACTACCCCTTCAAACTAGAAAGGCATAAGGCATGTACCAATTTTACCAATCCCCATGTCAAACTTGCTATTGATGTATTCAGTCTACCTTACATACTCCAAGGCAAACAATCATTCAGTGACATAGTACGGGAGTAAGAAAGGTTTCCCCATGAAACCATATAGTCTGATGACCACCCCTTGTGTTAAAATGAACCAATCACCTTCTTCTACATGAGGGTGTTGTAAAATATCTCACACTTTCTAGGGAAGTCTATGTACCTCACCATACATAATTTGCAAAGCAAGGCCCAAGAATTCCATGTTGAAATAGTAGTATGATTCAACCTTTGAAAGCACCATTGTCCATTCATATATAGGTAAAATTTTTCCCTCTTTATCTTTATCAATTTTAGATATAAAAGGAAGTCATTTTGATTGAAAGAAGAAGAAAATCCATACCAGATATGATGAAAACCTAAAAGGTACCTGAGAACCCTTCTGTATTCTAGACAAGCCTTCATGTAATTGTTGAGATAGGTAAGATGGCCAATCAAAGAAAATTGGCATAGTGCACTCATCTATGATGGTAGCATCATAGAACTTAGGGTTTGAAATGCATTGTGCTACTACAATATACCACCCATACACTTGTGCATCTGACTCTAATCCCACCACCATAGCTAACATGGAGAACAACTCTTTGCTTTTGAATTTTGATAGAGGAATAGGTGTTTCTAGTAGAGCTTCTCTAGTAGGGGGTTCTAACAAGTGTGATTGTAGAAACAACTTAATATTATGAGTGGGGGTATAATATTTGGCCTACCCAACTAGGTCAAGTGGTATGGGTTGCACGATGGGCTTTCTATTGGTGCTAAAGGTACACTTGACTACATTGAGATCTAGAGTGAAGATAACATCTCCCTTATAATTCCTAACTATTCTTTGTTTTGCATCATAAAATTTTACCATATCCCTAATTAGCTCAGGGTAGGGGTGGACGGGAGTGCATATATACCAGGAAAGTAAAGAATAATATGAGAAATTTTTTGAGCATGATGGGGTCACCTTTTTTTCTACTCTGGCCAACACTTCTTTTCAAATCTTCTCTGGATTTTTCTAGGTGATGATTGTATCTATTATGTAGGCATCTGGGTCCATAAAACTACCTTTCTTGTCTCCCACCTTACACATTTTTGTAGTAGCTGAAGAAGATCCCACCATGGTTGCTCATCGTGGTTTCATCACATGAATTCTCTAGAGGTATTTTCAGAAAAATAGAAGTTTTGAGTGAATTCAAAGAATACCTTTTGTAGGGGAAATATTTGAGAAAGCAAGGATGTGAGAAAAGGGCTTTCATGATGTAAATAAATGTGCATGCATGCATTAAGGTGCCATGCAGTAATTATGGTAGGTGGTGCACATTCTATGAATAATTTTGAATATTGTTGGGTGTCTTGTTTCATGTGCCACCTTCTTGAAACCAACCACTATGTATCATCATCTTTTTAGGGCCAATAACTTTGCATCACCTTTTGTTGGACCAATAACTTTGCATGGTGGTACTTTGAATGGAGCATGTTTAAAATTTCAAAAATTGACTTTCCCACCAAAAGTGAAAAGTGTCATTTATTTGACTTTGACCTCTGAGCACCAAAGTGTCATGAAATCATGACCATTTTGCTTGAAGTGGTATAATTTAAATCTGACCATTTTTTGGAGTGGTCTGAATGCCAAAGTGTCATGAAATCATGACCATTTTCCTTGAAGTGGCCTCTGAATGCCAAAGTATTATGAAATCATGACCATTTTCCTTGAAGTGGCCTCTGAATACCAAAGTGTCACGAAATCGTGACCATTTTCTTGGAGTGGCCTCTAAAGTGCCAAAGTGTCATAAAATTTATTTTTTTTATATTTTTTTGAAATATTTTTTAGTGGTGAACAAAGTTTCATGAAATCATGACCATTTTCCTTGAAGTGGCCTGAATGTCCAAAGTGTCATGAAATCATGACCATTTTTCTTGAAGTGGTTTTTTTTTAATTACATTTTTTGAAGTGGCCTGAGAGTGCCAAAGTGTCATGAAATCATGACCATTTTCCTTGAAGTGGCTTTTGAGTGCCAAAGTGTCATGAAATCATGACCATTTTCTTGGAGTGGCTTTGAGTGCCAAAGTGTCATGAAATCATGACCATTTTGTTGAAGTGGTAAAAGTTGAAATTGACTTTTTCTTTAGTAATCTTCTTTGTTGACCAACAAAAATAGAACCAATTGAAAATCATGACTCTTATTTTCAAGGTGTGAAATTAGAAAAAAATATCATATATACATATAATACAAGGGGGTGGGAAATCCTGTAGCTTACTTGAAATATAGCTTTAGGTGAAAGCCATTAACAGGGATAGGTTGCACCTGCCCTTGTTCATATTTCAGTTGGAAGGAGTTTTGTTGTTTTTCTATGGTTATCTCAAAAGGTCCTTCCTAGAAAGCATCAAATTTTTTATGGTTCTTAGGTTTTGCTTTTTTCTCATTCCACCTTAGAACTAGGTCTCCCACCTTAAATTTTCTATGGGTAGCCTTTTTGTCGAACCATTTCTTTGTGTCTCCCATGTGTTTTTGGTAGTGATTGTAAGCTTGTTCTTTCTGTTCTTCTAGTTGTAGGAGTTGTATCAACCTATTCTCCATTGGTTTTGCTTCTTCTACACTGGTTTGATTGAGCAACTTTAGAGTGGGTATCTCTATGTGTATAGGGAGGACAACTTCCTTACCATAGACCAATGAGTAAGGCGATGTGTTGATAGATTTCTTGATTGTAATCCTGTCAGCCCATAATGCCTGATTTATCAGAGAGTGCCAACTCCTCTTATTGTCTTTCAGAGTTCACTTTAGAATTCTGAGTAGGTTCTTATTTGTTGATTCTACTAAGCCATTTCCTTGGGGATAGTAATTCGAATAAGTCTTCAAATAGATCCCATATTTACTAGTAAAATCAATCATTTTAGCACCTATGAAAGATGTGCCATTGTCTATGACCAATGCATCAGGGATACCGAACCTCATTATTAAGCTTTCAATGAATTCTATCACAACTTCTTGATCAACTTTCTTAGTAGGCACTACTTCAGCCCACTTAGTGAAGTAATCAGTGGCAGTCATAATATATTTATGCCCATAAGATGAGTTAGGTTCTATTACCCCAATGAAATCCAGGCCCCATTGTTGGAAGGGTTCTTCAACCTGAATAGGTTTTAAAGGCATTGAAGCATTTCTATTCCTCCCAATATATCTCTAGTATTCTTCATAATTTCTAGTTACTTTGAATGCATCTGAGAAAATATATGGCCAATAGCAACCGGTTCTGATTATTTTCAAAGTTGTAGTCCTTCCTGAGTAATGTCCACTTGATGGACCTCCATGAAACTCCTCCAAAATCTTCTACTTCTAATCATATTTTATGCATCAAAGTAATACACCATCCATATTTTTTTGTACAGTCCTTCAGGTAGTAAGGTATACTTCAAAGCTTGGATCTTGTATCTTCTTCATTGTGAAGCATTTAAACCTACTAGACATTTTCCAATCTAAAAATATCTGATCAAATCATCAACCCAGTCTATATTTTGAGGTTGATCATCTTCTAGAATTGGTTCTTGCACTTGGCAAGCTACATACTCTATTGAGGCTTGTTTGGCGAGTTCTTGACATAATGCTCTACCTCTCACTAGCTTGGTCGGGTGAATCTCGACATCGTATTCTTGTATCTTTGATACCCAACTAACTCTTTTCTCGCCAAGCTCTCCCTGTATGATGAAGTTCCTGACATCAGGGTGAACTACATACACAATGGTCCTACTCTGTGAAAGGAAATGCCTAAACTTTTTCAATGATTTCATGATTGCATAAACTTGTTTTTCGATGAAGTTGTATTTTTCTTCGTGTTCTTGCATGGTCTGACTTAGGAAGGCTATGGGCCTTTCTTCATTATCTATCCCTTTCTGAGTAAGGACTGTAGTGTAACTCTCTTGTTCACCTACAACATACAGGATGAAACCTTTGGAGTAATCTGGATTCACTAGGATAGGTGCTTGGGCTATTTGTTCCTTTATACTTTTGAAAGCTTTCTTTCGCAAGTCTATCCATTTGAAATCAACATCTTTCTTCAATAGCTTAGTCATGGGCTTGATGATTTGTACAAAGTATTCTATGAACTTGCATACAAAGTTGATATGCCCAAAGAAGGATTGTAGCCCTTCTTGTTCAGAGGTATAGGGAGTTCCAACAGTGCTTTTACTTTGTTAGGGTCTATAGCCAATCTAGCTTTAGAAATGACATGACCAAGAAAAATCCCTTCTTCAACAGCAAATATGGACTTCTTCGGATTCAAAGAGATACTAAACTCTCTACATTTCTCAAAAACTCTTCTGAGGTGTTCAACATGATCTTCTTTGTGATGAGAGAACACTGTCATATCATCTAAGTATATTACTATGATCTTATTGATGAGTTCTCCAAAAGCCCCCCCCATCACCCTTTGGAAAGTTTCTCCAATATTGGATAATCCAAAAGGTATCCTTTGGTAAGTGAATGTTCCCCATTTGGTAGTGAATGCGGTTTTGTATTGGTCTTCATCTTTGACCCACACCTGGTTGTATCTAGAAAACCCATCCAATAATGAGAATCTCTCCACTCCTACTATAGTATGCAGAGTCTGGTCAATTTGTGGAAGAGGGTAATGATCCTTCAATGAAGCTTTATTGAGATTTTGGAAGTCTACACATAGCCTAATGTCTCCATTCTTTTTCCTGATGGGAACCAGGTTAGCTACCCAAGTAGAATGTTTGATAGGGTAGACAATTTTGGCCTTGAGTAGCTTCAGTAGTTCTTGCTTCATCAGAGCTTCAATTTTTGGGTTCATCGACCTCTATTTTTTCCTAAAGGGTTTTGCACCCTCTTCGAGTTCAATGGTATGTTGTATGGTTTCTTTTGAGTATACTTTAAGATCACCATAAGTCCAAGCTATGATATCAAGGAATTCTTTGCATAGTCTTTGAATTTGATTCAACTCTTCTTCTATATAGTTTACTCCTACTTTGATAAACTTTTCTAGTTCCAACTGAACCTCTTTATACTTGTGTTTATCAACCTTCATCTTGTGATCGGTTGACCTATCATTGTTTTCGAATAGGATTTCAAGAGTAATCAATCCTTTTGGGATGTGATTATTTTTTAATTGGATCATACCTTCATCCTCTTCATCTTTCTACACTCTGTCACTTGAACAGTTCATTTCATGGATCAGGAAATCTACTATCTATTGATCACTCTCAAATACCTACCAAAAGGTGTCTTTGTCTGGCACAGAAGGTCTATATATAAGTCTTACCATCTTAGATTTTTGAATGACATTTCTTATGGGGCAGAAATTTGCACCTACTGATGCCAATAGGTCAACATGGGTATTCTTTTCTCTAGGGATTGCTTTGATGTTTAGAGCTTCAAAAGCTTCAAGTAGATCCCATACTTTATTTTTGTAAGCTTTGAGATAGTGTTGCTTACTAACACATTTTTCTATGACTTGGTTGACAATCAGTTTTGAATCTCCATAAATTTGTAGTTGCCTGATTCCAAGTCTCTCAGCTTTCTTAAGGCCTAGGCAAAGAGCCTCATATTCAACTGCATTGTTAGTGCAGCTCCAAGTTAGTCGATAGGAGAAAACCTTTTCCTCACCTATTGGGGAGATTAAGACTATGCCTACTCCAGCTCCATTCTTGCATCTGGCACCATCAAAGAAAAGTTTCCACATTTGGTTGGCAGATGGGTCTACTTCGTGTGAAGGGGTGGGATTACTTTTCTCAGGTTTCATGATTGAATAGCTTCCAAGGTCTATTTCAATCATAGCATTGAAGTCTTGGAGGGAGAACTGATCTTCTTCTTGTAGTACATTCAAGGCTTCTTCCATTAAGTTTAAGTCTTCCACATCTTCAATCATTATGTTCACTGTAGTTGCATGTTTTTCTTCCTCTTCAATTTTTTTGATGTGGAAGGTAGATGGTTTTTCATTGAATATCTTCACTCTTTTCCCCTTGAATGGGATTTCTAAGTGTGAGTAATCCATAGATAGGTATCCCCCTATATTGGCTATGAATTCTCTAGATAGACACATACCAAAATAAGGTTCTAAATCCACTACAATGACCTCTTGTATAATTGTAAGTTGAGGTATTATATGTAGAACTATAGGAATATCTTTTATCACCCCCATGGTTTTGATCGGAGTTCCATCTAACTACAAAACACCTAGGCTACTTCTGGTGTATTCCATCCCCATGATGTCACACACAAATTTGGGTATTACAGTAGTTGCAACCCCTGAGTCTATCATACAGTTATGTACCACCCATCCTTCCATATGAAGAGACAAATAGAAGGGAGGAGGTCTATTTTTTTTGTAGCAGACATCAAACTAGCTTGTGCAGAACTCAACTGAGTGGGAGTCTTACTCTTGTTTTTTATGGACCTTAGGGATTCTTGTAATAAGTTGATTTGTCCTAGAAATTGCAAGGCATCATACATAGTTTCTTTAGAAGGAGTCTTTTTCATCTCTTCTACTATGCTGAAAGGGAGGGGATCGACACTTTTCTCTTTTTATTTTGCAAAAGTGTCATACTTGTTTCTATACCCCTGAGTGGCATCTATCCTTTGATGCTTGGTCAATGAGGGATATCTCAACTTATCTCTTGCCTGTTCCTATGTCTCGACTTCTTTCTATAGGGGGCTTCTTTGCGTATCTCCACTTCTTTCTGACCTGAGCTTTGGGGAACCTTCTCATAGGGGACTCTTCTCTCAACTTGGTTTCTCATAGGTGAAGGCACTTTTAAGGGATTAAGCTCTTGGGGGTCTACCTGCAGGGGCTTCTTTCCTGATCTGGTCAGAATGACCACTTGCTCTATCGAAGGCATCATGAGATTGTGATTTTCCTCCCTAATCATGTTTACCTACCCTTTAAGAGTCTTTTCTGCTCTTTCAATGACTATCTTCTGGACATAGTGTTGATGGATCATACATGAGTTTTCACCATGTGGATCATTACATGTAGAACACTAGAAGTCTGATTTTATTGATGATTTGGTAGGTTCACCATCTTCATTAGCGTAAACCACATTTGATCTCTCTTAATTTCTATTGCTTGTGGAAGCTTGGTCTCTCGTTACTTGTGGAAATATCCTTGGCTAGAAACTTCTCTCTACTTCTCTTCTTTCCATCGAGGTCATCTTATTGGTCAGATTTTTCATGGCTGATTGTAGGTCTAGTAAAGCTGCAAGTTGAGGATCAAGAGTTGGTGAAACTATTGATATAGGAATTGTAGGAATGATGGGTAATATTGGAGGAGTGAGGGGTGCTTGTATTACTAGAATAGAGGGTTGTATGGTCCATTTAGGGAGATCTATATTGGATGTAGAAGTAGGACTTGGGAAACTAGTATTCGATACTTGTGGAAGGTCTAGAAAGATAGGCATAACCATATTTGGAGGGAACCTTCTAATAGCAATGAGATATTTCTCTACTTTTTGAGCTTCTTGGAAAATTTTTGGGAAAGTAAACACTTGAGACTATCTGATAGCCATGCTTATATCTGAGTTAAAATCTCTTAGATAATAATACATTGATTGCTCATTTGTTGGTCTCAATCCATCAGGCACTCTCTTCCAAGTATGATTGAATTAGATATTGAAATCAACTATTTCTTCTTGAGGATGCTTCTGAATGATGGTGAACTAATTTAGCAAAGAAAAGGGATCAACATGTTCATTGAACTCTTCTACTAATTTATCGATGAGTTGAGCCCAGGTGGCTATGGTCTGATTAGGAAGAGCTCTATACCAATAGAGCATTTTCCCTTTTAAGGAGATGACTAACAACCTTATCATCACATCTTCCTCTGTGATGTTGTGTATCGGTGCCAATGCGGCTACATCTTGGTAGTGTTCATAAGCTATTTTTCCTATGCCATCATACTAGGGTAGTGCTTTTAAAGTTATTGTAGGGATCTGATGTTGAGCTACCAGATTTAGGGGACCTAAATGATTCCATGTAGGATAGGGTAGATTTGGTTGATTTACAACCATTATAGTGTCGGTTGATATCACAGTAGTGTGAGAAGTTGTGTTTAACAATCCACTAGTAGAAGTACTAGGGAGAACTATAGGGGAAGGATTTGTAGATCCTGTAGTGATGGTAGAAGAAGAATTTGATCGAGAAACAAGTACAGGATTGGATCTGAGGCTACCAAGGTGTAATTCAAAGAACTCGATGGGTTCTTCAAAATTTTTTGCTTTAGATCTGGTTTTCATATATCTTGGTATTCAACCAAAAAATAGATAAGGTTTTTCTTGGGTTTTATTTTTTGAACGGAGTCGCCAGGTGATTTATAAAAAATGCACAGGACAAAGATAACCACCAAAAATTTGGTCTATATAGATAGTGGGATTGTGTCCCATCGGGTGTGCCAAAAATTGTTGGTGCAAAATCTACCTTTGGTTACGTTTGCGCCCAAGACTTTGCCAACATTGAATGACCAGGTTTAAAATAGAGATTACCCGGTTCAATCTCTAGAGAAGGTTGGTTCCTTGCTTTGTTATAGGAAAATGGGAAAGAGTAGAGTGCATAAAGAAAGGGAAATATAGCTATTGCTAGAAATATCAAAGGGGTACAAGTTAGACAACAACAAGGAAATACATAATTTTTGTAGATAAGCATTCTTAAAACCCTCAAATAACAACTAATTCTCTGGTGCAGACTTAAAACAACCATTAATCAACTAGAATTATCAAATTTAGAATCTGTAGAACTTGTAATGCAGAAATCCAAAAATAGAATTAGAGTGATTAACATTCAACATAATTTATATAGAATTTGAACATTCATACATACATGACAAAACACCATTGAGCCAGAAGCTAGAATGAAGAGTATATTATTGCTTTCAAGAATCTATATACATTGCCTTGTAAACATCCAAGAGCTGACCCTTAGTTAGAGTCACTCATCCTATATATACATATTCTAATAACAGAAAAACTAAAACTTGTTACAACAATATGCCAGTTGGCTCATTCTGGTAAATTGGCGATTAAAGAAGAATGGAGTAGTGGGGTCTTCAACAACAAACGGTTGAGATCTTCTTGTTACCACACATCCACATCAATCTTCTTGGAGACGTCATGGCCCAACTATCCTCCACTTCTTCATTTCTGGCTCTCGGTCCTCGACTAGCAAAAATAGGATCGATCATGAAATCATGACTCTTTTCTGCCTCCTACACTTTTTGGGTCCTCATCCAACGAAAATAGGATCGATCATGAAATCGTGACTCTTTTCTACCTCCTACTCTTTTTGGGTCCTCGGCCAGTGAAAATAGGATCGATCATGAAATCGTGACTCTTTTCTACCTCCTACTCTTTTTGGGTCCTCGACCAGCGAAAACAGGACCGATCATGAAATCACGACTCTTTTCTGCCTCCTACACTTTTTGGGTCCTCGGCCAGAGAAAATAGGACCGATCGCAAAATCATGACTCTTTTCTACCTCATCTACTTTTGGGGTCCTCGACCAGCGAAAATAGGACCGATCATGAAATCATGACTCTTTTCTACACTTAGTAAAATTTTGAGAAGTCTCTCCCCTTGGTGTAGTCATTTCGACCTACACTAACATAAATACGACCATATATAGGGACCTTTTGGAATAGAGACAACCATAAATAGGGGTCGTATACCCCAGAGATGATCGCAGATAGATACTTAAGAACTTAAAGTCTTCTACCTGTAATTTGGAAAATTTTACTTTTGTATATGGGAAAATAGAAAAGAATGACAAAACAACTTACTTTGATATATTGTTTTCAATGTAGATCTTTGATTTTGTTTCCATCCTACTTTTAGTTTGACTTGAGATAACTACTTTTGGGAACCTGTAAGACACAAAAACTTATCAATAATCCATCAAGAGGCTTAAAAAGGGACCATGTAGTCCCACCATGATCACCATATGTATAGCAATAAAATCGTGCAACCCAAGCAATAAAAATAATTGAAAAGATAGAAATAATGTAACAACGATGATAATACAGTATATAAAGATGGTGTCCATTTTATTAATGATATCTATATTTTCAAAGATATTATAATGAGATCACCTTTGAGGGGATTTTGTTCAAATTCAATACAATGAATTACAATATATAAAATCTAGGTGCACTTCACAAAATATTCCTTGCTACCATGGTGTAAAGGTGGGTTTTTTGTGACCACTGCTTTAAGAAGTTCCTTTGTAGTCTTCGTGAACCTGTAACCTACACACAAAGAAATTGAAAAGATATCAGTAGCATATGAAGAGCCCAACAAGATTGGGCCTATATTAAATGAAATGAATACTAAAATAAAACTGAATCAAATGCATGAATAGAAATGTAAACTACTATAAAAAGTAGGAAATGTGCTATGCTAAACCCTACTAAAAGAAAGAACCAAATAAACCAATCTCTACCAGAGATCATCTCAGGGTAGGATGACCTTGCCTATGGGCCAGCTCAAACTAAGATAACCATTATTCTATGATTGTATTTTAGAGGCCAAGTCAAGGGTGATATCTGGGTTTTATCTGTACTCTTATCTATGGATTGGTGCATTCATGGGAATGGCCTAGTGGGTCTTGATCAATCACCAAAGGAAGAGCATTTGATTATGTAGAGGATGTAAATATGGTATTCAACCCACCATTGGCATAAATTTCTATAGTGAGAGGGTTTGAAATATATAGAATAATAACCTCTCAGGATGTAAAATCTTGGGAGCTCATGGTTGGGTTTTGATAACACTTCATTCCTTGAAAATTTGAATCTCTAGATATTTTTCAATGGGGGTGAGTGCTAATATATAGATTTCTTTAAAGGTATCTAATAATGGCACTAAACCTATGCATGAAAAGTAAAGAGATAGTTCACATTAAGAAAAGTGAATGCCTATATTTAAAATTTCATGCAAATTGAGTAATGCATTGTGATTTTCTATTTTGGCTCATGCAAAGTGCTAAATTACTACTTAGAATTATGCACAGGATATAACTAGCAGTTTTGGATGCCATCTGGGTCTGCTCGAATTTTGACCGAAATTTCTTAGAATTATCTCGAGTTAGGATGGCCCCAAATTGGAGGTCATCTCAGGGTAGGATGACCCCAAATTAGAGGTTATCTCGAAGTAGGATGATCCCAAATGCTAGGTAAATGTGCCCTGTTTAAGTGGTAAGAACCACTATTTTAGCCTTGAGGCTACCTAAAGTGGGTCATATGGTCTAGAAGAGTCCTATTATGTAGTCTCTTCAATATGATAAGATTTTAGTATCTACAACATGATGCCACTTCTCATGATTTGATTATCTAATTTGCTACTTGATCTACAAACTACATAGCACCACTTCTTGTGTCTTGATTCACTTCAAAATTTATGCATCACCAAGTCTTCTACTAATTGTACAAGCTACTTGTCAAGTTTTATTAGTCAAAAAATATAATTGGTAGAGCTTATATTTATACATGCCAAATGGCATACAACATGCCATGTCATCCATAATATGTCCTACCTCATTAGCCCAATCGGCATGTGTCATATTAGTGTCTATGTTAGCCCTTATATCACCTAGCATGTGCCACCTTGGGATTCATACCACATCATCAACTAAGTCAACACCTCCACTAGCCATTGCATGTCATGCCATATCATTTATATATATTTCCATGTCATTTTTATGGACTAGCACATGTTACCTTAGGATTTGTTCCACATCATCAATTGATTCAGTGCCTCCTCTAGTCAACATGTGTAGTACGACATCACCTATATAGACTACCACATCACTTGTATGGACTTCTATGTCACATATATAGATTAACATGTATTTCCTCAAGATTCAAGATTCACACATTGGCCACCAAGTTAGTTGTATATACTACCACATATCACCTCAATATTCATGAACCTACTTCCAAGTTCATTGTATAGACTTTCATATCATCCATATGAACTATGAATTGTCTTGATATTCATGTTCTAACTACCAAATAAGTTGTATGAACTACCATACCAGTCATATGAACTATCGCATGGCATCTGTATAACCCTGCCATGTCAACACATCTATACAAAGGGGTCACATCATCTAGCTCCACATCATCATAAGATGTCACATCATCATGGGTCATATGTATGTTGACATGATTGTATTCATAAAAAAAAATCAAGGGAGGAAATTTGAACCTGAGAACTCTCATGGACAAAATCCTTATGTCCTCCTTGCTATCCATCTCCCCAGGCATCATACTTGGGAGAGAAAAGGTAATCATTAGATTTAAACTAAGGAAAATGCCTCTCTTACCCATTTTCCACCCTTCACTAATGTAGCAAGCCTATGTCATGCTGGTGATGGTAGGTGTGTGCCCATTTCTTCAAAAAATTCTATAATTTAAGGACTATTATCCTTTTTAAATTTAAAAGTAGAAAATGGAGGGAAATATAAACTTTTTTAACAACTTTTTTGAAGTACTTGGAGGAAAAATAGATGAAAGTGCTAAATTGGACCCCCCCTAATAATTTGCAAAGAATAACATAAATGTTGATAGTTTATCTGTATCTATTATGGTTTTGCCTATACAACTATTTTGTTGAAAACAACCAATCAAGACATCCTATCATGCTTATTGAGCAAAAAAATTGTTGGACCATTTTTTTAACTTTTTCAAAGTGGCTTGAAGGTCTTTACTTAGCAAGAAAGCCTATTGATGATGTCTATAGCACCAAGGGCTTGTCTAAAAAAATCATACTCTTATTTTCTTCTTTCATGGTATCCAAGTAGTTTGCTCTCTCATTTGTACTACTTTCGAAGAGAAAAAAAATGGATTCTTTGAAAAAAATCACAAAAGACAAATGAGATTAAAAAAACTCAAAAAACCAAACCTTGAAACTAGGGCATCCATCTAGTCATAAAAATTGAAATAAAATAAGAGTGAGAGTCAATGAGAGGAGAAAATAAGCCTACTAGTGAATATTTATTTGAGATAAAATCTATTGATTCCAGTGAGATCCTCATAATCCAAGTTCATCGAAGGTTTTATCAAAAAATCCTTCTTTTGATTATGTCATTAGCCTTTAAAAAATATTCTTAGATAGATCTAACAATATTTACATCAAGATAAATTGGAATAAAACACTATCAATGAAATAAATCAAGTAATGAGGATTCACACCAGCTTTGATATCATGTTCGATTTTACAGTAGATTTTGAAAACAAATGGAATCAAACATTACTCGGTATTTATTAATAAAGGAATAGAAACAATGAAATAATAGAATATAGAATATTATGGGTTGTCTATGGACACTAAATAATCTCACTAAAATAAAATGAAATTACACTCCAATGGATAATAGAAAAGGTTGGTATGAAGGGCATTATATCCAAATAAATGATACCTTTAGGTCAAGGTTGTGATATCAACCCTCATTATTAAAAAATTATAAAAGCATATTTTTCAAGGTTTACAGGGGACCAAAGGATAAATATGATAAATATAAGTACAAAAATAATCATAGCATCAAGAGAACCTTCACCACCACACATTCCAACAATATATCACATTTGACAAATGAGGTTATCTTGCAAATAAAAATAAAAACCATGCTTACCCACATGAAGAGCTTGGTATGAATCTACAAAATCAAAATATACTTCATCTAAGGTAGACCAATTGGAAGTATCATGCCCACAAAAATCAAGAATGGTGGTGAGTGCTATAATTTGAGGTTGGCTTAAATAGTTTATTGTTAAATTAGAACTCCCTTTCTTATTTTTATGATCAAATTAAACTATTGTAGATATGTGGCCCACTTTTAATGTCTTCCATTACTTAGTTTACTTTACTTTTGAATGAAATCCAAAGTTCTATGATCTATGTGGATTATAGTTTTCTTTTCCAATATGTAATTTTTTTGCTGTTTACATGCTTTAACAATGACATAGAGTTGTTTGTTGTATATTTGGTATTTTTAAATTGCTTCATTAAGTTTTCCATTGTAATAGATAATCAGATGCCCATGTTGTGTGAGAACTATTGTCCTCTCTAATTGTCTTGACCATTAGATAGGTTGGACCAGATGGTTGAGACTACCGAGCCTCACATAGAATGACACAATAGGGCTAGTCCTAAGAGCATGGGATTTAGCTCTATTGAGGACCTCTAGGATTTTTGCAAGGCCAAATATTTTTGAGACATGACCTTGAATGCAATTTTCCTATTCTAGCCTAATCTACCAGCTTTAAATGAAAGAAGATTAGAGAAATGCAAAAAAATAAAGACAACAAAAAGGAAAAAATATAAGCTAACAAAGGCGATGAACCAAGATCAAGATAAGATATGTTGGCTTGACTTTCATGCACACCCCGCAAAGAGTAAACTAGAAATACACCATTTAATGGGAATAAATTCCCTCCCACTTTAGGATCTTGTTGGATATCCAAGGTGTGAGTTACAGAGTTGGGTCGAATGCTATCACTCTTTTCCACTTCTAGAATAGTTTCAAGTGGACTGACCATGTACCTATAAGGGGGTTCAAATTTTGTCTATTAATTTTTTGGTTTATCAATCAGATTTATATCTTGTTTGATCTAGCTCATCATATTGTAGCAAGTTAAATGAATAAAGAATTTTAAAGAAAATAAAAATGAGAACCTTTCAGAAATAAAACAAAGAGAGCAAGGTAGGGCAGGAAAGAGAGGATGAAATACTACAATTTTAATTGTTAATCATTCTTTTAATTAAAACATGTTGTTGTGTTCACTAACTGGGACAAATAGAATAACAAATTATCCAGCTTTCTAAGATTAACTTGTTATCTAGCAAAGGGTAGAATAGGGGAATAGAATAGAGTAACTTATTCAAATCATAATTTTCCTCAAAATTAATAGGATGAATCTACAGATAGCCAATGCTCATGCACACAGGCCATAACTATTAAATTTAGATCTTCAAACTAGGTGATTTAAATAATTCTTAAGATAGTTTAACACTTCTAAAATTTTAGACTTTCTAGGATGATTTTATCGATAGCATAACACACTTAGCAAAACTAGGGCCAGTAGGAAAATAAATTAATTTTAGAAATATTAAGCTGTAATTTAGCTCTCAAAGAACACCAACAACATACTAAAATAAAATAAATTCACAACAATTATAATTGCAAATATTTCAGTGAAAAAAAGAATAAGGAAATGAGCATCATTCAAGCTCTAGAAGCAAATTAAGCACCCGACCATGCCACTTCAAAGTAACAACACTACAACAAATCCTAATTCAAGAAAAAAGGCTTTTCCAAAAAAATATTTCAAAAAAAGAACTATTATAAATTCTTGCATCTTGAGTTTACATTCGATGAGAGTATTTATAGACCTAGGAGATGCCCTAGTTTTTTCATAAAATATATTCTCCCAGAGAATTAAAAATAATTTTAAAATCCTACTGTCGAGGCATCATAATATAAAGCATTTTTAAAATAGAGCTTGGATCAACTCTAACCACTTCAGAAATCTTCTTGAAAATCTTGCCATAAATGGAGATAAAATCCGATTTTATCTTCATCAAAAGATAACTTTGTGCAAATATTTTTACTTTTTGGCAAGTTACAGATGCATTTTATTAATTTCTCATTTGTAAAATATGGACAGATTAATAACTTCTCGAGCCTTCTATCCTCACATAATCCCTTTTGCTTGATTCACATTGAAATTCTCTGCCCACCATCGCTTTCACCATTAATTTTACCATTAAATGCATCCACCAAAAAATTCTTGCAAAAATTTTAAAAGGGCAAATTTTAGAACATTAGGTTTAAAATTAAATTAAATTAATTTAATTTTTTCTAAGGTTCGAACTTTAATTCTTTAGGTTTAAATTTTTAATTATTTTTCAAAGTTTGTCGAGATGATACTTTTTAGGGTTGATATTTTAATTAATTTTTTTAATATTATTTTAATCCCCAAGGTTTGACATTGGCTATCATTTATTTTTCCATCTCCGTGGGAATGTCGTGAAATCGCAACATTTTAATATTTCTCTTTTCCAACATGATGCAAATTTTCTGTCTTCCTAGGGATGTCGTGAAATTGCAACATTTTTACTTTCCCTTGCTCTTTCCTTGAGATGTCGCGAAATCGTAACATTTTTTAAACTTTCTCTTCTAACACTTAGAAATTTTCTATCTTCCCTTTGTCATGAAATCATGACATTTTAATATTTCTATTTTCCAACATGATGCAAATTTTCTATCTTCCTCGGGATGTCACGAAATCCCGACATTTTTACTTTCGCTTGCTCTTTCCTTGAGATGTCGTGAAATCAAAACATTTTTTAAACTTTATCTTCTAACACTTAGAAATTTTCTATCTTCCCTTGGTATGTCATGAAATCATGACATTTTAATATTTCTCTTTTCCAACATGATGTAAATTTTCTATCTTCCTAGGGATGTCGTGAAATCGCGATATTTTTACTTTCCCTTGCTCTTTCCTTGAGATGTCGCGAAATCACAATATTTTTTAAATTTTCTCTTCTAACACTTAGAAATTTTCTATCTTCCCTTGGTATGTCATGAAATCATGACATTTTAATATTTCTCGCTCCTTTTTTCTGAATGTTGCAATATCGCGACATCTTTCATTCCTTCTTGCTTCCTCTTGGGAATGTTGTGAAATAGCAACATTTCTTCATTTCTCTTCCTTTCTCTTGAGAGTGTCGTGGAATTATGATATTTCTTAATTTCTTTTTCTTCCTCTTGGTAATGTAGTGAAATCATGACATTTCTTCATTTCTCTTCCTTCCTCCCAACACAGAAAAATTTCCACTCACAAAATCATGACCATTTCCAACACTTAAAAATTTTCATAGAATTTGTACATTGACTCCAATGACTCTGCCTTCTTAATTTTGGAACTTTAAATGTTGGTGAAGGATCCTCCATTCTCAGAAATAATTTTTAGATATAGGAAAATGAATTTCAATTGCCCGAAAGTTGCCAGTTTCATGTGGTGTAAAATTGAAGGTAAAAATTGAAAGTGCTTTAAATTAAATGAAACTTTTCAATAATATAAATGAGCCAAATGGTATCCAAATCTATATAAAAAATTGAAAATTCACTTCAAATAATAATATATTGCATTAATAAGTTCGATGGATGGAAATAGAAACTGTTATTTTTGAAAGATGAATCATGCCTAAAAATCTAAAAATTTGGTATCATTGGAAAGGTGAGGTCGAGATATTCCACCCAGAATTTAAATCACCTAAGATGGATTCTTAAAGCAGAAGATATAGCATTTCCAAGATTGAAGTAAACATTAGGGCAAAATGAAAAATTTCAAAGAACCTTAGAAATTAATTTTAATATTTCAAACCTTAGGAAAACTATTGAAAATCAAAATTTCTGAAACACTTAACCATAAATAATATCATTGAAGCATAAATGTTTAGAATAAATTAATTCAAATCAATGTGCTAGGAAAGCATTTTTGACACCTTGATGCAGGAAAAAATTTAAAGATGATGCAAACAAAACTTGGATTAAAAAAATGAAAACTTCAAGAGGGTCCCCTTGGAAATAAAAATTGATCATTTCAAAGGAATCAAAATTTTATTTTCGGTGGAGGGTGTGTTGCTTGTCAACAAGATCCTCCTACATAATAGCCTTGAGTGTAATGTGACAAAAAAATAAACATTTCCTCCTATGAACATATATAAGCATAGATAAATATGCATACATAAAAGAAACAGGACAAGCAAAACCAAGCAATTGGAACCAAATAGTCATGGGTCTCCAATATGTATATAAGAATATAAAAACACTACAAGATTATACCAAAAGTGGAGGCTCAAGGACATGCCTACAAGACCACTCAGAAGTACAATTATTGTTGTAAAGAAGAAAATTAAGGGAAAGTTATAACTTGCAAAGATATAACTTGTCAATCCTTTATGATGCTAAACCAACAACTATTTATAGATACAATTGAAGGGGTTTTCCCTCTAAAATTGTGCAGGATTTTTTGAAAGTCTCAATTGTTTTTTCTAGGGATTGCAAAAATTGAATGGAAGCACCCTTCAACATTACTTTGGATAGTTTTGGGAAAGTTGCTATTATAGGTACCATATCTTCATCTTTAATAGACCGCCTACCTTTCCTTGTCTTATTGAACTAAAATGGCATGAGTAGGTGGTCATTACTTTCTCTTAACCATTACACATAAATTTAAATTATCTATCTTCTCTAGGGTCTTATGCACCATAACTATTGCCTTGCAATATGATTTGAACCTTCTAAGATGACTTGAACCTTTCATCCTTTAGATGTTAGAACTTTTGGTTTCCTTTTTTGTCGAAAGTTTCTTCCCTACCATGTTTTTGGAACCTTTTATCTTCCTTTCATTCAAAACTTTTTGAAATTTTTAATTTTCAAACAAGATCTCAAGACCATGCAGGCCATAAAAACTTTTGTCTCCTTACTCCCCTTTGAAAAGTTTCAAAAATTTTAATCCTTGAATATTTCATCTTTTAGCGTTTTCAAAATATTTTATCTTTTAGCTTATCATATTATACAAGACATTGGATATTTTTCTCTTTTACTTTCTGGCAGGTAGCTCTAGTCTAGGACCTTTGCTTGCATGCCAACTAAAGCTTCAATTTGGTCTCCTCTACATTATTCCTCTTCTTCCATAGTTGTTAGGTTCTATTCCTTGATGTTTATTATTAGTGTAGTTCTTATAACCTCACCAAGTAATAGTAATTGACCGGGTAATCACTGCAAACACTATTAGATGTGGAAGATAGTTATACCCACAAAATATTTTAACTAGGGAAAAAAAGAATTTGCAACCACCCTTTTTATGGACATCCAACCAAAGGTGAAGCTCCTTTAGCTATCACCATGAAGGCTTAAGAACTCCTTCCAATGGTAAGGGATGGCTTAGCTACCATTAGAAAGGCTATAATTCATCACTTTCTAAGTATATATGGTTAGCATGACCTTGTGGCATGGGGAGCTTAAGATTTTCTTTTGGCCTATGGTGTGAATTTTTTTATATGGCCTTATATCAAAATCTACTTCATAGTCTAAAGGGGCTTCTAATCCTCTCATCCTTTTACTTTCCACTTTCATATTTTTCCCTTTTGTGGAGTTTTCCTAGCATAGTGATTTTTTCACTAAAGCTTTGGTGACTCATGGGGATCCCTTGCTTGCAAGGAATAAGAAACCCATAAGAAAAAGATTTATCTATTGAGTGTAGAGTCATTTAAGATATTTTTAGAAATTGTAGAAGTAATCAACTTATCTATTTGAGCCAAAAGAAGATGTATGCCAATATATTTATACTTATATATCTGAAGTAGAGGTAATGACTTACTAAATTGCAAATATATAAATTGATCATCCTTTTTACTTCTAATATTTTATCGATCTTGAAGTCATTTTGCTTGTATCAAGGTGATGCAAGGGAATTTCTTCCTTTATATTTGGAACTAGACTTGCATGATGTAAAATTACTTTGCCTTCATTCTTTGATTGACCTTTACCTTTTTACATTAATTTATTGCTATGTGGCCTTAGCACTCTGATTGATTTGATGGTTCTCATTTTTTGGAAATGAACCAAAAAGCCATCTACTCAACGCACCTATATAATATTTCATTCTTGTGAAGTCACTTAGTTCATATGGATTTTTTCCACTCATGCTTTTCCATTATAGATTATGTCATCCTACATTTAGCACTTTCCATTCTATGCATTTGCATGCTCCAAAAACAATACAAGATCAAAATTGGTTAGGGAAATGTATTATTATTATTGTTATATATTGAACCATAGCATGTAAATGATGCAATGAGGGTTTGGACTTTGTGTCTGAACAAGTTTTTAACCCATTACTGTAGCTCCATATATTTTAGGAGAATTTGAATCCCATGCTTCAATTTCCCATTGATCCATTTGGTCATCTAGGATAAATGAATGTATTTCATTGACCAAAGACTTGGACCATTATTACTTCAACATCAGAGTCTAATCAAGATTTTGCCTAGATGTTAGAAAATTCTCTACATGATTTAAGTAGAGTGGTTCTGACTAGAGCTTAAATTTGGTCTCGTACCAGGTCCATAAGACCATGATAGACCAATATAGATACAAATATTCCCCTAAATTAGTGGTAAAGTCTTTGGATATGCATATGCCAAATGAATACAAAATATCAATTATTGCAATGTCTTGTGTGACAATCACACTTGGACACATCTTCAAGCCAAGAAAAATTTCCTCATTATCCCTAAAATTTGGACCACATTTTCATGTACATGCACCACCCTCTTGTTGGAAGGCTTATAATTTAGCTCTAATGTGTCTGCTACTCCCTTGGGCATAATTGATGTACTTCCCCCTAAGTCTATCATAGAGTTATGTATCACTTTGTCCTTATAGATAAGAGACATATAGAAGGGGGGATTCAACCTACTTACTTTTAAGGTCAAGATCTATAGAACTACGAGCACTCATTATTACTTATGTTCATTTTCTTCTTCCTTAAATTCTCTTTTTAGTTGCTCTTTCATTTAGGGATGGAAAAAATATCCCAAAATGGTACCACCATAGTGGACCTCTTCAAATGATCCACAATATTGATGACCTCTTCAAATGATCCACAATATTTATGGTTCCAAGTGTGATAGATTTTTATACAACATGCATTGGTAGAGAGAATCTTGGCTTGTCCCCCATTGGTTGAGGGATTTGGGCTAGTTCCAATTGAGGCATTGGTTAATTCAAGGTTTTTGAAATACTTCACTTGACAGTAATTAGAGGTTCTAATATCCTTGGAGGTAGAGTTACTAGAGACTTTCAATTGGATTTAATTATTATAGTCTAACAACTTAGGGCCTATTGTTATATTTGATTATCCTTGGTCGGGCAATCATGCCTCATGGAAAGTGACAAAATAGATCTATGGATAAGAGTGTAGGTTTTGGCTCAATTAGGGGCCTCTAATATATTTCAGAAGGCTAGCTACTTGTTAAGATGTGATATTTTAGATACACTTGAAATCAATAAATAAAAAAGGGATGTAAGAGATAAACGCAAAATGACACAAAAAAAGAACAAAAATTGTGATCCACCAAAAGATCTACTAAGATCATTGTATAAAAACAAGCATCAAATCTATGTGCTAGTTTTTAACACTTCCTCTTCTCGACACAGTTAAGCATAGATGAGATTCATCAACATAGAAATGCATAAAGAGGTGGATCTTGCAAGAGAACCATAAATGGCTCATCAAAAAATAGATGAAGGCCCATCACACACATACATTGAAAACACCCAAAGCAAGTAAAATTTTATAGACACACACACAAAATTAGATTCATAGGGAACCATAGATGACTAAACCAAAAATTGATGTAGGATTCCATATATATATGCAAGCAAATGTTTACAAAAATTATGCTAGAAGTAGAAGTTCAAAGTTATCCACAATCCACTTAGGAGCCAACTATTTTTATAATAAGAAATTAAAGGAAAGCCTACAAGAGGATAGAATTGCAAACTTGTTGATCCTTTACAAAGCTAATACTACTATTTATAAATTACAAGGAGAGGGTTTCCCTCCAAAACTTATGCAAATATTCCAAGGTGGTTGTCAATTCTAATGTCGATTCATGTCTCATCTAAACTATCGGTCCCTCTGAGGTTCTCTAGATATGAAGTCATGAATGTCAAATGACCCTAAGCCCTTAGATGAGAAACTATTATCTTTATTGCAATCTACCCATTTTTAGAAATTTCTATCATTTGAGTTGCTTTTGTCCCATGTTTTTGTTGTCCTTTCATGGATATATGAGATACTCTTTTGCAATAAGGATGATACTATTTTAATATGTACATTATTACTTTTGACTTTTAGGGTGTCGATGCTTTTGTCTTCAAAAATTTTCTCATCACTTGAGTTTGGAACCACTTGTTATCAAAAATTTGGGACTTTTTGCCTTGTGTACCTTCATGTTAAATTTTTACTCCTTATCTATTGATTAAGACTAATAAACTTTTAACTTTTTGGATAGCTTTCACTCTTGAGACCTACCCTTCGATCATCAAATATTTTTGATTGGGAGTTCGTTTTAAGCTTTTCCATGGATCAAAATTTTACTTTTTCTTTCCAAGAAAAAGGCTGTAGTGATTCATCACTATAATATTGGTGGATATTAGGGGATATTTAGCCTGATATAGATAAGGAACCTAGAAAAATTATGCCTTAGTCTATTGGGCATGTAGCTAGGAAAAGTCTACCTTGAAGTTTTCAACAATCAAGCCACATTTTGAAATTTTTACAAATGGTTGGGGCTTTTGTTATCTCATGAAATTGATATAACTTATGTCTTAAATATAATACATATATATATAGTTTTAAGTGAGTGGTATTTATCCATTGGGAATGGAGTCAAAAGCCCTCCGCTTATTACCCAAGATTTTACTACTTTTTTTCTCTTTCTAATTTCACGAGGGAATTAATTCCAACACTTTGGTGCTTAGATATTTAAGCAACTTCTTTGGCTTAGATAGACTAGTACCAAAGGCCAAATATTTTTTTGTTGAAGTAAGGATGGTATAAGTGCTAAATCCTTCTTCATATTTGACCCTGTTGGCATGCATCTTCCATATTCAGCTTAGTTTATGTACCTCTTCTATGTTTATGGATAGGAAAAGTGTTTCTTTTGGACCTATAGAAATGCCTAAATCTACTTGTTCAAACATTTTTGAGGTAGTGGATTCCATGACCTCTACTATCCTCTAGTTTACTTAGTTATCATTCTTGTGTTAGGACCTACTGAGAACTGCTACCTCTACCTACACAAAATCTTCTTCCTCTTCCTAGATTGGTGTAACCTAGTCAAGAATAGCAAGTTGCTAAGTGAGAAAGGACTGAGAAGTAGTAGTTTGGATAATTGAGGTTAATTTCTCAATATATTTGAATCTATTAATAAATATATTAGCAAGTTGATCCCATTCATTAGTTAAGTTTAGAAAAAGGGAATAGAACCCCATACAAGAATTTCCTTGAAATGAAGTCATAAGAAACCTTAGAGCCATGTTCTACTTTATGATGTTGCACAATTGGTAAAAGCATACCATATCTTACAGATACTCTTGCGATGTTGATGATCCTTCACCATTATAATATGGTAAGTTTTATAATGTGGATGTTGGATAGTCATCCCAAACATCCGGTGGCATCGAAAGTCACGAGGGGCTTCTTTTGCTCCATGTTGAGAAGTTTACAAGGACAAAAAAAATCATGTTTTGGCATGCAAACTCCATGGTGGAGCTTGCATAGTCTTTTAGGTTCATTGGATTGTAGTGGAGTCACTAGAAGAATGCAACTTCTTACTTCTAGAAAGCAGGTAGAATAAGGTCTTCACCTAAACCTTGGTCTAATATATTTAGTAGTGACTTCTTCTAGTGTTCATTATAGAGTCAAGTGGACAAGTGAGTAAAGAGGTACTTCAATAAACGAGAATAGGAAAAGACCCTTACCAAATCTAAGCCTAGCTCATTATTGATATTTTTGGACCAATTATATGTCATTAGGGTCCCATCGAGCATGTCACTAAACTATTATCATCTTTGTTTCTCCTTGACAAGGAAATCATACCTCATAGGGAGTGACATAGTAGGGATGCAGTTGAAAGCATAGGATTTGACTCAATCAAGAGCCTCTAGGAGTTTTTACAAGTCTAGATCCTTGTTAGGATGTGATATTTTAGGAGAAATTAAACTCAACAAAGGGAACAGAGGGGTGCAATAGATAAAAGAAAAATAACTCAAAAAAAGAAAAAATGTGGTGATGTGCCAAAATATATGCTAAGATCATCCTAAAAACACAATCCTAAATGCTATGTTCCATCGATGAACACTTCATCTCTTCAACATAGTTAAGCACATATGAGAGTCATAAACATAGGTATGCATAAATATGTTAGAGGTAGGTCCCACAAGAGATCCATAGATGGCTGGTTTGAAAATAGATGTAGACCCCTCACATACATTGATAAAAATCAAAGCAGTTAGAATTTTATAGACACACACATACACATAAAAATGACTCCATAGGGATCCGTAGAGAGCTAAACCAAAAATCGATGCAGGCTTTCATATATATATAAGAAACATTTTATAAATATTATGCTAGAAGTGAGAGTTTGAAATTACCCATAAGCTTCTTAGGAGCTAACCATGAAAGAAAAACATACACAAGGATAAATTTATAAACTTATCGATATTTTACAAAGCTAATACTACTCCTATTTATAGATTACAATGGGAGGTTTCCCTCCAAAACCCATGTACACATTTCAAGGTGGTTGCTACTTCTGATGTTGAGTCATGTCTCATTTAAATTATAAATTCCTCTAAGATTCTATGGATTTGAAGTCATGAATATCAAACGGCCCTAATTCCTTGGATGAGCAGCTATCATATTTACTTCCATCTACCCATTTCTAGAAATTTCCATCATCTGGATATAAAATATCTCTTCATTTAATGTTTTGGATATTTGAGTTGCTTTTGTTGTGGCTCCCATGTAATTATTATCCTTTAATAGATATATGAGATACTCTTTTGTAGGAAGGACAATACTCATCAAAATCTACACACCTCATCACTTTTGACTTTTAGGGCATCCATGCTTTTGCCTTTGAAAATTTTCTCATCACTTGAGATTGGGACCTCTTGATATCAAAAATTTAGGACTTTTTATCTTGGGTACTTACTTGTTAAAACTTTCACTCCTTGTATTTTTATTAGGACTAAAAAAATTCTAAATTTTTGGACAAACTTCACTCTCAAGACATACCCTACAATTGTTGGATTTTTCTAATCAAATGTTTCTTTTGTGCTTGTCCATGGCTCAAACTTTCACTTTTCCTTTCCAAGGAAAAGGGTGTAGTGAGTCATCATTATAGTTCTGGTGGCTCTCAAGTGATATATAGACTACTACATATAAGTAACCCAAAAAATTAGTGCCTTAGTCCATTGGGCATGTGGTCAAGAAAATACTCCCTTGAAAGTGAAAATTTTTAGTGGTCAAGCCACATTTTGAATTTTTTGCAAATGGTTGGGGTTTCTACTATCTCATGAAATTGAGATTACTTATATCTTACATATAATACATATGTACATATTTCTAAGTGAGTTTCCTTTATCCATTGGGCATGGAGTCAAAATTCCACTCATTACCCAAGCTTTTACTACTTTTTTATCTTTTTCTAGTTTCATGGAGGAATTACTTCCACCACTATGGGGCTTAGGTTTTTAAGAAACTTATTTGGATTAGATGGATTGGTACTATTGGTGTCTAAATTCACATCAATGTGAAATCAATTTGTGACTATCATCTACAATGATTTTTTGGAAGGTGAACACCTACTAATCACATCCTTGATCTCAACATTGGATGGATCAAAATTGCTTTTAATCCAACCTCTAGAATTGGTTGGTATATATTGTCAACTAATTGGATGTTGAATCAATTAAGCTCATTTAAATGTATAAATATAGGGATAGAAATGGAAAGGTATTTAGTAAATAATGAATCAATAGTAGATGAATAAAACTAACAACATATGCATCTACAGAGAACTTTTGACAACTCAATTTCTAGAAAACAACACTTGTGATTAACAACATTCAAAACTTAGTGATCTTCAACATTTAAGCACATATGCACACTTCAAGAATTATTCCAAACATCTAGGAAATAAATAATATAAATAGTAGAATTAGATTGATACTCTGACTAACATGACTACAATTATTTCCAGGCATAAATTTAGAAGTGAAGCATTTCAAATTTCTCTAAGCTAGCAATCCAATATCAACAAAATAGACTAACCATAGCAGTAGTAGAATAAATGGCTTCAAATATTGATAATCCATAAAATAAATAATATAAAATTCTGAGGCAAACATCCATGTAATGCTCCTTCTATTTATTTGCAAAAAATATATAATAGTAGAGCAAGCAAACACTTTAGAGATGACCCTTGAAAGTGAGGGTTCGATATCTACTTATAGTTTTGTAGTAATTTGAAATATTTGAAAGAATAAGGAACACTACAAAGAATTTGAGTTCCAGATCAACATGGTGTTGATGTGTAAGCCTTATATTTGATTCAAGGAAGAATAAAGTAGTGCACTCCTTCAATCTTCTACAACTTGGCTTCTATAAGCTATTCGAGTCTCATGGCTCCCAATTGTATATTTGGTTAATATAAAATCAAGGCCATCTCTTGTTCTTGCTATGGCTAACCTACCATAGATCTAAAATTGAATCAGCTCATCGATCTTGATTCTCTATCACTTCATCATATTTCTCTTTAGCTTCAACTTAGAAATGGCTTAAATAAGGGTTTGATATCTTATGTTACATCAAATATTGCATTTATACGTGATTTGATCCACTTTTGATGTAGGTCGTTGATCTACTATTGGATGAATAAGATTAGATCTTTTAAAATATTTATGTGCTTCTTAAAATTCATGGTCTGAAATACCTCATAACTTGAAGCCTATCATGACTTGGATCCTATCACAACCTACAACCACCTTACCTTTTCGACTTTATCCTCTATAGTGTAAAATGTGCTCTAATATACTTGAATCTTCTATTTCAATCATTTGACTACTTTGACCATAGCCTGGACAAGGGGGCTAATCCTTGGATATGTGTTTTTGAAACTTTTTTTGTACTGCATGACATAGAACCATGTTTTGTGCTACTCTTTTGATTCCCTAAATAATAGGTTTGACTTTGCTGACCGTGGTGTAGAAGAACAAGTTGAAGTGTGTGGCATGGAACCATGCACTGGATCACACGATGGAGAACTATGTTTTGGGCCACAATTTGAACTATCAAACTTAGTTGTTTGACTATGTTGACCATGGAGAGGAAGCAAGTGCTAAGGAGCACAGTATAGATACATGCACTGATCCACACAGTATAGAACTGTGTTCTAGGACATGATTTGAATTATTATCTTTCCAGATTTGATTTTGCTAATCATGGTATAGAACCATGCTCTGGGCTACACAATGTAAAATATTTATCGTAATCTGCTTTCTTTTTTTATGCTTTGTACCATGATTTGAAATGCATGAAGGGCCTATTTGACTGAAATGATCATGGTCTAGAACATGTTGCATTAATTCGTTTTCGTGACCTGAAGCACCTCTTTATACTTGAAACAAATTGGGATTTTTTGCAAAATTTTCTATATGGTTTTTGGACCTACATTCTAGTGCCTCTTGAGGAACTTTTCTAGCAAATTTGATAACTCAGAGTATTATCCTTTGGGAAACTAGAGTCAAAATCTATATGGATAGATATTATGAAATGGATGGAGATGGTGAAAATAAATGGAATAATGGAGTGGTATGAGTGAATGGATGAATGAATAATGGGGGAATAAGGTAGTGTAAATAAAAATGGAGGGAGGGAAATATAAAAATGGAAAGGACTTACCAGCTAGCTACAAATTTTATCTCAAAGAATAAATTTCCTATGACCATCACTCTCTTGAATGTTTATGAATATATTTAGAGAGTAACAGTTCACATGGAAGCAATGCTACATATAAATATGTGTATCTCATCCATAGGGCTGCTCCTCCTTTTGAAGGCTCAATGACATGACTTTCACATGATATTTGCATGCCCATAATTTCCTTACTATCTCTAACACTTGTTAAGATCAAACACATTCACAAAGCATGTTCTTAGGGCATCTTTGGCAGCTACAACACTTAAAAATATTTTAAAATTCTGATAGGATATTATAATTCTATTTGTGCTTCTTCCTACTGAGTTTTGTCCTCTACTTATTTTTCTTGCACTTCCTTAGTATCTTGAATATCCTCTTCTATGTTAGCCTTCTTATTTTCACTCTCTTTCTCTTCTTCATCAACCTCTTGCTCTTCACCAACCTCTTACTCTATTTCTAATCCAAATAGTTGAATTGTATTATTCAATGTTTCTAAGGCTTGATCCCAGGTTGATTTAGTGGGATAAAAATATTTCCATGAGTTGTTGATGGACAAATTGTAGCTTGGTATTTTCCTCATAGGACATAGAGTGTCTCTTGTCTACTAGATCTTCCATCAAATATTTGAGGCTGGTTAAATATTTTATTAGCTGAAAGACTTGATCTTGATTAATCGGGTCCTCTCATGCATCTATTTTAGGCTCATCCTTCATAATTTATGTTAAGCTAGTTTGAAGGTCTTCTTCTGATAAAAGGATATTTTATTCATTCCAGAATCCTTCGAAACCATACTACATCATTTCTTTATTATCACCAACAATATCTTGGTGCTTGCCTTTGATTTTATCCATTAGTATCCACCCTTTTGGATCAAATTATTTTTTATGACATTCCTAGCTACTAATATTGCAATATTCCAAGCTTTATTTGAGATGGGCTTAGAAACAACATTGAATATATTATTAGACAAATTATACATTTGTTCTGCTTGTAACACCATTGGTTGTAGCTCTTCATTAGCCTTATCTATGTCTTTCTTGGTTGCTTGTAACAAATTGCTAGCCTCATCCATGTAATCAATCACAGGTTGGATCTCTGAACATTTCTCCAAAAATTTTGACCATATTTGCTTTTTGATTTGCTTAACTTTGTCTTTAGAGAAACTTATAGCTCTAGCCTTATCAACCTAAAACTATTAATTTTAAGGCTTGTATATGTTTGACCTATGCCTCATTATTTTTCTTTAGCTCTTCAGCTTGCTCTTTGAATTTGACATCCTCTTGATATTTGTTTTACCAATTCTTGGCCTCATTTCTCACAACTCCACCTTTTTTTATTGCTGATTATTTTTTCCAGACTTCCAATATTTTCCTCTAATTTCTCATACTTCTTGCAAATATCACTATTGACATAAATGGTCTCAATATGAGCTCTAGCTATAACCAATTCATCCTCCATGAGCAATTGAGAAATATATTTAGTGTACTTTTCTAGTTGATAATCTTCTGCAGTCATGTCTTCCTATGGTTTTCTAACAAGAGGAGTGAGGGACATTGATCTTCTTTGCCTAGCAATAGAGTCAAAAATCATAGTTTTCCTTAGTCTAGCAGTTTTATTTGAAGGTTGGATCAATTTCTTGTCCCAAAAATTTTGGATCTTCTATGAGATATTCTTGACCTTATGTAAAGAAGGTGTTATAGGGTTATTTGTAGGAGTAGAAGTGATGAGTGAAGGAAAAAATGGGCTTGACATAAATCGAAGGGGTGTGGTAGTAATTATGGTGGAATATATGCTTATTACAAGGGTTGTAATAGGTGTTGAAATGTCAATAAATGTTACAATTATGGAAGATGGTGGAGAATATGGAAGTGCTTATTCCCCTACTGATATGAGTGGTGATGATTTTGGAGGTGAAGGGGTGTGAGTGAGAGATGATGATATTGGAATTTCTATTGAATGAGGTGGATATGGAATGGAATGAGATGATGGAACAATTGGTGAAGATGGTGGAGAATTATGATGTGGAGATGATATATTTTGTTACTTTTACTCTTGAGAATGGGTGGGATAATTCTTTGGGGAAGGAAAAGGATAAGAAGAATAAGGGATAGGAATCATACCTTTGATTACCAAAGTAGACTATTGAAATATGTCATTCACACTTTGTTGTTGTAATTGTTGAACTAGTTGCTCTATAGTTGTAACTTGAGTTTTTTCAACTATTTGTGCTTGGTCCATTTTCTTCTTTTTACTAACCTCTTTCTCAGCCTCCTCTACTGAATCCTTTGCCTTCCTTTTGAATATAATAGGCCCTACAAGCTTAACCTTCTTAGTATCATCCTATTGCTGCAGAGCTAGTAGTGTAACCTCCAAAAATAGGGGATTTAAGGACTTGAGAAGGGCTACAGTAGTAAATTTAATAGGAGAAAATACTAAGTTATCTTTTTCTTCATCTTCCATTAGGTCCTGTGTAGACGCTTCTACTTCTAAGGCCAAGTTTTTTGGCCTCTATCCCACCTGAATATTTTATATATTTCTTATTTCATCCTTACCTATATTAACACTAGAATATTGCATATTTTTCATCATTACAACACCCAAAAAGTATTGTTAAAATTATTCCTGTGAAGGTTCAAAAGCATACTAAGCTTCTTTGGTCATTGGTGGTGAAGTTGTTGTAGTTTCATCCTAACTTTGTTGCAAATGTGGGGAGGGATAAGCTAAAAATATTTTGTACTTATTTTAGCCTTTTCCTCCTGACCATTTTCCTTTGGCTTTATATTTCTCTCTTTTATTTGTCTCAACCATTTTGTAGCTCAATGCTAAGCTCCTACCATTATTGGTTGTCCAAGTCTTAATATGTTTGTCATATTTCTCAAAAAAAGCACTATCATATTGGTGGCCAAATTTGGGTCTTATAGTGTTTGTCTATAGCCTCATTCTCCACCATTCCAAAACCTTATCCTCACCCCAACCATGATTTTCCTCTATTTATTTTATTTTAGATTCCTTCAACAAATGTATTTTCTTATTTTTAGGGTCATACTTGACTAACGACTCATAAAAGTCTCTTCAATAGGGAATTTGTTCCATATACCTAACATTCCATTCTAATGGAGGGCTCTAAAAGTCCTTTCAAACATAGGAGTCTCCTCACCATTGAGGGTATTTAGCTTCTCCAAAAATATAGTGTTCAGGTCATATCTCCATATCTATAGAAGATAACTAAGACCTACCTTCTTCAAATATTGAGTTATTTGATCACACTGGTCTTTTTTTGTTACTGTAATATCTTCCACATTTTAAAGGTAAATTATTATCCCTTTTCTTCCTTTCCTAGTGCCAAAGGTGATGTTGATGTAGTTAGCTTGTCTAAAATATTCTAATGCCAACATTCTTCTAGTGACAAAGTGTGGAAGTAAGAATGGTTTCCTAAAGAATCCATAAATGCTAATGACTATGCCCTCAGTTAAAATACACTAGTCTCCTTCCTCAGCTTGATTTTTTTGCAATAGTTCCTTAGCTATAGGAGTAATTCTAGGACATTGGCCATACATAATTTTTAGGATTGGCCCCAAAAATTCTAAATTAAAGCTATAGTAGGATTCAATATTTCTTAGGAGTTTCATCCATGTATATATTGGTATGGTATTTCCATTATCATCATTATCTGTTACAAGGATCCAAGGTATCTCTTGCCTTACAACACTGAGAAACATCCAAACAAAATTAGAGTAATTCTTGAAAGAGATGACCTCATAATATTTCTCAATTGCCACCAATTGCTCATGCATTATCTTGGAGATGAAGGTTGGCCAATAAATGTAAAATTATCTCTTATTACCATCTCCCATAGGTATTATATACATATTTTCATTAAAAATGCAATAAACTACAACTATTTGCCAATCTCTTACATACTAGTCAGAATCCAAACCAGCCAGACATGATAGCATGGAAAAGATTTATTAGGTAGGCAAAATTCTCAGTGGCAATTTGGGGATATGGGAAAATTATCCCTAGACCTTATAGTTTTGAATTGGCTATACATCCATTTTATAAAATGTTATCCTTTTGAGGATTCCCCTTCAACAAATAATACTTAGCTTGGTCTTGTGGGTTGAAGGGATTGGGATTTATAGGTGGGTCTCTACCCATGGTGAAAATATCACAGTAAGCTTGTGCAATTATATTGAAAAGGCTTTTGCCCTTGGATATTTGTACTACTTTAGCCCTAAGGTCATATAATTTTACTATGGCAAAAATTAACTCTAGATAGGGATGAACATAATCATAGATATAGAAAGATAAGAGAGAGTAAATGACACAAGTAACTTGAAGTGAAATTGGTAATCCTATAAATAAATTTCAATAAATATCTATCCTAAGATTAGTTATTATTTCCCATGTAATTTTGGTGTTAGCTACTTCCTATGCTTTATCAATGTAGTGCATAACTTCATTACCTTTTGATTGTGTAGCTTGCTTTGCAGCTTTCGGTGTCATTTATAAGAAAACTTCTAATATTGTTATTCATTTGCTCTATAAATTTACTACAACTCATTGTCACCACTCTTGAATACTTATCCAAATTGCAAAATGAAACTCAATCAAATTTTAGCTTTAAATATCTTGCAAGCATACCTCCCTCCATTAATGCGATAGATGAACCACCACTTAGATGCACACTTCAAAATTCAAATTGGAGAAAAAAGTGGTGCAAATTGTGTTGCCTCATCTATTAATTAGTTGTGGCCTAGAACCTATCATGGCTCACAATAGAATTTTATTCTTTTTGGTTGTAGTACATAACACATAGCGGAATAGCGCATAACCTTAGATTTGACTCTTTTGACTCCCAACTGGGAACATGTTATGAGATGCTGCCCCTATTTTTATTTTTTCTCTATACTGAAAAGCTAAAAAAAAGAAAATATAATACAAATATGTATATATATACATGAAAAGTATTTCTTTCTCAAAATACATCTTTAGATGATACCTATTAACAAGGATTGACTATAAATTATCCTCTTGATATTGGAGCTAGAATGCATTGTTCTTCTTGACTGACGGAGACCGGAAGAACGACACATTACCAATTCCAAATTTTCATTTCAAAGCTTCATAAAATATTTACAGGCATCAAATAACATAGCCCATAGGCTTTACAATAGCCGACTTCGGCTCTGTTCTTCCACTATACTACCTCCTCTGTTCTCTGGTCCACCTCCTCACAGTTTGAAATTTCGGGTTTTTATCGAGGCCCCGGCCCTCCCGACAATCAATGCCTCCACCTACCAACCTTCCCGCTCGAATTTCCCTCCTGTCGAAGCTTCAAAATTCTTGATCATAAATGGGCCACCGCCCGATCTGCACTGCTGCTCGCATTCATGGTCTTCCTCGACCTGCAACCGCCGCCGTACCCTGTACTACCGTCTCCTCCATACCGGCCATGCCCTGTTACAGTTGTTTTTCATAAAATGCATCCGAAAGATGGTTCTCTCCCTTTAATGCACACGGCTGCAAATTTAAATTCAATGATACGTGGCCTCCATCTTCACTTGGATACACGTATTCTCCTGCGTGCAAAATTTGCCATGCCTCCTCCTGGATGTAAAATATTTCAAACATGTGTCCTTCACAATTTTCAAGCTACACGTGGCTGTCCACGTGTCAATTTTTGACCTTGTCTGGCCGTCCGCCTCTAAGCTTGGTCTTGTCTTCTCATTGGCCACGATATCGTGACATGTCACGATATCGCGACCCAAACACTGCCTTGACGCTGTCCATTTAAAACCGTCGCGATATCGTGACGTTGCGATATCGCGACGTCGCGATATCGTGACCCAACCACCGTCGTGCCTTGCTCTTTCAACATCGTCGCGATATCGCGACGTCGCGATATCACGACGGAGATCACCCCTTGCCTTTGCTTCTCAACAACCATCGTGACATCGTGACGTCACGATATCACAACGGAATCCTCCCCCCTTCCTCCTTTGCTCTGAAGAACTATCGCGATATCGCGACGTTGTGATATCGCGACGTCGCGATATCGCGATGCAACTCACCCTCGCCATCAATGCAGCATTTGAGGTCAGCGAAATCATGACATGTCATGATTTTGTGACCCCCTTTCTCCATGCTTTGGAAACACTTCCCCCTTGGGAAAAACTGAAGAAAAATACTTGGAAAATCGAGAAAAATTCTGAAGATGCAGGATTTTTCCACTGTTGCCGGATGCTCCTGCATTAGACACCCCGGGTAAAAAGGAGAATTGACCTTCACTTCTAAGCTATTCGGTCTACTTCCTTTGCAAAATATTCGAACACTCATCAACCTTTACCACTTGCTCAAATCCTGTTTCCTGGCAGAATTTTTTGCCCTCTACTAGACAAATTCTGGCATTACTGCACACTTTCTCATCTTCGATCTATAATGGCTTCAACTTGTGCCGCACTCCATATTTCACCAAGGAGTAAGTGTTGGCACGGCCATCATGCACTGCACTCCGATCAAACTGCCATGGCCTACCCAACAGCAAATGGCAAGCATCCATCGGGAATACATCACACAGGACTTCATCCCGGTATCTCCCAATCTGGAACGTGACTAAACACTGTTCTCGGATCCAAGCTCGGTGGTCTTTTCACAACCACGCAATTTGGTATGGTTGTGGGTGCCTCCTTCTTTCTAACTGCAACTTAGTAACCATCTCCTCAAAAACCAAGTTGTCTGTACTTCCATTGTCGATGATCACATTGCAAACTTTTCCTGCACTCTTGCACTGGGTACGGAACAGGCTTCTCCTCTGTTCAGATTTGTCTTCTTCCACCAGCATGGTCCTCCTCATAATCATGGATTCTCCATTTTTAGCTTCTTCAGAATGTTCTGAATCAGCATCTTCAACTGCCACAACTGCTCTAGCGGGACCCACCGGTTTCTTGTTTGTCTTTTCCCGGTGTTGTGGACACTCGAATGCACAATGCCCTTCTTCACCACAGTGGAAACATGTTCCATGAAATACTCCCCTTTCATTCCCGCATCCAGATCTACCCCTTCCTCTCGGGTAGTTATCATTCTGAACTTGCGGTTTTGGGTCTTCATCTTCTTCTTTCTGACCTCGACTGCTGCTCTCCTCTTCTTTCTTCTCTTCCTTTCCTTCTTTCTTTCCACCGTTCTTTCCTCCTGGTCCTTTCACCTTTTTCTTGTTGTCAAACCTTCTGTTCAACTTTTCTTCAACCTTTAAAGCAAATTGGTAAGCATCTTCGATGGTGCTTACCCGAACCAAGCTCAACTCCTCCTGCACACTCGGTCTCAACCCATTAATGTAATGGGCCACTTTTTCCTTGCTTGCTTCCAAATGCCCTGTTCTGATGGAGATTTTATAGAACTCCTCCGTGTATTCTTGAACTGTTCTATTCATCTGCCTCAAGCTCTGCATTTTACGTAACAGGTCCAGTTCATAATCTACGGGAATAAACTGCCTTTTTAATTTCTCCACCATTCTGTCCCACCTGGTTATCCGCTCCTTTCCTCTTTGGTTTCTCTCCAGCTGTACCCCCTTCCACCAAATGCTAGCATGACCCTTCAGTCGGGTCTTAGCAAATCTGACCCGGTTAGGGTCTTCAACTTCTTCGTATTCGAAATATTCTTCTAAATCATTCACCCAGTCTATCAACTCCTCTGGTTTCAAGTTCCCAAAATACGTAGGAACTTCTAACTTCGGCCTCTTCCCGATCTGGGATATGGCCTTGTACAATCTGGCCTGGGCCGGATCTACATCTTCTTCCTCTTCTTCAAACTCATTCTCCTCTTCCACTTCATCCTCACTGTCTGCATCCCTTCTTGGCTCACGTCCTCTGCGTAGCTCTTCTTGCAGGGCCTGGACTTGTCGCTGCAATGCCCAAAAATCTTCCGCTGCCATGCCTCTTCCACCCATCGGGTTTCTTCTCGGAGGCATCTTCACCCAAACTCAAACCCTCCCACACGTCCTGGTACAACTGCCTCTCTCCTTCGGCGGTCTGTTGTACGCTCAGGAACTCCTGATCTGATACCACTGACGGAGACCGAAATTACGACACATTACCAATTCCAAATTTTCATTTCAAAGCTTCATAAAATATTTACAGGCATCAAATAACACAGCCCGCAGGCTTTACAATAGCCGACTTCGGCTCTGTTCTTCCACTGTACTACCTCCTCTGTTCTCTGGTCCACCTCCTCATAGTTTGAAATTTCGGGTTTTTATCGAGGCCCCGGCCCTCCCGGCAATCAATGCCTCCACCTACCAACCTTCCCGCTCGAATTTCCCTCCTGTCGAAGCTTCAAAATTCTCGATCATAAATGGGCCACCACCCGATCTGCACTGCTGCTCGCATTCATGGTCTTCCTTGACCTGCAACCGCCGCCGTACCTCGTATCGCCATCTCCTCCATACCGGCCATGCCCTGTTACAGTTGTTTTTCATAAAACGCATCCGAAATATGGTTCTCTCCCTTTAATGCACGCGGCTGCAAATTTAAATTCAATGATACGTGGCCTCCATCTTCACTTGGATACACGTATTCTCCCACGTGCAAAATTTTCCATGCCTCCTCCTGGATGTAAAATATTTCAAACATGTGTCCTTCACAATTTTCAAGCTACACGTGGCTGTCCACGTGTCAATTTTCGACCTTGTCTGGCCGTCCGCCTCTAAGCTTGGTCTTGTCTTCTCATTGGCCGTGATATCGCGACATGTCGTGATATCGTGACATGTCGCGATATCGTGACCCAAACACTGCCTTAACGCTGTCCATTTAAAACTGTTGCGATATCGCGACCCAACCACCACCGCACCTTGCTCTTTCAACATCATCACGATATCGTGACGTCGCGTTATCACGACGGAGATCACCCCTTGCCTTTGCTTCTCAACAACCATCGCGACATCGCGACGTGGCGATATCGCGATGTCATGATATCGCGACGTTGCGATATCACGACGGAATCCTCCCACCTTCCTCCTTTGCTCTGAAGAACTATCGTGATATTGTGACGTCACGATATCATGACGTCGCGATATCGCGATGTCACGATATCGCGACGCAACTCACCCTCGCCATCAATGCAGCCTTTGAGGTCACGATTTCGTGACATGTCGCAATTTCGTGACCCCCTTTCTCCATGCTTTGGAAACACTTCCCCCTTGGGAAAAACTGAAGAAAAATACTTGGAAAATCGAGAAAAATTCTGAAGATGCAGGATTTTTCCACTGTTGCCGGATGCTCCTGCATCATTGACCTCTACTACCTTGAATGGACCATCCCAGAAAGAGTTAAATTTTTGGTGGTTTCTTGGTTTGGATTTGTCTACATTCCATCTTAGGTTTTAATCACCAAAATTAAATTTTTTGAATATGATCTTCTTATCAAACCATTCTTTAGTGTCTATGGAGTACTTCTAAAAACATTCATATGCTTTGGTCCTCTATTCTTCTAATTGTAGAAGATGCATCAAACTGGCCTCTACTAGATTCTGATATGATTCATAATATTTATTGGCTACTCTTAGAGTTGGTATCTCAAGATGAGTGGGTAGAATCCTTCTTTCCCATACACTAATGCATAAGGTATTATTTTTATTGACTTCTTGATAGTAATCCTATCTGCCTACAAGGCTGTTTTTAGAAGAAGATGCCAACTTATTTTGTTATATTTCAGTGCTATTTTTAAAATTTTGAGTAGATTCTTCTTAGTGGATTCTTCTAATCCATTCCCTTAGGGGTTATAATTAGAAGAATTTCTTTAATCATATGCCATATTGACTTATAAACTTTCACCTATGAAAGACAGACCATTATCACTTACCAAGGCTTTAGGGAGACCAAACCTGGTGATTAGGCTTTCAAAAAAAGTGATCACTACATATTTTATCTAATATTTGGGCTGGAATTGCCTTGACCCATTTGGTAAAGTAGTTTTTAGTAGTGAGAATGTATTTCTGACCTACTGAAGATTTGGGATTTGTGACTCCAATGAAATCTAGTCCCCACTATTGGAAAGGATCTTCTACTTGGATAAGCTTAAGGGGGAATGAAGCATTATTGTTCCTTCCTACATACCTCTGGCACTTATCACATGCTCTTGTTACTTTAAAAGTGTCAGCAAATATAGTAGGCTAGTAGTAACCTTCCCTTATTATTTTCATAGCAGTAACTCTTCCTAAAAAATGTCCCCCTAACAGTCCTTCATGAAATTCTTCAATGATATTTTTTTTCTTATTATATTTCAAACATCTTAGAAGAACTCCATCAAGGTTATTTCTATATATTCCCTTAGGTAAAAGGACATATTTCAAAGCTTGAAGTCTATACCTCCTTCTTTGTGAAGCATTAAGATCTAGAGGGCATACTCCTATTTAGAAATAACTTGCTAATTGATCAACCCAATCTAAAAATCCTTAAGAACTATCCTCACCCTATCCAGATCGTGATGGCTAAAAAAATGATATCTGATTTGAGACTACTTTAACTATAATTCCCTGACATAATGCTCTACCTCTAACTAACTTTGTAGGATATTTTTATATGTCATATTCCTAAATTTTGGTGATTCAACCAGCTCTTTTGTCATCCAACTCTCCTTGTAAGATGAAACTCTTGATATCTGGATGTACCACATAAATAAGAGTTTTACCGTGATCCAAGTATTTTATGAAATTATTCAATAATTTCATGACTACAAATACTTGTATCTCAATAAAATTATTTTAGTTTGGTACTCATGAAGAGTTTTACTCCAAAACAATATAGGGTGTTCTTCTCCAACATCATTCTTTTGTGTCAATACTATTACATAACTCTCCTTAGCTCCATAGGCATATAAGATGAAATATTTGCTAAAATTATGATTTACCAGTATTGGGGCAGTAGAAATGGCTTGCTTTATTACCTCAAAAGCTTGCTTCCTTGCTTCAATCCATTTAAACTCCATATTCTTCTTGAGTAGCTCAGAAATAGGTTTAACAATTTGAGCAAAGTCTAAAATGAACTTCCTTATAAAATTGATTTGTACAAAGAAATATTGCAAGGTCTTCTTATTCATAGGGAGAGGAAGATCCAGTATTGATTTTACTTTTTTAGGGTCAATTGACATCCCTTATTTAGAGACAACATGCCCTAATAATTTGCCCTCATGGACTACGAAAAATGACTTCTTTGGATTTAGGGAGATGTCAAACTCTCTGAATTTTTGAAAAACTTGCTCTAAGTGTTCCAAGTGAGCCTATGGTTTATGGGAAAATATAGTCATATCATCAATATAGATGAGAATGACTTTATTGATAAACTCCCTAAAAGCATAGTATATTACCCTCTTAAAAGTAGCCCCTCCATTACATAAACCAAAAGGTATTCTCTGATAAGCAAAGGTACCCCACTTAGTAGTAAAGGTTGTTTTGAACTGATTTTCATCTTTCACCCAAATTTGGTTGTATCCTAAGAAACCATCTAACAAAGAAAACCTCTCAACCCCTACCTACAAAATTTGGTCGATCTAAGGAAGAGGATAGTGGTATTTCAGTGATGCTTTGTCCAGGTTCCTAAAATCAACACATAAGAGGATATCTCCATTCTTTTTCCTAATAGGTACCAAGTTAGAAACCCATGTAGAATGTTTGATAGGGTAGATAATATTTGATTTTAGTAGTTTGAGAAATTCCTCTCATTATGGATTCGATCTTGGGATTCACAAGCCTCTACTTTTTCTTGAAAGGTTTTGCATTAGCTTCCAACTCAATAGTGTGTTGAATAATATTTTTATGATATACCTGAATATCTTCATATGACCATACTATAATATCTCAATATTTAAGGCATATGACCTTGATTTCCTCTACTTTTGGAGAACAAAAAATGCCAATATTGAATTTTTAATCATTTTCTACTTCAATTTCTTTATATATTTCATCATTAATTTTCATGACCCTTGATTTATTTCCATATTCATTATCAAAAAAGCCTTCTAGTGTGATCAAACCCTTAGGGATATGATTATTATTCAATTGTATGATATCTTGCCGATCCATTTTCTAAAGGATATCTTCCTACAAATTAGACAATAAAGCTTCTCTCACTTTAAAGTCAATGATATAATCATCATTCTCAAAAATCTACCAAAACATTTATTTGTCTAGTACTGCAGGCCTGAAGACTAATTTAACTCTTTTGTCTTTTCTTGATCCAAGATCTGAAGAGGGAATAAAATTATAACCCTTAACGGCTAAAGCATCAGCCAACATATTCTATTTTCTAAGAATAGAGTGGATGTTTAAAGCATCAAAATATTCCATCGAATCCCATATTCTATTCCTATATGATTTCAAGTAATGGTGCTTGCTACTACATTTCTATGTGACTTGATTAACTACTAGCTCTGAGTCATCATATATATCTAAAATTTTAGTTCTCGTAATCTCTCCTTGCATTAATCCTAAACATAGAGCCTCATCTTCTATAGCATTATTAGTATAACACCATATCAATATATAAGCAAAAATTTGTATACTTTCTAAAGGGGATTTCAAAATTATACCAGCACTAGCCCCATTTTTGCATCTTACCCCATCAAAATGCATTATCTAAATTTTTGACCCCCTCGGTGACTAATTAGATATGGGGTATTTTCCTTTGCTTCAACATAAATGCTATAAGTTCCCATATCTATCCCAAAAGGGTTGTAGTCTTCTCTAAATGGCAACTCATCTTCTACTTCTAATTATTTAAAGCTCTCTACCAATGTAGGTTCATCCAGGACTAAGAGGTTACACATGTCTTCCTCTATTTTTCAATTTAATAGGCCACAAAAGTTTCAAGAGTTATCCTTATTCTCTTTTCTTTATATGAAATCATCATGCTATTGTAATCTAAATACATGTAACCTCCAATATTTGTAGTGAACTCTCTAGAAAGACACAAACCAAAGTAAGGCTCTAGGTCTACCACTACAATTTCTTGTACAATAGTAACCTCTAGAACTATATGTAATCTCATAAACACATATTTCACCATTACAATGGTCTTAACTGGTGTACCATCAAACTGTAAAACTCCTAGATAGAAACAAGTGTATTCCATTCCCATTTCATCACAGATTGATTTAGGCATGACTATGGTTGAAGCCCCCAAATCTATCATATATTTATGGACTATACAACCTTTTATTATCAAAGAAATATAAAAGGGATGGGGTTTATTTTTCAAGATTATAGGAGTCATATTTTCTTGACCAGGAGGCATGCTGAAAATTGTGGTAGTCTATTTTTCTTGGGAATTCTTGCTTAAAGAAGCCTTGAGTAGATCAAATTGATATGGGATAAAGAGAGTATCGTAGATACTTGCTCTAGAGGGGATTCTCTTCATGTCTTCCAAAATATTAAACTCTAATTTTTCCAAGGAATATTTATCATACTTCTTCTTTGGTTTACCATAATTTCTCTTGTATTGTTGGGTAGTGTTGAGGTATGATTTTGCCAGATTACAAAAACCACTCGATAAATAGGACTCAAAGTCCTCTCTTGCAAAGAAACTAAACTTCTCCAAGGTTCTCACTCAATGTTTTTGTCATACACATGTACATAAATAAGTGCCTGAATAATCTCTATAGTTTGCAAGCTATTGTTAACAAGGGGCCTGGGAATCAGGTAATTGATTTTGAATTCATCATGCATTACGTTTTACTTCCTCAAAAAATGAATAAATTTGTCCTTTGAAAATTAATATTTTGAGAATGCAAATTTATTTGAAAGTATGAACTTTAATGCTTTAAAATTATATTAAAAAATAACTTGAATGCATTTCAAAGCATTGACTTTAATATCATGAATGAAGCTTAAAATTAACTTGAAAAACCCCAATTATAAGAATGTTAAACACATTTATAAACCTTTAGGGCTTTTAGAATATTATAACTTTATCAACCTTGCTTCTTTTCAAAAGATAGAACAACTTAATGTATTTGAATTCTAATTATAAAGTTTACACCTTATAATATAGAAATTAGAATTCAAAATAATCTTTAAACCAAATACTTATTTATTCAAATATTTATTAAATTAAATATTTGAATAAATAAATAAAATAATTAATGTAGAAGAAATATAAAAATTAGAATTCTCATAATTTTCTTTTCCTTTGAAATTTACTGGTTGAATATTTATTTCCTTAAATATTCAATCTCAATAAATTTTACAACCCACTGTTAATCCGAATCCTTTCAATTTCCAATCAAGGATTTTATAAACAGAATAATGAAATTTTAAATTTCAATAAATTTAAAATCAAATTTCAATTATCTAATTTGCACTGTAAATATCTATTCATCCGAAATATTTATGAATTAAATATTCGGGTGATAGGTTTTAAATTTAACCTAGTTATGAAATTGAAATTCTTTCTTGAAAATAAACTAGGTTTTATTTTAAATTTTAATGCATCAAATAAATCTAAAATTTTTAAGGTAAATTAATTAATTTAAATAAAATCCTCGGACAATTTTGCTACTAAACATAAAACATGACTTTGAAAACCAAAACTTAGGCAGATCATATTTCACACAATCCTACCATAAGTTTGGTGCTATCTTCTATGGAAGTTTAATATAAAAAGAATTATATCAATCAATTTATACATCAAAAACACCACAATAGTGCTTGCTTTTAATAAAAATTGAATTTGACATAAATATTAGGTCTTCCAATTGATCCACAAAGTCTTTGTATCTGAAAACATAGCTTTTCTGACAAATCTTCTCCTCTTTGGCTTCTTGCAATCTTCTTCTTTCCTTTTCTACAATCCCTTTCTGACCCCTATTTAGTTCTCTCCTCTTGTATTTAAATCTTTTTGAAAAACTTTATAGTTCATTTTCACTTCTGTTCCTTTGTCACTGTTTTAATAACTAGATATTGCAACTTCTCTATTACTCCTCCACAACACTTTTGCATGTGATAATTCATTTCTATTATTATTTATGACAACATATCATAAAATCACCCACTATAACCCTATACCAAGCATTTTGCTCTCACATAGAACAAATTAATCAATAATGTCTACCAAACATCTTTCTTTCAAACCATGTAAAATTTGAACCATATATTTACTTATCATAACCACATTTGTATTGTCAAAAAAATACACTTGAGCATGACAAGGTGGTGAGTGTCATTTAACATTGTATAAAGAATAATAAATCTAGCATTGTCTTACTTTCATAAGACTTTTTGTATGAATTTCACTATGCTTCTAACACCAATTCTTCAACCCAAGTGATATATTCAGCTTATACCTTCATTATTGCTCTCAAATCATTCATTATTAACACCATATGTACAATTTCCACTATCATAACTTCATAAAAATTAAAATCAAATGACAATTCAATTCAAACCGATCATCATAACTTCATATGAAGATAATTAACAAACATAACCTCCCAAACACATCAATATAAGATCATAAATATTATATCATTTTCATATGCTCACTGCGTTAATCGATTCATAAAATTTGGAAGGTGTATTTGAAGATGATTATATATCATTGTGCATAAACACTGTCGTGCCTCCCCATTCTCTAATAATTTAACTAGTATGACTCATCTAATGTAGTATTTATTTCTACCATTAAAACAAACTAAAATTTTCATTGTCATCACTTGAATCGGTGAGTTTCTATCTTTTAATCATATAAAAAAATATTCAATTATCCTATTAATTTTGGTCACGAATCCCACTGACATGTTAGAATTTTGTTCCACTTTAATTTCTTTCCCATACAAGCTGTTTGAAAACATTCACACACACTCTATTGATTATCTACATTCACACTTTGAACTGCATGTTTGAATCCATATAGCTAACATCATCTCACTATTGTATGTCTACCGATGATTGCCACTACTAAAATTTTCTAAAATATATACATGAAACAACATTTTGATTCTTCAAATTTTGTAGCTTTGATTCGTAATAGTGTGCATCATGAGCCTTGAAAATAATCCCATGTCACTGTAGCACCCTAAAATTGGCGCAGTAAAATTATAAAATTTACATTCACCTTAGTAAATAAATTTAAATTCAAATTTAACCTCCCAAACCGCCCGTTAACCGTCGGGAAATCCGTTTCCCCCTTTTTCGTGCCATTTTTAGAGGTTGTTTTGACCGTTTGACGATATCGTCGCCGATCAGACGATATCGTCCCAGATTTGACGATTTCGTCTGGACTAGGACGTCCAGACGATCTTGTCGCAAAACTGAATTTGCATAGTTGGAATCTGTTCCAACGGGTCTCCAATCTGGGCAGAAGCGTGTCTGCGCCGTTGGGACCCTCCCCCGTTGGAGATCTCCCAAATTGGGATGATCTCCAACCTCCTAACTACTCCCCCTAAGCCTATTTAATCTCTAAGATTTTCCCTCCCCAACCCCTGGCTGAAATTTTCTGCAAAGTGATTCCCTCTGCGTCAAAACATCCTAATCTTGCTTTTGCACTAGTCCCATAGCAATTTTGTTGTAGGTACATCACTGATTTTCAGTCGGAGCCAGCATCCATCGTCGTCGACGAACCTGTTCAGATCGGAGGCGATCCCGTCAAATGCGAGACGATTTCGTACTGATGCGAGACGATCTCGACTGCAGTCCACATCGAGGCAATCAGTGCCTGGAGTTTGCTTTTCTCAACCTTTTCTTTGTCATTTTATGCTGCAAATTAGATCATTTACTCAGTGTTTATATTATTTTGCATTTGGAGTTCACCCATTTAGCTTAGATTGCACATTAAGTTCATGATTTGTTGTTAAAATACAGAAATTGGCTAGGATTGCTGTTTTAAACTATTGCTCAATATTCATTTTATTATTTGGTGTAATTTGCCTCTGTTAGCACAGTAGAATTTCTTGTATTTTGCATCTATTTTCTGTTTTGCAGGTCTCTAACGAATTCGTCAGATCTCAGACGATTCTGTCAGTTTCAGACGATTCTGTCAGATTGCAGGCGATTCTGTCAGATTACAGGCGATCCAGACTGCTTCAAACGTCAGAATCTTCTTCAGACATCCGGATCAGGTATTCTTCATTGTCATTCTATAAAATTCTCTATTTTCTGCTTTCAAATCTGTTTGCTGTGTTCATGAAAGTTGCATTTTCATGTAGTTTAATTTAGATTCATTCGGCCAAACCTAGGACATGAATGCTTAAGATTAAAACGAACACATCAAAACACATTCCAAAACCTAGGCGTGGAAACTGCCGCCAAATGTTTCCTGGTGAACCCACCATCCGTCGAAAAATCACCAAAATACACCTCCCTTGAGAGGCGGGACCTTCGCAAAGTCCTCTCAGTCCGAGGTACCGCACCATCCTTTTCCCATCCTCCTTCCGGGCGCGGATCCTATAGCCTGAAGGTAGGGATGCGAAAAATTTGGAGCGATACATTTTGGTGAACCCGACGTGAATGCATCATAACCTTTTGAAAACAAAAACAAAAAAACAAAATATATATATGTATACAAGAAAAACAAAAACAAAATCATCATTTCAAGTTTGTATGTTTTATATTCAATCCTAAATAGTAGATGCTAAATATTACTTTTAGAAGTACTAAAGAAACCATGAGTTTTTACTCAAATCAATATGAGTCCATCAGTAATGTTGGAAGAATTCAGCCAAATACATTTGTTGATTATGACCAACCTCATCCCTATTCAACATCACCTCCATCACACTCTTCTTATTTTTCATCCATAACCCAACAAAACAATCCCTTTGCCAATCCTCTTCATAATGATATTATCTATTCTCCCATATATCCATATTATGTCTATCAATCCACATATAATCCTCCGCCACCTTTTCAAAACTCTTCTTTCAATACAACACATCCATTTCAACAAGAAAATACTTATTCTTCCAATTCTACCATGCACTCACCTCCTACATCGCAATCTTCCTGTCATCATTCTACCCATAATAAAGAAAGTAGAGGTGAGAAACCATTAGGTCCTTTTATGACGAAATTCCTAAGGCATTTATCAAAAACCTCTCAAAAACCTTCATCACGTAAATTTACTAAGCTCAATCAACCAATGGATATAATTCTCAAGTATTTACTTGACACAAATATGATTGAACTTCCTTCCATAAGACAACCTTGATACCACATCAGATTGATTTAAACCTGAGCTACATTGTGAATATCATAGAGTAGATGGACATATGACACAAAATTGTAAAGATTTAAGATGTGCAATTCAAGATTTGATTGATAAGGGTCTTTTTAATATAAAGGAATTACAATCTACAACTGATTATAAATCTCCAGTAAACTATCAAACTCCTACACAACAAATACCAATAATCAATCAAGACATGGGGATCTCCCAAGAACCCCTACTCAATTATCAACAACAAGAAACCAATCAAATATTGCATGTTAATGTGTCCCATCATGATGATATTATTAATATTGTAACAAAAACTACAAATGAGCAACCTCAAGTTCAATCAACTCAATCCGATATTCAAGAGATGGATTCCTCATTTGACCAACCTTCAAAACTATCTTTGGCTCTAGAGAATGATCCAAAATGGAATGTAAGCATAGAAAGCTCATCTTTAGAATCAAAATCTCAATCTGAAATCCACTTTGATAACCAACAACAAGTGATTAATCCTCAAGCAAAGATATCCCTTTTAGAAGTATTACAAATTGCTCATAAGGAAATTTTGTTCAAAATACCTAGCCAACAATTTGTTCCTCATCATATTTTCTCTAAGAACATAATTAATGGTGTAAACCCTCTTGAGGTTAACCATATTTCATTCTATGATGAGGATATTCCTTCCTCTACTCCACAAGAAGACTCCTATCTTTACATTATCGGATCTAGTAAAGAAACACTTGTTAGAACTATCATGGTAGATAATGACTCCTCTCTTAATTTATGCACTTATCAATTATTCCAAAAACTCAAATTAAAGGAAGAAGATATTAATGAATCAAATGTTCTTATAAAATCTTTTAACAATGAAATTCAAGAAGCTCAAGGTACTATAATTCTTCCCCTTAATATTGGATCCAAGATCCTGGATACTTTATTCTATGTAGGATATTGTCCTTCACCTTACAACCTACTTCTCAGAGTCCTTGGATTCATACGATGAGGGTTGTCCCTTCCACTCTTCACCAATGTTTGAAGTTTGAACTTACAAATAAAATTGTTACCATACATGGTGACCCAAAACCATTTGAAGAATATTTAACGATTGAAACATCAAGTTCTATACACTCTCTATTGTCACAATTATTTTTTATCCATCACTTTTCTTCATCCATATATGATCATCCTTGTTTACCAAATAACACTCATGCATATCTTTCACATATACTTTCTCCATCTTATCAAGACTTGGAAGATAATAATAAGAATGAAGAACCTTCTTATCCTTCTGACATTTTATTTTGTAACATGATCAATTTTCCACATATAAAAGTCAAATCTTTTTCTACATTATTCTACATTATAACAAAGCTTTTGTTATCACTACCTTTTATTCATCACCTTTTATTCTTACCTTCACCTCAACCAGATTATCCTTCAAAACCTCCTTTGATTTTGAAGCAACCTTAGACATGCTATACTCAAATAAACCTTGTATAGTGTATATAGATCATCTTGTATATACCACCAATTTCAATTCATAAATTAAAATCAAAATACAAAAAAATCAAAATCCTCAAAATCTTCAAAAAAATACAAATGCAACCAAAGAACTTAAAGGTAAATTTGAGCCCAACTGGCTTGGACCATACATTATTACTTGCAAAATTTGAATCAGGAGCATATAAATTATCTACCTTAGATGGTAAAGAACTTAAAGAACCCATGAATATTTTGCATCTTAAACGTTACTATGCATAAACTTGGTCATTTCATCCATGTATATATTTGTTCAAAATTACTATCTTGTATTTCTTTCAATTTATTCAAAAACACCAAAAACATTCATAAATCTCCAAAAATCTTCAAAAACTATCTATTGCATTTGTTTAAGGCAGTTGTTAAATTTTTTGCTCAAAAATATAAAAACAACAATATGCTTGACTCTTTCGAAACCAAAACAATATACAGAAGAAAGAGAGAGTCAACATTCTCAAAAACTTTCTCACAAATCATTTATATATATTTTCTTACAATTATTGCAGTTATATGTTTCAACTTATTTTGGATAAATTAGCATTTATTTTGAATCCCTCACTTGCACACTCACAACAATAAATATCTTGATTTTATTTGGCATGATTACTAATCTCTCTTATATCAAAGTTCACAAAATTCAATTAAATAAAGTTTGAGCATAGAGAATTGATCTTGTTATTTACTTAAACCAAGCACATCTTTCCACAATAAAATGATTATATTTGTAATTTCCATGTTTTGCTACATAGTAGAACTGATTTCTTGAGTGAAAAGTTTCCCCTGCTATCCTATCATGCACATGGTCTAGAATCTTTGAGAATTGGCAAAAGGACAAGCTCACCCCTACCCAGAATAAAAATCCCTTGCTCTACAGCTAATCCGAGCAAGTATCCCTAGCAAAGAAAAAGAGAAAAAAAATTCAAGAAAGAAGAGAAAAGAAAAATGTTATTTCAGCAATGTTCCAAGCATTATCAAGCAAAAGAAATACAAAAAGAAAAATAAGCAAAGTTCAAAAGAAAGCAAGAAAGCAATAAAATCCCTTTCCCTACCCTTTGAAAAGAAAAGAAGGGTTGATGAGCTTGAATCCCTGGAATTCTCAATTATTCGAAAAGCTGTGAGGTAAGCCCCATAACGAGTGGTTTGTGCCCAACCTTGCTTGGCCTTGGGTAACTCCTAGCGTGGCGATATGTCTGTCACATTAGCGACCTTCTTTTGTACAGACCTATGTCTGCTTATGGATTAGCTAGCTCTTGATAATCCGACCTACATAGTAGTCTAATATGGTTATATGCATCTACATCATGGTTAATGCACACTTATTTGGTTTCTTCAAATCACTTGTATCATAGTATCTTGCTCAAAACCTGGTAAATGAACAATGCAATTGCACACACATTTGTATTTGAGAGATTTTGTGTATCATTATGATAAATCAAGATCGGAAATGAATGCACATATGCACATGGGATTCCTTATAAATCTAACTTTTGTCTTCAAAATACTTTGAAATATTATTTTTGCAACTTGTTTGGAATAATCAAGTACAATTATTTTTCACAAAGACAACTATAGAATTAGAAAAATCAAAAATTTCTTCCAAATTACACAAATCAAATCATATATATCTGGTTGACTTTCGCGACGATGGTATAGTTTCAAAACCAAAATTGGAATTTTATGCCTAGCGCAAGTCCTCATTTTCATCTTTTCTGTTCATCAAAAATCAACCATGCAATAAAACTATTTTTTTTGGATTTTCGCGATGATGGTATAAGTCTATACCTACATATTCTATGCCTAGCGCAAACCATTGTAACAATTTTTATTCCCCATTTCTTCAAAATCATGAAAACCATATGACTTCATTTTACACAAATTATGCTTTTCAAAAGCAAACACATTATCATTATTTCATGTCATTATGTCAACCTTTAACTTTGCAATGATGGTATAATTCCTAAGGAATTATTCACAAATTTTATCACACTTAGGGATTTATGCCTAGCAAAAATCATTTTAAACAATATTTCATGCATAATATTTTTCATGAAAATCTGAAAACAAAACCATCATCATCATCATCATCATTTGCACTATTGCACCAAAGTCTTAAGACAGTCTCTTAAGCACTCTTTTCCTTTTTAACAATATTTCTATAAATGGGATTAGCTTGACGACCGAGTGAGCAGCGACTCCATGAAATGGTCTATAATAGCGACAATGTCCTTTGAAATTATTGTTAGAAGTCTTTTTATTTTTATCACATTGCATCACAAACAACCACTTTGTTACATCAGATTATTTCATTTATAATGTTATAGCATGACATTCAAATTATAATATTTCCAACGACATAATTACATGAATCCTCAATGAATTATCAAATCAATCAATCAAAACATCTAAAAGCATCATAAAAATACACATAACACAAGTCATATGATCAAAAATATATCATATATATATATATATATATATATATATATATATATATATATATATATATTATATATTTTTTTTTATCTCAACAATATATGTACATCATATCAAAAATAATTAAAAACATTTTAATTTTTTTCTTTTTCGCGTTTTTACCTCAAACGTTCGATTTGGGTAAAAACACGGAGGGGGCACCATAGTAAGCTGTCGTACGATTCGACCAAGAATCGTCGCCTAAAAATGGGAATAATTTTTTGCTTTCTCGTAGATCGAGAAGAACTCATCTTTAACGCATTTTCTTCGAAAAATTCGCTAAAGAGGGGGCAAAATGTAGCACCCTAAAATTGGCGCAGTAAAATTATAAAATTTACATTCACCTTAGTAAATAAATTTAAATTCAAATTTAACCTCCCAAACCGCCCGTTAACCGTCGGGAAATCCGTTTCCCCCTTTTTCGCGCCATTTTTAGAGGTTGTTTTGACCGTTTGACGATATCGTCGCCGATCAGACGATATCGTCCCAGATTTGACGATTTCGTCTGGACTAGGACGTCCAGACGATCTTGTCGCAAAACTAAATTTGCATAGTTGGAATCTGTTCCAACGGGTCTCCAATCTGGGCGGAAGCGTGTCTGCGCCGTTGGGACCCTCCCCGTTGGAGATCTCCCAAATTGGGATGATCTCCAACCTCCTAACTACTCCCCCTAAGCCTATTTAATCTCTAAGATTTTCCCTCCCCAACCCCTGGCTGAAATTTTCTGCAAAGTGATTCCCTCTGCGTCAAAACATCCTAATCTTGCTTTTGCACTAGTCCCATAGCAATTTTGTTGCAGGTACATCACTGATTTTCAGCCGGAGCCAGCATCCATCGTCGTCGATGAACCTGTTCAGATCGGAGGCGATCACGTTAAATGCGAGACGATTTCGATGCGATGCGAGACGATCTCGATCGCAGTCCACATCGAGGCAATCGGTGCTCGGAGTTTGCTTTTCTCAACCTTTTCTTTGTCATTTTATGCTGCAAATTAGATCATTTACTCAGTGTTTATATTATTTTGCATTTGGAGTTCACCCATTTAGCTTAGATTGCACATTAAGTTCATGATTTGTTGTTAAAATACAGAAATTGGCTAGGATTGTTGTTTTAAACTATTGCTCGGTATTCATTTTATTATTTGGTGTAATTTGCCTCTGTTAGCACAGTAGAATTTCTTGTATTTTGCATCTATTTTCTGTTTTTAGGTCTCTGACGAATTCGTCTGACGAATTCGTCAGATCTCAGACGATTCTGTCAGTTTCAGACGATTCTGTCAGATTGCAGGCGATTCACGTCAGATTACAGGCGATCCAGACTGCTTCAAACGTCAAAATCTTCTTCAGACATCCGGATCAGGTATTCTTCATTGTCATTCTGTAAAATTCTCTGTTTTTTGCTTTCAAATCTGTTTGTTGTGTTCATGAAAGTTGCATTTTCATGTAGTTTAATTTAGATTCATTCGGCCAAACCTAGGACATGAATGCTTAAGATTAAAACGAACACATCAAAACACATTCCAAAACCTAGGCGTGGAAACTGCCGCCAAATGTTTCCTGGTGAACCCACCATCCATCGAAAAATCACCAAAATACACCTCCCTTGAGAGGCGGGACCTTCGCAAAGTCCTCTCAGTCCGAGGTACCGCACCATCCTTTTCCCATCCTCCTTTCGGGCGCGGATCCTATAGCCTGAAGGTAGGGATGCAAAAAATTTGGAGCGATACAGTCACTGAGTCTGGATTTGCCACTGTTTCCCTTCATAGAGGTATTCAAAAATGGTGTAGAAACCTCCTTGTAATATGGATCACTACTCTTGACAACATCGAGCTTCCATAATGTCACATAGCACCCACACCTCTTTTATCATACCCATGATGTATCCATGAAATCTATGTCTAAAATCCACACTATGCTACACCAAATACACTGCACTTCTACCATCAAAATTCAACTCTTCGATTCATCCTTATATAACAATCATAAAATTATTTTTTTGTTCCACTCATCATTTGCGCTGTATTTTTAGGTATACTACACAACGTTCTTTGGCAAACGATGACAACATTCTTTGATGATAGCGTTCTTCGATGATAGTATTCTTAGGAAGGTGGCAATATGTTTTCAGGTAGATGAAGATGGTATTCTTTGGTAGGCGGTATTTGTGCTTACAATAGATGATAGCGGTTTTCTTCGAAAAGCGATGATTGTGATTTTGGAAGATGACGACTATATTCTTCCAACACATATTATCAATGTTTTTTAGCGTGCCCTAAATTTATTTCTTTGGTACTTAAGTCACCGTTGTGAGATAAAACTTTGAATGGATGTTACTTCGAATGAAAATGTGAACTAAAATATGACCACCTCCTTCAATACATGTGTATAACCCTTTAATATTTGGGCCCACCTCGCAAGCAGTGCCTACCCTTCGGTCACGGGCCTATCTTTGAGAATATGCCATTGTCCTCTTATATATTACTATTCTCCCACATACATAGAGCTACTATTTGCTATAGTGAAATACTTCTCGAAAATATCAAACGTCACCTCCGAGACTACACTCGTATATCTCAACACCTACAACAATAAAAAAATACTTTTAATAATAAAATCACATAAATAACACTTTAACATTATATAACAAAACAAAAATAAAGCATAACAAAAACAAATAATAACCTATGCAAGTACAAAAATGTATTAACATGATAACAAAACATATAGCAACATCATAACAAGACAAAAACATAGTAAAACAAAACAAATTATAATTAACATAACAAAATACAATCAATATATATTATAATAATACTAAACAAGACACGATGATTAAGAATAGCTTAACCACAAAGCAACATAATATAAAACCTTTATAACAACAAAACATTAAATTTTACAAAAGAACAAAATAAAATAAAACCAAAACATATTAAAATTCAACTTTACTTACACAACATAACCATACAATCTAACAACAAAACAACAACAATAATAAAATGAACCAAGGCACACAATGTGATCATACAAAATAATGCAAGAAACATTACATCAATAGACAAGATTTAATAGTAAGACCAATTATAAAATAACATTATTGAAACTTGATCTTTCGACACTAGATGATGAAAACAATCAACAATAAGCGTAGGCAAAACATTTTGAACAATATTTCAAACTTAAAGTGGGTCCCCAACTTTGGGGTCATTGTGAAGGAGTCACAAAAAATGGTGAATCTACTGGTAAATGCCCCTGGATATTTTAGAATTAAAAACCAAACTCTAAAAACAACAAAAAATCCAAATATTAGAATTATAAGAGTCAATAATATCCAGAGAATGAGAATAGACCAATTCAATATGAACTATCAGAATCATCAACATCAGCTCGGTGTGTGTAAAGTGATTCATTCTATATATTTTGAAACCATTCAGCATTCCATTATCAATTTTGCATTTCAGGCTATGAATAGTTTCTCTTTGAAAAAATACCTCCACTGATTCTCTTCAAGCCTTGCTCTATTGCCAACCGATTTTTTATAGCTCTGGTAGAGATTATCTAAAACTCCTAAGTATTAAGTGAATTTGGATATTTGTATTTCCAATATTCTAGACATATCTTCACTACCATCCGAGCGTTTATAGCTTCGGTGAAGATTATCTAGTTCATGGTGATATATTTGACTTTATTTTCAGCTGTTTTCATTAGTTCACTTTTATCCCTCATTTTTTTTCTATCATTTTTTATCACTCATTTTTTTATATTTCATTTTTTATCTCTCATTTTTTCTAGTAATACGGTACTTTGCAAAAAATCCACCTACCACTTGGGTTAGAGATCAGGTAAGGCTGAAAGAGTATATAAAATTTTCACCCTAATTTGCAAAATTGACAACTTCATACATCCAAAATTTCAAAAAATATTCTTTAATGTGTTTGTGGTACTCATGAAGCTTTTGCAATACGATTATAATATTTAAAATTTCCTTATCTTATTTCACATTCATGAATATATAGACTAACAACTTACTTTTCTTTTGCTCAAGGTTTCACAGGTTTTCAAAATAAGAAATTTCATCTATACGACCTAGGACTGAATACCAAAAAAAACCATAAAATGACCAGTACCTCGGTAACGACTACCTTAATCCTTGAAAACCTCGTTGAAACTTTATTAAATACAAACATCATCAAAAAAATCCAAAATTTGCAAAGCCAATTTATTGCAACATAAAAAAATTCACGAAACAACAAATTACGTACAAAACAAAACAAAAACACAAAAATCCAAAAAAAACTATTTACAAAAATATACACTATGTACAAAATGATAAAATATTTATGCTATCACCTTCCTGTATCCCAAATATGATTGCCACATTGTAGAAGACATATATGATTTCCATTCCAAGCTTTACATAAATCCAACCAAAAAAAGATTAAGTGAAACGATGTAATCTTCATTTTGCCTTTCACACCCTACTAATTTAATTCAAACTTATAAGCAATTCCATGTTTAATATTTAATCCACTAACCCTACAAGTAAATACATGATCTTCCATGATATTATGCTTATTCAACAAGATGGAAATTTCAAACCTTGATTCATCGCTTTGACCTAAATTCTCATTTTCACAAGCATATAAGATTTATTTCAAATAAGAAGCAACTTCTGAAAATTTTAATGCAAAATAATCATCTATGTTTTTAGGCCAATCATATTCATGTAACAATTTACAAGAATCTCAAATATTTACAAAATAAGAATCATTATAGTTTTGTATCCTAGATTGAATTGTTAACTGTTGTTGAACTTGGTTCAACAATTCAAGCATGTCTTCTTTTTTATTTAGCAATGCAAAATTATTTGTAGTGGGAAAAGAAATCCACTTTAATTCTTTATCAACCTCCAATGGCATCTCATCATAAATAATATCAAAATCCAATAAATTATTATGCAAAATTTTACCTGATTCTTGAATGTTTAGACATAGTGGATAAGATTCTACCTTTTGTATACTTTCATTTACCACTACTTGATGATCCATTATAGTTTTTTATTTTTCTTCATGATCTCTATCATCACCACCATAATTTTGTATTATTTCATCAATGGCCTTCTCTATTTCTAAAATTGACACATCATTTTCCAGTTGGATAGAAATTGCCAGATATTCACGCAAGCCAGAGGTTTCAAAATCCTACATACCAAATGAAATAAAAAAATTATCAGTAGGATAATTAGAAACAAATAGTTCCTCATATATTTCCCAACCATTATAATAATCATCTTCCTGAAATGTTTGATGAAATTGCATCCCTTCTTTAATTTCTTCTTGATCACTATTTTGAGGGTATTGAAGATTTTGATCATCATTTTCAATAATCTCATCCAAATTTATGAAAGATCCTGATTTATCATGTGTTTCAAAACTATACCACTCTAGGACTTCTCCACTATCTAAAATAAAATCACTTTTAACATATTCGATCTTTATCTCATGAGAATGATTTATATAATTATCAAGATATGCATCTTGATGCATTTGTTCCTGTACTTGATCACTATTTCTTTTAAGCTGTAGAATTAACCTTTTCAACTCGTCCTGAAATTTAGGTGAAGAAAGTACTTCATTAGAAAAAGAAGTAAAATATTCTCATTTATTCCACCAACGATAATCATCTTCTAAAATTAAGGAGTGATGTTCCATTTCTTCACATTATGTAAATTCAACAATAAAATACTTTTCAATTTTACCTTCATAACTTTCAATAAATTTATCTTCAATAAAAATTCATCTTCCTCAAGTAATAAACTTTTATGATCAGTCATAATGAAATTACCTCTAGAATCTTTCAATTTTGGAGCTTTAATTATTTCATTCAACTTTATGAAAGATTTCATTCTATCATATGTTTCAAAGCTAGTTAGATCTAAAACTCCTCCAATATCCGAAGACTCATGTATTTATACATTTTGATAAACTTGATTACTACAATCCTCATTGATGGATATTGGATTTGAAACATGAAATTCCTCTTGAACAATACAAAAGTGGTTGAAAAACTAGGACATTCAATTTCATTCGATGATGTCAAAAAATGTGTATCATAACTCATAGGTGGTAATTGATTTGAAACCTTAGGGTTAAGTAATGATAATCTACCTACATAAATTCCTCTTGAAATCAACCATTTTTCTACAAATATTTCCCCACCATAGACACTAGAAAAAGATAAATATTTAGGAAGCTTTTCTAAAAACTTAACAGTAAAAGGATCTAAAGCTTCCAAGTATATTTGAACAACTTCTTCTGAAATGATTTTAGTATACAACTTTTGAAACCTATCATTAAATTGACTCATGGATTCATTAGGTTTTTTATAGATAGAATAAAATTGATTTGATAACAAATCCGTGTCAACCAATGTTCAAGAAATGTTGTTTCTAGTTGATTCCAAGAAGCGATAGAACGTGCAGGTAAATTGATAAGCCAATATTTGGAAACTTCATCCAATGTGTATGGAAATATTCTATAGAGAACATCTTCCTGCATAATTTGAAAATGAAACATAATGTTTTTATATGTCTGAATATGTTCTTCAGCTGTAATCGTCCCATCATGCTTAAAATAGGGTAAATCATTTTCTGCAATTGAACCAATTTTAATATGCAATACTATGTATGAAAATTCACAAGAATTGAATCATAACCTAATTTTCGAATTTTATGATAGATTAACATTAATGCAACTTAAATAAAAAAAATTCAATTTCTTTTTATAATAACAAATTGCACATGCTGAAAATTAAAATATTACCTTTCAGGCCCTCCTTCTAGTGCCAATTTTTTGAGGTGTGATTTTGTCAGGTTACAAAAACCACTCAACAACTAGGACTCAAAGTCCTCTCTTGCAAAGAAACTAAACTTCTCCAAGATTCTCACTCAATATTTTTATGTCATACACATGTATGTAAATAAGTGCCTGAATAATCTCTATAGTTTGCAAGCTACTGTTAACAAGGGGCCTGGGAATCAGGTAATTGATTTTGAATTCATCATGCATTACGTTTTACTTCCTCAAAAAATGAATAAATTTGTCCTTTGAAAATTAATATTTTGAGAATGCAAATTTATTTGAAAGTATGAACTTTAATGTTTTAAACTTATAGTAAAAAATAACTTGAATGCATTTCAAAGCATTGACTTTAATCTCATGAATGAAGCTTAAAATTAACTTGAAAAACCCCAATTATAATAATGTTAAACACATTTATAAACCTTTAGGGCTTTTTGAATATTATAACATTATCAACCTTGCTTCTTTTCAAAATATAGAACAACTTAATGTATTTGAATTCTAATTATAAATTTTACACCTTATAATATAGAAATTAGAATTCAAAAAAATCATTAAACCAGATACTTATTTATTCAAATATTTTTTAAATTAAATATTTGAATAAATAAATAAAATAATTAATGTAGAAGAATTCTAATTATAAAGTTTTAGACTTTATAATATGAAAATTAGAATTCTCATAATTTTCTTTTCCTTTGAAATTTATTGGTTGAATATTTATTTCTTTAAATATTCAATCTCAATAAATTTTACAACCCACTTTTAATCCGAATTCTTTTGAATTTCCAATCAGGGATTTTATAAATATAATAATGAACTTTTAAATTTCATTAAATTTAAAATCAAAGTTCAATTATCTTATTTCCACTGTAAATATCTATTCATCCGAAATATATATGAATTAAATATTCGGGTGATAGGTTTTAAATTTAACCTAGTTATGAAATTGAAATTCTTTCTTGAAAATAAACTAGGTTTTATTTTAAATTTTAATGCATCAAATAAATCTAAAAGGTTTAAGGTAAAGAAATTAATTTAAATAAAATCCTCGGACAATTTTGCTACTAAACAAAAAACATGACTTTGAAAACCAAAACTTAGGCAGATCATATTTCACACAATCCTACCATAAGTTTGGTGATATATTCTACAGAAATTTAATATAAAATGAATTATATCAATCAATTTATACATAAAAAACACCACAATAGTGCTTGATTTTAATAAAAATTGAACTTGACATAAATATTAGGTCTTACAATTGATCCACTTGTATCTGAAAATGTAGCTTTTTTGACAAATCTTCTTCTCTTTGGATTCTTGCAATATTCTTCTTTCCTTTTCTGCAATCCCTGGCCAACCTCCATTTAGTTCTCTCCTCCTGTATTTAATATTTTTTGAAAAACCTTATAGTTTGTTTCCACTTCTGTTCCTTTTCAACTGTTTTAATAACTAGATATTACAACTTCTCTATTACTCCTCCGCAACACTTTTACATGTGATAATTCATTTCTATTATTATTTATGACAACATATCATAAAATAACCACTATAAACCTATACCAAGCATTTTTCTCTCACATAGAACAAATTAATCAATAATGTCTACCAAACATCTTTCTTTCAAACCATATAAAAGTTGAACCATATATTTGCTTATCATAATTACATTTGTATCATCAAAAAAATACACTTGAGCATGACAAGACGGTGAGTCTTATCCAACCTTGTATAAAGAATAATAACTCTGGCATTGTCTTACTTTTAGAAGCCTCTGTTTATGAAGTTCATTGTGCTTCTAACACCAATTCCTCAACCCAGGTGATATATTTGGCTTATACCTTTGTTATTGCTCTCAAATCATTCATTATTAACACCATATGTAAAATTTCCACTATCATAACTTCATAAGAATTGAAATCAAATGACCATTCAATTCAAACTGATCATCATAACTTTATATGAAGATAATTAACAAACATCACCTCCCAAACACATCAATATAAACTCACAAATATTATATCATTTCCATATGAAATGACCAGAAGTTGACATTTGATCTAACAACAAGTAATAACACAAGTCATTCAGAAACATATGCTTTATTCATTATCAATTTTGTATAGGTTACAAGTAGAGAGAGTTTCCCCTTTTATTTCTTTTCACGAATAAGCAATATAGGTTTGATGCCTCCTTCTGATGTCCCTCAGTGTAGGTGGGCTTCTTTATATGTGGGCCACCATTGGGTTGTTGTTTGTTGGTGTTCCTTTCCTTCAAATCTGTTGAATAACCTGAAAGAAACTTGCAATAAAGGGTCAATACATTGGGGGGCTTGCCTTAATCAAGACCCATATTTAAGAAGATGAAAATAATTTTAAAACTATAACAAAAACTAAAATGAAATATGCAGAATATGATAACATGGAAAAATAGAGCTTACCACCCAAATATGGAATTATTTGGGGCTTGCAGATGCACTTCGCAACCTAGGTTGTTAATTGGAGCCAGATTCGCAAGGCAGGCTACGAATTGAGTTGTGATGCTCTCTTGGTAAAATATCTTTAGTAGATCAGTCCTAAGGCAGTTGGGGTGCCTCTATATGCTATAAAATTCTATCTGTGTACATCGGGAAAGGATTGTTTACTATTGGCTTTCCATTTTTGTAGAGTAATTGTACTTTGTTGAATTTGGAAATCAAACTTAATTAGGGGTTTGGGACCCATTATTTATAGGCAAAGGCAAGGTGTAGGGGGGTTAGATAGACTAAATCTAGGTTTGATTCTGACTAGGGTTAGGTTAAGAAATGCTATGTGGCAACATCACATCCTAAGTAGGAAATATCCTATCCTCACATGTGTGAGGAAGGATTAGTGCTAATCCTAATTAGGCTTTAAGCATGTTTAGGGGAGGATTAAAAGAAAACCCTAGGAAACCCTAAATTGGCACATGTGGGAGGATTTTATTAACACTAATTATGAATTAAGAGTTAATTAATCCAATTTTACCCTAAAAAGGGGCTTAAGTGAAGTCAACATTAAATTAGAATTTGATAATTGGCTTTTAATTGATTTTTCCAATTAATACCCCGTGGGGGTGTCAATTGAGTGCAAATGGACTATGCATCACCTCAGGTTGTTGTCTGAAGGTATCTTGATGCATAAGATGTGGTTTTGAGGGCTTATTAGGGTTTTGGACCTGAAAGCCATTTATGGAAGTCTACACATTACTATGGTGAACTTATGGAAGTCTACACGTCTACGCATGACTACAATAGTCTACAATAACCTAGGGATGTCTGGAATTACCTATAGATATGCAAAAATAGCAATGTGTGACTTTTGAATGTCTATATTTTACCCCTTTTTGTACTATACTTTGTAGAACACAATTTAATACAAAAATATGAAGGGTTTGTGCAGAAGGAAAAGGGATAGAAGGGGAATGGAATCCAATAAAAGGGTATGTAGCCGCTCAAAGCATGACCATACAAATCAATTGGGTATCCAGGGAAAATAAGAGAAACAATGGAATCTAATCGAATGTATGTATCCACTCGAAGTGTGACCATACAACATCAATTGGATGTCCACAAGGGAAGAAGAGAGGAATGAAAGAAGGAAAAGAGGAAAGAGATAAAAACAATGCTAGTAAGGGAAAATTAATGATTATGAATGCAATGATGTAATTTTGCTGAGTCTGTATGAAATTTATGATGCCATAATAGTTTCTTGAGAATGGCAACTTTTGACTACTTTGCTTTTACGACCAGATCAGTGTGGTCCAAAATTATGATTAGGACAAAAGCCTAAACAAATCTTTGTTGTTGATTGATTCATGAGAACATGGTGACAAGTTTCAAACCATTTGAGTTAGTTTAACATTTGGATCGTCAACTCGTGACCATATCAATGTGGTCATGAAGTCCATTTCCAAATGTTGCACTAGGATTGATCAAACGTATCATCTGTTGTGTACTCGATGTACATGAATGCTAGATTGACTTCTCCATGGTAACGCGTAACTCTCCTGATGTAACCCATGTCTATTTGGGATTGAGATTATAATCGTATGATAATCTTCAATAAAAAAATTGTAGACAAATGCGCTAACTGCGCTTTTGGATTTTTGATGTTGTGGTTGCATGCAAAGCTAACTTTGGATATGAATACCCCCTCAAATGAGGAATCAACAATGAGGTGAATGGAATATGGTGATTTTATGATGCAACAATTGATAAAGATACCAATGCATGATGAATATGATTGCTAGTACGAAGATAAAAGAATGGGATCTAATCAAAGGTATGTAGTCGCTCGATGCATGACCATACAACATTGACTGGATGCCCTAGAAGGAAGAGGGAAAAGAATGGGATCTAATCAAAGGTATGTAGCCACTCGAAGCATGATCATACAACATTGACTGGATATCCTAGAAGGAGGAGGGAAAATAATAGGATCTAATAAAAGGTATGTAGTCGCTCGAAGCATGACCATACAACATTGACTATATGCCCAAGGGGGATAAGAGAAGAAGGAAATAAGAAGAGGAGAGAAATAAAAAGCAATGCTGGTAAAATGAAATGGATAATTGTGAATGCAATGCTGTGATTTTTTTGAGTCTGTATGACATTTACGATTCCATACTAGTTGCTTGAGAATGACAACGTTTGATTGCTTTGCTTTTGTGACCATATTGGCATGGTCCAAATGTTGAATAAGACAAGTTTATCAGTAAAATGCAATGTGTGTTTGAAAATGGTGTCAAAAGGTAAGTTTTTGGAGGCTCCTAGGGTTTTAGAGGGCATGTTCCTGCTTTCCTAGTGTTTCAGGGATGTTTTGAGGTATTTTGGCTCAATTCATGACCTAGGTTGTGATTTTGACCTAACTTGTGACCCAGATTAGGAATCGGGGTTTAAAGCATATTTAAGACCAAAATTGCATGGGGGGGCTTATTTGCATGATGTGCAACTTTGGAAAGTGGTTTGGGAGAGCAAATGACAACATGAAAGGAGCGTGTTGATGATTGTGAGGATGACAATGACGAAAGGACACATATTAGCTGGCATCAGGCGTGGGGACCCACCGGTAAGTGATCGTCTGCCTTGTTTTATTTATTATTTTTTTTTTTGGGTAAATGTAAATGATGGGGGAAGGTTTCCATCTCGATTTATTTTTTTTGTAAATTTTAAGTAAAATTTGAATACGTAGTGATAAAAGGGCCAAATGGGTACCCAAAAGTGCGATCATTTTTTCAATTGGATTTGTTTTGTCACCAATTTGACCGGGTAATGGGTAGAGTAGGTGTGAAGTTTGACTGTCAGTTTGTGAGGTAACGGTGTACTGACATTGATATGGTTTTGCACTTTGTCCGCTAAAGTAGGAAATGGGTATTCCGTTATGTGATTGTTTTATTTTTTTTATTTTGTTCGATGTGATTTAGGTATTCGATGGTTTGAGGTGTAATGTGTGAACTCTAGGGCATTAGATCTGCCATGTTAGAGGTAGAATCTCTAAAAACTAATGACACTTCCACCACAAAAGGGAAAAATGGGTGTTCAAAAATATTGGTTGTTTTGGTAGTTGACTTCATTTGACATGCCTTTGATTTACGTGCCATCGTGTAGATAGTATTAAACTGAAAATGAGCTATAGGGAGCCCGATGTAGACTATACTTGAAGTCAATTTTAATTTCCACCACTAAATGGGCAAATGGGTATCTAAAAATGTGACTGTTATTTTTAGATTGCATGCCTGGATATGTGTTCGGTTTTGGTATTTTTAGGACAGATTTGATTGTTAGATCTGTGTTGATTGGTGCTTTGTTTTTGAATTTTATCGACACATTTACCATTAAGTGGGCAAATGGGTATCCAAAAATGTGATTTGTTTTTGTATGTCATATTAATTGATCATGTTTTTTATTGCATGCCATAGTAGCTATACAGTTGAGTTTATTATTGGTTGTTGGGCGACCAATGTTTACTGTATGTCGTATGTGCTTAGAATTTTGCCATGAAATGAAAAAATGGGTATCTAAATATGTGAATGTGTTGTTGATGTGTTTTGTCATTTTGTATGTACATTAATTTGTCTCGATATGTGTGCCAAATTAAATATTTTCAATTTGTAAATTTTGCGTAATTAAGTTGAATTTGATTGATTTTTTATGTGGGTTATTGATGCATGTTGTGTTATGTGTTAAACAGGTGAAGGCACTTGAGCCCCGTTATCAGGTGAGGAAGTTTAAGAAGGGTTTTGAGAAATTGATGAATACTAAGGAGGAGCTACAGTGGTTGGATAACATACACTTTCATGGTGTGTGGGAGTATAAGAGCATCTACACTAATAGGGCATATGTGTCTATGTTATGTGAGTGATGGGATGTAGATAGGAACACATTTCATTTCTCTACGGGGGAAATGATCGTGATGTTGGAGGACATGTATCGCATCTACCGACTGCCAATTGAGGGTGTTCCTATGAGGGCAGCCGAATATGGGAGGAAGGATGCAGTTTTTGAGAGATTCTTTGGGGATGGATGGAGAGAGATCGATATCTCCAAGATGGATTATGAGTGGTTGTGGCTACAAATGAAGATCTTGGATAGGCAGTGTGTGGTAATTATGATGATCTCTACATATTCTCTTCCTGATAGTTTTGGGGTGTTGTTTACCTAGAACATGCTTGATATAGTTAGTGATCTGGTGGAGCACAAGGTTGTGTTTGCATGGGTTCCTACACTATTGGCCCAAGTATACCATGAGTTGCATGATGTGGTTCGGGGTAGGTGGACTGGATTGAGTGTGATTCCATTGCTATAGGTATGGGCATGGGAGCACATAGCCATTGAGAGGCCCTCTTTGTTACCTTATTATGTACATGTGGAGGGTAAGGAGTATCCTTACGCCTTGTGGTGGAGTACAGAGGTGGAGAAGGGTATGAAGAGGCCTCATGAGGATGATCCAGTTTTATGTAGGATTAAGTTTGGGGAGCTAAAATTGGATGATATAATGTGGAGACCGTGGTTGGGTGGGGTGAGTTGAAAGGATGATGATGAGCAGTTGCGGGCTATACGATGAGGTAGATGGTTGGTGGGGAGATATACTCGACAGACTGAGTAATTTCAGTTTGATTAGGTATAGTGCTAGTTCAGTTTGCAATAGGATGTTCTAGGGACTCATGTTATCTACTTAAGGCAACAAAGGAGACATAATAGAGTGTCTTGTTGTACCACCTTAGGTTGGGGAGGTGGATTAGCCTATGGATATCCTAGATGTAGGGGATGTAGGGATGACATTGAAGTTTAATGCCTGGTGTGCGCTACAGTCTTGGGAGCCTATGAGAGGTGTGGTGGATGGGTGGCACCTACTACTGCGGCACCTCCACCAGAGAGGAGGCCAAGTAGGAGGACTCGAGCTAGGGCAACGAGTATAGTTGCTACTGAGGATGAGGTTCCTCCATGATGGTCATGATGTCATGTAGGTACTTCATTGAGTACCCCGAAAGTGAGGGTAGAGGAGGTGGATGTGGGTGTAGATGCTGGGGTAGAGAAGACTGTTGGAGCTTAGGCTGAGGGAAGCAGGGTGGCAGGTATAGGTGGTATCTATGATACCGTTGATCTTGGGATATTTATTAATATAGCACAGTAAATTCCTAGTGATATTTTGGAAAGGTCAGCTATGGAGGTTGTATAGGGATTGCATGATCGGATTTAGTAGTTGGAGGCAGGCATGGTGGAGATGAGGGATGCTATGTCTAGGTAGGAGTAGGCGATCAATACTCTGACTAGTCAGTTGGCGATTAAGGCTGCTAAGAAGATGATGTGCGAGACTTATTTTTTGGTGCATGAGATTCCTCTATCCGATTATGGTATGATTGTGGTGCAGTTTGGATCACAGTCATAGGTGTGGGTGCCATCACATTAGAGTCAGTGTAGTGTTGCTATGGTGGGATAAAGAGGTGTTAGGGCTGAGGTGCCAGATCAACCTATTTTGGATCTGGTGCCAGGGTTCAGGGTGGAGTCGAGACAGGCTACAGGGATACGAGTGAGCCATGAGGGCCATGGGGAAACTCCTAGTGGGAGTTAGGATATCTATTGTAGATTTTATCCTATGGGCATTTTGTATTGATGATATATGATGATGGGCATGATCCCAAGTTGTAGCCTTTGGGTATTTTGTATGGATGATACATATATATATACTTTGTTTATTTTGGCTATTATATATACATGTGTTATTTTGATGGTTTGAAATGTGTTATTGTTTATGTTTGCATGGGTTAGTGTAACATAATTTGTAGATATATCTGGTGAATAGATATACATGTATGACATGGTTTAGATCTATTATCGTCTTATGGTATAAATGGATTGTAGAATAGTGTTATGATTGTATTTCCAATGCAACGTGATGTGCTATCAAATATGATTTTGTAATGAATGTATGTATAGTAATTGTGATACTATGACTCGATTTTGAAATATATATGGGATGAATGCAATAAATGTAATTTCATATGAAATGCATGTAGGCTGAATGCAATACTATAATGTGTATCAAATGTATCTAACATAGATGCATGTATGCATGTATGGACTTACTAAAATGCACCAAGGAAGCACTTATATCATTGCATTTACCTGTATGGATGCTATCCATTCAATTATTTTAGGTTCAATGGATAATTTAAGGCATGTTTAATGGTTTTGACTAACATAGTTATGACAATCAAATCTCAAACCCTTAGCTATGCAAGTTTTGTGGCAACTTATAACATGATCGGGCTGGTTCAAAGTCTGTCTTGGAGCTATGTGTGTGAATGTGTAATGTTCATTTATCCATTTTTAGGGAGGTAGGATTAAAACATTGTAGATGATACCATACTAGCTAGCTCATTCGTCCACAACAGTGATTTCTACAAAAGCGAGATGCTAATGTAAGTGCTCTTTTCATTTCTTTTCTTTTTTTATTTTCTTTATTTTTTCTCTTTTTGTATGGATGATGAAGTTTATTTCCTACCTAGTTATTTAATTTTTTTTATGCTTGATCCCTTTGTTTATCCCCAGGTCGTATTTTGACCATACAAGCGATAGGATGAGCAGGGAATACCGTTTGCTAGATGGTGATATCTACTCAAGATGTCCTATTTCCTAGGCTCAAAATTGTTAATGTGTAACTGTTGGTCATCAAATCCGCACAGGAAAGGACTTTCGGTGGGTTTGCATGCCCTGGACCTGCGACCAACATTGAAAGGCCGAGGGGAAGAGATGCCCCTCGTGCCGATCTTCGGAGAAAGGCCGGCTCCTATACTAATCTACTTTTGGGGTTTGAGACAAGAGTGCAGGAAAGAAATAAACAGAGTAAGGGTTAGGAAAAGAAATAAAAAAGGGTAAGGGTTAGAGAAAGAAATAAAAAGAGTAAGGGTTAGAAGATGATGATTTGAGGTGGGAGAGAACAGGAAGCACGATTACTCGCTAACAACTCGAATAGCAGCAGGAAATACCAAGAATGAAATGAAAGAAATGCAGTGCCGACCTCCCTATGTATCCTCTGGACGGGTTCGCAGGGTTCTCCTCTCTCTCTCACTGGAATTCAGGGTTCAGAGTAACAACGATTAAGATGAGGGAATAACAGAAACCTCGATCCACCAGGCAGCATAAAAGAAAGCAACAGGAACGTTTTTCCTCTCCTATGTATCCTTCAGGGCAAATTTTAGGGGTTCGGTCCCCGATCGTACACCGGATTCAGGGTTCAGAGTCTCAGTATGCGAACGAGAAAAGACAAAAGAATTAAGCACAAAAGGCAGCATAAAAGAGAGAAATGGAACACAAAAGATCTTTAGTATTAAACGTAGGACATCGAGTTACAACAGCTTTCTAGCAGAAAGTTCCCCCCCTTTTACATTGCAAAGCCTAGGTTTTTATAGAGGACCCGACCCTCTGAGTCATTATTACAAAAATGGCGGAGTACACCCTCGGGCCCTGAGAAATCGGCTCCTCGTGGCTGCTGCGACTGAGTTTTCAAATCGGTTGCCAAAACTGGCAACTATGACCGGGTCAACCATGGAAACATTCATTTAATGCACCGCCCGAGTGTCCCTGGCTTCTGGATGCTGTGCTTGAGTGATCGTTACGCCCGTCGGGTTTTACTTCGAGGACTGTTACGTCCCTTTCGTTTGCCAAGAATGGTCAGCGGACTTATCGGGCAAGAAAGGGGGTACTTGTAAGGGGCCTTCGATCACCTTGGGAAGCTGCCCGCCTTGGAACGTGGGCCCGAAAGTGCTTCGCTACATATCCGCCTCGCCAAAGCCTTGGGCCGAAGTAGATTCTCCTTGATTTGTTCTTCGCAAGATAATGCTTCGCAGAGACTACTTCGGGGATGTTGAGTGCCGAGCGGGTTTCATCTTTGAAATGAGGCTCTTTATCCTTTTGCTTGGCAAAACTGCTTCGGCTGAAAATGTTTCGGCCCGATTCTCTTTCAAAACTGCGGTTCGGGGAATATCCTCCCGAGGCATTTCTCTATTTCTGACACATTGTCATTTTGCTTCGGGCACCATTGCTTCGGGTGAAAACTGGCCGAAGTAGGTGTTGGAAATACTTCGGGCCCGAAGTAGTTTCCTTACCTTAGCTGATTTTGGATTATGCTCTTCTCCTTCGACGAAGTCGTTTGGATGCTGCTTCGCAAGACTTCCGCTCGAAGCGGCTGCTGAAAATGCTTCGGGTGCGAAGCGTTATCTTTGTATTTTCTTCGACGAAAATACTTCGCAAGGTTTTCGCCCGAAGTGGTGATTTGAAGTGCTTCGGGCCCGAAGCTCTTTTCACATTCTCCTTCTTTTCTTTCGGCGAAGCTATTTTCCTCGGCTTGTTTGGTAGCGAAGCTCTTTCTTCTTCATTCTATGAGGGAGGGTCAAAATTGCTGTAACTTAAAGAAAAACTTTCAACAAAGAAATAATATTATACAAAAATTCTACTATTCTTCTACCCCTTGCATAATGTGACAAAAAGTGTCAACATTCTTGGCGGCTCACGGGGTGACGAGCTCGTCTTGGCAAAAGAACCCTTTAGCCTTGATCCATTGGGCTACGGAGTCACTGGTCTTCCCTCGGATCCACCTTCTGCTTGTCCCTCTTCTTGTTCCTCTTCTCCTCCTTCTTCTCCTTCTTCTTCTTCCTCTTCCGCGTGGCTTCTGGCTGTGGCGATGGTTCGAGGTGATCACGGATGCGCTTCATCGTTTTTCGGACATGAGTCCAGGCACTCTTTTGGAATGGTTCTTGATCCTGTAATGCCTTAACCAAAATGTGAAACCGATCAATCTGCCCGATGTCAGCATGTTTGGCCCCGGCGAATAAATCGTTTAGGCATGCTACCATCTTGCAGTACCTCAAAATGAAGTCGGTTATCTGCCCTTTTGAGATCGGTTCCGCCCACTCGTCTATCTCCGAGACATCGCACTCGAATTGGAGCCAGACTGGTTTGAGGTCATCTTTAGTCAGAAGGTTCCCGTCATCGTCTGTGAAACTCGAGAAACCCAAGGAGGAGAGGTCCTAAAAATAATTCATCGAGGCGCGCTGCTCATTTTCAAAAATGTCTTGGAGCCTTCTCGCCTTCTGAGCTTTTTGCACCTTAGAGAAAAAGGCGCGAACCGTGGCCTAGGCTGTGGACCAATCTCTAGCCGTCCGAGTCATTGCAGTGACCTGCAAGTCCTGATATTTCGCATTCTGGACATCGAAGGCTAATTTGAGCCGGCGCCTGGCTTTCTGCGTGACTTCATCAATGATTGGCCCTCCTTCGAAAATAGCGAGTTGTGCTTCGGTGATGAAGGTCAGTATCGTGAGGGCGTTGGAACACCGAGACCTAAAATTCTTGAGCAAATGGGCACGAATCTCCTTAATTTTGGCCCTGTCGAACACCGTCAGGTCTTCCTTCTCGCACAGCTGGGCCTGCATTTGTGCAACCCTGTCTTCCAGCTCCTTGGCCTTTAGACTGCCCTCGGTCTATTTCTCGCTTGGCTCTCGGTGTAGACTGGAGCTGTTGAACCTCTTCGCTAGGGCGCGTGTTTCCTTTTTCATGGCCTTGCACTGCTCCTCGGCCTCTGCCAACTTGGAGCGGGCCCTCGCCAAATCTTCTTCTAGCTTAACATTGGCGGCCTCGGCCTCAATCCTGCGCTGGTTGGCGATAACTGCATGAGCCCTAAAGGTCTCAATTCGGACATGCATGGATGCCGATTCATTGTCTACATTCAGATGCACCAGGTCCTTAGGTGTTTCCTGGTAATCATAGTCCGCTGGAGTCATTTCATCCAGGGGTTTCTGCACCTTAGGGACCTTCTTGATCTTGTGCATCTTCCCGGCTTTCAAATCAAACATGGCGCATTTTTCAACTTGAGCCGTCGCTCGCCCTCTTTTCTTTCTCGCCTCCTTCAAGATTTTGTCGGTGTTCTGTCGAGCTTGGAGCAGTTTCTCGACGAGGGGGCATTCCTTGATCAAAGACATCTCTGATTCAAACAAGGCTGGGTCACCAGCCAAAGGAGTGAACAAATATAAGGAATGGATGGGGGATGCCTCGCCAGAAGGTCCGACGGTGGGTGTAGCGGGCATTTCGGCAATGGCGGCCACATCATGCGAGATGAGGGATTGGATGGTGGGGCTTGGTGTCGAAGCGATTCCTTCGCTTCTGCTAAAAATCAAGGGGGTGGCAGCGCGAGTGGGTGAAGTGACTTCAGTGGACTTATCCCGGTCGGGATCGTGGGACGGACTTGGACTAGTCACGGGTGACGTGTGATGGGGCGATGGGCTACATAGGGGAGACTGGTGGGAACTCTCGACCGTGGCCACAGGGGGCATGGGTGAGTCTTGAGCAAGGGGTGGAGAATGCATACCTGAGTGCCCTCCTGGCATTGTGGCAGTGGTGGCTTCTGGTGCAGCCGCATCTTGTTCTTCTTCTGCTTCGGCATCCTCAACCTCCATGGTTTCTGCCTCGGCGTCCCCTTCGGATTGGAGGAGTTCCTCCACATTGATGACATTGATATCCGGGACGGTTGCGGCGCTTGGCGGCGTGGCAGTCTCAATAATCGCTTCGGATGGACCCAATGTAGGTCGTCCAGTGGAAGGGCTTTGAAACCCTGTACGGAGCCGCTTTGGATGGCCTGGAGGCACTTGCACTGATTCTGGCCTCTTTCTCTTTGTCCTCACCAGCGGTTGTTTCGACTCTTCGGAGCTCGTGTCTTGGCCTCCCATAGGTACTGGAGGTGGTCTCTATGGCGTGGCTTTGGCCTTCTTCCCTTTCTTTGGCTCCGAAGTAGTTTCCTTTCTCTTTGGGCTTTCGCCCGAGCCTGGGATAGCTGGAGGAATGAGGTCGACGAAGGACAGAGGCTTCCATGTCCCGGCATTGGCCTCATAGACCGCTATGAAGTCTTTGTCAGATGACAAAAGACCGTAAGAATTTGTCTTCCGATGATGGACCCTCATTATCCACCACTCTCTTAATTGGGCCACGTCCCAATCTTTCGTTGCTTCCTTCAAATCATCTTTTGCCTTCTTCCGGAAGGTAGAGTTGGGGCTCGGGAGAGGGTGTCGAACTGGGTCATATGCGACCTCCATCGGGTAGAATTCATGCCAGGGAGGTAGCGTTTCCATTTTCTCCAAATGCCACTCCAGATCCCTCCCGTTGGGATTGTTCCTCTGCTCCACAATTTTTGGATAGGGGCAAGCGTGGAAGCTCTTGAATCGAAGATGGTCCCTCATTACCCCCAAGGGGTCATAGAGCCATTGCTGAGGAAGCTGGACTAGGCCAAAATTGGCGAGTTTCTCCTCCAAGAAAACATTTTGTTTGAGGGCAAACACCTCGATAACTCCCATTTTGAAGGGGAAATCGCAGGTGTGAGCCCACTTCCGTCCATGGCCATAAATGGCGTTTGTTGCATCGCTCTGCCGAGCGACCTCCAATGCGAACTGGTATTCGGAGGGATAGACTGGCAGAAGGAAAGGCTTCCCTGTGAAGCCGAATATGCGAATTACAAGCCCTTGTGTCAGCTGAAAAATGTCTCCCCTCCTCTCTTGTACTACTTTGTCCCTTAGGAGGAGGGGAGCCCGAGGGGAAGACCCTGTTAGCATGTGCATCGCGGGTCCCAAAAATTGTTGGTTGAAAGAATAATAGGACTCCATCTTCAATAGGAGAGGGGTCCACTGGTATACAGGCAGAGGATTTCCATCCTCGCCGCTTGCCGTAATAGCAACATAAGGGAAACTTCTATGTACATGAAAGAAAAATAACCAAACAAGAAGAGAACAGGGCGAAAAGTACTTATTTGTCCCAGGATTCTTCATGCTGGCGAGCCGCGTATGTAGGGTCCTGGCCACCCATTCTGCCCAGTCAAAAAATACTGGGTTGGTGCTTGGCCTCGAAGCATCAGGGGCATAAAATTCCCCTCTAGAAATACACTCAGCCAAAGATACCTACCACGGGTGCACCAAAGCGTCAGTAGATAGGCCTGCCACCCATGCAATGATGGAGAAGATGTCGGTGCTTTTGAAGGCCTCCAAGGGTAGGGGCATCTGGGGCAATTTTCCCGAAGGGAGCCCACTTTTGAGGCTCTGCTACAAAAAATTGATTATGTAGTTGGAGGACGCGAACCTCTCCATCTGTTCGCTAAGAATAACGTTGCGAACCGTATACCCCTTAGGAGGGCCCTGCTGTGGCGCAAAGGCTGCCTGGACATCTTCCTTCAGAATGGAGAATAGCTTGTGACCGGAGGCGTCTACCACTTGCCTGGAGGAGGGCTGATAGTTCCACGTGATGGCATCAATCAGCTCAGGGCAATGATGTGTGGGGGGCATCAGATACTAGTATATCTGGGAGTAGTAAGCGACAGCTCTTCTGTTGTCTGTCGAGAGCCTGCTTTTCATGAACTCAATGGTGCTTCTGAGTTCAGCCATGCTCCTCGATAGCTTGGTGTCTCTGATCCTATCCCACCTGTCGACTGGTGGTTCTTCAGGCTGCTCATCCCCGAAATCCTCTCTTTCTTCCATGATTTGTTTCTCGGGGCGACGGCTAACATCAACTTTCTTTGGCCCTTTGTCATGGCCCTTTGCTTTCGGCTGCTCGGGGGCCATCACTTCTGGTTCCTTCCCCTTTTCCTTAGAGTTCTTCTTCCCCATAGTGCCAGGGGTGATGGAGAAAACAATGCGGAGGGCTTCGGGATTGGAGGCTTCGAAGCGCAAGATAGGAGAGTTTGAAGGCTAGTAGCGAAGTTTGCATGAATTATCGGGCAAATAGCTTCGTTACTGCTGGAGCCTACGTTATATAGCCATAGAAGGCAACCACCAGTATTTATGGCACTTGCCATAATTAACTTCGCGTTGCTTCATCCAATTCGCCGCATGGTGGAGTTGTACACAGGGTTGTGTGTTGTGATGATTGCGGCTTGCTTTGGAAGCGTGACCCTCTGCCACTTTGTACCCGAGCATGAACTTTTCTCCTAACCGAATCCCTAAAGGATGTACCCACCACCTTTTCATTTAACTCGCCCACTTCGGATGCTTTTGAAGGCAGCTATCGACACGTTCCCCTAGGCACATTTTAAATGCCCCCGCCTTTTTCGTTGTTGGGTTGGTGAAACCGAAGTCAGAGTTGAAGTGCTTCGGGGCGAACCCTTGGTGCGAGCTGTTTCTTTTATGCTTCGGGCCCGAAGTGACTTCCTTCGTAGGAGAAGGTTCCCGAAGTGCTTTTCAACTTGAGAAGTGGTCCGTCGATTCTCCTTCGAAAACTGCTTCGCTTGGACTCCCCTCGATGGAGCGCCTCTCATACCTTGGTCTGAATTTTGTTCGGCTGATGGTCTTCGCTGTGAGCTATTTCCCATTGGCTACTTCACACGCTCAGTGCCCGAGTTTTTTTATTTTTTTTTTTTTTGGTTGGAGTTGCCGAAGTAAAACTTGACCTGAACTTCCTAGCAACACCTTATTTGTCAGCCGAACTATTTACAGTATTTACACAATTATCTTGCGGCATAATCGGCATGCCGCCACCACGGACTCAGCTTCGGGTAATTATCCGGTGAATCTGCAATGCCCGGACCAGATCAGATTGAACTTTAGTTGATTCTTGAAGTCCGGGTGGCTCCTCCCCGAAGTTCTCCATGCTGCGAATAGAAAGCAATACAATAGTTCGTTGCTCCTGCCAGTACCCATGCTGCTGATGAAGGATGTGGCGAAGAAGTTCGCCACGCGAGGACCTCCTTGGGGTACTGGTTGTAGTGATGGCTGGAACCAGAATACCGAAGAGTCTAGTAACTATGGGCTGGGTACAGGTTCTTCCATCTTCTTGATGTTGTAATAGGGCTCCTCCGGCAAAGAGCAAACTTCTATGATCTTCTCAGGTTCAGCCTCTTGAGGTAAGCCTGATGGATTCTAGCTGAACACCTGCGTGCCATGCTCTGGGATACAAAAAGGGTGCAAAAATGTCCCCTCTTCGTTCTCAGGCGCTACCACTTGAGCTTGTTTCTCTTCTTGGCCCATCCCTTGATGGAGATTGCAAGCACCCATATTGTTCATCGTCGGGGCAAAGCTTGCAAATTGCCATGGTTGGACTTGGATGGGATCTGCCTCTCGAGCTCCACATGACTGCATCTCAGGCTTCTACTCAGTATGAGGAGTCTGCCATGAAGAATATTGCGTTGGGCAGACAGGAGACGCGATTATCGAAGAAAGTGATGGGGCTCCTCCCCACTGCCACTTTCTCGATAGAAACTGCTCCGCTCGTACTGCTTCCTCAAAAATTTGAGGGAATATTTGCTCGCCTGATCATAGCAAGAGGAGGCCTATGTCCGGGTGAAAATCCCGAACATAGTAGAGGTGGGCTTGGGCGGGCGTTGGTTGAATCTCCCCTGGAACTTTCTTCCAAGTTCTGGAGAATCGGACATTGAAGTCCGTGACGCTCTCCAAGGGTGTTTTCTTGATGGTGGAGAAGTACGTCAAAAGTTGGAAGGGATCCTGAGAGCCATCAAATGTTTTGAATAGTGCTCCCGCCAAGTCATCCCATGAACAGACGCTTTTAGACTCGAGCAGTCTATACCACCGCAGCGCCTTTCCTTCCAGAGACGCAACCAGAAGTCGGACCATGACATCTTCGTGGATTATGTCGTAGAGGAACGCTAAAGCAGCAACAACTTCAAGGTGTTCTCGGGCCATTCCCGTGGTGCCATCATATATTGTTAATGCCTTCAAGGTGATCTCGGGAATCTTGTGGTAGCTTTGAAGATTCAAGGGGCCTCGGTCATCCCAGTTGGGAAAACTTACCCCTGCCATTATAGCAGTGGTCTGCAGAGATCACGGTTATTGCCGCTAAATCGGAGTCGCCAGATGAACATTCTTTCTCCGCTTGTGAGGTCAAGGCTGCTCACCGAACCTTGATTCCTCTGGGATATCTTCTTTCAGATTTGAAAGGCGCCTACGACCAGGAAATCTGGATCTTCAGCTCAATTGAGTCACCAGGTGATTTTATCAGATGAAGACAGGCCAGAGATTCACCGAACTCGGACCTTCTTAAGACACGGGGAGTCCTGGTTACGAAAACCAGGCTTAGACATTGGTCTTTATGACTTCAGAGATTCTCAGTTAAAACAGAGTCGCCAGATGCTAAGAGTCTTTCGGTAATGAGGGCATCGATTCTCACTACTACTCAGAAGATGAGACTGACCGGATCTCACCGGGAACTTGTTGGAACTACTGGCTCCGATGAAGACGGGCTAGAAATTTTCTCAAATATGGGACCTTGGGTCCCATCGGGCGTGCCAAAACTGTTGGTCATCAAATCCGCACAGGAAAGGACTTTCGGTGGGTTTGCGCGCCCTGGACCTACGACCAACATTGAAAGGCCGAGGGGAAGAGATGCCCCTCGTGCCGATCTCCGGAGAAAGGCCGGCTCCTATACTAATCTACTTTTGGGGTTTGAGACGAGAGTGCAGGAAAGAAATAAACAGAGTAAGGGTTAGGAAAAGAAATAAAAAAGGGTAAGGGTTAGAGAAAGAAATAAAAAGAGTAAGGGTTAGAAGATGATGATTTGAGGTGGGAGAGAACAGGAAGCACGATTACTCGCTAACAACTCGAATAGCAGCAGGAAATACCAAGAATGAAATGAAAGAAACATAGTGCCGACCTCCCTATGTATCCTCTGGACGGGTTCGCAGGGTTCTCCTCTCTCTCTCGCTGGAATTCAGGGTTCAGAGTAACAACGATTAAGATGAGGGAATAACAGAAACCTCGATCCACCAGGCAACATAAAAGAAAGCAACAGGAACGTTTTTCCTCTCCTATGTATCCTTCAGGGCAAATTTTAGGGGTTCGGTCCCCGATCGTACACCGGATTCAGGGTTCAGAGTCTCAGTATGCGAACGAGAAAAGACAAAAGAATTAAGCACAGAAGGCAGCATAAAAGAGAGAAATGGAACACAAAAGATCTTTAGTATTAAACGCAGGACATCGAGTTACAGCAGCTTTCTAGCAGAAAGTTCCCCCCCTTTTTACATTGCAAAGCCTGGGTTTTTATAGAGGACCCGACCCTCTGAGTCATTATTACAAAAATGGTGGAGTACACCCTCGGGCCCTGAGAAATCGGCTCCTCGTGGCTGCTGCGACTGAGTTTTCAAATCGGTTGCCGAAACTGGCAACTGTGACCGGGTCAACCATGGAAACATTCATTTAATGCACCGCCCGAGTGTCCCTGGCTTCTGGATGCTGTGCTTGAGTGATCGTTACGCCCGTCGGGTTTTACTTCGAGGACTGTTACGTCCCTTTCGTTTGCCAAGAATGGTCAGCGGACTTATCGGGCAAGAAAGGGGGTACTTGTAAGGGGCCTTCGATCACCTTGGGAAGCTGCCCGCCTTGGAACATGGGCCCAAAAGTGCTTCGCTACATATCCGCCTCGCCAAAGCCTTGGGCCGAAGTAGATTTTCCTTGATTTGTTCTTCACAAAATAATGCTTCGCAAAACCTACTTCGGGGATGTTGAGTGCCGAGCGGGTTTCATCTTTGAAATGAGGCTCTTTATCCTTTTGCTGGCAAAACTGCTTTGGCTGAAAATGTTTCGGCCCGATTCTCTTTCAAAACTACGGTTCGGGGAATATCCTCCCGAGGCATTTCTCTGTTTTCGACACATTGTCATTTTGCTTCGGGCACCACTGCTTCGGGTGAAAACTGGCCGAAGTAGGTGTTGGAAATACTTCGGGCCCGAAGTAGTTTCCTTACCTTAGCTGATTTTGGATTATGCTCTTCTCCTTCGGCGAAGTCGTTTGGATGCTGCTTCGCAAGACTTTCGCCCGAAGCGGCTGCTGAAAATGCTTCGGGTGCGAAGCGTTATCTTTGTATTTTCTTCGACGAAAATACTTCGCAAGGTTTTCGCCCGAAGTGGTGATTTGAAGTGCTTCGGGCCCGAAGCTCTTTTCACATTCTCCTTCTTTTCTTTCGATGAAGCTATTTTCCTCGGCCTGTTTGGTAGCGAAGCTCTTTCTTCTTCATTCTATGATAGGGAGAGTCAAAATTGCTGTAACTTAAAATAAAAACTTTCAATCAGAAAAAAAATATTATACGAAAATTCTACTATTCTTCTACCCCTTGCATAATGTGACAAAAAGTGTCAACAGTAACCTGTTGTGAGTGATTTGTGAGAGAAGTTGAACTAGCCTAAAAGAACATAAGAAGAATGTACAAGACTCAATAGTTATGGGTGACACTTGATTGCCTAAACTAAAGAGTAGTCAAAATTAAACATGACATATATGTATACCCTGATCCTAAAAATGGGGAATGGACATCCAGGTGGTGATGCTAACAAGTACATGTATTATTCCTGCTGAGGCACATTTTGGGGGAGTATGTACAAACATGAATTAAAATTTTAACTATAAAGTATATGAATATGTGTAATGAATATAATTGTAAGTGATGCAAGTGGATGAGTGCGATATTTACAAGAAGAAAGTTATGCTGTGTAGAAGGAGAATTTTAGAAGAACCTATTTACAGATGAGTGAAGTGTGTAATGATGACAAAAAATGTGATGCTATGATCATGGTTGCCCTAGCGTGTGGGGTGTGTGTGTAGTAGATGTATAAGTTATGAGCTGTATAAGTGTATGCAATAGTCACCAAGAAGAAGGATGATGTGAGAGTAGAATGTACAGGTGGAAGAAGTGAGAATAAATAGGCATTGGTAACCAATCAAGAAAAGGGGATCACCAAAAGTTGACAATGATAGAAGAGAAGAAATGAATCAATGTATGTAAGAAGTAGAAGAATGAGATAGAAGAAAATGAGTAACTAACACTACTATCGAGGAAAAATGACGTAGATCCGGGTGGGAATGGGATGGTGAAGGAATGACATGGCTAGAGTTGCGGTTGGAGCCATAGTTGGAAATATTATGAATATAGCGGGTGGGCATTGTTAGGGTACTACAGGGTGGTAAAGTCCTGGGAGTGGTGCGGCACGGAGGACTAACAAGTCAGCTAAATGGAAAAGAATGCTCTGGTGATGGGGTACGCTCACCGTGCAACATGTTGTGCACCAGGGTTTCGAATGATCTGCACTCTTCGATATCATGACCTGGCTGGCGATGGTAGATGTAAAATTTATTCTCATTGTAATTGCATGATTTAGGATGCGAGGGGTTAGTAGGTTGAATCTCAGGTAGGTCAATAAGACCCTGATGCATGAGATGATGGAAAATTTTAGAAAGGGGCGTATGTGGAATAGGCATAGGATAGACGTATGGCTCTACTGGAGGTGAGCGAGGTCTGGGTGAAAGATGATCTGGTAATGGAGGCATGGGTCTGGGTTCTGGCATGGGTCGAGTCCGAGGTTGGGAAGGGATCTGCGTGGTGGTGAGGATGGACGGGTCATGGGAGACTATCGTGGATGAACGTGGCAATGGTAGTGGCTCATCTACAACTCTAGAGCTTCAATATGGGAGATGAGATGTTGTATCTCATGGTGTGGTGGTGATGGTATTGGGGAAGGGGGCGATCGAGATTCCAAGGTGAATGGAATGGCTCGATGCATGGTAGAAAAAGGATAGGGTTGTGATGAGGAAGCAGCGAAGTGAAATGACTATGGTGATCGTAATATTGGTTGGGGTGGTAAGCCTCGTAGTGGTGAAGGTGGTGTCTTGAGGACCGGTGGCATAGACGATGGCCTTGGGTGGCAATGTGAATGAGAAAGAGGGATGTTTGCATGACCGACTTGAGTAGCTTGGGCTACATGGGCTTGCAAAGCCTGGGCATAGGTAGACTCACCATTGGGAATGGGAGCGGGTAGAAATGTAGGGTGAGGTTGATGAGGTGTGTATTCCCTATTAGGTGGGTGGTAAGATCCTATGGGATGCTGTGGATGACTTGGAGGTGAATAGTGATGTCTGAGATCATCAGACGGATGGGAGGATGATCCTTGTGCTTGTGGTTGGGTGGATTCCTCTTTATCATCAAAAGAGGACATGGTGATCTAGCTATCACCAAAGTGTGGTGAATAGGATGAACCTCATTGGCAAGGGGAATGGTGTCGAGGTGAGGTGTGGTGACCTGAATGGGATGAGTGCGAGGAGCGCTTGGTATGAAGGGTAGTTGGTGGTCGGGCGAGATCGGCCGGTGTAATGGGTTTTTGCTGTGGCTATAGATGGTCCTGCATGGTGGTAGGTGAGGCCACTGTAGAGCTCTCCTTCTGATGACGTGAGTCCTGCAAAAGGAAAAACAAATACCCCGAGCATAAAAATGGTAGAAAGGTGAAATGTACATGTATAGAGAAATAATAAAGCAAAAATAACAGATTCACACGGTGATGTGCTTGGTGATTTATTTCTAATACTATGTGACACTCGTGATGGTGACTGTGTTTATGAATCATGCATTGAAAGCATGAAGATGCAAGATGTTGATGGGTTCAGGATCATTAAGGCCTTCAATATTTGCCAAATGATATGCTCTTGAAATATATTTGTGTGTGATAATAAATGGACCCAACCAGTTTGGGGTGAATTTATCATGCTTGGTGAGGTTGACTTGTGATTTGTTGGTTCTCCTTGAGAACCAAGTCACCAATATGATATTCATGCTGATGTACCTTACTATTGTAGGCATGGAAAAGGTGATCTTGATATACTCATGTGTGCTCGATGGCATGGATGCGACGTTCATCGAGGAGTGTTAGTTGATCTAGACAAGCTTGGTGAGCAGTGTCATCATCAATGAAATCTTTCATGGATATCCGTAAAGAGGGTATCTCTAGCTCAAGGGGTATGATAGCTTCTACCCCGTAGACAAGTGAAAAAGGTGTTGCCCCAATGGGAGTACGAATGCTCGTACGATAGGCCCACAAGGCTAGGGGCATTTGATTATGCCAGTCCCAGTGAGATTCTACTACAGTTTTATGAAGAATAGAACAGATGGTTTTGTTAGTGGCCTCTACCTAGCCATTTCCTTGAGGGTAATATGGGGTTGAAAAGCTATGATGTATGTGAAATATGTTGCACAAGGCTCGAACAGTTTTGTTTTTGAAATATTTCCCATTATCTAAAATAATTTGGGAGGGAATTCCAAAGTGGCATATGATATGCTCCATGATGAATGTTGCAATTTTGGCTCTTGTAGTTTGGACCAGTGGGATGGCTTCGACCCACTTTGTAAAATATTCTGTTGTTGTAATGATAAATTTATGATTGCTAGAGGATGCAGGTGTAATTTGTCCAATTAGATCCAGGCCCCATTGGGAGAAGGGCCACATGGACTGGATTGGTTGAAGTGCTTGGGATGGTAAATGTGTTAAGTTGGCATGTTGTTGGCATTTGATGCAACGTTTGACATACTCGCAACAGTATTGCTCCATTTTAGGCCAGTAGTAGCCCATACGGAGAATGCGTTTGGTAATCGCCATGCCACTAAAATGGCCACCACAAGTGTCATCATGGGTTTCTTGTACAACCCACTATGATTCTTGTGGTTCTAGGCAATGCAAGAGTATACCATCATAGCTATGGTGGTAAAGGATGTCCCCCAACAAGGTGTAGTGGATCACTCTTTGTTTAAAGGTTCGGCATTGGGCGTGGGGTAAATCACATGGTAGGAAACCTAGTTTGATGTATTCCTTGATCTGTGAGAACCATGGGTCATGAGGTTCAGTGTTTACCACATATACACCACCATCATCTATGGGAGGTGTGGGTGATATAGCAAATTGTGTAAGTGTATGAATGGATACAGATGTTGTGCTAGACATTGGATTTTGTGGGATAAGGGACCCTAAGGAGGCCATGGTGTCTACAAAATGGTTTGATGAGCATGGCATGACTTCGAGGTAATACCATTCAAATTGGGATAGGAGTTGTTGGGCGATCTTCTTGTATTGTTGGAGAACTGGGCAATTGCATAGCCAAAGTTCCTGCACTTGATTGACAATCAAAAGTGAATCGCCTATGATGTGGAGGCATTTGATGTGCATAGTGTGTGCTTGTTTCAGTCCTAGGATTAGGGCTTCGTACTCTGCATTGTTATTGGTACAAGGAAAATCAAGTTTGAATGAAAATGGGAGTGGTTCTCCTTCAGGTGTAAAGAAAACAATGCCTGCACCCCCAGTGTGGAGACACCTGGACCCATCAAAGAACATGGTGAGGTCAGCCATGAATTCTGGTTTGACGTACTCCTCATCTTCGGTTATGTGAAAGATAGAGTCATCGAGGAGTTGGATGAGTAGGGGTTGATTGTCAGTTATAGGGGCTTCAGCCAGTTGGTCAACAATGACTTGCCCTTTGATAGACTTTTGAGATACGAATTCTAGGTCGAACTCGGTTAGGAGCATGATCCATTTGGTTGTGCGTGAGTTGTGATAACTTTTGTTCATCATGTACCGAAGGGGATTGTCTCGGGCGATGACAAAAGTTGTGTGGTTTAACATATAGTGTCTTAGCTTCTAGGTGGTGAATACTACTGCTAGGCATAGCTTCTCCATGTACCCGTATCTCATTTTGTAACTAACTAGTGTGCAACTGATGTAGTAGATAGCCTACTCTTTGTCGAGAGCATTCTTTTGAGCTAGGAGTGTACCTAGCGCAAGCTCTATGGCTGAGATGTATAGAGTCAGTGGTAATTGTGGGTGTGGTGGTGACATGATCGATGGTGACGTAAGGTAAGTTTTGATAGTGTCGAATGCGGCTTGATAGTTTTCATCCCATTTAAAGTGTACTCCTTTTTGTAGGAGATGATTGAATGGTTGGCATTTGTCTGATAATTGTACTATAAATCTATGAATAGAGGTAATCTTGCCCTGTAGGCTACATAATTGCTTTAAGGTGGTAGGAGGAGGCATCTCGATGATGGCTTTCACCTTACTAGGATCTACTTCAATGCCTCATTGGGAGACAATGAATCCTAGTATTTTTCCTGATGTAACACCGAACACACACTTTTTTGGATTGAGGCGCACGTTGTGTTCTAGTAGTCGATCAAAAATCTGGCGGAGATCTTCGAGATGATCGACACATTTCTTTGATTTGGCTATGAGGTCATCTACATAGTCTTCCACATTTTTGTGCATTAGGTCATGAAAGATGTAGGTCATGGCTCGTTGATAGGTTGCCCCAACATTTTTAAGGCCAAAGGGCATGACCTTGTAGCAAAAAGTCCCCTAGGGTGTTGTGAAGGAAGTTTTGTGTTGATCAGTTGGGTTGATCCTAATTTGATTATATCCAAAAAATCCATCCATGAGGGAAATCATCTCGTGACCTACGATGGAGTCAACAAGGGAATCAATGTTGGGTAAAGGGAAGTTGTCTTTGGGACAAGCTTTGTTTAGGTCATGAAAGTCTATGCAAACATGAACATCACCAGATGGTTTAGGGATAGGGACCATGTTGGATACCCACTCGGGATAGTCGATGGGTATTATGAAATCAATGTCTAGGAGCTTTTGAAGCTTAGATTTTACTATCAATGTGATAGTTGGATGCATGCATCACAACTTTTGTCTTACTGGTTTGGCATTGGGATCTAGTATAAGATTATGCACTACTATGGTAGGGTCAAGTCCCGACATGTCTTTGTAAGACCATGCAAACACTTTTATATACTTGCGTAGGAAGTTCGTGAAGGTGATGCACTCCTCGGGTGAGAGGCTAGCGGCTAATTTGAGGATGTGTGGATTTTTTGGATCATCATCGATGTCTACATCGATCGTGTCCTCGATGAGCATGCGAGATCCATCACGCAACTATTTAGGGATAGGGATGAGATTGAAGTCATCGATGGCCTCACTGAACTTGAATTCATCATCTACGTAAATGCCCGTGTGATGGACTTGAGGGGTTTGGGAAGACGTGGATGAGGAAGGGGTATTTGCTACCCGTAAGATGTGAGGAGAGAGAAGAAAGTCTCCAGGTGTTGGTATGTGTGAGATGTGTGCGAGATCGATAAAGTTTGGGTTTGGGGTATCGTCTCGAATCCGTTGGTGGCTGTAACAGAGGGGAGAATGTAAATCTACCTCAACCATGTTAATCGATGTTGTAGGTGAAGTAGGTGGGGTAGAATCTGGTGATGGAGGTTGGATAGGTTGTGCACATCCTAAGAGGCTCAAGGGAGGCCGCATGATGACTGGTGGTGAATGAGGATGAGAGGCTACTCTCTATAACTATCTATGTATAGGTGGGAATATAGGTAGGCATATCGATGGTGGGTCAGGTGGCACCGGGTCTGGCTCTATAGGTGGTGGATCATATGGGAGTGCATCTGACTCTATTGGTGGTGTAGCCAGAGATAAGGTAGCAAAGTGTTCTACCAATATTTGAACATCACAGAACAAGGAGGTATCAAGAGTAGAAGATTCTTGGAAGAAATCATAGGGGATGGTGATGGTTGATGTGGGTGAAGGCATGTCTTCTAGCATGTCCATGTCAATGTACTCTTCCAAGGTGTGTGTTGGGCATGGAGGAGGATGCAAGGATAGATCTTGGATCTCATATTCTAATGTATAGATGGTGGTTGGGTGATAACCTAGACCAATTTTGTTGGTAGGTGAGCGGACACGAGGGTTAATGGGTGTACGTAGCCCTTGCTCATAATGACCTAACCCAAACCCATGCCAATGAAAGCATTGTAGGTAGCACAAGGCAAATTGAGGGTTGGCTAGGTGTGTAATTGCATCACCAGAGCTAGATTGTGGTGGTGAAGAAGTTGGTGAGGGGATTGAAGAGTCTACTCCCACATACACAAAGTTGGTGTGGTTTTTAGGACTTCCTAACTGTATGATGGTTCCAATAGTCAATATCGAGGCTGAGGGATGGCTAAAATCTTGGGTAGATTGGATAGGGGTGTCACATACATGGGCATCACGTACGTTATAGTCTCCTAAGCCATTGTTTGTCATGAATATGGATATGCATGGTGTGGCACGCTCTAGCGACTGGGGTGGCATATCCGAGTCAGATGAGGAAGGAGAAAGTTGGGATTCCCTGATGGTGGTAGCTGAAGGGTGTGAAGGTTCATCCGAGCTGGGTGTTGGTTGTTTGGGTTCATGATGTTTGGTTGTTGTGGCTTGAATAGGCTGTTTGTTCTACGTAGGGGATGGCATCGGTGTAGGTGCAGGGATGCATGGAGACGTGAATGTCTTAGGTTTTGGTCAGAAGGAAAGAGGCGGTGTCTGTGGTGTAGGAAGGATAGGGGCTTCCATATGCAAGGGTGAAGGAGGTAATGTAGTCGGTTGTGTGATGGGTGGCAATGGTGGTTGCGACACCATGGGTGGAAATTGGAATGGTAGAGGTTGAGAGGATTGTGGAGGCCATGAGAATGGTGGTGAGGAAGGCATAGTATCAGTTTTAGGTCCCCTAGTAGATGATGCTAATGGTGCAGATATCGAGGCTTGTGTTGTTGATGAACACTGGGGTGTTGGGGTGGAAATTGGAGAGGATATCGATGCTCCTACTGATTGGTGAGAAGATACAGGGAATAGTTGGGAAGATGAGAATGAAGGTGTAGGGGGAAGGTCTATGATGTTACAAAACTTAAAGGGGTCTCCATCGGCTGGGACATAATGAACAAGTCCATTGTGGACATACTTGAGGCAATGATGCAATGTGGATGGGACACACTGCATGTCTCTGATCCAAGGGTGACCAAGGAGAATATTGTATTGCATTTCTCCTTGAATGATGTGGAAGAGGATGGGGATCGTATGGATGCCTACGTGAATGGGCAGAACTATGGATCCTATGGTAGGTCTCATGGAACCATCAAAAGCATGCAGGTCTAGGGAAGGTGTGGCAAAATGCGTTGGAGGGAGGTGTAGGTGATGCAGGGCTACTATGGATATGATACTGATGGATGAGCCCATGTCAATGAGTACCCACTTGTAGGTAATATCATTGATATTAGCTTGTATGTGGAGGGGAGGGTCGGCTCCTTCACCAATGAGTTCTATTATCTCATGGTCATGAAAGCTAATTGAAGGTTGAAGGCATCATGGGATGTTCCCTATGAAATTGACAAAAGCATTTGTGTCATGTGTCTCTAAGTCAATGGAATGTAGGATGTCATTCAATGCCTCATGATGGGGTTGAGATTGTTGTAGGAGGTCAAATATGGATAGCCACATGGGGGCATTGCGTAGCTGATGGGTTAGACTACCATGGATGGTAATCACATTTTGAGGTGGTGGTGGTATGGTGTTAGGCCTTTGGGGTGTTTGTGGGGATGTAAATTGGATAGGGGGAGAAACAATAGGTGTTGTCTAGGGTGATGGGTACCATTGGTTTCTCGTAGTAAGGTTGATCATGCCTACTACTCCACGTGATGGAGGATCATGCTGGACATTGTTGACTTGGTGAGGGGGCACTGGAGGATTGTTTGGAGGTCTAGGGGGATTGGGTCCTCTATGATCTGGTAGAGGGTTTTGGAAAATTCCTAGGTTTTGGTTCTACGGGGCTAAAGGGTTTGCTACCTGAATAATGCCCCTATCGATTAGGTCTTGAACTTGCCCCCGAAAGGAGTGACATGAATCGATATTATGGCCACGCTACCTATGAAAGGGATAAAAGAACTGCTCATTGTAGTCATGATATTTAGGTGCATTTGGATCCAATGGGTGGATGTCGGGTAGAACAAGATGGTTACCCTCGTACAATCTATGGAATAGGGTTGGTAATGGTTTAGATAAGGGTGTAAAGTTGCATGGTGGACCCTATGGGTGCATGCCATGGTATTGTTGTGGTCGAGGTGGGGTAGGTGCATTAGCTTGGAGTGCTTGCGGTTGCGGTGTATAGGGTGGAGGAGTCGGTACTAGTGCTAGGGTAGCAGCTACGACTTGGTTGGTTTGTTGTGGTCATGGGTAAGGTTGATTCGGTGTGGGTCTATTGAAGTGAAATTTGGAGTTATAGTTGGTTTTAGCTCTCAACTTAATCTTCCTAGATTGCACCTTAATATCTTCGATCACTTTTGCTTGTGATATAGCATCTTCAAAAGTATGACTTTGGTGAAGTTGGAGGGATGTGGAAATGTGTTTGTGGTAGCTCTTGGAAAAGAGTGTCACAAGCTCCGAGGTGGGGAGGCTATGGGTAAGATCATGAATAATCACTCTCCATCTGGCAACAAACTCAGTGATGGGTTCATCGTCCACCTGTCGTAAGGCGTAGACATCAAAAAATGTGGTATTTTTCTTGATGTTGATGGAAAAGTGCTCTAAGAAGGAATTGGCCAATTGTTCAAAGGTGTACAGGCTATGGCATGGTAGCATGTTGTACCAATCCAATGCTGGCCTAGAAGAGGGATAGGGAGAAGGTACGCAACATAAGAGGGTTACTACTATGAATCTAGTAATAGGACGAGCGGTAGTTGCTCACATGTTCTCTGGGATCTTCCTTACCTCTATACTTGTCAAATTTTAGTATTTCAAAGTGATAGGGATAAGGAGGGATAGGGACTGATGGATGTACTGGCTCATTGCATAGTTCATCATAGCAAGGCTTTTGTGGCCCATAGCTAGAGGTGCGTAGGTTCAACATTTTGACTTCATCTCACAAGAGTTGAAGTTTGGGTGTCATAGGAGTTGAAGGTTGGGCTATGATAGGCTGACCTTGTGGATGTGGTGGGTATTGGTATTGTTGTTCTTCACAATACTATGGGGAATATTGTTGTGCCTGATCATGATAAGGTGGGTACTGGGTGACATGTGTTGTCATGTCTATAGGCACACTAGGTTGTGGGGTAGGCATCTATTGAGGATAATAATACTGTGACTGAGCAACATGCGGTTGTGGCATGGGTACTTGTTGGTTTGGAGCCTGCTGTACTAGTTGGACCATGGGTGGTGATGACCAAACTGGAGGAGGCATAAAGAAGCTAGGTGTAGCTGGTGGTGGTGTAGGTGTCGGTGCTACTGGTGCTAGGGGTGGTCGAGATGAGGTATCAAAATATGGGATCTGTCTCTGCCCTGGAGGGTAGGAAGTAGGGAAGCTAAACTATGTGGAATAATTTGGTTGAGTAGGTACATACGCTACTGGTGTCGGTCCATAGGTAGGATGGATATGGGTAGTGGGAGCCTAAAAAGGCATAGGTGGTAGTATCCTAAAGGTCATCATAGGTAAAGGTGGATCTAAGGGTTGGGCGTCATGCACTCTGGATACCTGGGAGATAGGTGGGAATGCTGCTGAAAAGGTGGGATAAGCTATCGAGGTAGGAGCTTGGGTTGAGGGGAAAGTGTAAGTGTACACTCCCACTTGGGTTTGCATCTCTTGCTCCTGAAGAGGCTGTTGGGAGGTACCCTCAGATATGGTGAAGAATGGCTCTTGGGAAGAGGATGGTTGGTACTCTTGTGAGGAGTACTGGTGTGAGGTTTGAGGGAATGCTTGTGGTTCCTGCTGGGTAGGGATCTATTGTGCAGTTTGGAAGGATGGATTCTGGCTTCCTATAGTGGATGAGGATGGGTCCGACACCATTCCTATGGTAGGGGTGAATGATGCGACCTCAGGATGGGTACGGTTTAGAAGGGAGGAATCATTCTCAAATAGGGATTGAGATAGATTCTGGAAAAAGGGGTGTGCAAAGGTGGGTGACGTAGGCATGACCTCCTCATCTATGGTGAAGGCTGGAGGAGATTATCCTGGTGCTGTGTAGATTACATGGTCATAGAACGTGGTCGAGGGATTAGGTGAGGATGGGGCTGAAAAGAGTGGGTAATCCTCTATGAGTGAAGTAGCGAGAATTTCACTCAAAGTTGACGTCTTCTCATGAGGCATCATGTGTGTGAATTGTGCATCAGATTCTATGCATGAATCAGATGTGTCTATAATCCTCTCCTTCATGATCGAAGGAGTAAGAGTGGACTGACTAGAGGAAGGGGGAGGCCATTCCTCCATAGAGCATGATTTCTCACGCGCTCTACTACGGGTGACCACAGGCATAGTAGCATGTGTCAAAGGGGGTTTTTAAGAATAAACCCTGTGTGATGTAGACTCAAGTGTGTCTACTGTGAGTGTGAAGTAAGTGACATGTTGTGTGTAGCAAAATAATATATAGTGTGGTGTGTTGAGACCGGTCTATGATCATGCAAACAATGGTAGACCGAAATCAATTCTAAATGCTGAGAAAATAAAAGTGTTATGTTCATTTTGTGTGTTATAATGTTGATACTCCCTATGTAGAATCATGGGTAATGGAGTGAATACTCTAGAAAATCAGGAATGTTGTCAATAACAAACCTCCTACAACACCCAAAGATGCATAGGATAGAATGGTACCGCAACGTGCGAATGGTGACCTATATGGAAGGTGCAGTAAAATGGTATCCTAAAGGGGTGGAACTCACTATGCTGAAGTGAGTCCACTAATATCCTCTCACGAGAAGAGGTGGCACTATCTGAGACCTACTACCGACATACCCATGCTTTCGCTTCACCCTCGGGTGGGCTTAGTCAAGAATGACAGTTACCAATTCCACAAATTATACAAGCCTTGTGGATGAAGGCGCTAATCCTGTCCCACTCCGTAGGTAACCACTGGTGATGAAATCCAGGGCCCAATCACAAAAGTGGGGGATTTTCCGGTGATGAAATCTAGAAAACCACTCTTGTGGGGCTACTAGGTGTCTAGGGGGTGAGTTGATGGAGAGTGAAACTCGATCCACACCAGTCTCGAGCGATGGATTGGGGATGAAGTCCAATCTCACCACTTGTTTAAGGTACCACGTGAGTGTGTGTGGGTTTGTGTTTTTCTAACGATGTTTACAAGATAAGAAACTAACTAGTTGCCTTTTCAAAAGAAAACTAATCCTAATGCCTTTTTGAAAGCAAATGATTAGATAGCTTACAATATTTGTAAAGAAATGATCTAGCCTAAATGCCTTTGTGAAGCAAACTAATCTACTTTGCAAAACATAGAAACATGCAATCCAAATGTGTGTGGAGTAAAGGGGATTATGAAACCCTAACTTGAACTTTCAGAATGTAAAATTCTTTCAAAAATGTAAGAGGGGATTAGAAACCCTGATTTCACTTTGGAATGTAAAGTTCCTTTTAGCAATGTAAGCTATGAATGAAGGAAGAACAACTTAGGCTTATGCCATATGTAAAAATAAAAGACAAATGCAAATTTATTTGAGAAATAAATTTTATACACTTGCTGGAAAGTTGCAGGTCCTAAAAATTTTAGAAACCCTAATTCTTTAACTACTTTGCAATGAACCCAAAACTAGGCCTAGTAATGGTCATTCAACTAGTCAATGTATTTCTACTTCCAAAACTTGCAACAGAGGTAAAAAAAATGAAAATACCTACATTCTGATGCTAAGGGGGGTTTTCTTGGCCCCTAAAAATATCACCCTAGCTGATTTGGGGGTTTTTGAGGTGTCTGTGCTCAAATCATGACCCGGGTCATGAATTTGACCTAAATCATAGGGTGGGTCATGAATCAGGTTTAGAGGCTTCAAATCAGAGATCTGATGGCCTAGGATGATTCCTAGGGCTTTGGAGGCTTTAGTGAAACATAGTTTTGGTACCTGCAAGACACAAAAATAGAGGATAATGTCAGATTTATAAGAAAAATGAATCTAGCACTATCCATTGTGGGGGTCCCACCGGGTGTGCTAGAATGAAATGACCAGAAGTTGACATTTGATCTAACAACAAGTAATAACACAAGTCATTCAGAAACATATGCTTTATTCATTATCAATTTTGTATAGGTTACAAATAGGGAGAGTTTCCCCTTTTCTTTCTTTTCACGAATAAGCAATATAGGCCTGATGCCTCCTTCTGATGTCCCTCAGTGTAGGTGGGCTTCTTTGTATGCGGGCCACCACTGGGTTGTTGTTTGTTGGTGTTCCTTTCCTTCAAATCTACTGAATAACCTAAAAGAAACTTGCAAGAAAGGGTCAATACGTTGGGGGGCTTGCCTTAGTCAGGCCCCATATTTAAGAAGATAAAATGACTATAAAACTATAACATAAACTAAAATAAAATATGCAGAAGGTAATAATATGCTAAAATAGAGCTTACCTCCCAAATTTGGGGTGATTTGGGGCTTGCAGATGCACTTCACGACCCGGGTCGCTAATTGGGGCCGGATTCATAGGGCAGGCTATGAATTGAGCTGTGATGCTCTTCTGGTAAAATCTCTTCGGTAGATCGATCCTAAGGTAGCTAGGGTGCCTCTGTATGCTGTCAGAATCCATCTGTGTGCATCGGGAATGGACTGTGTACTATTGGCTTTCCATTTCTGTAGAGTAACTATACTTTGTTGAATATGGGAATCAGACTTAATTAGGGGTTTGGGACCCATTATTTATAGGCAAATGCAAGGTGCAGGGGGGTTAGATAGACTAAACCTAGGTTTGATTCTGACTAGGGTTAGGTTAAGAAATGCTATGTGGCAACATCACATTCTAAGTAGGAAATATCCTATCCTCACACATGTGTGAGGAAGGATTAGTGCTAATCCTAATTAGGCCTTAAGCATGTTTAGGGGAGGATTAAAAGAAAACCCTAGGAAACCCTAAATTGGCACATGTGGGAGGATTTGATTAACACTAATTATGAATTAAGAGTTAATTAATCCAATTTTGCCCTAAAAAGGGGCTTAAGTGAAGTCAACATTAAATTAGAATTTGATAATTGACTTTTAATTGATTTTGCCAATTAATACCCCGTGGGGGTGTCAATTGAGTGTAAATGGGCTATGCATCACCTCAGGTTGCCGTATGAAGGTATCTCGATGCATAAGATGTGGTTTTGAGGGCTTATTAGGGTTTTGGACCTGAAAGCCATTTGTGGAAGTCTACACGTTACTATGGTGAACTTATGGAAGTCTACGCATGTCTATGCATGTCTACGCATGTCTACGCATGACTACAATAGTCTACAATAGCCTAGGGATGTCTGGAATCACCTATAGATATGCAAAAATAGCAATGTGTGACTTTTGGGTGTCTACACCATATGCTCACTATGTTAATTAATTAGTTCATTTTGCATAAATAATGTCATGCCTCCCCATTCTCTAATAATTTAACTTGTATGGCTCATCTGACGTAGTATTTATTTCTACCATCAAAACAAACTAAACTTTTCATTGTTATCACTTGAATTGGTGAGTTTCTAGATTTTAATCATATCAACAAATCTTCAATCATCCTGTTACTTTTGATCACGAATCCCATTGGCATGTTGGAATTTTGTTCCACTTTAATTTATTTTCCATGCAAGATGTTTAAAAAACTTCACACACAATCTGTTTATTATCTACATTCACACTTTAAACTGCATGTTCAAATCCATATAGCTAACATCATCCCACTATTGTATGTCTACTGATGATTACCACTACTAAAATTTTCTAAAACATCTACATGAAATAACATTTTGATTCTTCAAATTTTGTAGCTTTTATTCATAATAGTGTGCATCGTGGGCCTTGAAAAAAATATCACATCACTGAGTTCGTATCTACCACCATTTCCCTTCATAGAGGCCTTTGAAAATGGTGTATAAACCTCCCTATAATATGGATCACTACTACTGCAAAAATTGAGCTTCCATAATGTCACATAGCACCCACACCTCTTTCATCATACCCATGATGTATCCACAAAATCTATGTCTAAAATACATACTATGCTACACCAAATACACTACACTTCTACTATCAAAATTAAACTCTTCGATTCATTTTTATATAACACTCATAAAATTATTCTTTTATTCCACTCATCATTTGTGTTGTATTTTTAGGCATAATACACAAAGTTCTTCGGCAGGTGGTGACAACATCCTTTAGTGATAGCATTCTCTGGTGATAGCATGCTCTGGTAGGTGGCAATATATTTTCCAATAGACAAAGATGATATTTTCTAGTAGGTGGTGATTGTGCTTTAGGTAGATGATAGTGGTATTCTCCAGCAAGTGGTAATCATGATTCTAGTAGACAATGACTATATTCTTCTAGTGCATCTTATCAGTGTTTTTTAGCATGCCCTAAATTTATTTCTTTGGTACCTATGTCATCGTTGTGAGATCAAACTTCGAAGGGATGTTACTTCGAACAAAAATGTGAACTAAAATATAACCATCTCCTTCAATACACATGTATAACCCTTTAATAGTGGGACCCACATTGCAAGCAGTACCTACCCTTCGGTCTTGAGCCTATATTTGAGAATATGTCATTGTCCTCTTATATATTACTATTCTCCCACTTATGCAGAGCTACTATTTGCTATAGTGAATACTTCTTGAAAACATCGAACGTCACCTTGAAGAATGCACTCGTATATCTCAACACCTACAACAATAAAACAAAAACACTTTTAATAATCAAATCACATAAATAACACTTTAACCTTATATAAAAAATAAAAATAAATCATAACGTAAACAAATAATAACCTATGCAAGTACAAAAATGTATTAACATGATAACAAAACATATAGCAACATCATAACAAGACAAAAACATAGTAAAACAAAACAAATTATAATTAACACAACAAAATACAATCAACATATATTATAATAATACTAAACAAGACACGATGATTAATAATAGCTTAACAACAAAGCAACATAATATAAAACCTTTATAACAACACAATATTACATTTTACAAAAGAACAAAATAAAATAAAACCAAAATATAATAAAATTCAACTTTACTTACACAACATAACCATACAACCTAACAAAAAAACAACAACAATAATAAAATGAACCAAGACATACAATGTGATCATACAAAACAATGCAAGAAACATTACATCAATAGACAAGATTTAATAGTGAAACCAATTATGAAGCAACATTCCTGAAACTTGATCTTTCGACACTAGATGATGAAAACAATCAACAACAAGTGAAGGCAAAATATTTTTAACAATATTTTAAACTTCAAGTGGGTCCCCAACTGTGGGGTCATTGTGAAGGAGTCACAATAGGTAGCTTAAATTATTTATCTCTTAGTGATGGAAGGAAATCTTAGATTTTCTTGTGCTTCATCTTTGGAAACTATTTGTTCTTTATTATTTTCCTTCTCATATTGCTTTGGAGTGCTCATCCCCTTTTCTTGGCTTCTAGTAACTATATCTCTTTTCAATTGCTTGTGGAACGAGGAAATTATCATTATTTTGCAAAGGTGAATCCCTTTTTTTTTTCTGAGAGGGGACTTGAAATTATTCCATCTTTTGTGGATCAACCTACAATATCTTCTTTCCAAATATAGTCATGATAGAAATTGATTCTTATTCACAAGGATATTGTTTAACCATAATTTTTTTCTATTTACATAACATGTTGACTCATCCTTTTTTATTCCTCTTGGATTTCTCCATGGCTTATTGCACATGGTGTTGGTACATGACATAGGTGTCTGAATCATGAGGATCATTACAAATAAAAAATCAAATATTGACCACACTGGTCTCAAGGGCAGATTCTTGATCTTCTTGATTTGTGTTAATCCTAGGCCTTGCATTACTACTAGTACAAAGCTTCTAATCCCTATTAATGTATGGGAATATTCTTTTTTGAGACATTTCCATATATCTCTTTTCCATCGTGCTCACCTTGTTATTAAATTGTCTTTAGGATATTATAAATATCAAGAAATAGGGTGGATTCTTGGGGATTCTGAGATGGAAGTGGGATAAAAGGAATAGAGGTAGATATAATTTTTGGGGGAGAAATTAGGGCTATTTGGGAAAGCAGTTATGACAAGGAAGGAGCATCCATATATGAAGATGTATACACTTTAGCTTGAAACTATGGGATCTCAAAATAGTATGGCATGACTATATTTAGAGGAAGCCTTCCTATATCAATTAGGATATTTTTTGCATGTACAACTATATTATGGATGTAATACATGAAGGAAAAGGGAGTAGCTGGTCTAGCTTCAGGAACTATCCTTTTCCATGTTCTACTAAACCTTAGATTAAATTTAGAAACTAACTCCTGTTGATGTTTCTGCATAGCTATAAATTGGTTTAGGAGGGATAAAGTATCAATAGATTCATTAAAATATTCCACAAAAGGACTGGCTAATGTCACCCATGAATTGATATTGTTGTCTTCAAGGATTCTAAACTAGTGTAGAATATTTTCTCTAAACGATAGAGCTAGAATCATAACAATGACATCTTGATTCCTAATATTATGAATAGCTACTAGATTTAGTATATCCTAACAGTGCTCATAAGTAATTTTACCAAAACCATCATACGTAGGTATAGCTTTGGACACAGCTTGAGGGATATCATGCATAAGGGTGAGTCCTAAAGGACAAGTGGTATCTGTTTGTGCAAAATCTATATTTGGTTACATTTGCACCCAAGAATTTCCTAACATTGAAATACCAGGTGTAAAATAGAGTTTACTTGGTTCAATATCCAGAGAAGGTTGGTTCCTTGCTTTGTTTTAGAAAAGGGGGAAATAGTAAAGTGCATAAATAGAAGGAAATATAGTATTTATAGGAATGATTAGATGGTGCATATTAGATAACAACAGAGAAAAATCTGTAGTATTTTATAGAAAAACATACTTTAAACCATCAAACTTAGAAAAACCAATCCTCTGGTATGGATTTAAACAAGCTTAAACCTAACAGTTAATTTTAGAGCCAGTAAAAATTTAAACATAGGAATTCAAAATAAGAATTAAGTCAATTTCTATTCAACATAGCTTATATAGCAATCAACAATCCATACATACTTGATCAAAACACCAGTGATCCAGAAACTAGAATGAGTAGTCTTTATTTTGCTTTTAGAAGTCTGTGTACATTACCTTGTAAACATCTAAGATTTGGCATTTTGTTAGGGTTGCTCATCCTATATATATATATATATATTTACATAACAAAAAAACTAAAAGTTGTTACAAAAATATGCCCGTAGGCTCATCAGGTAAAGTAGTAGTTAAGAGAGTGTGGGATCTTCAACAAAAAATGGTTGAGATCTTGTTACTGCATATCTACCTTGATCTTTTTGGAGATGTCGTGGTCCAACTATCTTCCACTTCTTTGCTTTTGTTTCATTGGCCAGCGAAATTATGACATGTCACAAAATCATGACATTTTTTGTGGAGGTGGACTATGGAGCCCAAAATATCATGATATCGCAACATTTTTCCTTACCTTCCAAATATCATGACATTTCGCCTGGGAGCTTCAAAATGATACGATATTGCAACATTTTTCCTTACCTTCACCTGGGAGCACGAGATCATGACATTTTTGCTTGCCTTCACCTGTGAGATTCAAAATATTGTGAGATCACAACGTTTTTCCTTACCTTCACTTGGGAGCTTCAAAATATCATGAGATCGCAACGTTTTTGCATGCCTTCTCTTGGGAGATTCAAAATGTCACGATATCATGATGTTTTTTCTTGCCTTTGCCTAGGAGCTTCAAGATGACATGATATTGCAACATTTTTTCTTGCCTTCACCTGGGAGCTTCAAAATGTCATTAGATCATGACGTTTTTGCTTGCCTTCACCCATGAGATTCAAAACATTGTGATATCATGACGTTTTTCCTTGCCTTCACTTGAGATCTTCAAAATATCATGAGATCACGATGGTTTTGCTTAACTTTTTTTGTATGATTCAAAATATCATGAGATCATGTGTTTTTCCTTGACTTCACTTGGGAGCTTCAAAATGTCATGAAATCGTGATGTTTTTGTCTGCTTTTTCCTAAGAGCTTTAAAATATCGGGAGATCATGATGTTTTTCCTTGCCTTCACCTAGGAGCTTCAAAAAGTGGTGACATTGTGATGTTTTTAGTTGCCTTCACCTGGAAGCTTCAAAATATCATGAGATTGTGACATTTTTGCTTGCCTTCACTTGTGAGCTTCAAAATATTATGAGATCATGATGTTTTTCCTTGGCTTTTCTTGGGAGCTTCAAAATATTACAATATCATAATATTTTTTCTACACTTAGTCAAATTTTGATAAGGCATCTCCTTACTCCCCTAGATGTAGTCATTTTGACCTACATTATTGGTGCCTCCTAGGGGAATTATGTTAGCTAAATGTTAGAATATAGAGCCTTTATCTAATGGGGAATGGAGTAAAAAAAGAACAATGAAAAAAGAGAGAAAGGGGAGTGATATCAAGTGCAATTATGTTTCTTGCTCTATTAAATCATTGATCAGGAGTATCTTCCTCAGTGGATTTCTTCATGTCTTCTTTTTGGTGTCGTTGTACTACTTATTAAATATTTTTTATCCTTTTCATGCTTTTCTATCTCTTGAAAAACCTCATTATAAGCGACACAAGCTATTTTCTAGGCCTCTTCATTTGGGTCAAAAGTCTCCATGAAAGTTAGGTATAAATACTCTAACTCTTCTACTTTGTCATAGGTTAGGAATTTTTACTTTTGACTACTCACAGGATTTGATCTAGGTATGGTCCTAAGCCATACTAAATATTTGGTCTTCTTGGACTGGCTCTTCCCAACTATCTATCTTTGATTCATCATCTATGAAAGCTTTCCAAGAAGCTTTTAGTTCATCTTCCCCCAAGAATTTTGAATATTTATCCTAGAAGCTCAACATTCTATAGTTCTCTACTATGCTTACATGTTTCAAAATTCCTTTGGCTTCTGCCTTGAGTTCCCCCATTATTTTAGCACTCTCTATCACTAGCTTATGCCTTTTGAAGAAAATTTTGGAAGCTATTTTGGCTTGGGACCATTTTTTGTCTTGGTCCTTATATACAAATTTTCTTTGCATGCTTTCTACTAGAACTTGGATATTTGTGATTGTAGATAACCTTTCTTTCAAGAAGTTAATAGATGCAGTGATATCATCTTTCGCTCGACCCAAAGTCTCCTTAATCTTGGCTAAGTATGATAATGTAGACCTTGCTTTTAAGCCTATATTTTGGATATCACTAAACATTTCTTTTATAACTGCCTTGGTCTTTTCTTTGGAAAGCCCATTGGTCTTGCCAGCGCCATTTTGGATATGCTTCTAAAAGTCTTCTACCTGCTTATTTAATGCTTGGATTTTTTAGCTATTTTCTTTGCCTCCTCCTTATATGGCGTTGCTTCATTGAACATTTGTTCCCATTTCTTTACCTCATTTTTTAGTGCGTTTTCAATTGTATTTTCCTCATTTAAGGCCTCTTCCAAATGTTTCCTTGCCTGCTCAACTCTAAGATATTTCTCCTTGTAATACTCAAAATTTAAGTATATAGTCTTCATGTGAGTGTGGGCTTTTTCCCACTCATATTCCATAGGTATCTAAGTGATATCTTTAGTGATTATCTCAGCTTTATAATCCTCCAATGTCATTTCTCCTTCAATATTTTGAACCAGTGGCATCATCTTCATAGTCGAATGCTACATATTGATAGGATCTAGGGCTATTCCTTCCCTGGTCCAAGCTATGTTCTTGGAATTTTGAGCATTGCATAACTTCAGCTAGTCTAATGCATTTAGGGTTATTTTTTTCAATATTTTGAGCTTAGAAATGGTAGGGTGACTTTCAAATTAGGAGACAATAATGGATTGGAAGTTTGAGAGATTGGTAGTATAAGGTAAAGAAATGGTGTCTATTTAGGCATCCATATTTTGTAGTCCTATAAGTGTATCTTGGGGAGCAGCTGAGGATGCATTAGGATCAGGTTAGTTTGATGATGGCAATTATGGAGTTTGCTAATTAGAAGGGGAATAAGTATAATATTGATTTGCATAATGGAAAATGGGAATTTCTTTTGGGATAATAAGAAGAAGATGTACTAAGATTTATAGGAGACATACTTGCTATCTTTTGTGGGCTCGTACCTATAGTATCTAGTGTATCTTTAGTAGGGATCGGGTATTCAGTAGGTATTTTTGCTATCTATTGTGGGATCTTATCTCCAACCTCCAGGGCATCTTTAGCAAGGACTTTTTCTTTAGTAGGGTTTTATTTATTGGGGATAGACTCTTCAATTGCTTTATTCAACTCTTGGTTGCTAGTGTCTTACTCCTCAAAGAGTTGTTCTACATTTTCCTCTATAATTTTTTCTTTGTCCCCTGCCTTAGGATTTGTATGTAGTTCCTCCTACCTTCTTTTATTCTATCCCCTACCTCTACCAATTTTGTTTTTCTCTTTATCTAGAGGAGAGAAACATTATCATCAGATTTTGTGTTTTATGGAGAAAGGGGAATGAATTTGCGAGCCACCTTTTTTAGGATTTTTGTTTTATCCACAACAATTTCTTTTCCTTTATCTCGATTAGTTATGACCTTTTCAATGGGTACAACTGAGATGCCATTGATACCTTGTGAGACTTTATCTACAATATTCTCAGACCATGTGGTGTGATATTTGTCATATCTCTCAACAAATTCATTATTAACTTTTATTCCCCACCTAGAGTGCATTTCAATTTGGCACCTCATCTGCCACCAAGCTAGGATTTTTACATGTGTCCAATATTTTTTTTTTCTTCATTATTTTAATGAAATTTTTATCTAACTTGTGGCTCGGATCAACTTCAGGGTTCTAGTCCATCAGATGCTCATAAAAGTCATGCCATGGGGACAATGGTTTCATTTGTTCAACATGACATTCTAGTGCTTCATCTTCCTCATTGTTTCTGAATTGCTTATCAATCTATACTTTTTATGAATGAAATTATTTGAAAGGAGTCTGGTTGAGGGAAGCCTATTTTTATGAAAATCTATCAATGGGATCATACTTCTATTTTTGTAAAAATTCTATTAATTTAGGTCTTTTAGAGCTCGAGTGATTCACTCATGGTCCCCATTTTTTGCTATAGTGACTCCTTCAAACTAGAAAGGCATAAGACATGTGCCAGTTCTACCAATTCCTATGCCAAATTTATAGTTTATATATTTAGTTTACCTTACATACTCTAAGGTGAAAAATCACTCAGTGACATAGTATGGAAGTAAGAAAGGCTTCCCTATGAAGTCGTATAGTTTGATGACTACCCCTTGCATTAAAATGAACCAATATCCTTCTTCTGCATGAGTGTGTTGTAGATTATCCTGCATATTTTGAGGAATTCTCTACATTGTTCCATACATAATTTACAAGGCAGGGCCTAGGAATTCTATGTTAAAGTAGTAGTATAAATCTACTTTTGAGAGCACTATTGTCCATTCGTATACAGGTAAATTATTTCCATATTTATTTTTATGGGTTGTAGAAATGAACTCTAAATTATTCAATTGAAAGAAAAAGAAAAACCATATTAGGTAAGAAGAAAATCTAAAAGCTTCTAGATAACCCCTTTGAATCTTGAACAAGCCTACGTGTATCTGTTGAGCCAGATATGATGACCATTCGAAGTAAATTGGCACTATTTTTTATCCACACTAGACGCATCATAGAATTTAGGATTTTACATACACTGCACCACCACAATCTACCATCCATATAATTGTGTGTTCGATTCTAACCCTGTCACCATAGCTAGCATGGTCAAAAGTTCCTTATTTTTAAATTTCAATAGGGGAATTGATGATTCTAGTAGGGTTCCATCGGGAAGGGTAACTAACATATGCTTTTGTAGAAATAACTTGATATTGAGAGTAGGGGTGTAATATTTGGTAGATGTAATTGGATCAAAAGCTATGGGATTTACAGTGGGCTTTCTATCACAACTAAATATGACCCTAATTGTATCAGTGTCTAGGGTAAAAATAACATCCCCCTTGGATTTCTATACAATTCTATGTTTTACAACATAAAATGTTGCTATACCTCTGACTAATTTAGGATAGGGAATAACAGGGGTGCAAATATACCAAGAAAATAGAGAGTGATAAGAGAATGTACTAGGATTTTATGGGGTGATGCCTTTCGCTACCCTGGCTTCTACATCTCTTCAATTCTTATCTAGATTTTTCCATGTTATGATGGTATCTATGATGTGGGAATTTGAATCTATGAAATCACCCTCACTTTTCTCAATCCTACAATTTTTCCTAGAAGCTGAAGTAGATGTGATCATGGCTCTTTGTTGTGATAATGTTGCACAAAAAAAATTTGGAAGCGGCTCAAAGAAGTTTAGAGATCTTGAAAGAATTCAGGAATACCATATGTGAGGAAAAATTTTAGAGAATAGAAAGGCGAAGAAAAATATTTTGTGGTATAAGTAGATGCACATGCATGCATTAGGATACCATGCATTAATTATATTTGGTGGTGCACATTCTACGAATAATTTTGAACATTTTTGGATACCTCATTTTGTGTGCCACCTTCAAAAAAACCACCCACCATGCATCACCATTTCTTTTGGGCCAATAACTTCACATCACCTCTCCTCCAAGCCAATAAATTTGCATCACCTCTCCTCCAAGCCAATAAATTCATGTTATCTCTCCTCTAAGCAAATAACTTTGTATGGTAGTACTTTGAGAGGCACACATTCAAAATTCCAAGAAATTTTTTTTCCTACCAAAAGGTATCATTGTTTGACTTTGACAACCGGACGATGAAAATATCATGATATTGCAACAATTTTCCTTGGAGTGGTCTCTGAATGTCAAAATCTCGCAAAATCGTGACAATTTTCTTTGAAGTGGCCGTTGAGTGCCAAAATGTCATGAAATATTGATAGTTTCCCTTAAAGTGGCTACTAAATACCAAAATGCCATGACATCACGATAATTTTCTTTGAAGTGGTTGCTAAGTGCCAATATATGATAAAATATCAATAGTTTCCCTTGAAGTGGTTGTTGAATACCAAAATGTCATGATATATTGATAGTTTCCCTTGAAGTGGCTACTAAATACCAAAATGTTGTGAAATATTGATAGTTTCCATTGAAGTGGGTGCTGAATACCAAAATGTCACGATATCACAACAATTTTCCTTGGAGTGGTATCTAAAAATCAAAATATTATCATATCAAGACAATTTTCTTTGAAGTGGCCTCTGAGTACCAGAATACCACAAAATCTCAATAATTTTCTTTCAAGTGATCTTAGAAAGAAAAAAAACAACATATTTACATATAATATGTGCGAAGTGAAGAGAAACATATTACTTATAATACATCTTTAGATGGAAGTTGTTCACAGGGATGGGATAGACCTGACCCTGTTCATTTTTCAATTGGAAAGAGTTATGTTGTTTTTATTTGATTATCTCAAAGGGTCCTTCCTAGAATGCATCAAATTTTTTATGGTTTCTAGGTTTTGCTTTCTTTTCATTCCACCTTAGAACCAAGTCTCCTACCTTAAAATTCCTAAGGGTAGCCTTTTTTCAAACCATTTCTTCGTGTCTCCCATATATTTTGATAATGGTTGTAGGCTTGTTCTTTTTGTTCTTCTAATTTTAGGAGTTACATAAACCTGTTCTCCATCGGTTCTGCTTCTTCTATACCAATTTGATTGAGCAAATTTAAAGCAAGTATTTCTATGTGTATCGGGAGGACTGCTTCCTTACCAAAGACCAACGAATAGGGAGAGATGTTGATGTATTTTTTGATAGTGATCCTATCAGCCCATAGAACTTGGTTTATCAAAGAGTACCAACTTCTCTTATTATCTTTCAAAGTCCACTTTAATATTTGGATTAGATTTTTGTTCATCGATTCATACAATCCATTTCCTTATGGATAGTAATTTGAGGATGTCTTCAAATAGATCCCATATATAATAGCAAAGTCAATCATTTTAGCACCTATGAAATATGTGATATTGTCTATGACTAATGTGTCAGGGATACCGAATCTTGTGATCAAACTCTCAATGAATTCCATTACAACCTCTTGATCCACTTTCTTTGTAGGTATTGCTTCAACCCGCTCAGTGAAATAATTAGAAGTGGTTAGGATATATTTATTTCCATAAAATTATTTGGGTTCTATTATCCCAACGAAATCCAAACCCCATTATTGAAAAGCTTTTTTGAACTAAATATATTTTAAAAGTATTGAAGTGTTTCTATTTCTCCCAATGCACCTCTGGTACTTTTCACAATTTCTAGTCACCCTGAAAGTATCTGAGAAAATGGTTGGCCAATAGCACCCAGTTATGATAATTTTCAAAGTAGTGGTATTTCTTGAGTAATATCCTCTTGACGGACCTCCATGGAACTCATCCAAGAGCCTTTGATTTTGATCATATTTTATGCACCGAAGAAATACCCATCTAGATTTTTTTAGTACAATCCTTCAGGTAGTAAGGTGTACTTCAAATCCTGGATCTTGTATCTCCTCCTCTACAAAGCATTTGGTATGGTAAGAAACCAAATGTCAAACATTTCAGAGTATTTGGTTCTTTATCTTATGCACACATTCCTGAGGAGAAGAGAAAGAAGCTTGATCCAAAGAGTCAAGCATGTGTTTTTGTAGGGTATTGTGATTCAACCAAAGGGTATAGATTGTACAATCCCACGACACATAAAATCATTATCTCCAGGGATGTAATTTTTGATGAAGGGGGAGAATGGGGTCATAAAAAATTTGTTGATTTTGACTCTAATTCGGACAGTTCTACATTAGTACCTCCCACATTGGTACAACCCAAGAAAAGTAGTGGAAAAAGTCCTCCACAAATTCCACATCAGGAAACTTCATCAAGTACATCAAGTGGTACACCAAGTCCAAGAGGGACTTCTTTGTTTGCACCACCAAATTCTCCAAAATGATTTCAAAGATCAGTAAGCGCTCCAAGCCCAATCGATATTGATTCAGTTTCTCAAAGGAAAGAGACAAATAGAGGAAAGCGCATACTACAGAGTCATCCATCTACTCAAATGTTGGATAGGAATTTCCAACAAAGATACACTAGGAGTCAAGCTAGTGAGATGGATGACATTTTGTCAAGACTTGAAAATCTTCAAATGTCAGGGGATGATGAGTCTCATGAACCAAGGGGTGATGTAGTCAATTATGCTTTGTTGGTTGCTGCACAGCTAGAACCTTCTAGCTATGAAAAAGCATGCACTAAAAATATATGGCAAGATGCCATGGAAGAGGAAATATCCTCAATTAAAAAAAATGATACTTGGGAGCTTGTGAAGCTTCCCAAGGGAAAAAAATGTGTTGGATGTAAATGGGTCTATAAGACCAAATTCAATGCTGATGGAAGCATTGAAAGGCACAAGGCAAGATTAGTAGCTAAAGGTTTTACTCAAAAATATGGAATAGATTATGAGGAAACCTTTGCTCCAGTTGCTCGACAAGAAATAATTAGAATTGTTCTTTCCTTGGCAGCCCATAAAAGATGGAAAATTCAACACATGGATGTGAAAAGTGCATTTTTAAATGGATACTTGACAAAAGAAGTGTATGTTCAACAACCTCAAGGTTTCCAAGAACCAGGAAAAGAGAACCTTGTTTATAAATTAAAAAAGCACTTTATGGCCTCAAGCAAGCACCAAGAGCATGGTACTCACAAATTGACAGCTATTTCAGAAAATATGGTTTCACAAAAAGCAAGAGTGAACCAACACTATACTACCTAAAAAATGGAGTAGATATCCTCATAGTTTGTTTATATGTGGATGATCTAATATTCATGGGTAGTAATAATAAAATGAATATGGATTTCAAAAACTCCATGATGAATCAGTTTGAGATGAAGGATCTCGGATTAATGAGATACTTCCTAGGAATGGAAGTACATCAATCAAAGAATGGGATCTTCATATGTCAACGAAAATATGCTCATGACATGATCAAGAAATTTGCTATGCAGCAGTGCAAATCAGTTGCAACACCAACTGGACATGGAATCCAACTAAGCAAAGAATATGGAGCACCAAAAGTTGACTTGACCAATTTCAGAAGCATGGTTGGGAGTTTAATGTTTCTCACCAAAACTAGGCCAGATATACAGTATTCTTTTTCTCTTGTATCATGGTTTATGGCATGCCCATCCGAGCTGCATCTACAAGCAACCAAACAAATTTTACGATATGTAAAAGGTACATTGAATTTTGGTATCCATTACCACAAGTCTAACTCTGTGAAGTTATTTGGTTATAGTGACAGCGATTGGGGCAGTAATATAGATGACAGAAAATCTACATCAGGGAACTGTTTTAGTCTAGGTTTAGGACTAATAACTTGGAGTTCCAAGAAGCAATCTGTTGTAGCATTATCATCTACAGAAGCTGAGTACATAGCCATTACTCATGCCAGTACTCAGATACTCTGGTTGAGGAAAATCCTTGAAGATATTGGTGAAAAACAAATTGGTCCAACCAAACTGAATTGTGATAATATTAGTGCCATACAGTTGGCATATAATCCGATCCACCACAAAAGGTCAAAACATTTTGATATGAAGTATCACTTCATAAGAGATATGGTGGAACAACAGACAGTTGAGCTTCAATATTGTAGCACTTTGGATAATCTAGCAGACATCTTTACCAAAGGCATGGCTAAAGCTCAATTTATAAAGCTGAGAGACTATATAGTTAGTCCTCTCAACTTTAAGGGGGAGAATGTTGGAATATTACCATTAGTAAAAGGTTAAAAAAATTGTTTTTACCTTGGGTAAAGGTAACTTACCTTTTACCTTACCTGGATGGCAGTGGACGACAGCATTTGGGCGACAAGAGAATTCTATTCATCTTTCCTTTCCCCCAATTTCTCCTTTCCCCATTTCTTTCTCAAATAGGTTATTTACTGCCTATTTAATAAATGTAACCTAAGTTTTAATGTTAATGCAATTAATCCTTTTTCGTCCACACTCACCTTTCACAGTTACTTTATAGTCGTTAAAATTTAAAAAATTCAAAATCCCAAAATGGTTGCACCAGGGCATAGGTAATATTGCAGACTTCAAATATGCACATTAAAATTTCACTTTCGGAATTATTAGTATTTTCATAAATTCACCGAAGTTGTTGTTTTATTGCAGATCTTTAAAAATCCGAAAATGGAAATTTTTATTGCTGGGCCGATTCACATTTGTTATTCTGGTTCAATAAACAATCAATAAAGCTTCATGATGAAATAAACCAACATTGCCCCTTGTTTACAGTTACTTGCAATTACTAAGGTGTTCCAAGCATTTAAATTGATTATCTTCATTTGAGATTACTAATACACAGTTGCAAATGCTAATACAGAGAGAGACCTTGGAGAAGTTGTTTGTTTGACTTCTTTGCAAGAGGGGATTTGGGACCCAAATCCTAAGGGAGAGTGTACTTTCACAATTGGGTGAAAATACCACTCAACATTTTGGCGCTAGAAGGAGGGCATGAATAGGTTTATTTCAGTGTGATTTAAATGTTATAGGGATTTAAATTTTGAATATTTCATGCCCTATTGGTTATTATCTTTAGCCCTCTTTTAACAATACAACCTTGTACTGTCAAAAGGAGGACATGAATTGCTATGCACTTTCCTAATGCTTTGATTGTTCATACAGGAATAATGTGATTTGATTTGATTTGATTTAAAAAAAGAAAAAAAAAAAAAGTAATAAATAAATTTAAAAAAAGAATTTTTTTTGGGTATTAAAGTTATATTCTTTAAGATTCACTAATGGCTATGTTTTCACCGTGGATGACAGGTAGCCCATTGAACATACCAGGAGTTCAACATTATTTGCCCGTTGGTTTTGAGAGATGTCTTCCTCGATTTTTGTCTAATGGGACAAATATTGCAGGAGAACACATTCAAGCATTCAAATTTGTTGTGAATCACTTAACAATTTGGTATGATGATGTGGTTTGTAAAATGTTCCCTTACACCTTGGACAAAGTGGCATATGATTGGTTTACAAGTCTGCCCTTAGGGTCTATCACTTCTTGGGCTCAGCTAGAGGTAGCATTTCTTAATCAATTCAACAAAGAGCAAGTTGACCCAATCCGCATGTATCAGCAGTTTTTCACTATTAAAAAAGGACCAAGTGAAAATGTGAAGTCATTTTCTAAAAGGTTCTTTGGATTATATGCTCAATTAGTGACATTTTATGCTCTTCAAGAAGAAATGGCTCTCCAAATATATGTAAATGCTCTTGACCCACTCATTTCCACATATTTGCAAGGGATGCCTCAAATCACATCTTTGTCACAAGCCTATACTCAAGCAATGGCAATTGAGCAACAATTGAGTTGTCAAAATTATGGTGTGGGTTTTGGATCATGTAATATTCAATCATTTAATACCTCCTTTACCCACCCAATGATTTATCCACCTCAACCAAGTTCAAGTGTGAATCAATTTCAGAATCAACAATCATTCCCAAGCTTCAATCAATTTCAAAATCCTCAACCTACTATGCAAGATCAACCATCTTTCTTAAGTATGAATCAACTTCAAAATACTCATCTTGATTCAAAAGATGTTTCTAAAATCAATTTTAATGATTTTCATAAGAATATGATTTTAGGCAAGGGAGGAGTACTAGATCCAACTAGTATTGAAACATGTGACAGATTGGAAACCCTTGACTCACCAAAAGATGAATTCTATGAGGATGAATCTGTTTCGGATGACACATTGGATGACATTGTTGAAAGTAATGGCCTAGAAAATTCACACCTTCCAAATCATGTTAAACGTGAATCATGGGTTACACATGTGGATTATGATAGCCTTATCAATTTGAATACAAGCAATAACCCAATTTTGGAAGTAATTGAACCATCTAAGGAAGGTGAAGATAAATTTGATGAGAAACATGTTGATGAATTAAAAGATGAAGAAGAAATAGTTGAGCATCACAATTTGATTTTGAAATATGATCATTATGATTCTTGGGAAGAGTATGCTCACTCCAAACCTTCTGATGAATTTTGTGTGCCTATTGATATGCAGGATAATACAATTGCCTTTTCACATGAGGATATTACAAGTCTTGTGCAATCTGAGAATGTTTTGGAAGAAGGGTTGGAATCTCATCAAAGGTTGGAGAAGGATAATGATTCTACTACCATGGATGAAGAAGGAGAATCAATTGTTTTTGTTCCCCTTGAGGGGCAAGAAATAGAAAATCTTGATCCACCTATTGTTTCTACAATGTCTATGCCATCTCAAAATGATGAAATTACAAAACCTAGGTGGTGTGGGTTTGATACTATTGATGATCCTAATGAAAATATGGATTTTGAGGCAACTCAAGCCATTGATCATGGAAAGGTGTCACGTGACACATATCTTGAAAAATTAGGCTCTTGTTTTGAAAAATATGGACGCATGTTTGATTGGGTGCCTAACTTTGGTGTTTTTGAACAGGTGTTGGATGATGAAGAAGACAATGAAGAAAAAGAAAAAGCTACTAACACTCATCAAGTTGTGATAAATTCTAATCATGATGGGTTGAGTATGGGTGACAAGGTGAAATATTTACCTTTGGTAGTAGCCACAAAAATTTTAAGTGATGGGTTACATGATGTCCCTTTGGATGCTAATGTCATTGATGATGAAATGTCAAATCTTGGTGATGTTTTTCAAGCTTTGATTGATTTTGATGGTTTTAAAATCTCGAAAAATAATTTGAATTTAAGACTTTTAGAAATAGGCTCTTGTTTGCAATATCTCACATTTGAAAAGGAAAGCCTACTTCTAAATCATGAATGGAATGATGAAACTTGCACTTTAAAGAATAGACAAAATAAAATTGAATACCAACCATTGTCTAATCAATTTGATTTGAATCTCACCTATGATGTTGCTAATAGAACTAAATCAAATTGGTATGGTGAGCATGGCAAGTTGAAATTTGTTGCATTGCTTGGTTTGATCTTATTGTTGTTGGATTCCTACAACATTTGGCATGTGTATTGTGACATATGTCTTTTGAAATGTTCTAATCATGTTTGGGATCCAGAAAGTAATAGTCCAAGCTTGGCATCATCTTGTACTATATTGTATATAGATTTTGGTTTTGGTTTGGGTTTGTGTTTTCAAGTTTCATTTTGGGATTGCTATTTGGATTAGGATTTAAGTTGTGTGTTTGATTTCATTTGACATGTTTAGTTTGTTTTTATAAAAAAAAAAAAAGGAAGAAAATTTGAGATGTCAACTTATGCCTAAAATCAGGAGAATATGAAACATTGGAATTGTGTTGTAGAAAGCTCCACAAGTAACACAAACATTTAAATAATATCGTTTGGATCTTGTGATGCATGAAGTTGTCGGTTTTGCACATTATGGTAAAATAGATGATATATTCCAAAAGAAGTAGTGCATTCATATCTCATGTCATATTCCACATTGCATATACATGTCATCTCAGTTACATTTTCATTCCATGGGCAATTATTGAGAAGGTGTTGAATCCTCTTAGGATTATTACATAACATATATTAAAAGGATCCTAAGGTTGGGAACTGCTGCCCAAACTATCTTGAACCAAGCACATTCCATGCACATTAAAAAGAATCTTGAGCAAAATGGTCAAAACCATACTTGGATGAAAAGGTGAGGTGAAAGGAATATTTCATGTTTGTCCTATCATGCAACATAATCCTTAAAACAATGGTTTTTACCACTCCCATAAAGCTTAAAGCCTAAAATCAAAGTAGTAAGGATAGGGTTAAATCCTCATCTCACTTAGGTTGAGGATCCAACTCCCCAAAGCTCCGGTTTGACCTACATGGAGTAGTAAGGATAGGACATAATTCACATCTCACCTAGGTTGAGAAACTAATTCCCCAAAGCTTCCATCTTTCATTTTATCATAAAACTTGGATTGGAAGGATCGTACTACATGTCCCTAGCAAGGATGGGTAGTCATCCCAAAGGTCCAAGAAATAAAAAAATTAATGTTTCCCATTTCATCTTAATATTGGATTGGAGGGATCGTACTACATGTCCTTAGCAAGGATGGGTAGTCATCCCAAAGGTCCAAAAAATAAAAAAAAAGAATGAATGAAGTCAAATCATGGATTATGGGGTTAAGTATGCTCATGCGTGGCAACATGTCTTGCCTAAAAGCAAGACCACCGATTGCTCATATGGATAGACTAGCTTGACCATTTCATCCATAACGGTTAAATCATTTTGTTCAAGATGAGGTAATGAACTTCAAATCGGAATAGTAAGGATAGGGTTAAATTCCCATCTCGCTTAGGTTGGGAATCCTATTCCCCAAAGTTCTGATTTCACTCACACTTGCACATGGGTTCAAGATGGTAGTGACACATAACCAACTTTGGGATCTAGTAAATTAATTTAGTAGACATATATTTGGTCCTAAGAGGGTTTGACATCTTGAATATGTTTGTTCATGATATTAGAAGGTTTGAGCCTTTGTAAAGCAAGTTGTTATATCTCTAGCATCTTCATCATGCATCAAATCCTGCACAAATCATTCATAGCCTTGCATACAAATCATAAGTAAAACTGACAATGGAATGTTGATCAAGTTCAAGTGATAGGGAATGAAAACACATTGCACACACCAAGCTGATACTAAATGATTCTGATGTTTCATGTATTTTTGATCTATTGGTATTTTTTTATCTTTGATGTGCTGACGCCTGTATCTAAGCTTATATATTTCAGGTTGGGTTCTCACCAAAATGCTCAGGAGCATTTGACAGTAGAGTCGCCATTTGTTGTGGCTGATCCACAACACACCCCAAAATTGGGGACCCACCTTTTTTGCATTCTTTCAAAGAAGACCATAGTGGCCCAGATGCTAAAAATCAAGGAAAAAAGCAAAATATCACAAAAGATAAGAAGTGTCGCGATATCGCGACATGTTGCTCCATCGCGACCGAAAATGAAAAGTTGTTGCGATATCGCGACATGTTGCTCCATCGCGGCCGAAAATGAAAAGTTGTCGCGATATCGCGACATGTTGCTCTATCGCAGCTAGAAATGAAAAGTTGTCGCGATATCACGACATGTTGCTCCATCGCGGTCGAAATGAAAAGGCGTCATGATTTCACGACAGAAAGCAGCCAAGCGGTATGAAATGAAAAGGTGTCACGATTTCACGATAGGAAGCATCTGGATAGCCCAAAATGAAAAAGTGTCATGATTTCATGACAGAAAGCAGTGAGACAGCCCGAAAGAGAAAGGCATCACGATTTCATGACAGAAAACAGCCAGATGGAATGGAAGAGAAAGGCATCACGATTTCGTGACAAAAAGCAGCCAAAGTGTACAAAATGAAAAGTTGTCACGATATCGCGACATGTCGCGTTTTCATGGCTAAGTGCAACAAAACCCAGCGATAAAGAAAAACATCATGATTTTGCGACAGGTTGCATTTGCATAGCCCGAAGCAGAAAAATGTCACGATTTCACGACAGGTTGCACCCGCATGGCCCGATAGCACAAAAATGTCACGATTTCGTGACATGTATCATTTTTGCGATGCATGAGGACGAACAAGGCTGCATACAAGAAAATGTCACGATTTTGTGACATGTCTCATTTTTGTTGTGCATGGTGGCAGACAAGGCTATTGGCCAAAAATGTCGTGATTTCGCGACATGTCTCATTTTCGCGATGCAGGTAGAAGAGCAAAGCTGCATGCAAAAAAGCGTCGCGATATCGCGACATGCTATTTTTGGTCATGATTTACAGGGGGTAGTTACGGAACATGCAGAGAAGCGTGAAACACATGGCATAAAAGTGTAAGGGCGACAGAGGCGTTACAGTTCACGAAGAAGATTAAACGTTTAAGACATCGAACAGAAAGTCAAAGATAACGATGAGACGGGGAATACGAAATGATGCAATCTGGGAAATGAAACGAACCGTCGTGGAAGGAGAAGCAATTTGCCAGCAAGTATAAAATGCAGAGGCATAGATTGGTATAGAGGTCGAAAACCGCTGGGAGCAGGGTTACAGAGCTGAGGGTGATGAGCCATTCTGGGCCTGCTTTGGAGTGCTTTTCTTCCACTTTTTTTGGTTTTGGAAAACCAGATATCTGTTATTGTAAAAAGACAAATATTTAATGCAGATAACATTTCAGAAATTTGCATCTTATGGGCAAGAAAGAAGGAGTCATTTTTTGCATGCAAGATTAAATGTCTATTTTCCCTTTTCAGATTTTAGGCTTGTAAATGTAGTTGATACAAGTTTTTCTTGGTTGCTTGCATGTGAATGCTTAAATCTGAAAACCTCATTCAAATCCCTAGAAGCTAGCACTTAGCTTATCAGGATCGTGCATGTTTTGCGGGTCCAATAGGTTAGGTTGCATGCATGGAAACCTCATATCTTCGGTTTTGTCAGAACAGGATAGCATCAGACTGAATGTGTTCTATTTTTAATTTTCTGCATTTCTTTTTCATTTTATTTTATTTTTCCAGAAGTTGTTACTTTGCAGTCGTTAAAATTTAAAAAATTCAAAATCCCAAAATGGTTGCACCAGGGCATAGGTAATATTGCAGACTTCAAATATGCACATTAAAATTTCACTTTCGAAATTATTAGTATTTTCATAAATTCACCGAAGTTGATGTTTTATTGGAGATCTTTAAAAATCCGAAAATGGAAATTTTTATTGTTGGGCCGATTCACATTTGTTATTCTGGTTCAATAAACAATCAATAAAGCTTCATGATGAAATAAACCAACATTGCCCCTTGTTTACAGTTACTTGCAATTACTAAGGTGTTCCAAGCATTTAAATTGATTATCTTCATTTGAGATTACTAATACACAGTTGCAAATGCTAATACAGCGGAGACCTTGGAGAAGTTGTTTGTTTGACTTCTTTGCAAGAGGGGATTTGGGACCCAAATCCTAAGGGAGAGTGTACTTTCACAATTGGGTGAAAATACCACTCAACACCACTTAGGAGCTGATTATTTTTACAAAAAGAAATGAAAGGAAAGCCTATAAGAGGATACAATTACAAACTTGTCAATCCTTTATTATATTAATACTATTCCTATTTATAGATTACAAAGAGAGGGTTTTTCTCTAAAACCCATGCAAATATTTCAAGTTTGGCTCCTTGTTAAGATGTGATCTTTTAAGCACAATTGAACTCTAAAGAACACAAGCTTATACTAGGAGGGGGGGTGAACAGTATAAGACCGCTTTCTACTTTTTCTTTCGACTCAACTTGCAGTTAAAAATCATGCAGTGAATATATAACAGTATCAAAACAGAAATCAAAGCAATGCACAGAATATCATCCACAATAGAGACATAGCAATTTACGTGGTTCACCCAATGCGGGCTACTCCATGGATAAAATTTTTATTAAATTTTATCACCTCAAATTCTGGAAAACAAGTCCTAATTACAAAGTTTATGGGCACCAACCCAAAGGAGATACCTTCCCCTAGCTCTACTTAATCTGGTGATCCTCTAGAGAACCTCTGCCTCTGCAGCCCTTAGCAAGTGGAACTCTATCCACAGAAGACACCTGTCTTCCCTACTCTGGTTGGAGACTTCTGATAGAGTTGTTGAGCAAGACGTAGCAAAAGCATTGCAAAAGTATTGTCATTGTTGTCAACACAGACAGATTGATACAATTGATGCAGTTTAAAGGTCAATCAGAACAAGTATAGGGAATTTCCAAAAAGAAAGAAGTGAGCCAGATTCAGAAATTTGTAGAAAAAGATAAGAAAGAAAACTGTCGCGATATCGCGACATGTTTTCTGTCGCGATTTCGCGACAAAAATGAGGAGAGAGAAGGCATAGCTGAAAATGTCACGATTTCATGACAAAAACAAGGAGAGAGAAGGCACAGCCGAAAATTTTGTGATTTCACGACAAAAATGAGGAGAGAGAAGGCGCAGCCAAAAATGTCATGATTTCACAACAAAAACGAGGAGAGAGAAGGCGCAGCTGAAAATGTCACGATTTCATGACAAAACAGAGGAGAGAGAAAGTGCATGAGAAAGTGTCGTGATATCGCCAAAGTTTCGAAGAAAAGCACTAAGGGCGAAAAGTGTCGTGATATCGTGACACGTCGGGTTTTTGCGACCCGAAGAAGAGAGAGAATGTACGACAACAAAAGTGTAGCGATTTCGCTACATGTCGGAGTTTCGCTGGCAAAAGCAAAGAAAAAGCACTAAGTCAAGAAAGTGTAGCGATTTCGCTACATGTCAGACTTTCGCGGGCCGAAGCAGAGTTCAGATGCCAAAGAGCAAAGGTGTAGCGATTTCGCTACAAGTTCGAAATGCAAGGCGCAAAGGTGTAGCGATTTCGCTACAAGTTCGAAACACAAGGCACAAAGGTGTAGCAATTTCGCTACAAGTTCGAAATGCAAGGCGCAAAGGTGTAGCAATTTCACTACAAGTTCGAAACACAAGACACAAAGGTGTAGCGATTTCGCTACAAGTCTAAGTTTCACAAGTCGAAGCAAAGTCGAAAGTTGAGAACGTCACGATTTCGTGACATGTTCCATTTTCATGGATGCTGGCGAAGGAGAGTTGTACAGAAGCTGAGAACGTCGTGAATTCATGACGTGTTCCATTTTCGTGGATGCTGGCAAAGGAGAGTTGTACGGAAGCCGAGAACATCGCGATTTCGTGACATGTTCCATTTTTGCGGATGCTGGCAAAGGAGAGTTGTACGGAAGCCAAGAATGTCATGATTTCATGACGTGTTCCATTTTTGTGGGTGCAAGCGAAGGAGAGTGCAGGAAAGCGAAAAGTGTCACGATTTCGTGACATGTCTCATTTTTGTGGCTAGGAGACAGAAAAGAGCTTGATGCAGCAAAAGCGTCACGATTTCGTGACATGTCTCGTTTTCACGGGTGCATGCCAAGATAAGGTCTAGAAGGCAGAAAACATCACGATATCATGACAGGTCGGGTTTTTGCAGTCAACAATCCAGAATTAGTCAACTGAGTAGAAATGTCACGATATCGTGACAGGTAACAGTTTGGCGGGAAAAAGCCAAAGAAGCATGCACAGTGACAGGTGTCAAATAGCGCAAATGAAAATCATACAGCCAGTTACATAAGAGTTAACTGGAGTCAGATATGCAGTTACCCAGTGACAGGTGTCGGGGAAAGCTTAGAGAAAATTCATGTAGTAGTTAACTGGAGTTACAAGGGAAAGTTACAAAATAGCGCATTTAAGAAAAGAACGGCTGTTGCAGGGCCGTGATGCTGCATGGCTGGGAAAAGTGCAGAATTACAGATAATCTCGAAAAACAAGAAATCTTCTCGGTGGTTGCGTGTGTCAGACATGGCAGTAGCGGGCAGAAAAGAAGGATCGAGGCAGAATAGAAAAGAGTGCCATCAAAAAGTGTAAAAGTGCTAAGAGGGCAGTTACATAGAGTTTAGGAGAAAAGAATCAAAGAGCATCGAAATGCGCAAAAAGGCTATCAGTTTGCATAGAAAAAGGCTGTCAGTTTGCACAGAAAAAGCTATCAGTATGAGCTGAGCAGACTGTCAGAATAATTCAGAAAGAAGCGGCTAAAAGACAAAGCGCGTCAGAGAGGGTTTGACAGATTGATCGTAGTCGTAATCGCATAAAAAATTGGAGGGAAAAATTAGAGCCATTTTTCAAAATAGCCGTTCAATTGAACTAAGGATAAAGATAAAAAAGGCACAGTAAGAGAGGTTACTGCAACCGTGGTTATTTGTGAAAAACAAAAGAAAAGGTTGAGTAAGAGTGTTGTATGAATAACAGCTTCAGAACTAAAACCTGAATGTTTTTTTTTCTTGAAAAATTAGAAGAGAGGTTTTAGACTATGATAGAAGATATTGAGTTTCTAAAAATTCTCTTTATGCTTCTATGAGATTGATTTGTATGAGCTATAGACCAGTGAGGGTCTTGCAAAAGAGAAGGCATTTTTATGTCAATATTTTTTTTAAATAGAAATCCAAGTTGGTGCTTGGTAAAAGGGGTTGGTGCTCCTATCTGTTGCAGCAGAAAAATCAGGGGTTGGTGCTCCTTCCATTGGGTGTTGGTAAACTATTTGTAAAGATTGAATACTTGCAAATACTGGATTTGGATTGTAGTCCAAACAGTCATTATTTGAGGAGTAGCCACATCAATGAACCTCATTAAATCTTGTATTGTGTGATGCTCTTGTGTTATACTTACTTTATCTGTTTTTAAGCTTGCATTTTTAAGTTTTAAGAGTTGCAGATTCAAGTTTTAAATAGTTACACTGATTCACCCCCCCTCTCAGTGTCATTGTAAGAATATCAATTGGTATCAGAGCAAGGTACCTGATCAAGCTTAATCAGCTAAGGTGATCTTGGAAGATACACAATGGCCGACGGTGAAGTATTTTCTTCCAACAAAGCTCCTTTGTTCGATGGAACAAATTACTCTTTCTGGAGACTCAGGATGCAGACATATCTATGTGCATTGTGATATGACATTTGGGAATCTATTGAAAATGGATACACAATACCCTCTGCTCCTCCATCTGATGCGACTGAGAAGAAAAAGTTTGAGAACAACTCTAAAGCTAAGAATGCTATTATGTGTGGATTAGTAGACAGTGAGTTGATAAGGATCATGAACTGTAAATCAGCAAAAGATATATGGGACAAACTCGTAGAGCATTCATGAAGGAGATGGCAAGATCAAGGAAGCCAAGTTGCAAACACATCGAGCCCAGTTCAAAGCATTAAAGATGACTGATGATGAGAACATAGAGGCCTATATGCTGAGAGTAAATGGAATCATTAATGCAATAAGAGGACTCGACGAGGAGATGGAAGATGTAGTTGTTGTGAAAAAGGTACTAAGAACACTCCATAAAATATTTGATGCAAAAGTTTCTACCATAGAAGAAGCTAAAGATTTAAATTTTTTTAGTATGGATGAAATGCATGGTTCCTTAACAACATATGAAATGAGAATTGGACAAACTAAGCCCTCAGACAGAGAAGCGGCTTTTCAAGCACAAAAAAATATAAAATCTAAACAAGAATCTGAGGAAGAAGAATCTCCAGATGAAACTGAAGCAAACTTTGTTAAGAAACTAGTAAAGGGAAAAGAAAAGTACAGAGGTAAGCTACCGTTCAAGTGCTTTAACTGTGGAGGCATCAGGCACTTTGTAGCAAAATTCCCAATGAATGATAAAAACAAAAGTGATGAAGGGACACACCAAGAAAGAAATATCTGGAAGAAGAAACCACATTTTAGAAAAAGGAACTTCAAGAAGAAAAGTTTCATTTCCAAGAATGCTGACTCTTCTGAAGACAGTTCCAGTGAGGACTCAGAAGAAGAAACTGGTGAAGCCTTGTTCATGGCTTTTGAAGAAGAAAGAACAGAGGAAACCCAGGAGTGTGAGAAAAAATTAGAGGATGAGGCTGAGGTAGATCTGGAAGGTGAGTTGGTTGCTGCACTTGAAGAGTTAAGTGCAGAAAGGAAAAAGAATAAAAAATTTCAAGAAAATTTGAGGATGCTAGCAAATTAATAATCAGTTTGAAAGTACAAACTGAAGAATTTAAGAAAAAGTCTGAAGATTTTGAAGCACAGCTTACCATGAAAATAGATGAGTGTAATAAGCTAGAAGAAGACATAGTTAGATTAAGGATGCAGCTAGAAGAGATGAATCGGAAATTGAGCTGTCATCATAAATTTGAAGACAATTCTGCAAAGCTGAATAAAATGTTAAATAATCAAAGGCCTACAGGCATCAAATTTGGTTTGGGCTTTGATGAAGGAGAATCCTCAAAAGACTCAAAGGCTGTAACTATAGAACCAATAAATAATAAAGACAAGATTAGGGTTGATCAAGATAAATCGTATCATGCAAAAGAAAACAATAAGACCAAGCTTGAAAGGAGTACTACAAATGATGGATTCACCAAAGTCACATATCAAAGAAGAAGAAGACCCATGGCTCCTACTACAACATGGCAACAACCATTACCCAGGTACACTCGTTCCTTTTCTGGTTATTGTTTTAAATGCAATGCATATGGTCATAAAATCTCAAGTTGTAGATATAATGTAGAACAAAGAAATTTTACTAGTAGAAATATTTTTTCACCTTTGAGAGATTATGCTGTAGAATGCTATAACTGTCATAACTTCGGACATATTGCAAGAAATTATCATAGCTCTTTTGCAGGAAATAAATACCAGGGAAGAAAGTATCAATCACCTGTATTAAAACAAAATAGAAATTTTTTTGAAAAACTATCACAAGCCAATGAAAGGGAGAAGGTAAAACAAGTGACCAGATCTACTGTCAAATCTCAACGGAAAGAAAAGGAGCAACCTAAGAAAGACAAGGAATCCCTAATCGTTCAAACAGCTCTCAAAGCCTAGAATAAATCTGCACCTTGGATTCTAGACAGTGGATGCTCCAGTCATATGACAGGAGACAAACAGAAGTTTCATAAGCTACAGACATACGAAGGTGGTTCTGTAAAATTCAAAAATAATGATGGAGCCAAGATAGTGGGTAAAGGATCAGTTAAGTTAAGTGACGGAAAAATCAACTCTAAGGAAGTTCTTTTTGTGGTGGGTCTGAAGCATAACTTATTGAGTGTAAGTCAAATTTGTGACAGAGGTCATGAAGTAATTTTCAAGAAGGAGGGCTATGAAGTAAGAAAGACAAAAAATGGAAAGTTAATAGCCACTGGACTGAGAACCTCTGGAAATATGTATACTCTCTCGAAGACTTCAGAAGGAGCTTACTTGGTTGGACAGGAAGAAGAAAATTAGCTGTGGCATAAGAGACTTGGTCACTTAAGCTTTGATAATCTGGTAAAAATTAGCACAAAAAGAGTAGTAAGAGACATACCCACTATTGGTAAACCTTCAAACAACATTTGTGAGTCATGCCAAAAGGGGAAGCAAACCAGATCTACTTTCAAAGCAAAAGAGTACTTTACAAGCAAGCCTTTAGAACTAATTCACACAGATTTATGTGGACCCATGAGAACGGAAAGCATAAATGGCTACAAATATTTTATGTTGTGTATAGATGACTTTTCCAATATGACATGGGTACTCTTTCTGAAACTTAAATCAGAAGCCTTTGAGATGTTTAAAACTTTCAAAAATATTGTTGAGAATCAATCTGGAAAAAGAATTAAATGTTTGAGATCAGATAGAGGAGGAGAGTTTATTTCAGATGAGTTTGCAGAATACTATGAAAAACACGAAATAAGAAGACAGTTTTCGGCAGCAAGAACACCTCAGCAGAATGGAGTAGTAGAAAGGAAGAACAGAACTATGCAGGAAATGGCACGGACCATGTTGACAGAGAGCAAAATTGCTGACAGATTTTGGAAAGAGGTAGTTCATACTGTAGTTTACATCCAGAATAGGTGCATGTTGAGGCCCAATTAAAGCAAAACACCTTATGAACTGTGGTTTGGCAAAAAGGCTACATCAAAATACTTCACAGTGTTCAGCAGCAAGTGTTACATTAAACGAACTGAAGCCAATCTTGGCAAATTCGAAGATAGAGCTGATGAAGGTATCTTTCTTGGGTACTCAACAAAAAGCAAAGCCTACACATGCTACAACAAAAGACTTAAGAAAATTGTGGAGAGTGCGGATGTTAAGGTTGATGAAGGTAGGAAACAAGAAATCAGCCATAATGAAAACTACCCAACTTATGAAGAATTTATTGAAGAAGATGAAGATCAAGAAAAGGAAGAGAGACAGAAATCAGATTCAGATGATTTGGAAAGAGAAGAAAATAGGAAATCCAAAACAGGCAGCTGGCAAAAAAATCATCCCAGAGAGCAGATTATTGGGGACCCCACAATTGGTATTCAAACAAGAAGAAGAGTAGTAAACAACTACTCTCTGTTATCCAGCATTGAGCCCAAAAATATCATTGAAGCAAGTACAAATGAAAGCTGGATGGAGGTAGTTAATGAAGAACTAGATCAAATTGAGAAAAACAAAACCTGGGAATTAGTACCAAGGCCTAAAAATAAAAACATAATCGGTACTAAATGGATATTTCGAAACAAACTGAATGAAGACGGAGAGGTTGTAAGGAATAAATCAAGATTGGTCTGTAAAGGATATGCTCAAGTTGAGGGGATTTATTTTTAAGAGACCTTTGCACCAGTGGCCAGACTTGAAGCAATAAGACTATTTTTGGCTTTGGCAGTTCATAGGAATTTCAAAGTTTATCAGATGGATGTGAAATCAACATTTCTAAATGGAAATCTTGAAGAAGAAGTGTATATTGAACAGCCTGATGGCTTTCAACTCTGTGATAATCCTAACTTTGTTTGTAAGCTGATGAAAGCATTGTATGGCTTGAAACAAGCACCTAGAGCTTCGTATGCAAGATTGGACAACTATCTCACTAAGCAAGGATTCAAGAAAGGTATGGTGGATAGCAATTTATATATCAAAACTGAACATGGCAATTTCATTGTCCTTGTTGTTTATGTAGATGATATAATATTTGTGAGCAGCAATGATGAATCATGCAAATACATAGCAAACAAAATGCAGAAAGAATTTGAAATGTCTATGATTGGTGAACTTTCATATTTCCTTGGATTGCAATTTAATCAAACTAAATGCAATAAACATCTCAAAGAATCTGGTCATGCATTCCCGCACCAAACATATTGCAATCTGGTATCATTTTTTGAAAGATAAAGTTGCAGAAGGAGAGGTCAAATTGGAGTTTGTTCCAACTACAGAGCAAGTAGCAAACATATTCACAAAACCATTACCCAAGGAAGTTTTTGAGTACCTTCGAAAGAAGTTGGGAGTAGTCACACTACCCCAACACCGACTAGCTATGGGGAACACATTCTCGTGGGGAGCATTAAAATTATTTATGTCTGAGAATATTGTGCATAGACTCAGGGGGAGTCTGCAGCAGCCCTTTGGTATTATTGGCAAAGGGGGAGAAGAAATTGAGCAAGGTTGTAGTGTGTTGCCAACAATTCCAAAGGGGGAGATTGTTGAGCAAGGTGCAGCAAAAGCATTGCAAAAGTATTGTCATTGTTGTCAACACAGACAGATTGATACATTTGATGCAGTTCAAAGGTCAGTCAGAACAAGTACAAGGAATTTCCAAGAAGAAAGAAGTGGGCCAGATTCAAAAATTTGTAGAAAAATACAAGTAAGAAAACTATCGCGATATCGTGACATGTTTTCTGTCGCGATTTCATGACAAAAACGAGGAGAGAGAAGGCATAGCTGAAAATATCATGATTTCATGACAAAAACGAGGAGAGAGAAGGCACAACCGAAAATGTCACAATTTTACGACAAAAATGAGGAGAGAGAAGGCGCAGCCGAAAATGTCACGATTTTGTGACAAAAACGAGGAGAGAGAAGGCGCAGCTAAAAATGTCATGATTTTGAGACAAAATAGAGGAGAGAGAAAGTGCATGAGAAAGTGTCACGATATCGCGACAGTTTCGGAAGAAAAGCACTAAGGGCGAAAAGTGTCGCGATATCGCGACACGTCGGGTTTTCACGACCCAAAGAAGAGAGAGAATGTACAACAACAAAAGTGTAGCGATTTCGCTACATGTCGGAGTTTCGCTGGCAAAAGCAAAGAAAAAGCACTAAGTCAAGAAAGTGTAGCGATTTCGCTACATGTCAGACTTTCACGGGCCGAAGCAGAGTTCAGATGCCAAAGAGCAAAGGTGTAGCGATTTCGCTACAAGTTCGAAATGCAAGGCGCAAAGGTGTAGCGATTTCGCTACAAGTTCGAAACACAAGGCACAAAGGTGTAGCGATTTTGCTACAAGTTTGAAATGCAAGGCGCAAAGGTGTAGCGATTTCGCTACAAGTTCGAAACACAAGACACAAAGGTGTAGCGATTTCGCTACAAGTCTAAGTTTTGCAAGTCGAAGCAAAGTCGAAAGCCGAGAACGTCACGATTTCGTGACATGTTCCATTTTCATGGATGCTGGCGAAGGAGAGTTGTACGAAAGCCGAGAACGTCACGATTTTGTGACATGTTCCATTTTCATGGATGCTGGTGAAGGAGAGTTGTATGGAAGCCGAGAACGTCATGATTTCGTGACATGTTCCATTTTCACGGATGCTGGCGAAGGGGAGTTGTACGGAAGCCGAGAACGTCACGATTTTGTGACATGTTCCATTTTTGTGGGTGCAAGCGAAGGAGAGTGCAGGAAAGCAAAAAGTGTCACGATTTCGTGACATGTCTCATTTTTGTGGCTAGGAGACAGAAAAGAGCTCGATGCAGCAAAAGCGTCGTGATTTCACGACATGTCTCATTTTCATGGGTGCATGCCGAGATAAGGTCTAGAAGGCAAAAAACGTCACGATATCATGACAGGTCAGGTTTTCACGGTCAACAATCCAGAATTAGTCAACTGAGTAGAAATGTCGTGATATCGCGACAGGTAACAGTTTGGCGAGAAAAAGCCAAAGAAGCATGCACAGTGACAGGTGTCAAATAGCGCAAAGGAAAATCATACAGCCAGTTACATAAGAGTTAACTAGAGTCAGATATGTAGTTACCCAGTGACAGGTGTCGGGGAAAGCTTAGAGAAAATTCATGCAGCAGTTAACTGGAGTTACAAGGGAAAGTTACAAAACAACGCATTTAAGAAAAGAACGGCTGTTGCAGGGCCGTGATGCTGCATGGCTGGGAAAAGTGCAGAATTATAGATAATCTCGAAAAACAAGAAATCTTCTCGGTGGTTGCGTGTGTCAGACATGGCAGTAGCGGGCAAAAAATAAGGATCGAGGCAGAATAGAAAAGAGTGCCATCAGAAAGTGTAAAAGTGCTAAGAGGGCAGTTACGTAGAGTTTAGGAGAAAAGAATCAAAGAGCATCGAAACGCACAAAAAGGCTATCAGTTTGCATAGAAAAAGGCTGTCAGTTTGCACAAAAAAGTTGTCAGTATGAGCAGAGCAGACTGTCAGAATAAGTCAGAAAGAAGTGGCTAAAATACAAAGCGTGTCAGAGAGGGTTTGATAGATTGATCGTAGCCATAACCGCATAAAAAATTGGAGGGAAAAATTAGAGCCATTTTTCAAAATAGCCGTTCAATTGAACCAAGGATAAAGATCAAAAATGCAAAGTAAGAGAGGTTACTACAACCGTGGTTATTTGTGAAAAACAAAAGAAAAGGTTGAGTAAGAGTGTTGTATGAATAACAGCTTCAGAACTAAAACCTGAATGTTTTTTTTTTTTTGAAAAATTAGAAGAGAGGTTTTAGACTATGATAGAAGATATTGAGTTTCTAACAATTCTCTTTATGCTTCTATGAGATTGATTTGTATGAGCTATAGACCAGTGAGGGTCTTGCAAAAGAGAAGGCATTTTTATGTCAATATTTTTTTTAAAATAGAAATCCAAGTTGGTGCTTGGTAAAAGGGGTTGGTGCTCCTATCTGTTGCAGCAGAAAAATCAGGGGTTGGTGCTCCTTCCAATGGGTGTTGGTAAACTATTTGTAAAGATTGAATCCTTGCAAAGACTGGATTTGGATTGTAGTCCAAATAGTCATTATTTGAGGAGTAGCCACATCGGTGAACCTCATTAAATCTTGTGTTGTGTGATGCTCTTGTGTTATACTTGCTTTATCTATTTTTAAGCTTGCATTTTTAAGTTTTAAGAGTTGCAGATTCAAGTTTTAAATAGTTACACTAATTCACCCCCCCTCTCAGTGTCATTGTGATAATATCAACCTTCCCCTAGCTCTGCTTAATCTGGTGATCCTCTAGAGAACCTCTGCCTCTACAGCCCTTAGCAAGTGGAACTCTATCCACAGAAGACACCTGTCTTCCCTGCTCTGGCTGGAGACCTCTGTCCTCAACTCTATCACCGCACAGTCGATCCTCTTATCTACACCAAAACATAGTCCTTCGATCTGGCACTATTGTCCTCGAACTTGCACCTCTGCGCAATTACAACACTTGATCAAATATCCACTTATGCACCTCTGTGCAAACACAGCAGCAATGTCTTCGCACACTCTACTCTTCGACGATCGAACTTCTCCCTGCACTCTGCTTCTGCGAAAGTCACACTTCGAACACACACTTGATCGATACACAAACTATTCAAATAGCCCTCCTTTTATAGAGTAAGATTCAAGATCATTACATTCAATCTTAGTCGGCTGTTACTCTTCAACTACGTCGGCTGTAAAACCTTGCACTGTGTCGGCCCAGATTTTAACTTTGTCGGCTCAAAGTTAACTCTGTCCTTCAACCGCCTCTGGTTCTGTAGCTATCCCTGTGAAACTACAACATGTCACGATATCACGACATTTTTACAGCCGTACACCTTCTATAGCCTACTGTCACGAAATCATGACACCTTGGCCTTTGTCGACTTCCTTTGTGCTTCTGTCATGAAATCGCGACACCTTTGCCTCTTGCTGATGTCATCTCACTTCTATCATGAAATCGTGACACTTTAGTCTTCATGGCCTTCCTCTCAGCTTTTGTCATGAAATCGTGACACATCTGCTTCTGTTGACGTCATCTGCAACTATGTCATGAAATCATGACGCTTTCGCTGCCTTAAGCTCTTTTCTGCCATATGCCCATGAAACTGGAACATGTCATGAAATCATGATGCTTTCGCCTTCAAGCTCTTCCTTCTTCAATTCATCATGAAATCATGACGCTTCTTCTGTTTAAGACTTGCTAACTATTTTTGTCATGAAATCATGACACTTTCTCCAACTGCAAGCTGCCAACTCAACCTATCATGAAATCGTGACACTTTCTACATCCGTACAACTTCTTTGTAGCCTATCACGAAATCATGATGCTTTCAGCTTCCAAAAGCTTTCCCTACAACCTATCACGAAATCATGACACTTCTGGCTTTCGTACGCTTTCTCCACTACCTGTCATAAAATCGTGATGTTGCTCCTTTCAGACTCTTTCCTTTGCTACATGTCACGAAATCATGACGCTTCTCATTTCAAGATTTTTAGCATGTCATGAAATCATGATAGTCCTCACCTCGACCTCTATAGCATGTCACAAAATCATGATAGTTCATAAAAACTTTCTCTCTCTTCAATCTTGTCATGAAATCGCGATAGCTTACACTGTGGACTCTTTCTTCTGCAACATGTCATGAAATCATGACATTTTTCCATTCGTACAGCCTCCTTTGCAGAATGTCATGAAATCATGACACTTTTCTTTCTCTGCCTTCCTGCACTTTCTAAGTCATGAAAATGCGACATGTCACGAAATCGTGACAGTTTTTCCTGCTTCGTCTCTGCCTTCCCGCATGTCATGAAATCGTGACACTTTTGCCCAAAATTTCTCTCTCCTCAAACATGTCACGAAATCATGACAGTTTTGCCAGCGCTTTCTCTCTCCTAAAACATGTCGTGAAATCACGATAGTTTTTCCAGCCACCTGCATACTTTTTCTTACTTGTCTTTTTCTTGATCTTTTGCAATTGGGCTACCCTGATCTTCTTGGAAACTCACTGTCCATGCTGAAACCTTCATCAAGACACATTCTTTGACATCAAACCAAATTGCTTCAAGACCTTCTTGACATCAATGACAACATCTACACTTAGAGTAAAGGCAATGTACCCAATGTACCCAAAATTGCCAACAATCTCCCCCTTTGTCATTGATGGCAAACCTTAACCGAAAACACAAGTCAAGAGCCAAAACTGAAAACAACCGATCCAACAACTGAGAATCTGCCTTGTTTTTCTCCCCCCGACTTGAAGCTCTCTTCTTCACTATGAAGCTCTCCCCCTTACTCATATCTCTCCCCCTTTGTCATCAATGGCAAAGGGTCACCTTTGGGGCTCGGGACTAAGAATGAGCCTCTTAGCTTAGTCCCTCCCCCACCTCCCCGATGAGGTGATTAATTCTGGGGTGGGAGTACAACTCCCAATTTCTCCCTTAGATACTCAAACGTATCTCTTGGAAGAGGTTTTGTGAAGATATCTGCAATCTGCTCTTTAGTAGACACATATTCTACCTTGACCTCGCTTATCTTGCACTTTCTCCCTTAGAAAGTGATACTTGATGGAAATATGCTTTGTCCTTGAGTGCATTACCGGATTTTTGGAAATACTTATGGCACTAGTATTATCACAAAATATGGAGATGGGTTGTTCATGCTTGACTTTGAAATCCTCCAAGGTGGTTTTCATCCATAGAACTTGAGTACACCCAACCACTGCTGCTATGTATTCAGCTTCTGTCGTAGATAAGGAAATTGAAGGTTGTTTCTTACTTAGCCAAGAAACTAAACTCTTTCCTAGAAAGAATGCTCCACCACTGGTGCTTTTCCTGTCATCATTACTGCCTACCCAATCTGCATCTGTATAGGCTGTGAGAGTGAAATCATCACCTTTGGGATACCAAAGCCCAAAGTCCATAGTGCCCTTCAGATATCTGAATATTCTTTTAACTGCTATAACATGAGAATCTTTCAGAGCTGCCTAAAATCTGGCTACTAATCCAACAGCCTTCCATGATATCTGGTCTGGTAGTTGTAACATATAATAAACTGCCAATCATTGATCTGTACAACCTCCCGATCTCGCCACTGGAGATTCATCATCTTTACTCATCTTGCACCCCGTAGTCATTGGAGTACATACAGGTTTGTTGTCCATCATCTCGAATTTTTTTTAACATTTCTTTGATATATTTTCCTTGAGAGAGAAATATACCATCTTTTGATTGAGCAATCTGAAGACCCAAAAAGAATGACAGCTCTCCAATCATAGACATCTCAAATTCCTTCTGCATGGTGTTAGCAAAATCTTTGCACATCCGGGTATTATTTCCCCCAAAAATGATATCATCAACATAGACAACTACAATCAGCATATCATTACCTTTATCCTTAATGTACAAATTGCTATCTGCCATACCTTTCCTGAAACCTTGCTCATGAAGGTACCTGTCAAGTCTTGAGTACCAAGCCCTAGGTGCTTGCTTTAACCCATACAAGGCCTTTTTCAGTTTACACACATAGTCCGATTGATCTGAGAGAGACACGCCTTCTGGTTGTTCTACGTAGACTTCTTCATCCAAAACTCCATTTAAAAAGGCTGATTTCACATCCATTTGATACACCTTGAATGCTTTGAAACTTGAAAGAGCCAAAAACATTCTGATGGCTTCGAGACGAGCAACAGGAGTGAACGTCTCTTCGAAATCAACACCTTCTACTTGAGCATAACCTTTGCAAACCAACCTGGCTTTGTTTCTGACAATATTTCCATCCTCATTGAGTTTATTTCTGAATATCCATTTTGTGCCAATGACATTCTTGTCCTTAGGTCTTGGAACTAAATCCCAAGTTTCACTTTTCTCTATTTGATTTAGCTCTTCATCCATAGCTTTTACCCAAAATTTATCTGCACATGCTTCACTGAAATATTTTGGCTCAATCTGAGATAATAATGAAATATTTGTAGAATCGTGTGACGGAATGACTCTTCTTCTAGTTTGTCTATTGTTTGGATCACCAATGATCAAATATTTGGGATGATGTTTCTGAACATATCATGACGGAGTTTTGGGAAGCAGCTGCTATTTTTCCTCTTCTTCATCTGAAACCTCTCTGAATTCTTCTTGATAGATTTCATCACTGATTTCCTTGACAGGTTCTCTTATCCCTGTCTTTTCATCAACTGTTACATTTATGCTCTCTATGACTATATGCGTTCTTTTGTTGAAGCATCTGTAAGCCTTGCTTCTACTGGAATAACCAAGAAAAATTCCCTCATCACACCTAGGATCAAACTTACCCAAATTCTGATCTTCCCTTCTAATGAAGCACTTACTCCCAAACACTTTGAAATGTTTTACTGTAGTCGGTCTTCCTTTCCACAACTCATAAGGAGTTTTATGATGATTTACTCTAAGTTGGGCCCTGGTGATAATGTAGACTGCTGTACTGACTGCCTCTTTCCAGAAACCATCTGAAATTTTTGACTCATTTAACATAGCTCTAGCCATATTTTCAATAGTTCTATTTTTTCTTTCAACTACTCCATTTTGTTGAGGAGTTCTTGCTGCTGAATATTCTCTTTTAATTCCCTGTTGCTCATAGTATTCCACAAATTCATTTGAGGTGAACTCTCCTCCTCTGTCCGATCTCAAGCATTTGATTCTCTTTTCAGTCTCATTCTCAATCATTTCTTTGAAAGCTTTGAATTTTTCAAAAGCTTCAGATTTTTCTTTGAGAAAGGTCACCCAAGTCATTCTAGAATAATCATCTATAAACAACATGAAGTAGCTTTCTCCCTGAATGCTCTGAGTTCTGGTGGGGCCACATAAATCAGTATGAATGAGATCTAATGGTTTTGAAGAAGTATACCCTTTTGATTTAAAACTGGTTCTGGTCTGTTTTCCATGTTGACAAGGACCGCAAATGGTGTTATGGGGCCTTTTTATTTTGGGCAAGTCTCTAACTGCTTCCTTGTTACTAATGTTGACAAGATTATCAAAGCTCAAATGCCCCAATATTTTATGCCATAACCAACTCTCATCTTCTTGAGTTAGAAAACACTTTTCCTTTTTTATCTCACTAAGCATGTAAAGATTGTTTGGAGTCCTTGTAGCACTAGCAATGAGTTTTCCATTTTTTTCTTTACGAATCTCACATCTATCTGAAAAGAAAGATACTATGTGTCCTTGATCACAAAGTTGACTCACACTTAGAAGATTATGTCTTAGACCTTCTACATAAAGCACATTTTTAGTTTTAGATTTCCCATCCAAGCTAAGAGTCCCTTTACCACAGATTTTTGCAGACCTGTTATCTCCAAAACTAACTGTTCCTCTGTTTGTGTTTTTTAAGACCAAAAACTTTTCCTTTTCACCAGTCATATGTTTTGAACAACCACTATCAAGATACCATTTCTCTACTTTGTCTTGAGCATGAAAAGCAGTTTGAACTATCATTGACTTAGACTTGATCTCAATTCTCTTTTTAGTGAACTTAAGGCTAGGTCTATCCAAACTGCACATCCTTGCTATATGCCCAACATTCTTGCAATTGTAACATATGACATTTTTATCCAAAAGAGGTGCAAAAGAGTTAACATTTTCCTTACTATGGCTATTCACGGATTTAATGCAATGTATAGCTTTGTGACCAAATTTCTTGCAAGAAAAACAGTAGCCATGGAAAGTATTATGTAACCTGTTTTGATGCCTTGGATGATTGTTCTTCTTGTGACCAACTGGAATCCATCGTTCTTCAGGCTGAAAATTGATCTTGCTGTCTCTTCTTCCTATCATGATTCTTGAGAATAGAACTCTCTTCCCTAAAATTCTTAAAGCCTAGAAGAATTCACTTTAGAGATCGAACTTAACCTCTTCATCCTTTTCTAAAACTGTATGTTCTTCTGAAAGATCCTTCTCCAAGCTGTTATGCTTTTTTTGGAGAGACCCGCTCTGATACCAATTGAAGAACACAAGCTTATACTGAGAGGGGGGGTGAACAGTATAAGACCGCTTTCTACTTTTTCTTTCGATTCAACTTGCAGTTCAAAATTATGTAGTGAATATATAACAGTATCAAAAATAAAAATCAAAGCAATGCACATAATATCATCCACAATAGAGACACAACAATTTACGTGGTTCACCCAACGCGGGCTACTCCACGGATAAAATTTTTACTAAATTTTATCACCTCAAATTCTGGGAAACATGTCCCGATTACAAAGTTTATGGGCACCAACCCAAAGGAGATACCTTCCCCTAGCTCTGCTTAATCTGGTGATCCTCTAGAGAACCTCTGCCTCTGCAGCCCTTAGCAAGTGGAACTCTATCCATAGAAGACACCTGTCTTCCCTGCTCTGTCTGAAGACCTCTATCCTCAACTCTATCACCGCATAGTCGATCCTCTTATCTACACCAAAACACAGTCCTTCGATCTGGCACTATTGTCCTCGAACTTGCACCTCTGTGCAATTACAACACTTGATTAAATATCCACTTATGCACCTCTCGTGCAAACACAGCAGCAATGTCTTCGCACACTCTGCTCTTCGACGATCGAACTTCTCCCTGCACTCTGCTTCTATGAAAGTCGCACTTCGAACGCACACTTCGATCGATACATAAACTATTCAAACAACCCTCCTTTTATAGAGTAAGATTCAAGATCATTACATTCAATCTTAGTCGGCTGTTACTCTTCAACTGCGTCGGCTACAAAACCCTACGCTGCGTCGGCCCAGATTTTAACTTTGTCGGCTCAAAGTTAACTCTATCCTTCAACCACCTCTGGTTCTATAGCTGTCCCTACGAAACTACAACATGTCACGATATCATGACATTTTTACAGCCGTACACCTTCTATAGCCTGTTGTCATAAAATCGTGACACCTTGGCCTTTGTCGACTTCCTTTGTGCTTCTATCGTGAAATCGTGACACCTTTGCCTCTTGCTGACGTCATCTCACTTCTATCATGAAATCGTGACACTTTAGTCTTCATGGCCTTCCTCTCAGCTTTTGTCACGAAATCATGACACATCTGTCTCTGCTGACGTCATCTTCACTCTGTCACGAAATCGTGATGCTTTAGCTGCCTTAAGCTCTTTTTGCCATATGCCCACGAAATTGGAACATGTCACTGAAATCATGATGCTTTCGCCTTCGAGCTCTTCCTTCTTCAATTCATCATGAAATCACGATGCTTCTTCTATTTAAGACTTGCTAACTATTTCTATCATGAAATCATGACACTTTCTCCAACTGCAAGCTGCCAACTCAACCTGTCATGAAATCGTGACACTTTCTACATCCGTACAACTTCTTTGTAGCCTGTCACGAAATCGTGACGCTTTCAGCTTTCGAAAGCTTTCCCTGCAACCTATCACGAAATCGTGACGCTTCTGGCTTTCGTACGCTTTCTCCACTACCTATCGCGAAATCGTGACGCTGCTCCTTTCAGACTCTTTCCTTTGCTGCATGTCACGAAATCGTGACGCTTCTCATTTCAAGATTTTTCAGCATGTCATGAAATTCCTCACCTCGACCTCTGTAGCATGTCACGAAATCACGACAGTTCTTGAAACACTTTCTCTCTCTTCGATCTTGTCGCGAAATCATGACAGCTTACACTGCGGACTCTTTCTTCTACAACATGTCACGAAATCGTGACACTTTTTCGTCCATACAGCCTCCTTTGCAGAATGTCATGAAATCGTGACACTTTTCTTTCTCTGCCTTCCTGCACTGTCCGAGTCACGAAAATGCGACATGTCACGAAATCGCGACAGTTTTTCCTGCTTCGTCTCTGCCTTCCCGCATGTCACAAAATCGTGACACATTTGCCCAAACTTTCTCTCTCCTCAAACATGTCACGAAATCATGACAGTTTTTCCAGTGCTTTCTCTCTCCTAAAACATGTCACGAAATCGCGACAGTTTTTCCAGCCGCCTGCATACTTTTTCTTACTTGTCTTTTTCTTGATCTTTTGCAACCGGGCTACCCTGATCTTCTTGGAAACTCACCTGTCCATGCTGAAACCTTCATCAAGACACATTCTTTGACATCAAACCAAATTGCTTCAAGACCTTCTTGACATCAATGACAACATCTACACTTACAGTAAAGGCAATGTACCCAATGTACCCAAAATTGCCAACAAACTCGACAAAGGGAAAATGGAGGTGCAAGAGATAAAAGGAAAATAACACAATAAAAGAAAAAATGTGGTGATGTCCTAAAATATTCACTAAGATCTTCCCACAAAAATAGGCCTGAATATTATGTGCTAGCGATGAACACTTTCTCTCCTCAACATGATTAAGTACAAATGAGATTCATCAACATATGCATGCATAAAAAGGTGGGTCCTACAAGAGAGCCATAGATGGCTAGTTTAAATACAGAAGCAAGCCCCTCACACGCACATACAATTATCAAACCCAAAGTAGGTAAAATATTATAGACACACACATACACACAAAAATGGGTCCATAGGGAGCCATATATGGCTAAACCAAAAATTGACATAGGCTTCCATCTATATATATATATATATATATATATATATATATATATATATATATATATATATATTATATATATATATATTTGTGTGTGTGTGTGTAAGCAAATGTTTACAAAGATTGTGCTAGAAGTAGGGGTTTGAAATTACCTACAAGTTGCTCAAGAGTCGATATTTTTACAAAACTAAATGAAAAGGAAATTCTACAAGAGGATACAATTACAAACATGCCAATAATTTACAAAGTTAATACTGCTCCTATTTATAGATTACAAGGGAGGGTTTCCCTCTAAACTCATGCAAAGATTTCAAGATGGCCACTACTTTTGATGTCAATTTATGCCTTTGTAGACACCAAAATCTAGCTACTTGTCATCCATCCATAGTTTTCTGCCATATTATCCATTATTTATATATATTTTTTTGGAAATTTTGAGTATATTGTTGTCATTGATGTCAAAGAATTAATGTCATAATTTGATGACATTAGTTGTCATTTATGTCAAGTAAAATAAAGGTTAAATGGTTTTACCATGGTGGTGTTTGCAAAAGAAAAAGGAAGAGGTTTTATGGTGACAAAGACTTTATCCAAATAAAATGCCCAAAGGAGAAAAGGAAATTATAATATTTAAATCTATGAAGATTTAAATAATTATAATAATTAAAAAATTAAAAGGGCCCAAAGGTTAAAATATAAATTATAATATTTAAATCTACTTTAGATTTAAATTATTATAATAATTTTAAAAGGTTTAATGTTGGGTTCCAATATTGAAATTTCAAATACCTCCCCAAGCACCAACATGAAGGATTATAAGGGCAAATGCATATTTATAACCTAAATTTTACTGCAAAAAAAAAGGTGAATGCTATGCAAATATTTTGATTAATGCATGTGCAAAATTCATGAAATTTGAATGCACCTCGTTTGTGGTCATGGGAGAAAGGACAAAGGGGTAGCCACATTTTTTGAGGTTGAATTTAGGATAAAGCATAGTGACAGTGAAAATAATACCCATCTGGGCAGCATATGGCATATTCCTTGGCACTAATTCGTACCAGTAGGGAGATCTTAGGTTTGAGACATGGTGGAGGCAAAGAATAAAAGTTTTTGTTGAAAAATATTTTCATGCCAGAGATAGGGAACAAAATGGCGCAAGTCCAAGTTTATTTTGTGTGTGTGGCTAGCCCACACAGTGGCCTAGCCGAAGCTAGGGCATGGGTTAGCAAGCAACACCAATTTGAATTGCGATGGAGACAGCAAGGGGGCAATAATTTTTGTTTTATTAATTATTCGCTAAGGCTAAGGTATGCTTACTTAGGAAGTTATAAGATGATTATTTTATTATTTTGATTTTTGAATTAAAAAGGGCAACATAGAGTAATTAAGGTTGGTTGAATTATAAAGGATTTTTTCCTAGTGTCATGTGTGGTGTGTTAAGTAAATGATGTTATGGTATTGTTGAAGAATTGAGGTGCATTGAAATATATATTTTTTAAATAGGATGTATAAGGAATTTATGTGTGTAATTTGTGGAGTTTTTGGGTTGAATTTTATTTTGCAAGATTAGGAGTAATAAGATGTGATAAGTTGCTTGACATTTTATTATAACCCTTGCATAGTGAAAGGAATATATGAAAGGTTTTTGTTGGGTTTTAATGCTTCATTTTTTAGAACAAAAGAAGAGTGATTGAACATAAATTCCATATTTCATTGAGTATATCTTTTTGAGAAGAAATTTCATGTGGATGTTTTGAGAGAGTATATTGAAATCTAATTTTTGAAGTGGCACTAGAAAAATTAGTTGTTTGTATGACAGGTTTTTGAATACATATCTCCATAAGAGAAAATTAAGAGGTATGGGCACATCATTCCTTGCTTAAAGTGTTTTGTTGAATTGAATGTTTTAGAACACAATGTGGAGATAAAAGGATTGTTTGATAAGCATTGTTGAAATTATTTGAGTTAGGGTTTGAGACCTACATATGCATAAATTGTTGAGATAAATTTGAAACAATTGCATTAGAGATTGAGAGCAAGGTTGTGCTTCCATTGTTGAAAGAGATTGAGACACTTGTGCTAGAGATTGTGAACTACTTGTGATAAGGCTGAAAACAAGTTAGCGCATCATTGTGAAACCTTTTGAATATTTATTTGAGAAATATTGATAGCAATTGTGAAAGTGTTTGAGATCAATTTTGTGAAGGAAAATTGTGTATTAATGTGATTGATATTTTAGGGATTGCAAGAAAGATAGACCAGTTTTGTGAAATAAGTTATACACTATTTTTATTTGATTTGAAAGGGATTTTGCAAGTGATAGAGATTGGTTTTTTGAGTACAAAAATTTGTGAGTGTGAAACATATTGAGTTTTTGATAGAGCATATCATTATCTATATGTTCCAGAGGTTAAATGAATTCTAAGTAGAATTTTTCTATGTGAAGAAAGCTATTTTGTTAGATATTTAAGTTGTGTTTTGTGTAAGTTTTGAGCAAGTCTTTGAGAAGGCTTGAAGGTAAATTTGAGAAAGTCTTTGAGAAGACTTGAGGGCAGATTTGAGCAAGTATTTTGAGAAGGATTGAGGGTAGATTTGAGCAAGTCTTTGAGAAGGCTTGAAGGTATATTTGAGCAATTCTTCAAAGAAGACTTGGGATAGTTTTGGTGCAGATTTGTGAGCAGAATTAGAGTGGATTTGTGCTAGAATTTTGACAAATTTTGGTGCAAATTTGAGACAATTTGAGAGTAGGTTTGGTTGCTGATTTGATCAAGATTTGTGTTAAGGCTTGGGGGATATTTATGATAAAGTTAAAATCAATTTTGGTTGTTGATTTTATCAAGCTTTGTGTTAAGTCTTGGGGTAGATTTTAGATAGAGTTGAGAGCAGGCTTTGGGGGTGATAGAGCAATGAGGACAAATTTTTCTAGTGGATAGAGATCCATAAGATAGTGCAGTGGGGATAGAGGTATCCTATAGAGAGATATCCACAAGCTAAAGTAGTGGGGATAGAAGTCTTCTAGAATTTCATCAGCCATAGCAGAGGGGATAGAGTTCTCCTATAGAGAAAGATCCATAAACCATATCAAAGAGGGGATAGATTTCCCCTATGGAAAGAGACCCATGAACCAACTAGGGAGATAGATTTTTTCTATAGATAGAGATCCATGAACCAGTTGAGGAGATAGAGTTTTATTGGATCAAGTTCCATGAACCAGAGTAAAGGGGAGAGTTCTCCTATGGAGAGATATCCATGAACCAGAGCAAAGGGGAAATATTTCTCCTATGGAAAGAGATACATGAACAAGGGCAAGGGGATAGAGTTCTCCTCTAGAGAGAGATCCATAAATCAGAGAAATGGGGATTGATATATCCTTTGGACAAAGGTCCATAAATATTGTAATAGGGAATTGATTCCCAAGAGATTTATTGATAAATTTTAGAAGAAATATTTTCTCCATGGACGTAACCCACATTGGGTGAACCACATTAAATTTATGTCTCTCATGTGTGTGATGATTTATGCATTGCTTTGATTACTTCTATTGATATTGCCATTGATAATATTAGATAATATTTTTTGGGAAATAAAAGTAAAATTTGATCTTATATTGTTCACCCCCCTCTTAGTATAATCATGTGTTCTTCATATTTATATATATTTGTTTAATATATATTTAAATAATAATATTTTATATATTATATTTATATATATTTAATAAATATATGTATATATGTATGAATTAATCCCAACCATTCATCATGTTTTAATCCTAGCCATTCATATGCCTTAATCCATACCACTTGCCCCACTTTAATCTCCACCCTTCCTCATGTTTTGATCTCAGCCACACATTTCATGTCATTGAAACCCTAATGTGCCTAAGGAGATATTATAAAGAGGAGTCATTTTGATGACTCAACCCCTAATTTTTTGGGAGTCCCTACTATTTTTCTAAGGTCTTGAGTTCTCTGAGCCCTTGTGCCCTAATTCCTCAACCACCCAAGCATATTTACCACTTCTAGCCTCCATATCTCCATATCACCTCCTCTGCATCTATTGTCATCCACCTCGTGAACTAGATCTGGTTCTGCGACCTTCCTCTCACTCACAAAATACCTCTTAGAGCTTCTCAAGCACCCACCAAAGTTTTTAGAGTACCCACTAGAGCCTACCAGGTACCTCTAGGCATTTTTTGCTAGCACCAAGAGCCCACGGGCATTTCCAATCATAGTTTTGCAACCCTACGGCCCTTGGGTACCACTAGGGCACATCTGCATAACCATCCTCTACAACAACAATGAATATAGAAATAACAAGTCAACGAAGACAAGGTAAAATTTCATTTGCAAGTATTTTTAGTATTCTTAGATCTATTTTTATAGATTTATTTATGCAACTAGGGTTTAGTGATTTTATTTTCTAAGGGTCTCATGTAGTGGAGCCCTCACAAATGTTATTAATCCTTTTTTGTTGGATGTATGTGTAGGTCTAAGGATCACATTAATTGGTAGTTGTTGAAGCTCGAGTGGCTCTACATAGGATACCAAATCCCACTCACCACTCTGTTGGGATCAAATATGAGCAATAAAACACCACTGTTCATTAAATTAGGGCCTCGAAAACCCTAACATTGTAACAACTATATCAAGGGCATTGTAAAGACCCCACATTGGGGCACATTATTTGTACAATAAGGAGATCTAACCCATATCAATAAAAGGATATCTGTTTTGTGCAATTTTTTATCATTTATAGAACTTTTTTTACTTTTATATATTGCATTGGTGTTTCATTTTTGCATTCAAAATACATAAAGGCAAAAAATTAAATTCAAAAAAACTAAAAAAAAAATATATATTTGCACAAAAACAAAGAACTTCAAATGTACTTACCTTGGTAAAATTAACATCTAATCCCACTACCACATCCACCCCCTCCATCGCCATATCTTTCGTATCACCTCCCTCACTCCACTCCACTTCACTCCACTCCTTCAAATGCAACTTCAAAAATGTGTAAGTGCACAAATAAACTTGTTTTCCCTTCTGCAGTCTATTTATAGCTATTTCAAGCACATTGAAATGCCCATGGGTACTTCTAGATGCATTGAAATTCATTCCCATATTTTGAGAACAACAAACTCTAGCGGTTGTTTTCATATACAGTAGGCGACCATCTGTGTTTGCCATTAAAATTGACAAAAGATCAAAAAATATCAAAAAGGTAGCTTACCTCCACAAAACAATTCCAAATTGCATCCATATATCAATTTCATCATAATATCATGTTTTGTGAAACTAGAATTGATTTGGATTCATAATTTTTTATTGCAACTAAAAGTAAAAAAATCCCATTTCAAGTTACAAAATGCTTCAAAATGGTTCAATTTTTTACAAAATAATAATTTTTATCATCAATTTCATAATTGCATTCAATTTCATCATAATATGAATTTATTTGCATGGCTAACTTTTATTTATGCTCAAAAGGTGCTAAATTGCTTCAAAATGCTCCAAATCAATACAAAATTTCACAAAATCACTCAATTCAATCATCAATGCATTTCTCATCATCACATTTTCATTAACACATCATTTTCAAATCATTGCATTTGCAAATTTTCCAAGTTCACATACAATTTCAAGTGAACCTTGTATCTAGTGGTTTGTTCTATCTCCTTAGCGATTGTAGTGATTTGCATCCACGTAATTTGGTAAGATGAATAAATTACCATAAGGACACTTGATATTTCTTCATCATCCAATCTCTCATTGTTTGAAAATAAAATCAATTTTGGTACTTCACCTTTTGAGTGAAACTATGACAAGACCAATTTGCTCAACAAATTTCAATGATGGCCTTGTTCATGGGGCTTAAAACATGGATAACTTACAATACATCATTCTCATCCATAATCAATAATTGTGTAGATTCATCTAGGAGGAGCCTTCTAGCAATCATTTGATTTAAGGGTGATTGGTTCCTGGTATTTTGCATTCTTCAACACTTTACAATTCAATGATGCCATACGAAAATTTCATCAACAACATGGAATCACCCCAAACTTGGGGTAACAAAATTTGATTTTGATCTCCCACAATGGGATACATCTTACATGATCATGGCATCAACACTTGGCAAAAACCCCTTTTCTTTGTTAGGGCAAAAACAAAATCAATCACTTGCATTTTTAAAAAATCCCCTTCTATCGTTGGGGCAAAAATAACATCATATTTACATCATTCACAATTCCACCATACAATTCACATAATAATTTATAAAAATATGTCAATTGGATTATGAGATGCATCTGTCACTCATTCACCAATTAAGGGGGTAAGGTACACATGCAAAAATTCTTTTTTGTTCAAGTTTAATCTTCACATTCCAACAAGATAAAGTTGTGTCTTCATCAAGTAAACTAGGTGTCTCGTATTTTCACACCGCATTGTGTTTCACGTAACATGGTACAAAAAGGGGCATCTGTAGACACAAAAATATAGCCACTTGTCATCCATCCATAGTTTCCCACCATATTATCCATTATTTATATATATTTATACATTTGTTTAATATATATTTAAATAATAATATTTTATATATTATATTTATATATTTAATAAACATATGTATATATGTATGAATTAATCCCAACCATCTATCATGTTTTAATCCTAGCCATCCATCCGCCTTAATCCATGCCACTTTCTTCGCTTTAATATCCACCATTCCTCATGTTTTGATCTTTGTCACATATTTCATGTCGTTGAAACCCTAATGTACCTAAGGAGAGATTATAAAGAGGATTCATTTTGATGACTCAACCCCCAAGTTTTTGGGAGTCCCCACCATTTTTATGAGGTCTTGAGTTTCTTGAGTCCTTGTGCCCTAATTCCTCAACCACCAAAGCATCCTCACCACTTCCAACCTCCATAACTCCATATCACCTCCTTTGCATCCATCATCGTCCACCTCACAAACCATATCTGGTTTTGTGACCTTCTCCTCAACTTCCAACTATTCCTTGGAAATTTTCAAGCACCCACCAGAGTCTACAAAGTGCCCACCAGAGACTACCAGGCACCTCTAGGTATTTTTGACCAACACCAAGTGCCTGCGGGTGTTTCCAGTCCTAGTTTTGCAACCCTATAGCCCTCGAGTGCCACTAGGGCACATATATGTAAAAAATCATTGAAGACAAGGTAAATGTTTGTGTGCACATCATTTTATGTTCTTATCATTTATCTATAGCTTTTATGCAATATTAGGGTTAGTGATTCATTTTTTAGGGTCTCACGTAGTGGAGCCCACATAGGTATTATTAACTCTTGTTATTATTTATTGTGTATAGGTGTGAGAGCAGTATTTATTGAAGGCTAATGAAGCTTGAGTGACCCTACATAGGATACCAAATCCCACTCACCACATTATTGGAATCAAAGACGAATAAGAAGACATCATCGTCCATTGGATTAGGGCCTCGAAAACCTTAACATTGTAATAATTGTATCAATGGCATTGTAAATACCCCACAATGGGGTACATTATTTGTAAAATTAGGAGATCTACCCCATTCAATAAAATAATATCAGTTTTGTGTAATTTTGTGTCATTTATAGTGCTTTTGTTACTTTATTTATTGCATTCATATTTCATTTTTGTATTCACAGTCAAATAAAGTATAACATTGGGATAAGGTTGGAGTATATCTCCCTCCACACCACAATGAGAGTAAACAATAATTGATATAGGGCATAAAGTAATATAATATCTATGATGGACATACATGGAATCATAGGAGTAAAAACTATGGATATGCTACTCATGGCAAATACTAGCAAGTATGGATGAAAAAAAGTGATATTTATGGAAAAAAAAACATCGAATTAGTGTAACCAACACATGCAACCAAAGGAATACTTCTAGATACTTAGGTGTAAAAATGACATCTTGGCATCATCTAAGACCACCACCAATCAAGAGTTCATTTAGATGCAGGGACGATCAAAATTAGTAACAATTGCTAATATTGCTTAGCAAATCATATTATCTAGTTTCTTCATATGTTTTAAGGATGAAATATTTACAAGAGGGTTGGAATATTAGGTACCTAGGATAGGTATCTAATAATATAATATTGTATTGTATAATTTGCATGAGCTATAAATAACTCAACTATAGTGTATAGTTGGCATGAGCCATAAATAACACAATTGTATTATGTAAATAGCATAGGCTAAAAATAACCCAAGATCTATTTATAGGAAATGATATTATAATAATGGGTGGGATAAGGATAGGGTTATGTCTTTTCCAAAATATCATAAGTGAAGGATTATACAAATAAGGGACTTGGTTATGGATAAGAAAAACATATTGAATATTCTATTGTAATAATATTGGCTTGTGGGTCATATTTGGAGCGATTCTATCCTTAAGGAGTATTATTGGTGTTGCTCTACCTCATGAGTATTATCTATATTTATGTTTATTTTTATGAGTTTTTATTGTGCATTATTAATTGTGGATGGATGTTTTATTTTTATTTTTTTGATTAGTAGAAATAAGGGGTTTTGGAAGGGTCCTCCAAACTTTTACAAAGAGGAAAAATAAATAAAAAAATCTCCTAGAGGTAAAGCAAGAACAGGGAGATGAACTCCATAGAAAGCAACATAACCCAAAATATGATCTCCTTAGGACCATATTTGGATAGGAACAAAAATGAAAAAGTATATCTCCTACTAGGCTAAGAGATGTGCATGCACAAAAGAAGAAAACCAACCCACCCAGGGTAACTAAAAAATAAAAAAACATGAGAAAGCGAGCTTCCTGCTGTAAATAAAAATTAAATTTGAAATATGTTTCCATAGGATAAACCTTATAGAAAACTGGAGAATAAATAGGTCTTCCTAAACACATCCATAGAGAGAGGTTTTCCCAAAATTAAAATTTGAAAAGGGTTTTCCTGTTCAGGAGAAAACCTCACAAAACAACCGCCCAAACTTAGATGAGATTATCCAATGACTCCAATTACAAAGAAAATTTGAAATAGGTTCCCATGCAAGGAAAATCTCATAGAAAAATGAAGAAAAAATAGGCCTTCCCAAAACATCTATGGAGAGAGGCCTTTCCAAAAAGTGGAATATGAAAAGGGTTTTCCCACTCAAGAGAAAACCTCATAAACTAACCACCCAAACTCAAACAAGATTGTCTAGCCAAAGAGGTGCAAAAAATGAAGAATGGGAAATATTAGGATTAGATCTCAAAGAGCCTCTAAAGAATAGATCCAAAAATCTTGATTTACCAATAAAATACTACCAGAGACCTTCACCCATGGATGATATAAAAGCACCAAGTCCTCACCTAAGACTGTAGAAAAACATGAAGAAGTGTTTTGATAGAATCTCCAAGTAAAATCAAGCACAGGGTTTTCTGGTAACTTAGACAAGATGAAAACCCCATGGTCCTACATTTGTAGATAGTGTGAAATCACAAGGTCCATCCCCAAGACCTAAAAATTTATATAAAGTAGGGTCATCTAGGCCACCATCCACCAAATATAGAAAAACCCCATAACCAGTCGTTGGATCAGGAATATACCATAGGAACCACTTCTCTAAGATTGACAAGAAAGCACTTGGTCTACCTAGCCAAAGACCAATAAAAACAATAGAGAAATAGATTTTCCAAAGCACCTCCATGGATACAGTGATAAGGATGCCAACCAACCATAGGGTTTTTAGGGTATCTTAGATAGGATGAAAACCCCATGGTTTTACAGCTATGGACATCGTGAAAGCACAGGGCCCATACCCAAGATCTAAAAAATCATAGAAAATAGGGTCACCCAGGCCACTATATGCCAAATAGAGAAAAATCCCTACAACCATCCATTGAACGATAAAGTTACCAAAGGAACCACTTCTCTAAGATCGAAAAGAAAGAATTTGGTATCCCTAGCCAAAGACCAATGAAATCAATAGAGAAATAGGTACATCAAACCACCTTCATGGATACAACAAGAAGGATTCCAACCAACCACCTAGGAGTCTTCGAGAATCTAGAATATCATGCCCACGTGAATAGTCCACACTAGAACTGGAACAACCCAAAAAGAGAAGATGAAGCACCTCCAGAGAAGACCAAATATGAGCTTGAAAATTTAGAACAAGAGTGGATAAGGTCTCCCAGACTAAGAGAGATCTTGAGGAGAACAGTAAGCGAGGATCAAGGGAGGGAGCAAGAAATTTGAATAGGTGGTCTCCCACCCAGAGCGGTGGATGTTTTGTTATTTTAGTATATGGTGAATGATTTTTTCTTGTAAAAATAAAGGTTTCTAACAAACTATGCTTGATTTTCATTAAAAAATTAACAATTATGAAAATGGTTTTTGTAGAAATGAAATGCTTAAACAAAAATTGAATATTAAGATATAAACATTAAATATTTAATAAAAACTAATCAATAAATAAGGACAAACAAAAGTACTAGATAATTCCAACACTTTAATACATGCTCTAGAGCTTATAAAAGTGCTCCTATAATGCAATACTTTTGAATACTAGACTTATAGATAATATTTCAAGATTAGATCCTAAAATACATACAGTTAAAAAAGGAAAAATAATATAAATGGGTCTTAGCTACAATATAAAATTAAAATAGATGTTTCATCTTAAAAAATCATTACAAATTACAACAAAAGGATAAATTAGATCTTACGTTTAAATGAAATGGAAATAAAAACCTTATCCCAAAAAATTATAAAACTATTTGTTGTCAAGTTAATTAGAAAATTATCCACCATATAAGATGATCGATTTGATGTGCCGTATCATTTCTATGTTTATGAATGCAACAAAATATCCAATCCTTGATCATTTTTTCATTAGGTACAATTTTTAGAATATGGAAGAACTTGCTAATGAACATCATCATTCAAATCCCTCTCAAAACCATTAGAGGATAATACAAAAATCATAGGAGTGGAAGGTTAAAACAATCAAATAAAATTGAAGGAATTTAATGATACTATTAAGAGGTCACATTCCAAGATTTATTTTTGAGACTCAAAACTGTTGTGGAGCTTATCAAGAATACTAGATATACTGAGGAGTTTTCGGGTACTCCTTAGATGTTGATGTGTGTACTTAACATAGTTCACATGTAGTCATGCATTTAACCTATTAGTCACATTTTACATCTTAGGAATGGATTCATTATTTGAAGCCATGAAGTATATGACTAAGAATCATCATCTTAGTTTCTATTACAACTAGTCATATGATAAAGATCAAGATTTTATTGGTTATGATTTAGTTTTGTAGGTTTTTGGTTGTGGTAATATTACTACTACTGATGCCAATTTTAGACAGGCCCTTCATGTTTTAATATTTGAAGTAAATATTAGTTCCTTTTATCACATCACTTACACTAATAAAAATTTGATGTTTTGGATAAATTTGATTATCATGGATATTAGTGATGATATTGGGATAATTTTTTATAGGATATTACAATGAGTCAGGTCATATGTGTAAATTTGATAAATAATTGATATCTTTATGTAAAAATGATTTTATTTTAATGATGGATAGTTCCAATTGTGATATTAATAGATTGATTATATCAATTTTGGGTTCTTAATGCAAATGAGTTATCTTGATATATCCCATGGCCTTTCTAAGATTGATGCACCTTTAAGAGTTAGGAATTTGCATTGGAAAAATACCATTGTGAGACATTTTATAAGGACAAAGTAAGATGTAATTATTAATATTTGGAGTTGATGCATAGTGATATCTATGTATTATACCTATTTTATCCATTCTAGATAAGTTGACATGCTATCAGTTTTACTAGTGACTTTTTTAGGTTTCTTTGTATATACACCATTATGTCTAGGGATGAGGCCTCTAATAAGTTTCATTAGTTCAAGGTGTTGGTGGAGAATCATAATGAGAAAATATCAAGTGCCTAGGTACCAATTATGAATAAGAGTATACTTGAAAAATGTATGTGTTTGTAAGAAATAGATAGATATACACCCTAGTGAAATGTAGTATTTAGATATAAAATAAGGATACTATTGATATAGATTTTTGTATGATCCATCATAGTCAAGATCTTGATATTTAGGTTGAGGTAACTCCATATGCTTTAAATATTATCAACACAAAACCTATGCATTCTATCAATAGGATGTCCAATTTTGAGAGATTCATCCAACGAGTTGTTAGATATAAAGTAGAGTAGAAGGGATTTTGACATTATGATTCAACTATTTATGATATTATCACTTAGCAAGATGTTATGATTGATTAGGTACATTATTATAGGACCTTGGAACCTCTCATAAATATTTTTAGAGATCTTATGGATGCATATTCCTAGCCAATTGATATTGATCAACCCTTTATTGGTGGTCAACAAGTTGATATTTGTATTAGTTAGACTATTGTTAGCAATCAATCACTTACCATTGATAAATATTTTAGTCAAATTCGTATTCTATATTAGAGGTTGATTCTCCTTACTTTGCTACTTTGGAATTGGATATCTTTTCATACTCTATAATCTTGGTTCCTTTGTACTTAACATAAGTTCTATGGATATATTTTCATTTTTGGGTACATTGACCATGACAATTTTTATTTCCAAGTGGGAAAGGATAAAATTTAAAGTATATAAAAATTACTTAAGTAGCTATATCATTATAATATTATACAACCTTGTGTTTCTAACACTAACATGGGGTGTACATTGGTATCCCACTTTATATAGTTAGAGTAAGAGGTGTATCAAGTGAGAAGTAATGACAAAGGTAAAGTATGATTATATCACAAAGAATTAAACTTGAAATTGGTCTATTTGCCTTGGAGCAAGGATATAATTGGATGTAAATGGGGTATATGAGTGAATTTAGTGATGATGGTCAAATTTAGAAGCATAACTCACCTAGTTTCTAATGGATTTTATCAAAAAAAGGGATTAATTAAACTGATACTTTAACCCTATTATCTTTCAAGGATAACATTACGATAATTATCTATATTTTTTTAATATTCATGATAGGAGGTCCACCAAATGAATCCCAAGAGTGGATTTCTTTATTAATACTTTAGGATGATATTTAGAAGTAATAATTTTTATAATTTATTTAGAATGAGATTTCCCTTGGTTTATTAACTCAAAAACAATTTATATAAGTTTATATAGGAATCATTGGAGTGGTATTAGAAGATCCACATATTTATTATTTATGAATTTTCTTGCAGTGAGGTGGAGAATGATATTTATACTAAGCATAACGATGGATAAATTTTATTATTATGCATTGAATACTTGATAATATTTGGATTTTCTATGATAGGTTATCTACACCTTAAACACAAGTGTAATCAAAACTTTAAATTCTATTCTAGACAACCTCCATAGATGATTAGTTTCATAAATTCTAATATAGAATAATTTTATAAAGGAAAAAAGGAAGAGAGAATACATTATCATTCAAAGTTATATACTATATGATATGGTCTCTATGAGTTTGTTGGTCAAATATCTGCCTAATTATACAAACATGTGTTTGTGCACCCTAGACATGGCCAACATTGAAAGGTCGGAGGAAAGGAATGTCCTCCATGCCAATATCCAGAGAGGGTTGGCTCCCTTACTAAATCCTACACAGGTTTAAGGCTAGAGTTGTAGGAAAGAAATTGGAAATGATAGAAAGAGATGGGAAATATGGCCACAGGCCGAAGGTGTAGGATTGGGGACATACTAGTAGTAGGAATTCCACTCAAGCATTGAAGCAACATGTAATAAAATAAGGCAACAGGATTTACTTACAACCTTGCAGAGACAACCTCCAGGATCGCATTCCAGAACTCACTCTCTCACCAACAATGTTCAAATTCAGATGCAAAATTTAAACTTAACAACATACAATGAATATGAGCATAAAATAGAAATGCATAAAAATAGAAGGAAATCACACACAAAGATCGCTTGCAAATTTAGAAGCCAAGTATCTTCTATTGATGCAGAGAACTTGAATAGTTTTTCTATAGAATGTCTAACCTCCTTTTACAATGAAAATTGATTAGTATTTATAGAGGATTTCACCTCTTTCATTAAATACACATGAAGACAAAATGTTCACAGATCAGGGACCTTGGTGAGACAATTCCTCCTTGAAATCCTTGAAAATATTTCTCTTGAGGCAGCGATCCAGTTTTTAAGGGTAAAATCTCCAGGAAATCAGTCATATCCTAATGTCGATGCACGAAAAACTGCAAACCTGGTCATTGACTTGGAGCCTTCTTTATTCCTCGAAAATTCACTTTCATTTGGAATGTTTTGGAACTCATAAAAATCATCTGGTGATTTAAAAATCATAGCTCCTTTACCTTGAAACTCACAACTTTGGCTACCTCTTGCTCCAATCATTAAATGCTTTTCACATTTGGTCCAAGCCCTTGTTCATACTTAAATTCGAATTCACTCGAAACAGAGTCATGAATGAAAAAACATTGCCTTTTAGCTTTGATTTTCCAAAACTTACTTCATTGCACTTCCTGGATAGCCCCCCCGACTTCAATGTTGCATACGCCTTCTACTGCTTCACCTTTGAAAATAGCGATCCAAAACTTCACATTTCTTCCTTGGTGGAAGCGCTTCTCACATGACATTTAACTTCTTAAAATGCACGTTCGCCCCAAAGTGAGGCGAAAGGTGTTGTCACTTCTTACTTTGGGTGAACGTAGCTTTGATTATTCAAGTGCTATCCCTCTTGGAGAAAATAAAATCCCAAGAAATTAGCGAAGTTGTTTCCATGTAGCTTCACCCCAAGGGAGGGTGAATGTGACGTTCGCCCCCCTCTTGGGGCGAACGCACCATTGACTTTTCAACTTATGCTTTGGCACTTTGCAACTTTGTCAAGGCTTCTCTCAATTGTGCTTTCGCCTCCAGGAGGGGCGAATGGAACGTTCGCCCCTCAACTAGGGTGAATGCACCATTGACTTGTCAACACCTTCATTAAATAATTTTTAAATGACGTTCACCCCCAAAGTGGGGTGAACGAAGTTGTCACCCCTACTTTGGGGCGAACGCACTTCCTTTCATTCTGCTTGCACTTCGACTTTGGGTGCCTTCTTCATTAATTTTAAAATGGCTTTTCACCCCAAAGAGGGGCGAAAGGGACTTTCACCCCTCATTTGGGGTGAAAGCATCCCCATTCGAAACTTAGCCCTTTTTCTCCATTTGCTTTATATAAAAATATCACGTTCGCCCTGGAATAGGGTGAACGCGTCAGTCACCTTGAATTAGAGGTGAACGTGCCCTTGTCGCTCTTTTTGCTTCATGACCCAATTTTTAAAAATGAAGAAATCATTGTCGCCCAACGATGAATTTTGAAGCAGTGCCCTGTGTGATTTTATCTGATGATTTTACTAAAATTTCTCACATTGTAAACATTTTATCTCTCGACGCCCATTAATTCCAAGCAAGAAGTGCATGAAAACAAAGTAGTTAATATGCACAAAAACTGTAACATATCATATAGGCTAAAAACACTAAATTATAGCTATTAATATATTTGTTGATTTTACATCAATAAAACTTCATCAAAATTTTAATGTGGCATATTGCAAAACTACCAATATTTTTGGTGGCTCACGGGGTATCCAGCTCGCATGGATGCAAGTGATCCTAGGACTTTATCCATTGGGCTTCTATTGAGTCTTTTTACCGGTGGCTTTAGCTAGTGCTCCTAATGTGGAAGCATTTTTTTGTGACTGCTCTTCTATTGCCTTCTTAGTCACCTCTACCTTTGCAGCTACTCGTAGAACTTTTGCTCGCTCCTACTCTACCGCTTCTTGTTCAACTACTGCTCGCTCTGCCACTTCCCACTCCTCCTGCTCCTTCAAGATTTCGTAGGTAACCTCATAGACTGCAACTACCTCCTCCCAAGCATGTGTAGTAAATAAGAAAGGAACACTCAGTGACTCATACACATACCGCAGGTTCTAGACATCCTCCAGACTAAGACACTTTGCTTGTTGGGCTAGCTCAAATAATGATAGCTCCATGTGGGTAAACTTATTCATAAGTGGTAACACTTGTTCCTCTGTGATGGGCTCCTCCCATGTATCAATCTTCGAGGTGTCCTCCACAAAATTCTTCCAGGTCACTTCTAATTGTTCTTTTGGAAGAGGTTCACCCCATTCATCAGTAAAAACTGGAAAATCCATATCAACGAGAGCATCAAAATGAATCATGGAAATAGTATGTTCCCACTCTATGTCATTAAGGATATTCTTGCCTTCTCTCACCAGGTCTATTCTCAAATATTAGCTTTGCAATGTGACCTTGGCGATAGACCAAGCATGATCCATTTCACTCAGGGGGCGAATGTGCATGTTAGACTGAGCCAAAGCCTATATTTTTACAGCCATTTCCATGTGGGGTTCTAGCATCTCCTCTGTGGTGTCAATCAATTGTTGACTCATCTGAATCTGTATTCGGGTTTGCCTAGAGATAATGCAAAACTTGAACTACTTTGGCTACCAACTTTTCATAACTCTAGGTCGAGATAAGGTGAGCCTCTTTAATTATTTTCAAGGAGAAGCCTGTAGCTTATGTGGTATTTTCATCCAGTTGATTCTGTATGGCCTCCAATTGCATCCTGAGTTCTTGCATTTCCAACCTCATCGTATCCCTTTATTTTTTATACACTCCAAACTATTGGTGCAAGTATTCATTCTCTATGGCAGTCTTCTCCTGTTACACTCTACTTGCGGTTAAAGCATCTTTGAGATTAACAATCTTTGTTTCAGTGTAATAAAATTTGTGCTTGTAATACTCACCATGCAAATAGACTAAACTTCATATCAACCTACATATTCCCAATTTTTTTAGTCAAATTAATCTTCGTCAGATACTATGTCATGGTCTCATAAGCATAATCACTTGGCATTGTTTTTCCTTATGGCTTCTAGACCATGGGAGTGATTATAGTTGTGTGAGCCTCCATAGCAACTAGATCAAAAGCAACCTTCTTGAGTGATTGAGCTAGAGCCAATGCTTCTTTTTATCTATAGCTTTTCAACCACTGCAATGAACTAAGGTGCACCCGATTGATTTTCTCTATGTCAGGCTGCTTTGATGCCACCTCAACTTTTGGTAGTACTTGTAACTCCAAAAATGGTGTGAAAGGTATCAAAATTTGTGAGCGATCGAGCTCAAAGGAAGTGGAGGAGATGGCTAGGAGGGGAGGGACCAAAATAGTAGAGTGGGTGGAGGAACCAGGTTTGGCTATAGTTACGCTCACTCTAGGAGGAGCTTGTGTACTTACAACCTCGATGAAAGTGGTAGCAACAATGGAAGGGGAAGGGCACAAAAATGGGTTTGGCCCTAACGCAAATGAACTAAAAGAAAGGGAGGCCAAAGAAAGGGGAATAGAAGGAGTAGTAGTGACTTGTGAAAGGGAAGAAGAGGGGAGCGAAATGGACATGGAGGGCATACCAAAGGAAGGAGAGATTGATGTGGAAACTGATAGAGATAAACTAACAGCCACTACATGCTCCAAATAAGAAGAAGAAGGAAAGGAAGATGTACCTTTGGGTGTGGGTGCCTTGTGCTCTAGTGATGGAAGCAGTTGTAAAATAATTTCTTCCTATTGCTCCTCTGCTTCCTCCTCCAAGTTAATGATCTTCACCTATGGGTCCTCCGACTATTCATGAATCATTGGAAACATTTGGGCGAAGCTCATTGGAGCATCTATCACTAGTGAAGGGGATTTAACAGTTGCCAAAACAACTACAACTATAGAAATTGTAGCAACCAAAACTACAATAGTAGATGAGGAAGTAGCATCGGTCCTTGGCTTCTTCATGGCTTTTGGGAATGGGGGCACCTCTCATATAGTTTGCTTCTCCACCAAAGGCACCTCATCAACTTTACACTTCACCCGCTATGACCTCCGTTGAAATGCATATTGTTGTTCTTCCTCCTCAGGTGTCTCCTCCTCAACTGTCGGGCGCTCTTCCTTGGTCGTGCTCTCGCCACTGTTAGAATGTTGAAAAATTTGGGGAAAAATCTTGGTGAAAGTGATGGGTTGATAGGCATTGACATATTCATCATAGGCTTCCAAAAATGCCTCATCCATTTTCAACCCATAAGGAGATGTAATTTTTCCTCTATGGACCCGCATTATCCACTAGTTCATAATTTTTTCCTCGGTCCATAGGGGCTGAATTTCTTTTACCTGACTAAATAGTCTAGGTGGAGGAATCTAATTTTTGTATACCACCGGATTGTACTCAACCTCTTGTTCATAGAAATTGTGCCAGGGTGGGAGCGACATCATATTTTCAATGTGCCACTCTAAGTCACGCCCATCAAAATTATTGTGCCTCTCCTAAATGTTGGGTTGTGGACAAAAATGGAAGGTCTTGGCCTTGATTATTTCCAAAAATTTCCCCAATGGGTCATATCTCCACCATTGCGGTAGTTCTATCAACCCTAGGTCTTGGAGTGCCACCGTGAGTAGCCTATTTTGCCCGACCTGGTTCACTTCTATATTGCAAAACTTGAAAGGCATATTGAAAGTCATCCTCTTACTGCACCCTACTCCATACACATCATTAGAATAGTCTATTTGGCACACTACCTCCATGGCAAAAATGTGTTCAGTGGTAAAGTATGGGAACAAAAATGGCTTACCCGTGAAGCCATAAACTCTTACAACCATGCCTTGAGTTAACAAAAATATGTCACCCTTTTCATTCATATCCACTGCTTCTCACATTTCCCATGGTACTATTTCACTTGTACCACAAAGAAGCTCTATTGCAAGACCCAGAAACAAATGGTTAAAACTATAAAATGACTCCCTGCTCGATAGAGCGAAAGTCCACATATACACTGGTAGAAGCTCATATTTCTCATCCATTTACCTTACTACGATGAATGAAAAATATTGGTGTAGATAGAAAAATAAATACTAGACCAAAAAGGAGGTGTGCTTGAATGGTGTTTCTTCTCTAGTATGCAACCCCTCTAGTTGAAAATGTAGTTTCCAAGATATAAAATCAGCCCAATCAAAGTAAATCATATTGGTGCCCTACCTCATGGTTGTAGGAGCATAAAATTCCACTTGGAATATACACTATGTTAGGACCACCTACCACCTATGAACTGTGGAATCTGTTGGTAGACCAGTAACCCATGCTAACATTGAGTAAATATCCAGGCTTTTGAACTCTGCAAGCAACTTTGGAAAGTTTGGTAATTGCCCTAGCTAGGGATATTTAATCAAATGCATCTTCATGAACCGATGCATCATCATGGTGGACATATATTTGTATTCCTACTCATTGGTATGTAGCTTCTTTCTGATCATATATGAAGGAGGTTTCAACCCGTAAGCAAATGCTTCCTACACTTCATCAGCAAAAATAGAAAAAATGCTTCTCTGTTTGCCTTCTACACCATTCTAGTAACCATATTATAAAATCGAGAAATTAATTTCACTAGATTTGGACAAGGGTGTACAGGTGTACACAAATACAAAGATAACTATGCATAAAATAACATAGTTAAAGGACTCTTTGCTATTAATCCCTGATTTATAGTAAACTCCACATCTTGCCATAATTTCTCCATGCCCTTGTTGGTAATCACACAGTCTTTGATCTCTGCCATAGTGTTAGGGTACAGGTCCAAATATAAATTCTCATTTCTTCGAGCCTTCTTGGATTTAAACCCACCTTCTTCTTTATTTCTAGACTTCTAGGGCTCTATAGCCTATTTCACCTCTTTGCTTTTCTTTCCCATTGTATAAACCCTAATGAATCAAAAAACACTACAATTTCTACATCCAAAGCTTGAAAACACACTAGATTAAAATTTTTAAAGAACAATAAATTTCGAGCAAATTTACTTGTGCTCTATTTATAGAACATACGCCACCCATCAGAGTAAATGTAGTAAATTTCTTGGGTGAGTTTGGGAGGACGTGCACCTAGTTTACCTCAATCGGCACTAATCCTGAAACTAAATGATAATTGAATGAAATTTGCTACAAAATAACTTTAGGAAAGAGTGCCCTTCTTGCTATGTTGCACCTTGAAAAAGTGTGCCCAAGCCATTAAAATTATCTTGGAAAAATAAACCCATCGCTCGGGAACCAATGAGCACTTTTGTTTTTGCTAGTGTGAGATTTTGTTTCTAGGGAACACCAAATCGCATTCCAACGTAAATTCAAGTACACGTTTAAAATTAAATAGCCTTAAAATGCATCTTAGATTGCATGCACACTTCCCAAGATTTTCCACATGTTGGAGAGTGAAAACGCTTCAAAGGGTGCCCTTACAAAATCGTAGCAATCCAAAAGCAATGGGAGCGAAAATACTATGGAGGCACACTCATTTTTCTTTTCCTTCACTCTGAAAACTCTCTTTACTTGTTTGCTAAAATTTGTGGTGAATGTCTTTTCCTTTTAAAACCATCTCTTGCTTCTCATTTAGCCCAAATTTAGAAAAAGCATGGATTTTATATTTTTCTAAAAAAAACTTGATTTTATGGGCTTTTATTTTTTATTTTTATCTTTTTTTTAATTCGCCTGCATGCCAAAAATCTTATACAATTATATTTTTTGAAATTATCTTCTCCTTTTTTTCTGATTTTTTAATATATATTGGCATTTACATACTGCATTAAATTTTAAATGCATTCCCTAAAAAGAGCCAGCACACGCCTTTTACATTTAAAAAAAAAACATTTTTGTTTCAAACACAAAGTGAAAGTACCTTGGCGTGAGTTATAAACCTCATCTGCATTTTTATCCCAATGAGGCATGAATGGGATTTTCACCCCTCTTTCGGGGTGAAAGCCCTTTTAACTCCCTTTGAATATTTCGATACATGTTAAAAAAAATCAGAAGGGTCTTTGCCCTAATGAGGGATGAATGAGGGTTTCGCACCTCATTTGGGGTGAAACCTCTTTTGAATTCTTTTTTAACTTTTTCTTTTCTTTTCCCACAATATACGTTCGCCTCCATTTTTAGGCGAATGGGTTTTTTGCCCCTTCTATCCATCGAAAGCATTGTTGACCATTTTCAACTTTAGTTTTCACACTTTGATTGCAATGATCATTACGATCTTTGGCATTTTTTAGTTCCAGGACACGTTCACCCCAATTGAAGGTGAACGAGACTTTCATCCTCTTTCTAAGGTGAAAGCGCTTTTAGTTCGTTACTTCCCATACTTCTAAAATTTATGCCTTATGTTTGAATTCTTCAACTGGGCATTCGACTTGTGCTCCCAAATATTGACATTTCACTTTTTTGAAACATTTAAACTCTGAACTTGTAGAGTGAAGTAACCTCTTAAAAATTATTTTTTTTTAGAGCATTTTGGGCTTCTCACAATCTCCTATTTTTAGTATATCAATTAATTCTGCCCGCAATCATAATGTGTCTTCATTGAACCATTTTGGGTGAAATTGATTTTGTAAGAGAGATGGAGCATATATACATTTTTTTTAGGCCAATGTCAAATAAAAATTGCTTGCAAATAGAAATATGTACATATTTACAAATTGGTACCTTTTAATTTTATCATTGAACATAGGCCTTTAGATGAAGATCATTTAGAGGAATTGGAATATCCTAGCCATCCATATCCCAAAGATGATACGCATTTGCCAAATTCACTATAGAGACCTAAGAGTGACCTTTCCAAATTACATCAAACTTGTGGTGCTTCCCTGGCTTGGCTTTGTTCTCGTTCCATTTGAGGACTAAATATCCCACCTAAAACTTGCACTCTATTGTCTTTTTTCCAAACTATTCTTGCATCACTTTAGTGTCTTTGATGAAATCTTTGTATGCCTTTTCTATTTCTTCCTCCAACTACAATAATTGAGCCAACCTTGCACTCATTGGATCATACTCATCATCTTCATCTTTGAACAATTGTAAGGTCTGAAGGATAGAGAGCTCAATGTGGGTGGGCAAGATTGCTTCTTTTCCATACACTAAGGAATAAGGAGAAGCTTTAATATATTTTTTTATTGATATCCTATCTACCCATAGAGCCTGGTTCAATAGTAGGTGCCAACTTCTCTTGTTGTTTCCTAGCGTTCTCTTCAAGATCCGCAATAAATTCTTATTTTTAGATTTAGCCAACCTGTTTCCTTACAAATAATAATTAGAAGATATATTGAGATAGATCCCATATCTGCTTGTAAATTCAATGATATTTAACCCAATAAATGGAGTCCCATTATCCATTACAATAACATTTAGAACACCAAAATGGATGATCAATCCCTCAAGGAAAGAGATGACTATAGCTTGATCTGCTTTTTTGGTAGGGATGGCCTCTACCCACCTAGTAAAATAATCTATTGTAGTCAGGATATATTTATGTTCAACTGATGAGTGAGGGTCTATGACTTCAATGAAGTCTAGGTGCCATTGCTAAAATGGTGCTTCCACTTGAATTGGGTGCAGGGGCAATGATCCTTTCCTGGTCCTACTAACATACCATTGACAGTTATCACAATTTTGGCTCACTGTGTGTGCATCTACAAAAAGGATAGGCCAAAAGTAGCCAACTCAAATTATCTTCAAAGCCATAGGCCTTCTTGCATAATGGCCACCAGATAGGCAGAATGAAACTCCTAAAATATTTTCTCCTTTTTTGAATCCTTTACACACCTAAGGAGCACTCCATCCATATTCTTTTGAAATATACCACTTGGCAATAGAACATACTTGAGTGCTTACATCCTAAACATTTGATATTATTAACCATAAAAATGTGATGGAAATTTCCCTAAGGTAAATAATTCGACAAGGTCCTCTGTCCAATCATGATCTACCGTACCATGATTTGCATAAATTCTTTCACAAATATCCTCTTTCTGTACTGTAGCTAATGATTCATATGTTGCACTTTTAGCCAACTCTTGGTAGAGATCTTGTCCACAAATTAGCTTAGTTGGTCAGATATCCACATCATACTCTTGAATATTTGAGACCCAACCCGCTCTTTTTTTGCCTAATTCCCCTTGGAGAATGAATTTTCTAACATATGGATGAATAAAATAGACAACTATTTTGCTCTGAGAGATGAAGTTCTAGAATTTCTTTAGGTATTTCATCACTACATACACCTATTTTTCAATGAAATTATACTTCTCCTGGTGCAGCACAATAACTTGGCTCAAAAAGGTAATCAACTTTTCATATTCATCTTCTTGTTTCTGGGTGAGAATGATGACATAACTCTCTTGTTCACCTACTACATATAGAATGAAATATTTTGAATAATTTGGGTTAATTAATACTGGCACTTGAGTAATCCTTTCCTTGATTTCCCAAAAATCCTATCTCCTCTCCTTAGTCCATTTGAAATATGTATTCTTTTTTAGGAGCTCAGTCATGGGTTTTACTACCTGAGCAAAATTATTTATGAACTTTCGAATGAAATTTATCTGGCCAAAGAAAGACTACAAGTCTTTCTTGTTAATTTGAAGCAGTAATTTCAAGAGCACCTCGTTCCTTGTGGGATCAATCACCAATCCTTATTTTGAGATCACATGACCTAATAATTTTCCCTCTCTTAAAGTGAATATAGACTTCTTTGGGTTAATGAAAATTCTGAACTATTGGTATTTTTTGAACACCTACTTGTAGCACCCTAAAATTAGCACAGTTAAACCATTAGTAAAAAGTATAAATTTGAATTTTAACCCCGAAACCGCCCGTTAACCGCTCACCTCATTTTTTGTGCCATTTTTAGAGGTTTTTGTGACCTTTGGACGATATCATCATGGATCTGACGATATCATCGTCGATCTGATGATATCGTCCCAAATCGGATGAATTCGTTTGGAACAGAACGTCTAGACGATTTCATCCCAAAACCAAATTTTCACAATTAGCTTCTGTTCCAACGACCTCTCCAACTTGGGTAGAAGTGTGTCTGCGTAGTTGGAGATTCCCACATTGAGGATCTCCTAGATTGGGATGATCCCCAACCTCCTAACCTCCCCCTAATCCTATATAAACTAGGATTTTTCTAGTTTATCCCCCTGAATCCCTCCCTGATATCCCATCATTCGCATTTGTGTTTTCAAGTTTTGTTGCAGGATTTCACTATGTTTCAGCCAGAGGTAGCTCGGATCGTCGCAGGCAATTCAACTACAATTTGAGATGATCCTATCAAGATCGGTGATGATCTTGTACAATTACAGATGATCAGGTCTACAATTCAGCTTGGGAGCAATCAGAGCCTTGAGTTTGCATTATCTATCTCATTTTCCTTATTTATTGATGCATTAGATTAATTTACTTCTATTTTGCATCTTGGAGTTCACCTCATTTAGTGTAATTGCATGATAAAATTCAAAATAAGTTTCCAAAATAGTGCATCTCATTTAATTTGATATCTATATTTATCATTCAAACATCTATACTCTTATTTCTATCATTTTGCATCATTCTTGCAAGTGTATTTTTGGTTTTTGGTGTTTGTTTCCTTGATTGCAGGTTTCTGACGAATTCGCCTGACGAATTCATCAGGTTGCTGACGATCTTGGGTGATCTCCTATGATTTGGGATGATTTTGTATAATTATAGATGATCCTGTCATATCCAGGATGATCTAGACTCCTACAAGATTTAAAATCTTCATCAGACATTAAAAATCAGGTGTACTCTTCTCCATTTTATATATTCTATGTATTCAATCACATTAGGATTCATTTATGTCTTCTATTTTTATGTAAATCAGAATATTCATATAGAATAGCTTAGCTTCATTTTGGCCAACCTAGGAACCTGAATGATTGAACATAAAACAAACAAATCAAACCCATTTTCAAACCTAGGCATGGAAACTGCCACTCAAAGTTTCCTAGTGAACCCCACCATCCGTCAAAAATTCACCTTTATACCCCTCCCCCGAGAGGCACGACCTTCAAAGGGCCTCTCCATTCGAGGTATTGTTCCATCCTTTTCTCACCCCCCTTCTGGGTATGGATCCTTTAGCCTGAAGGTAAGGGTGCAAAAAAATTGGGCGATACATTTTGGTGAACCCGACGTGAAACTAAAAACACCTTTTGAAAACAATAAAAAAAAAAACACATTATTAAGAACATCTAGAATCATTAGAAAACTGTTAAATTTGCATATCATACTTAGATGGTAGATTATAATAGAAGAAGAGCTGTCTCCATAAATGTTGAAAATCAATTAACGGCTATAGAGATTACTTCAGTGCTTAGAGTACCTCAAACATATAGAGCCCAACCTTTGTGGGATGAATTTGATAGGAGATTGGGTATTATTGAATCTAGATCTGCAGAACTTAGGCAAATTAAGAGGTTTTTCCTAGATAGAATCTTGGATCCTGATTAGGTGACTTTGTATCATGAACTTCAGAGAGCTTGCCATAGGTGGTTAGCCGATAAAAGAGCACTCGTGTCTTCCGAATTATACACCTTTGAGGAATACCTTGAGAACGCAGTTGTAGTACATAAATTTCTATCTAGTGTAGAGGATCAAGAAGTCATTCTTATAGATAGAAAGAGATGGAATAGAGTTCCTAGAGCTGTGTTGTATCGAGAGTATTGCCATGAACTTTATTTTTACATGTCAGAATCTGAAATAGATCATATTACCATAGCACACTTTGTCAAGTTCTTGAAAAACAACTTCCAATTTGAAGAGGAGCATTTCATGACTCCTAATGAACTTGACCCTATCAATGATATCCATAAACTATTCATAGAAAGCTACGTAATTATTTCTACTATTGTTTCTTACAACTAGCATGTTGTTTGTTATTTTTATTCTTGCAAAAGAATAATATAATAAAATCACACAAAAAAACAAAAAAAAAAACAAAAATAACAAAACATTTCCTTTAAAATATTATAGTAGGTATATAGTTAAAATATATACCTCTCAACCCCATAAACTATTCATAGAAAGCTACGTAATTATTTCTACTATTGTTTCTTACAACTAGCATGTTGTTTGTTATTTTTATTCTTGCAAAATAATAATATAATAAAATCACACAAAAAAACAAAAAAAAAACAAAAATAACAAAACATTTCCTTTAAAATATTATAGTAGGTATATAGTTAAAATATATACCTCTCAACCCTATCGCATATATATATATATATATATATATATATATATATATATATATATATATATATATATATATATATATATATATATATATATATATATATATATATAAGTATATATATTTGCTAAAACCTAAGTTTAGCACAATGCCTAGACTCAGGAATGGAAAACAAACCGAAGAAGATGAAGATTGGCTAGGAAGACCATTAACTGACCAAAATGTCCCTCCTGAGGACTAAGTTCAGGAAGAAGAAACCTTAGACCAACAATAAGAAGAGCTTGCTATAGGAAATTAACAAGAAGAAACTAATAGAGAGGAAGGATCCTCATCCCCTAAAATGTCTCCGGGAGGAGCTATCACTTTTGAGAACATGGAACAATTTTGGAAGTTCATTAACACTAATATTGGTGTTTTTAATAGAGCAGCCCATATGGACAAGGATCGAATTAGTGACACTCAAGAAACTCTAGAATAAGTATTTCAAACACACACTAATCCCTTGTCCTTTATTGAACAAGAGAGTGATCAAGCTAGACCATCCAATTTGGATATAGTAGCTGCGATCTAGAGCATGCAACAACAGCAGGTTACCCAATGATCTAAAGTGCCTGTTAACAAGCCTAGAGTCATTCCCACACAAAATAAACCATCATTTATTGCTCTATTTCTCCAAGCTCTTGATCAACATACCTTAAATCAACAAAAACCCAAAACAAAACCGAACACCAATTACCAATAATCTAAGGTACAACATAATACTATTACAAATACCCTTCATAATACTCTTCCTACCAACACTTTGCATAATAGCAATATAACAACTAATCCTTGTGTCACACAATCATACGCTCATAGATCTTATACCTATGTGCCACAGAACCAATATGGTGGACAAACTAGCAATCTGGAAGCCATGGTGAAACAGTTAGTTTCCCGCATGGACAAGATATATCCCTACCGTCCCTTGTACAATTATTGAGAGATGTGTAGTCAGTATTTATATCCTATAGTCGTAGCATAGTCATATCCTAAACATTTTCCTATGCCTATTCTTCCCATATATAAAGGAACCGAAGATCCCATAGAGCATCTTCGTATGTTTAGGATAGCATGTCATGATATATCACATGATGACTTGTTATTACTAAAAATGTTCCCAAAAATCTTGGGAGGAATGGCATTAGAGTGGTATTATCAATTACCCACTAATTCTTTGAAGAATTTCGAAGAAACTACCGAGTATTTTGTTCATCAATTTAGTGCCTACATCAAAAGAGATGTGACCATTAAAGATTTGTATAACTTAAAACATGGCAAAGATGAATGCTTTGTTGATTTCCTAGCTAGGTAGAGGCAGTTGATAGGAAAATTGCACTTTGTGTTACCTTATAGGGAGATGTTGGACATCTTTATTAATAATTTGCAAGAGCAACTATCTTACGAATTATCAACTTCAACCTTGACTACCTTCGATCAGGCTATAGACTTAGCCCGAAGAATGGAAGATGCTCTCATTAGGAGAGGCCAGATTAAAAAGTGAGACGATGAGAAAACATCCAAAAATAAATATAAGAATAAACAAGTTGTGGGTGTTGGAGTCATCGATAGTAGAAATATTGCTAATGTTAATGCTGCGAAGGCAATGGAGAATTTTGTACTGAAACCTCCTAATAGACCTCCTCGAGAATTTACTAGGTTAAATCAACCTTTATCAACTATTCTACCGCAATTATTAGAACGAGGTTTAATTCAATTACCAAATATTTAGGAACTTGATCCAACTATACCTAGATACAGAGCAAATTTACATTGTGACTTCCATAGAGGACCTGGACACACTACCAACTCATGTAAAATATTAAAACATAAAATACAGGACTTGATTGATAACAATGATATGGAGGTGCAAGCCTTTCAACCTAAGCAAAATCCTCCTAATAATGTTCAAAATAACATCCCACAAAACCAGAATCAGAATGCCAATCAATCATTGGACATATTTCAACATCCCTTACCAAAATATGGTAAGGAGGTGGCCAATCAAATTGAACATCATAATGTCCCTCCTCCTGCTCGATATGTAGGAACTATTAGCGGGCATATACCTATTCATGATCTAGAAATATTTGACACAACTTTATCCGTGGTTACAACCAGGCCTCTATATAATATTCAGATACCTGATCTTAGTTATATAGAATACGAGACCGAGAGTGATATGGAAATCACATCAAATCAATCGAATATTTCTAAATATGAATCGGATCCTATTCACCCTATCACAAGTTATATGGTTCCATAAGAGCCATTTCCAAGAAGAGTCACTACTAGACCATCATCTCACCGATTACTTTCTAATGAGCTAGCTATAAGCGCTAGACCAAGACCCATTCATCATCCATAGAATAATATTATGGGTACCATCGGAGCTGTTACTAGACAACATGCTCAAAATTCTCAAGATCAAATTCATAATGGTGGATCAGCTTTGTTTGTTTTAAAGGTTCCTAATAAAGGGAATCATTCACCTAATGTTCAACCTAAACCTCCTTATAATATTAATGAAAAATTATCAAATATTATAGCTATAATTTCTCTCTTGGACCTTTTAAGATATTATCCTACACATAGAGATGAATTAATGCTCACATTAAGTCAGATGATGGTACCACAAGACATTCAACCTGAAGCCATGGTCGATACTATAATAACTCATGAAGTTGATTGTATTGACTTTCGGGATAGAGACATACCACAACATAGTTTACATAAAGATAACCCCTTGTATATTACTGCCTTAATTGGAGATGTAGCAGTCAAATGAGTTTTGATTGATAATGGTTCATCTTTAAATATCTGCACTTTAGACTTCTACCAAAGATTTGGGTTTAGAAGTGATGAAATGAAAAGAACTGATATGATCATAAAAGCTTTCAATGAAGAAACACAAGAAACGTGTGGAGTTATTACCATTCCATTGCAGGTTGGTCCAAGAACCTTGGATACGACTGTGTTTATTGTATATTGTCCTGCATCATACAATATACTCTTGGGTTGTCCTTGGATCAACGCGATGCGAGCTATTCCCTCAACTTTAAATCAATGTGTTAAGCTTGAATTTAAGAATCAGTTGGTTACCATTCATGGTGATCCAAGACCCTTTGATATGTGTGCTTTGGTAGAACCTATTGGAGTTCAATTTTGTCCCACTCTATCATCCACACATCTTAATTCTCATTATTCATCTAAATGTGTGAAACTCACACCCACAACGTCATCCACTTCTTCTCCATCAGTTGCATCTCCACATATATCTCAACCATCTTCTGAACAAACTGTATTAGGACCTAAGAAAGATCCTAATCCCACAATCAATGTCTCTTGTTCTACTCCTATAACTTCCATACCTTTAATAGACCCATCTATCGACACCTCTACACCATCTACATCCACCAAATTCATATTTTCTTATCGGAAGACACAGGGAATATTCCTTCTACCTCTTATGCTCTTACTGACGAGCTCTTACCCAACCTATCTAAAATTCTTATATCAAAAGAAACGAATGCTTCTATACAAGATTCCCTTATTTTAAATAATTTACCATCTCCTCATACCTTGGGCCTCCCATAGCCTATGGGAAGTATTTACCAAGTTAGGAGCTGTGCCTTTATTTATAAGGGATATGACTGGGGTAGAATACCTAGAAACATCAAAACTCATTATGATGGATATGCTCGATGTTATTTTACAAATTAGTATATTAAAGCCAAACCTACAATGCTTAAATTGGGATATAAAGGGAAAGGTTTGGGACCTTTCTAGAATGGTATGAAAGAACCTTTTGAGGTAGAAGCATGGCCCGCCCGATGTGGTGTGGGCCTATTTTCTATAAAGGGTCAGCCATTCCCATTTGAGGATGATGACCATCTTATATGTTACCAATATTATTTAGATGAACACGATACTTTGTGTTTAATGAATAAGACATTCACATGTAATATGCTATCTATAGCTTATCCTGAGATGATCATTGAATCCGATGATGATTTGGTGGGAGATATATTTCACGATGTCTCCATTGAGGAATTAATACATAATGGATTTTATTTTGATGGCTCTATACCTAGTATAGCCTAGCTTGAGGCCACAACTCCTCAAGATGAATTATCCAAGCTAACCTTGGAATAATTACAATAATTGGGCGTTTCACCCGCCCCACCTAATTTTGAGAGAGATTGAAGAACACAAGCTTATACTGAGAGGGGGGTGAACAGTATAAGACCTCTTTTAACCTTTTCTTTCAAAGCAACTTACAATTCAATAACATGCAGCATAAAGATAGCAGAAATAAAAACAATGCACAAAATATAATCCACAAAGTGACACAACAATTTACGTGGTTCACCCAAGGTGGGCTACTCCACGGATAAAACTTTTCTTCTAAAAGTAATATCAAAGTCCTCTGGGAATCCTTCCCGATTACAATGTTTATGAGCCTCAGCTCAAAGGAGACACCTTCCCCTAATTTTGCTTTGGCTGGTGATCCTCTAGAAGACCTCTACCTCCTCTGCCCTTAGCAAGTGGAACTCTATCCACAGAAGACACCTGTCTTCCCTGCTCTGGCTAGAGATCTCTATCCTCAACTCTATCACCGCAAAGCTGGTCCTCGAATTTGCACTAAACGCAGTCCTTCGATCTAGCACAAATGTCCTCTTCTGCCTCAATCTCTGTCCTCAATCTGGTCCTCAAAAATTGGTTAAAGAAGAATGGTTCACAAGCTTTCAAATGCTTGCTCAATGCTATCCCCAAGTCTTTACTATTTTGTCACAACTGTATTTGGTCAAAACCAACTCTCGCACAGTTCTACGCAGTCACAGCAGTACACAACACTTCGGCTATCGAACTCTTAACTTCTGCGTGCTGTCGAATGTCGCAACACCAACAGCTTTTGCTCCTTTGTGCATCCACCGTAGTATAGTCTTCACACTCTGTGCAACCACAACAGCATAGACTTTGCACACTCAGCTTCTTGACGATCGAACTTCTCCCCCACACTTTACTTGCACAGATCGCACTATGAACGCACACTTCGATCGATGCCCAAAACATTCAAACAACCCTCCTTTAATACTCACAATTTCAAGATTGAGATCTTGGTCTTAGTCGGCTGTTTTACCCTTCAACCTCGTCGGCTGCAAAACCCTGTGCTATGTCGGCCCAGATTTAACTCTGTCGACTTCACTGCCTCCCTGTAGCTTCTAGCGCGAAACTACAACATGTCGCGATATCGTGACATCTTTGCCTGTCGTACACCTTCTATGCTTGCTATCACGAAATCATGACACTACTACCTTTGTCGACCTCCTTACCGCTTATGTCACGAAATCGTGACACTTCCTGTCTTTGTTGACGTCATCTTCTCTTCTGTCCCAAAATTGTGACCCTTCTGTCTTCATGCCCTTCCTCTTAGCTTCTATCGTGAAATCGTGACCCTTCTGTCTTCATGCCCTTCCTCTCAGCTTCTGTCATGAAATCGTGACACCTTTGCCTCTTGCTGACGTCATCACACTTCTATCATGAAATCGTGACACTTTAGTCTTCATGGCCTTCCTCTCAGCTTCTGTCGTGAAATCGTGACACATCGGCTTCTGCTGACGTCATCTGCAACCATGTCACGAAATCATGACACTTTCTACAACTGCAAGCTGCCAACTCAACCTGTCATGAAATCGTGACACTTTCTGCAACTGCAAGCTACCAACTCAACCTATCGTGAAATCGTGACACTTTCTGCATTCGTACAACTTCTTTGTAGCCTGTCATGAAATCATGACGCTTTTGGCTTTCGAACGCTTTCTCCACTGCCTATCACAAAATCATGACACTTCTAGCTTCTGTACGCTTTCTCCACTGCCTGTCACAAAATCATGACACTTCTCCTTTCAGGCTCTTCTCTTTGCTGCAAGTCACGAAATCATGATAGTTCTCACTTTGAGCTTTTTAGCATGTCACAAAATCATGATAGTCCTCAACTGGAACTTTGCATCATGTCACAAAATCACAACAGTCCTCACTTTGTCTTTTGTAGCATGTCACAAAATCATGACAGTTCTTGAATCACTTTCTCTCTCTTCAAACTTGTCATGAAATCATGACAGTTAACACTGTAGACTTCCTCTTCTACAACATGTCACGAAATCATGACACTTTTTCCTACTTTGACTCTGCCTTCCAGCATGTCGTGAAATCGTGACAGTTTTGCCAAAACTTTCTCTCTCCTCAAACATGTCACGAAATCATGACAATTTTGCCAGTGCTTTCTCTCTCCTAAAACATGTCACGAAATCACGACAGTTTTTCCAGCCGCCTGCAAACTTTTTCTAACTTATCTTTTTCTGGATCTTTTGCAACTGGGCTACTCTAATTTTCTTGGAGACTTACTGACCAGCTGAAACCTTCATCAAAACACATTCTTTGACATAGAAACAAATTGCTTCAAGAACTCCTTGACATCAAAGACAACAACTACCAAGAGCTCCTTGACATCAATGACAACAACTATACTTGAGCAAAGGCAATGTACTCAAGGTACCCAAAATTGCCAACAATCTCCCCCTTTGTCATTGATGGCAAACCTTTACTAAAAACACATCTTCAAGAGCCAAAATTGAAAACAATCTCTTTGAAGTTTTGCTCCCCCTGACTTGAAGCTTTCCTCTTCACTTGAAGCTCTCCCCCTTACTCATATCTCTCCCCCTTACTCAAATCTCTCCCCCTTTGTCATCAATGGCAAAGGGTCACCTTTGGGGCTTGGGACTAAGAATGAGCCTCTTAGCTTAGTCCCTCCCCCACCTCCTGATGAGGTGATTTAAAATAGGGTTGGGAGTGAAACTCCCATTAGACACTCATCATCATCAGTGTCTACAATTTCTTTGTCATGCCTTCTCTTGATTTCTTTGTCTGTATTTCTATTTTTGTCACTATTTTGATCCTCGAACCTGTTCATACTGTTGTTCCTATTTCTTTTATCATTCTTGTTCTTATCCATACCTTGATCCTTAGACCTGATCATATCACTTTTTCTGTTCTTGTACCTTGGAAGATTAGCTCTGCACTGTCTGGCTGTGTGACCTGTATTGTTGCACTTATAGCAAGTAACAGTATTATTTCTTTCAGGCATAGCTATTTTTTGAATCCGCTTGTTCTGACTAACCCAGTTCCTGATATTTGCCTTGCAAAAAATTGCTTTATGCCCAAATTGATTGCAAGAGTAACAATACCCTTGGAAGAAATTACCACTTCTGAAATTATTGTTAACCCTCTTCATTTGAGATATGCAATGTGCAGCCATGTGTCCAAACCTATAACACGCAAAACATCTGCCGTGAAATATTCTTTTAATCGATCTCTTGGGTCCCAAAAATTTTGCTTCACATTCAAAAATTTGTTTTCTGTTTCTGCACATTCATCACTCACGGACTCATGATCTGAAATACTTTCTTCATCAGAACTTTCTTCCTTTTGAAATCTCTTGCTAGATGTCCCAACCTATTTCTTGTGCGGCTCAACAAAACCGAGACCTGTTTTATCTATTGGTTTTCTTTGTCCTTTGATGAGAAATTTAACCTTCTTGGAGCTATCCTGAAATCTGTAGAGCTTATCCTTGTACTCTTTATTTTCTTCTTTCAAAGAAGCCATTTTCTGTTCTAAATCATTATACTCAAGAATCTTAGACTCTAACTCATCCTTGAGTTCCTGTGTTTTAGCTATAGAGAAGTCAAGACTTTCTATAAGATCGTCTCTCTCCATACAACATTCATCTAACTTAATCTTGAGTCTGTCATTCTTCTTTCTTTCCTTTTTCAAAACACTAAGAGCATTATTGAGTTCACATTCAAGATCCTCTATTTGATTGCACTTTGAATTATCAAGGCCTTTTTCAGATTTCTTATCACTAGAGGTGCTACCTTTTTCAAAAACCATACAAGCATCTTCCTTATCATTTTCTGAAGCATCCTCATACATACTAGCAACCAATTCATTATTTGTGCAATCATCCTCAAGGTGCCCAAAATTTCCACATCTAAAACATTTCATGACAATAAATTTATGTTTCGGTTCTTCCTCTTTTTTTGAAATGAACAACATCTCATTTTCATCATCACTAGAAGAACTTTCACTATCACTGCTAGAACACTTACTTGCTTTGTCCAGATAGAAGCTCTTCTTGTTCTTGTGTGAATATCTCTTTCCTTGATTGTTGTGCTCATCTTTGTTCTTTCTGTAATACTTGTGCTTTTCGGAATCCTTGCTCTTAACATCCTGTATATCTTCATCACTTTCATTCTTGGAAATAGATACGATCAGTAGCATAATGACCAAATTTTCCACAGTTGAAACATCTTATATTTTTCTTGCTTTTGTGCTTTCTAGAGAACTTGCCTTTCTTGTTGTAATATGCCTCTTCCTCACTAGAAGACTCATCACTCTCTTGAATCTGTTTGCCTTTTGATTTCTTGGTAGCTTTGAAAGTCGCCTCTTTCTTTACATCAACTTTCACTTGAGTTCTCAACTCAAATGCTGCAAGAATACTATGGAGCTCATCCTTTTTCAACTTATCTAAATCTTTAGCTTCCTCAATAGCAGAAATATTTTCACTAAATCTATTAGGAAGAGATCTTAAAATCTTATCACACACATCATTTTCAGCAAGTTCAAGACCTAAGTCTTTCATGGAGTTCACAATCTCATCCATACGAAGCATGTAGTCACTAATATTTTCATCATCATTCATCTTGAGTTGTTCAAACATACCTTTAAAATGTCTCAATTTGGCCTTTCGGACATTTGCATCACCCGTATGAACAACCTACAATTGTTTCCACATTTCACTAGCTGTCTTGCAGATGAATAACTTTGGTAAGATCAGCCTTCTATAAACCCTTCAGGATTGCATTCATGGCTTTTGAGTTGCTGTGATGTAGGAGCCTGTCTTCTTTAGTATAAGGACCATTTGCAGGAATGGTGTACCCATCTTCAATAACTTCCCATACCTCATTACCAAGTGCCATAAGATAAACTCTCATTCTTGCACTCCACAGACCGAAATCTGATCCATCAAGAATAGGTGCTACATTGCTACCTGAAAAATCCATTGTGTTCTTAACCAGTTCTTCCTTTCAAGCTGTTAAACCTTTTTGAAGGAACTAGCTCTGATACCAATTGAAGAACACAAGCTTATACTGAGAGGGGGGGTGAACAGTATAAGACCTCTTTTAACCTTTTCTTTCAAAGCAGCTTTCAATTCAATAACATGCAGAATAAAGATAGCAGTAAATCAAAACAATGCACAAAATATAATCCACAAAGTGACACAGCAATTTACGTGGTTCACCCAAGGTGGGCTACTCCACGGATAAAACTTTTCTTCTAAAAGTAATATCAAAGTCCTCCGGGAATCCTTCCCGATTACAATGTTTATGAGCCTCAGCTCAAAGGAGACACCTTCCCCTAATTCTGCTTTGGTCGGTGATCCTCTAGAAGACCTCTACCTCCTCTGCCCTTAGCAAGTGGAACTCTATCCACAGAAGACACCTGTCTTCCCTGCTCTAGTTGGAGATCTCTGTCCTCAACTCTGTCACCGCAAAGCTGGTCCTCAAATTTGCACTAAACGTAGTCCTTCGGTCTAGCACAAATGTCCTCTTCTGCCTCAATCTCTGTCCTCAATCTGGTCCTCAAAAATTGGTTAAAGAAGAATGGTTCACAAGCTTTCAAATGCTTGCTCAATGCTATCCCCAAGTCTTTACTGTTCTGTCACAACTGTATTTGGTCGAAACCAACTCTCGCATAGTTCTGCGTAGTCACAGCAGTACATAGCACTTCGGCTATCGAACTCTTCACTTCTACGTGCTGTCGAATGTCGCAACACCAACAACTTCTGCTCCTTTGCGCATCCACCGTAGTATAGTCTTCACACTCTATGCAACCACAGTAGCATAGACTTTGCACACTCAGCTTCTTGACGATCGAACTTCTCCCCCGCACTTTACTTGCATAGATCGCACTATGAACGCACACTTCGATCGATACTCAAAACATTCAAACAACCCTCCTTTAATACTCACAATTTCAAGATTAAGATCTTGGTCTTAGTCGACTATTTTACCCTTCAACCTCATCGGCTGCAAAACCCTATGCTGCGTCGGCCCAGATTTAACTCTGTCGACTTCACTGCCTCCTTGTAGCTTCTAGCGTGAAACTACAACATGTCATGATATCACGACATCTTTGCCTGTCGTACACCTTCTATGCTTGCTATCACGAAATCATGACACTATTGCCTTTGTCGACCTCCTTACCGCTTATGTCACGAAATCATGACACTTCCTGTCTTTGCTGACGTCATCTTCTCTTCTATCGCATTTCTCTTGTCATGAAATCATGACCCTTCTGTCTTCATGCCCTTCCTCTCAACTTCTATCATGAAATCGTGACACCTTTGCCTCTTGCTGACGTCATCACACTTCTATCATGAAATCGTGACACTTTAGTCTTCATGGCCTTCCTCTCAGCTTCTATCATGAAATCATGACACATCGGCTTCTGCTGACGTCATCTGCAACCATGTCATGAAATCGTGACACTTTCTGCAACTACAAGCTACCAACTCAACCTGTCATGAAATCGTGACACTTTTTGCAACTGCAAGCTGCCAACTCAACCTATCGTGAAATCGTGACACTTTCTACATCCGTACAACTTCTTTGTATCCTATCATGAAATCATGACACTTCTGGCTTTCGAACGCTTTCTCCACTTCCTGTCATGAAATCGTGACACTTCTAGCTTTCGTACGCTTTCTCCATTGCCTGTCGTGAAATCGTGACGCTTCTCCTTTCAGGCTCTTCTCTTTGCTGCAAGTCACGAAATCATGATAGTTCTCACTTCGAGATTTTTAGCATGTCATGAAATCACGATAGTCCTCAACTGGAACTTTGCATCATGTCACGAAATTGCAACAGTCCTCACTTTGTCTTTTGCAGCATGTCACGAAATCACGACAGTTCCTGAATCACTTTCTCTCTCTTCAATCTTGTCATGAAATCGTGACAGTTAACACTGCAGACTTCCTCTTCTGCAACATGTCACGAAATCATGACACTTTTCTCTTCTCTTTGCCTTCCAGCATGTCGTGAAATCACGATAGTTTTGCTAGAACTTTCTCTCTCCTCAAACATGTCACGAAATCGTGACAGTTTTGCCAGCGCTTTCTCTCTCCTAAAACATGTCACGAAATCGTGACAGTTTTTCTAGCCGCCTGCAAACTTTTTCTAACTTATCTTTTTCTGGATCTTTTGCAACTGGGCTACTCTGATTTTCTTGGAGACTTACTGACCAGCTGAAACCTTCATCAAAACACATTCTTTGACATAGAAACAAATTGCTTCAAGAACTCCTTGACATCAAAGACAACAACTACCAAGAGCTCCTTGACATCAATGACAACAACTATACTTGAGCAAAGGCAATGTACTCAAGGTACCCAAAATTGCCAACAATCTACACATGAAAATAGAAAATGTCATAAAAATTAACATTGGAACCAACAATAACCCTCACATAATCAACATTGGATTAGAATTGAGTTAAGAAAAATAGGATAAATACATTGCATTTCTTAAAGAATATGAAGATATTTTTGCTTGGACATATGAAGATATGCCAGGTTTAGACCCTTCTATCGTTATGCATCACCTAGTAGTGCATCCGGATGCTAAACCTGTTAAGCAGAAGCTTAGAAAAATGCATCCTAAAGTGGCCTTACTAATCAAAGGGGAGTTAGAAAAAATCCTGAATGTTATTTTTATACAAGCCATTGATTATGTTGAATGGATCTCGAATGTAGTTCCAGTAACTAAGAAAGAAGCTACTAAGATTAGGGTTTGTACAGACTTTAGAGATATTAATGTTGCATGCCCTAAATATGATTTTCCCCTTCCCAATATGGATCAGATCATTGATTTTACTACTGGGAGTGGAATGATATCCTTAATGGATGGATTTTTTGGTTATAATTAGATCAGGATAGCTCCTGAAGATCAGGCTAAAACAACATTTATTACCCCTTGGGGGACTTTCTATTGGAAAGTGATGCCATTCGGTTTGAAGAATGCAAGTGCAACCTATCAACAAGCCATGACTTATATATTTCATGATATGATGCATGATATACTACATGATTATGTAGATGACATTATAGCTCGTTCTACTAAATAAGATGACCATTTAGATGACTTGAGAAAAGTATTTGATCGGTTAAGGGAATATCTTATCCGATTGAATCCATCCAAATGTATATTCGAAGTTAAGTCAGGTAAATTATTGGAGGTTATAGTTTCTTTACGTGGTATCAAAATTGACCCTATCAAGATTACGGCTATCACTGATATGCCCGCACCTACAAATATATCTAAATTACGGAGTCTACAAGGTAAGCTTTAAGCTATCCGTCACTTCATTGATAAGTTGGAGGATAAAACGAGACCCTTTCTTAAGCTTCTTAAGAAGGATGTCTCTTTCCATTAGGATGATGAATGTAAGGAAGCATTTGAACTCCTCAAACAATATCTTCTTAACCCTCCTGTACTTTCACCACCTAAACCTGATCGTCCATTTATCTTGTATATTTTTGCTTCAAATTTTGCTTTAGGAGCTATGTTAGTTCAACTTGATGATGAGAAAAGAGAGCGTGCTAATTATTACATTAGTAGAACATTAATTACTTATGAAACCCGCTATACAGAATTAGAGAAGTTATGTCTAGCAGTCGTATTTTCTACATAGAAACTATGCCATTATATGCTCAGTTAGAAAATATACGTTATTGCTAAATTCGATCGCTTACGATATCTCATGAGTCAACTTTATTTGTTTGGTCGTACAACAAAGTGGGTTCTTGCTCTAAGCGAGTTTAAACTCACATTTATAGGACATAAGTCTGTTAAGGGTCAAATCATAGCAGATAAATTAGCTTTTGCACCCTTAGAATCCACCCATCCCCTCGTCATTGAGTTTCCTGACGAATGCCTTAACTTAGAGGCGGATCATTAAGATCAATGGTCCTTATTCTTCGACGATGCTCTATGCATGAGTGGGGCTGGTGTAGGTATTATTTTGATATCACCACAAAAACATCTCATACCTCTATCCTTTAAATTAACATTTGCTTGTACTAATAACACTGCTAAATATGAGGCTCTAATCCTTGGATTACGATCTGCCTTGGCACTAAAAATTAAAAATCTATTAGTTTTCGATGATTCTCAACTTGTTATAAATAAAATTAACTATTTTTATCAGACCAGATATGATAAATTATGCCCATATAAAGCATATGTATTACAATTAATATCTTTATTTGATCTAGTTACCTTGGAAGCTATTCCTAGAACTAGCAATCATGTGGCTGACGCTATGGCCGCAGCTGCATATCTTTTACCCTTGGAGTTAGATGATGAATATGCTACCATAATTATTCATCGACTCCAAGAACCCGTGTCAACTAAATCAAGCTTGAAAACTTTGGACGTGTTTCTAATCAATGAAACTATTCTTGAACTTTGGTACACTAACATCCTCAATTTTCTTCAAAATGGGACCTTCCTTGAAGGTTTTAATAGAAACCAGCATCGATTATTACGTAGACGAGCAAGTCACTTTGTAATAATTGGAAATATGTTATATAGGATATCTTTTGAAGGTATCCTATTAATATGTTTGAATCTAGAAGATTCTAGATTAGCTTTGAGTGAATCCCACGATGGATCTTATGGGGGAAACTTTAGTGGTAGCGCCATTGCTAAGAAGCTCCTTAGGATGGGATATTATTGGCCTACCATGGATAATGATGCACACGATTACGTGCGCCATTGCGACAAGTACCAAACACATGCTGACCTTGTCCATGCGCCTACACAAGAATTGCAGGCTATTTCATCTCCTTGGCCCTTTTCAAAATGGGGCTTAGACATCATCAGAAAAATCAATCCTATGTCATCTGATGGACACAAATTCATCATAACCGCCATCGAGTATTTTATGAAGTGGGTCGAAGCTATGCCCTTAGCTTCTTGCACTAGAACGCAAGTTTCCAAGTTTATTCTTAATCAAATTATTTGTAGGTTTAGAATTCCTGAAAATCTCATCTCGGATAATGGAACTTGTTTCTAAAACAAATATGTAAAGAAACTATGTCAAAAATATAAAATTCAACATCGTTGGTCCACTCCCTATTATCCTCAAGGTAATGGCCAAGCAGAAGCATCTAATAAAACATTAATTAAAATCCTCAAGATACTGGTCAATAAATATGGTCATAATTGGTACATTCAATTATATCCTACTTTGTGGGCTTATCGAAATAGCATTCATACTCCCACGGGCACTTCACCTTTTGTTTTTGTTTATGGCACTGAAGTTGTTTTTCCCTTTGAACTAGAAGTTCCTTCTTTGGCTCTGCTACTTCAAGATACTAAAGTAGGAGATGAATATCGTGTTGGCATATTTATTCAACTGGAACTCCTAGATGAGAAGCGCATTAATGATTTGGAGCAACTTCGTGCCTACCAGAACAAGCTCAAACGAGCATATCTCAAGAAATTTCATAATAGATCCTTTGAGATCGGCGACCTCGTCTTAAAAGAAAATAAAAAAAATACTAATGCAACTAAAGACCTTAAAGGCAAATTCGAGCCTAACCGGCTTGGGCCATATATTATCACTGCTAAATTTGGATCGGGAGCATACAGATTAGCTACCTTAGATGGTTAATATCTTAAAGAACCTTTGAACATTATGCATCTTGAGCACTATTATGCATAAATCTGGTAATTTCGTCATTGTATATATCATACATATTGTCTCATATTAGTAATTCATATAAAAATTTCAAAAACAGTAATATTATGTATTCTCTCAATTCATAAATAAAAAATCAAAATATAAAAAAATCAAAATCATCAAAATCCTCAAAAACATCTTCTATTTTGCATCTGTCAATTCTTGAAGTATTGCAGTTATATTTTCAGTTATTTTGGATAAATTAGCATTTATTTGGAATCCTTAACTTTCACACTCACATGAATAAATATCTTGATCTTATTTGGTATGATTATTAATCTCTCTTATATCGAAATCCATAGTTGAATTAAATAAATTTTTGAGCATAGAGAACTGATCTTGTTATTTACTTGAACCAAGTACACCTTTTCACATTCAAATGATTTCATTGCAAATTCAAAACGATGCTACATAGTAGAAGTGGTCTCTTGAGCGAAAAGTTTCCCCTGCTATCCTATCATGCACATGGTCTAGAATCTTTGAGAATTGACAAAATGAAAAGCTCACCCCTGCCCAGAATAAAAATCCCTTGCTCTACAACCAATCCTAGCAAGTATCCCTAGTATAGGAATAAAAAGAAAAAGAAAAATAAAATCAAGAAAAATCATGAGAAAAAGAGAAATTATTCAGAAGCACTATTGTAGTATCATTTTGTACCATCTCAGCAATATTTCAGCATTATCTCAGTGTCAAGCAAAATACAAAATACAAAAAAAAAAATCAGAAAGAGAAAGAAAAGAGAATAAGAAAAAGCAATAAAATTCCCTCCTACCCTTTGAAAGAAAAGAAGGGTGAATGAGCTTGAATCCCTGGAATTCTCAATTATTCAAAAACTGTGAGGTAAGCCCCATAACAGGTGGTTTGTGCCCAACCTGCTTGGCCTTGGGTAATTTCTTTTTGCATGGTGACATGTCTGTCACATTAGCAACCTTATTTTGTACAGACCTATGTCCTCTTATGAATCAGCTAGCTCTTGATGACCCGGCTTACATAGTAGTCTGGTACGGTTACATGCATATAAATCATGGTCAATGAACAGTCATTTGGTTAATTCAAATTACTTGTATCAAATTATCTTGCTCAAAATTGGTAAATGAACATTACAATTGCACACACATTTGTGTTTTAGAGATTTTGTATCATTATGATAGATAAATATCGGCAATGAACTCACATATGCACACGGGGTTCCTTATAAATATAAATTTTTTATTTGAAATAATTTAAAATATTTATTCAAATCTTTTGGAATAATTTGACTTTCTTACCTGAGAATATCTACTTAGCGTAAAATCAATTAAATACATTTTTTTCAAAAATCCAAAATTTTCTTGCAAAACATGTTCAAAAATCTAGCAATAAAGTCACATTTATATATTTTTGACTTTCGCAATGATGGTATAGTTCCTAAACCTAAATTGGAAATTTTATGCCTAGTGCAAGTCCTCATTTGTATATTTTCTGTTTATCTCAAAATCAAAAAACAACTATGCAATAAAACTATTATATCAAATTTTTCTTTGGATTTCGCGATGATGGTATAAGTCTATACCTAAAATTCTATCCCTAGCGCCAACCATCGTTCTAATTTTATTTCTCATTTATTTGATCCATAAAAGCATATGGCTTAAATCATTATGTTACACAATTGTGCTTTAAAAAGAACAAAAACTTTCCTATTTCATTCCATTTTGTCAACATTCATTTTTTTTTGGATGATGGTATAATTCCTAGGGAATTGTTCAAATTTCTATCATACTTAGGAATTTTATGCCTAGAAAAAATCATATTTTTAATATTTCATGCATAAGATTTTCATGGAAATATGAAAACAAATCATCACTATTTTTCATCATCACAACACAAAGTCTTAAGAAAGTCTCTTAAGCACCCTTTTACTTTTAACAATATTTCTCTCATACTGGGATTAGCTTGATGACCTAGTGAGCGACGACTCCATGAAATGGTCATGTAACAATGACAATGTCCTTTGAAATTATTGTTAGAAGACACTTTATTTTCATCAAAACACACCATAACAACCAATTTGTTTACATCAGATTATTTCATTTTATTTTATAGCATGACATAAAATTATAATATTTTCAATGACATAATTACATGAATAGTCAATCAACAATTAAAATATTAAAGCATCATAAAACATATGCACAAGTCATATGACAAAAATAACATCATATATATATCAAGAAGTATATACATCATATCAAAATGGATTGGTATGCCACAATCTATACCCTGGCATACTCAATCATCTCAAAAATATTCTATGTACAATATGCATCTAGCCTCAATAAGACCTCGAGCTCTCAGTATCATCTCCTCTCCTACCCTGAGGTGGAGGAGGTGGTCCCATCGAAGCCCGTCCTGTGTTGTGGATCCTCAACATCGATCATGATGATGTCCTCGATGACCCCATCCTGATTGGCTTTGCAATGCTAATTGGAAATGGTATCCTCTGGCCCTCTAGAACCAGCTGATAGTACACTTCCTGATAGAACATGGTCTGAGCAACCAACTGTGCTAGATCCATAATGCATACCCCTCTACCTCGAGCCCTGAGCTATGTAGCCTCATCCTGCATAGTTTGCACCTGAGCTCATAGGCAGGCATTCTCCACTCGAAGAGCTACCATATTGCTGCTCCCCCCCACCTCGACACCCTTGCCCCTATCGATCGATGGTGGCCTATCCCTCTGATGAGGATGGAGTCTATCTCTCCTCTCCTCCCTCCTCTCCGATTGCTACTGTCTCTTCAGAGCCTATGGTGCTCTTTGATGTCTCTCCTAAGGAGGTCATGGCTAATGCCTCCTTCTGTGAGACCTCACTGCATCGATGGAAGCCTGGTGCCACCTCTCCATCCATTGCATTACAACGTGCATCAGACCCTATACCCTCGTCATTCGAGGAGGGCATATTCTTGCATACTAGGCATCATACCCATCTGCTACCCCCATGTCATCCCCATCCACTGGTTGAATGGGGGCATCATCAGCATCCTGACTCCAAAACCTTTGCATGTCTGGAGCTCCACTCAATGTGGTACTATCCTGCATAGTTCGGGAGTACTCATAATTCCTAAGACTAGGTATCCCCTACTGTATACTGAACTGCCTCAAAACTCGATCATAGCGGTGGAGCTTTACCTCTTCCTGCTCTGTCCTCAATAATATGACTTGCCTAATGTGAACCAAATCTTGTCCATCCTCTACCCACCTTGGATGCTCTCTCCATGGTCTCCAAGTGATCCAATCTACGATGAGGTCATCCAGTAACCTCTGGGACGTCGGTAGATCTATCTGCCATTGTCTGGAGCCACTAGTAGAAAACCTAGGGTCTCTCTCGGTCAACTCTTGTCGGTGGAAGCCCTATCGGCCTTCGCACTGCAATGTGCTCCTAGCACAAAACCTATAGAAGCGATGTTAGCTCCAGACATTGACCCCCCTTGTATACAACCCCATAAAGGATCCTATATAAGTGGAACAGTACAAAGCTACCCCAAGAAAACCTGTATCCATGGTCTCTCATGTCACAGACCACATCTGACAGCAGCCACAGTAATCTACATCCGCTCTGGTGGCATAGAAGTAGACCACCCACCACCCCTACCAAAACCTGGGTCAACAAAGATGTCCCAAGCATCGACCTCAATGCCTCAATGTTCACTCCACCCTTCTCCAAGGTGAAGCTCGGGTCCACGCATAATCTCATCATGGCGTGGCCCTGATTGGCCGAAGGCATCATGAATCGACCATGTATGGGGATCCTCAAGATCCTCCATACATACTCTAGAGTGGGAGTCATCTCCCCTATCGGTAGTCGGAAGCAAGATGACTCCGAATATCATCTCTCTGCTAGGGCTATCAGTAGCCCCATGTCTATAGGAATTTATGGCATCTCTGCCACATGTTGTAGTCCTAATTCTGCAAATCTATCTTGCTCGACCTGATCAAGCATGGCCAAATTGTCTCTTAGATTGTCATATTTCCACTCCCAACTCTTTAGCAATCCCCTCTGCAAAATAAGCAATAAAACAACAAAAATCATTAGTACATAATCATAAAAAAAAAATCAAAGTTGATATCGCCCATTATTGGATGATATCGTACCAAATTTAGATAAAATCATTCTTAATAGGATCGTCCCTTATTGGACGGGATCGCCCAATAAGGGAATGAAATTGTCTCACTTCTTCAATTTGGGGATCGCCCCTTATTGTACAGGATCGTCTCTATTTCTTTGATTTCATCCCTAGACAAAATTGGCAATATAGAGATGATTTCATCGCCGACCTAAAAATGGCCGCGATGCCCAAAAAAATTAAAATTCAAGCCAAAAAATTAAGTAAATCAAGTTAAAAACACAGTAAAACTAGGTTTAGATCCTTACCCACAACCCGCGTCAGATCTCTATCGATCTGTGTGTCATATCCACCATTTTGCATATAGAGCTCTGAAATGGCGAAAGTGAATAGTAAAAATGAATTAGGGTTTTACCCTGTTTTTCTTATTTTTATTCAAAAAATGACATTTTTTAAATTAATTTTTTGCTTTTCCGTGCTTTTACCACAAACGTTTGATTTGGGTAAAAAATCGGAGGGGGCACCATAGTAAACAGTCGTACGATTCGACCTAGAATCATCGTCTAAAAAATGGAATAAATTTTTTCTTTCTCGTAAAGCGTGAAGAACTTGTCTTTAACGCATTTTTTTTGAAAAATTTGCTAAAGAGGGGGCAAAATGTAGCACCCTAAAATTGGCGCAGTTAAACCATTAGTAAAAAGTAAAAATTTGAATTTTAACCTCGAAACCGCCCGTTAACCGCTCACCTCATTTTTCATGTCATTTTTAGAGGTTGTTGTGACCATTAGACGATATCGTCGTTGATCTGACGATATCGTCCCAAATCGGATGAATTCATCTGGAACAGAATGTCCAGACAATTTCATCCCAAAACCAAATTTTCATAATTAGCTTATGTTCCAACGGCCTCTCCAACTTGGGCAGAAGCGTGTCTGCGTGGTTGGAGATTCCCACGTTGAGGATCTCCCAGATTGGGATGATCCCCAACCTCCTAAACTCCCCCTAATCCTATATAAACTGGGATTTTTCTAGTTTATCCCCCTACTCCCTGACTCCCTCCCTGATCTCCCATCATTCGCATTTGTGTTTTCAAGTTTTTTTGCAATATTTCACTGTGTTTTAGTCGGAGGTAGCTCGGATTGTCGCAGGCGATTCAACTACAATTTGAGACGATCCTGTCAAGATCGACGATGATCTTGTACAATTACAGATGATCCAGTCTACAATTCAGCTTGGGAGCAATCAGAGCCCTAAGTTTGTATTCTCTATCTCATTTTCCTTATTTATTGATGCAAAAAATTTGGGCGATACACTACCTCAAATAAGAAACATGCTCTTCTCTACGATGTAGAAACATAGTCATGTCATCAAGATGGATCACAATAACTTTGTTTAACAATTCAATTAAAGTGACATTCATGGCTCTTTGAAAGGTAGCACCAGTATTTGAAAGATCGAATGACATTCTTTGATATGCAAACGTACCCCATTTAATAGTGAACATCATCTTGTGTTGATCCTTATATTTTATCCAAATTTGGTTATAACCAAAGAAACAATATAGCAATGAAAATATTTGTGCTTCAGCAACTACATGGAGGATTTGATCGATCTATGGCAGGTGGTAGTGATATTTTAACAATTCTTGGTTCATATTCCAAAAATCTATGCACGGATGGATAACACCGTTCTTCTTCCAAACTGGCACCAGGTTCGCCACCCATGTTGAGTGCTTAATTGGATATATTATTTTTGCCTCTAGCATATTTAATAGTTCTGCCTTCATGAGCACCTCAATTTTGGGATTGATGAGCCACTATTTTTTCTAAAAAGGTTTTACTTCCTCTGTTAGTTCAATGGTATGATGGATTACATTCTTGTCATATCCCTTCAAATCATGATAGCTCTATGCAATGATATCAAGGAATTTTTAACACATGCTCTTTATATCTTCTAATTCTATTTAAGTACAATCGATTTTGATTTTTATGATCTTCTCAGGATCTAGTTGTAACTCCTTATATTCCTTTGTGTCTACCTTGATTTTATACTTAGCCCTATCATTTTGGTCGAACAAACTTTCTAGCAAAATCAATCCCCTGGGAATGTGATTATTCTTTAGCTGAATCATTCCTTCAATTTCCTCTTCAATAAGTACTCTATCATCTGCACTTGCAGCTTCCTTAATCAAAAAATTAACTATTTGCTCATCGTTGTCAAACACTTACCAATAGAGATTCTTATCAAGGACTAAGGATCTATAAATTATCCTGACAGTCTTGGGTTTCCTGACTACTTGCTCCACGGGAGAGTAATTAGCACCAAGGGAAGCTAAAATATCTGTATGTTTATTCTACTCCCACAAAATTGCCTAAATTTTCAAGGTTGTAAAGGACTCAAACAAATCCCATACCTTGTTGTGATATGCCTTCAAGTAGTGATTTTTTGACATACACTTGTTTATATTTTGGTTGATAATGAGCTTAGAGTCTCCAAAAATTTGTAGCTATTTTATGCCCAACTTTTTAGCCTTTTTCAAATCAAGACACAACGCTTCATATTCGATGGCATTATTCATGCAACTCCAAGTTAATCTATATGAATAGGTATTTTGCAACCTAGTAGGATAAATAAGAACAATACCAGCCCTTGTACCATTCTTGCACCTTGTAGAATCAAAATATAGCTTCCATAACTGATCTGCAATAGGGTCTGGGGAATCAAGGACATTTTCTTCAATTTGCTCAAGTTTGGTTATAGTGTAACAACTGATGTCATTTTCGACCATCGCATTGAAATCCATGAGTGAGAATTAATCTTCAAGGTAGATCTCACCAAGCACTTCTTCCATCAAATCATCTTCTTGTAATTCTTCAGCCATCATTTTGATTGCACCTGTAGATTTCTCTTCCTCTTCCAATGTTTCTATATGGAAAGTGGATGGCTTTTCGTCATAAATGTAGATTCTCCTTACCTTGTATGGTATCTCCAGATGCAAATAATCCAAGGAAAGGTACCCTCCAAACTTCACTTTGAATTCCCTCGAGAGACACATGCTACAGTATGGTTCCAATTCAACCACCACTACTTCTTGAATAATAGTGATATGCGGTATGCTATGTATAAAAATAGGAATATCTTTTATTACTCCTACTATCTTGATTGGGGTCCCATCCAATTGCAATACTCTTGAACTACTTCTTGTGTATTCCATTCCCATGACTTTGCATACTACCTTTGGCATGATAGTAGTTGTAGCACTAGATTCAATCATACAATTATGCACTACCCACCCTTCCATCCTAAGAGATAGATAGAATGGGGGTGGTATATTCTTACCGGTGGCTTAGGTAGGTAAGTTTTGTGCTAGAACAGTATGGAAATTACTTTTCTTTTGGTCTTTTGAAATCTTGAGAGACTCCTGCAGCAGGTCAACTTGCCCTGGTAAATTTAGTGCATCATATAAGCTCACTTTTGCTGATATCTTCTTCATCTCCTCCACAATATTATAATCAGACACACGAAGAGCCTTTTCCTCTACCACTTTCTCATACTTGTTTTGGTATTATTGAGTAGCTTCCACCCTTTGCCACTTAGTCAACGACGGGTACCTAAGGTGATCCTTAGCTTATTATTTTTCCTCATTTTATGCCTGAGGAGCTATAGGTTGTGAAGCTAATGCCTTGATCTACAACTTCTCCTGAGCTTTCTTAGGTAGTAGATCCTTCAGCAAGATAGAATCATGTTGTTTCACTATTACACTAGATATTTTTGTTGGTAGTTACACTTTTTATTTTTGTTTCTTTGGCTCAACAAGAACCTTTAGAGTCTCCAACTCCATTGGATCAACAGTCACCGACTTCTTTCCAACTCTTGTGAGGACTAAAACTTGCTCCAATTATGGGACCATAAAGTTGTGATCTGATTCCACTATCATATTAACTTGGTCGCTAGCAGAACTTTCTGCTAGCATATGTACATAGTTTAGATGAACCATGCATGTGTCTTCTCCATGAGGATCATTGCAAGTTGAGCACTAGTATGCTCTTTCCTATGCACTAGTTTCTTTGTTTGTTAACATAGTTGTGCTCCTCTTAGGGCCCTTATCGGTTGTTGGTTGTTCCTTAAAATTTGGTTGTGTTTGAAAACTCCTTGACCAAAATTTAGCTTCAATTTTTTTTCTTTCTTACCACGATGATTTCGTTTGACATTATCCTTATGAATGAATTAATAGATTACACTTCTTGTAACAGCTTCATGTAAGGATCCGGATTTGAGGGTGCAGGAGGTGTTGATAAAGGTAGAGATATCGATGGAGTAGGTAACAAAAATGGAATGGGCAGTGTTGGTAGTGCTAGAAAAGGAACAGGTTTGGGTAACTATGGTGCAACTTGTGAGGGTAATTACGATATAGTTGGAGCAAGGAGTTATGGAACAAGAACTGGAGTGATTTAAGGTAAACTCAAGCTCCATGAGGGAATCAAGTACATAGAAGGCATAGGCTGTGAGAACGCACTTCAATATAAATATTGTGGAAGATAAATAAGTATGGACATGGTCACTTTTGAGGGAAGCTTGCCTATGGTGATCAGGTCTGATTCGGTATTTTGCACCTGTGTACAGATCTGAGAACGTATTCACATTGGCTTGTTGAATAACCATGCCAATGTTAGAATTAAATGCTTTGAGATAGTAAAACATAGCTTTTTCATGCATAGGTCAAAGGCCATCAGGAACCCTTTGCCAAATTTGGATGAACTTGATGTTGAATTCCACTATCTCTTCCTACAAATGTCTATGAATCATTATAAATTGATGCAGCAAGAAGAATGTATCAACTTGCTCATGAAAATTTTTGATTAGCAATTCCACCAACTAATACCATGTGGCGATAGTGGTGGACGACAAGGACTGGTACCAGTATAACAAATTTCCTCTAAGTGACAACACCAATAGCCTTACCATAATGTCTTCATCTGCAATATCATGTATTATCGCCAAATAAGCCACATCCTGAATATGTTCATAAGCAGTCTTACTAGTACCATCATAGGTAGGCAAAGCCTTCAAAACTTCTTGGGGGATTGGATTTTGTGCTTGTAAATTAATGGATCCTAAGCTATTCCATGCTAGGAATTGCCTTAGTGGTTGTGGTTGTTGTTGTGGTGGATTCTAAGCCATTTGAATTGGTGTATGAGGTCATGGATGTGGGATACTGATAGCAGTACTAGCTAGACTAGACATAACGAAGAACACACCAGCTACATGTGAGTATGTTGCATATGATGTGTAAGATGAAGGAACTAACCTAGGGTGTTCACCTAATATTTTGGTATCAAGTTCGTAAAATTCAATGGGATATTCAAGATTTTTGGCCTTTGATCTTGTAATCATGAAGCACAACTTTCATTGTCCTCATGTTTGGAGTATTCTGGGTATAATCGAGTTGCTAAATGTTCTAACTATACAACATTAAGGTAAACATCAAACCTCAATATTGTTGAAAGTGGAACTTTTGGTGTCCCATCGGGTGTGCCAAAAATTGTTGGTCAAATATCTACCTAATTATACAAACATGCATTTGTGCACCCTAGACATGACCAAAATTGAAAGTCTGGAGAAAAGAAATGTCCTTCGTGCCAATCTCTAGATAGGGTTTGCTCCCTTACTAAATCCTACATAGGTTTAAGGCTAAATTTGCAGGAAAGAAATTGGAAATGACAAAAAAATATGGGAAATATGGCCACAAGCCAAAGGTGTAGGATTGGGGATAGACTAGTAGTAGGAATTCCACTCAAGCATTGAAGCAGCATGTAATAAAAGAAAGTAGTAGGATTTACTTACAACCTTGCAGAGACAACCTCTAGGATCACATTCTAGAACTCACTCTCTCACCAGTAATGTTCAAATTTAGATGCAAAATTTAAACTTAACAACAAACAATGAATATGAGCATAAAATAGAAATGCATAAAAATAGAAGGAAATCACACACAAATATCACTTGTAAATTTAGAATCCAAGTATCTTCTATTGGTGTAGAGAACTTGAATAGTTTTTCTGTATAATGTCTAACCTCCTTTTACAATGAAAATTGATTAGTATTTGTAGAGGATTTCACCTCTTTCATTAAATACAAATGAAGACAAAATGTTCATAGATCAGGGACCTTGGTGAGACAATTCCTCCTTGAAATCCTTGAAAATATTTCTCTTGAGGTGGTGATCCAATTTTTAAGGGGAAAATCTCCAATAAATTGATCATATCCTAATATCAATGAACGAAAAACTGCAAACTTGATCATTGACTTGGAGCCTTCTTTATTCCTCGAAAATTCACTTTCATTCGGAATGTTTCAGAACTCATAAAAATCATCTAGTGATTTAAAAATCATAGCTCCTTTACCTTGAAACTCACAACTTTGGCTACCTCTTGCTCCAATCATTAAATGCTTTTCACATTTGGTCCAAGCCCCTATTCATACTTAAATTCAAATTCACTCGAAACATAGTCATGAATGAAAAAAACACTATATTTTAGCTCTGATTGTCCAACACTTACGTCATCACACTTCCTAGATAGCCCCCCCCCCTGACTTCAATGTTGCATATGCCTTCTACTACTTCACCTTTGAAAACAGTGATCCAAAACTTCATATATTCTTCCTTGGTGGAAGTGTCTTTTATAGGACATTTAACTTCTTAAAATGCACGTTCGCCCCAAGGTGAGGCAAAATGTGGAAGCTTACAATACAGATTTGAGAAAGTCCTAGAGAGGACTTGTTGAGTAGATTTGGACAAGTTATGTGTGAGCTTGTTGAGCAGATTTGAGCAGGTTCTTTGTGGACCTGTTGAGCAGATTTGGATAGGTTCTGTGTGGACCTATTGAGCATAGTTGAGCAGGTTCTGTGTGGACCTAGTGAGCATATTTAGATAGGTTATGTGTGGACCTATTGAGTATATTTGAGAAGGTTTTGAGTGGACCTATTGAGCAGAGTTGTGCTAGACCTACTAAACTGTGTTTAGTACATAATTTAGACAGAGCTTTGGAGGTGACAGAGTAGAGAGAACAATAGTCTCTAGTGGATAGATATCCATAAGCCAAGTCAGTGAAGATAGGTCTTCTGAGTGGGTACAAGAGTCTTTAGTGGAGAGAGATCCACAAGCCAGTGCAGTGGAGGCAGTAGTCTTCTAGAAGATCACCAGTCATAGTAAAGGAGGAGTTCTCCTATGGATAGAGATCCACAAACCATATTTAGGGTATCATCATCTCCTTTGGACCGAGGTCCATAAACATTGTAATAGGGAAAGTATTCCCAAGAGATTATTTGAGAAATATTTAGAAGAAATATTTTCTCCATGGAGGTAGCCATATTTGGGTGAACCACGTTAAATATGTGTCTCTATTGTGTGTGATGATTTGTGCATTGCTTTAGTTATTGCTATTGATATTACCATTGATTATATTGATTAATACTATTTGGGAAATAAAAGTAAAAAGTGGTCTTATACTATTCACCCCCCCTCTCAGTATAAGCTTATATTCTTCAATTGGTATCAGAGTCGGTTCCTTCATAATAAGTTTAACATATTGAAGGAAGATCCTACAAGAACACAAATGGCAAAGAAATGCAAGAATAGAAGCATGAGACACAAGAAGAAAAGAACACCTATGGTCATGAAATAAAAGGAAGATGAGTTTAATATTGTTGTGTTGGTAAGACAAATGGAAATAGATTCAAGATATGAATCAAGTAATGGAGAAATATCTAGACTGATAAAGTTTTGTACCAGATGTGGGAAGATAGGTCATCATGTAGCTTATTGTTCACAAGAAGGTAAAGAATATTTTGTCTATGGACAACTTGATCATGATGCAAGTTATTACAATGGGTTTGATAGCAATAAATATGAAGATGATTCTCTCAGATTTGAAGTTCTAAATAATGAGTCATAAAAAGATAACAGGAATAGTCGATGCAGTTATCAAGAAGAAAATCCACTTTGGACAATAGAATAAATTGAAGAAGAGTAAGCTACTCTTAAGGAACTTATTGAATTGAAAAATGAGAATTTAGAATTGAAGGCTCAAATGCAAGAAGATGAGAAATGTAAGACAAAGCTTCTATAGGATATCTCTGACTTGAGAGATAAGGTTGAAAAAGCAAGAAGAGTTAAAGAAGGTATGATTAAACATTCAAATGTAAAAGAGATAGAATGTGAAAGTCTTATGATTACTCTTGAAAGATTAAAAATGTAGAACTTAGGAGTAAGGGTTCAATCTCAAGAAGATGAGAAAGCAAAAGCAAGGTTTCTACAGGAACTCACCAACTTCAAAATCAAAGCTGAAGAGATAAAAAAAATTGAAGAAAGTATGGCCAAAAAGTTAAAGATAAAAGATCTAGAGTGTGAAATATTAGAGCATGAGATAGTTTCACTAAGGATGGAAGTAAAAGGTTCCAAGGACAAGCTACACAAGTTTGAGGAAAATTCAAATACTTTGGATAGGATTATCAATGCACAAAGGTCATCAGTCACCATGACAGGACTTAGTTCTAAAGAAGAACAAGGAAAACAGGAAACAAAAAAAGGAGAGTCAATATCAAACACCAAAAAATAAAAAGAGTCAAAATAAGTAAGTAAACTAGAGAGTGATACTTCTAAGGAAAATTTGGAAAATAGAAAGTTCAAAAAGGAAAGTAACAATGCACAAGTAAGGAATAGATGGAACAGGAAACAAGTAGAAGAGACTAAGAGACCAAAGGGGTCTAGGCAAGGTTTCTTCAATGGAAGATGTTTTTCATGTCACAGGTTTGGACACATGGCTTCACAGTGTAGGACACATAAAATATAGGAATGTGGGAATGAACAACTTTCCATGGGTATTGCTACTCATGTAATCAGTTTGGTCACAAGGCAATAAATTGCAGGGTTCATGACAAAAGAGGATATGGCTTCACTAGGAGAAATCCTAAGATATTTGCACCTCCAAGGAATAATAACATTAAGTTTTTTACGTGTAATAATTATGGTCACACAACAAAGTGGTGTAGATCAGACATTCTAGAAACAAGAATGAGCAGGAATAGGAACATGAAAATTAACAGGAATAGGAACAGAAATAGAAACATGGATATGAACAGGAATAGGAATAGGAACAAGAATATGGATGTGAATAGGAATAGGAATGGGAACAAGAACATGGATATGAATAGGAAAAAGAATAGGAACAGGAACATGGATGTGAATAGGAATAGGAACAAGAATGATAACACAGATAGAAACGGTCAAAGGAATCAAAAAATTCAAAAAAGAAAGGAAGAGGATAAAGGCAAAGAACAATGCCATTTGGGAGTAGAAATACTCTCACCCTAGAATTAACCACCTTAACAAAAGGTAGGGGAGGGGCTAAGCTAAGAGGCTCATTCTTAGCCCCGAGCCCCAAAGGTGACCCTTTGCCATTGATGTCAAAGGGGGAGAGATTTGTGTAATGGGGAGAAATTTTATATTTATGAGAGCATTGAGCCAGGGGGAGCAGAATAAAAAGAAAGGTCAAAATTTTAGTAAAAATAATATGGGTTGCCATTAATGACAAAGGAGAGATTTTTGGACCTTTTTAGTCACTAAGTCAAAGTTGTCATTGATTTCAAGATGCCAGTGATAGCTCTTCTCCAGTTCAAGTGAAAGTTTAAAATGGAATTTATGATGGGTTAAAATATATTTATTTTGCACCCAAGAAAGTGGGTCAGAAAGTGGTTTAAATCCTCCCAAGGCAACAATTTGTTCAAGGCAGAAGAAGCACATAATATTATAATTTTTATTATAATATCTTGGGTTATAAGGATAAAAATAATATAATTTTTATAAACCCAAAGGTTGGGTTTAATGAAATTATTCAAGGCACGAGTTTATTTTTAAATAAACCCAAAGGTTGGGTTTAAGAGATTATTCGAAGCACAACATTAATAAACCCAAAGTTGGGGTTTAAAGTAAAAGGCTTTTGAAGCCTCTATATCTCTATCGACATCATCATGGAGGAGCTTAGCACCGATGTGTCCAAAGCAAATATAATGCATATAAATACTTTTCCAAAACCATTGGAAAGATATCCTTGCTCGATTTTGATTTTGGCATGCGAAATAAAAAGGAAGAGCTCGTGAGATATTTCATGTGAAGTGCAGAGTTTAAAAGCATAAGGTGCAATCGTGGAAAGCAAATAGGCCAGCATGGCCTAGTGGTCAGTTGGGAAGTGCAAGGGCACTGACTCGTAGGAGGTCCTATGTTCGAAACATGGCAGTGCAAGTTTGAACATGTTGGTTGAAGTGCCCAAGGCGCACAACATTTTTTGGAGCGCACGACATGGTGAGGGATAAGAAGCACGAGGTGCTTCATTCTATTCAAACGAGCACGTGGCTCGTGTGGTGACTTTGGCCATGGCTAAGGCACTTGGTGGGAAGCAAGGTAGAGGGTTCGATTCCCTCCAAAGGCAAGTTAAATTTTTGTTAAAAGAATTTTATTTTTCCCACATGGAGAAATAAGGGTATTGTGATTTTTGGTTAGCCTTAGTGAAAATAAAGGTGTGTGGTTAATTTTTGTTGTTATAAGCTTGCATTGGAGATATAAGGTATTAATTTGGAAGTTGTTATTAAAGAGGTTTGTTTTATTGAGTGATATTAATTAAATATTATTTGAGATTTATTATTTTAGGAGTAATAAGGAGTTTTAGTAAAGTCTTGATTAAATTCTTATTAAGACTTTTGAGCATTATTTTTGTATAAGGATTTTTCCATTTAAAGAAGACTATGGTGAATGTTATTTTTGAGTTGGAGTAATAAGGTGTATTTTGGGTCATTATTTTGTATTGTGATTTGATTGAAGTCTTCTAACCCTTATTGAGATTGAAAAAGAGAAATTTGTGAGTGTGGCAGATTTGTGAGATCAACTCCTTGTCAAACAAAATGTATGGGCAAATTCTTCCTTGGTTGAGTTGGTTGATTGGCTTACTTGAAAATTAAGTTTGCAATGAAAATGATTTTATTAGGGTCTCTTTTTCGAAAGTATTTAAGTTGATACTTCAAGGTTTTTTGAATTGTGAGTTGTGATTAAAACTTTGTTTTATAAGCATTGTTGTTGAGATCATTGGTTGAGTGAAGTATTTGAGTTAATGCTTCAAGGTTTTCTAAAATTGAGAGTTGTATTTAAAACCTTGTTTGATAAGCATGGTTGTTGAAGTGAATTGTTATACAAAGAACTTGAACTAGGGTTTGAAAATATCATGAGTATCATTGTCATGTGAGATTTGTTGTTGAGCATTGTTGGAAACATTTTGAGTTGGATGATACATGCTTGGACTAGGGTTTGTGAGAAATAGTTGTTTCTTGAAGTGATTGGTTGAGTAGAGTTGATTGAGCCTAGTCAAGTGGATGTATAAAGTGATTATTCAAGTTCCATAAAAAAACTATTCTATATTTTTATTTGAGTTGAGATTGAGTTTTGAGAATAGAACATATTGAGTCTTTAACAATTCTCTTTATGATTCTATGAGATTGAGTTGAGCAAGTGATTGAGTTTTGAGAATAGAACATATTGAGTCTCTAACAATTCTCTTTATACTTCTATGAGATTGAGTTGAAAAAGTGACTTAGTTTTGAGTATAGAACATATTGAGTCTCTAAAAATTCTCTTTATGTTTCTATGAGATTGGAAAAGTTCTGTGTGGACTTGTTAAGTAGATTTGAGGCAAGTCTTTGAGAAGACTTGTGGATTGATTTTGTGTGAGATTTTGTGGAAGCTTACAATACAGATTTGAGCAAGTCCTAGAGAGGACTTGTTGAGTAGATTTGGACAAGTTATGTGTGATCTTGTTGAGGATATTTGAGCAGGTTCTGTGTGGACCTATTGAGTCGATTTGGATAGGTTCTGTGTGGACTTGTTAAGCAGATTTGATCAGGTTCTGTGTGGACTTGGTGAGCATATTTTGATAGGTTCTGTGTGGACCTATTAAGTAGATTTGAGCAGGTTCTGAATGGACCTATTGATCAGAGCTATGATAGACCGACTGAACTATTTTTAGTACAAAATTGAGATAGAGCTTTGGAGGTGATAGAGTAGAGAGGATAGTAGTCTCTAGTGGATAGGGATCCATCAGCCAGGGCAATGAGGATAGGTCTTCTGAGTGGGAACAAGAGTCTTTAGTGGAGAGATATTCACAAGCCAGTGTAGTGGAGGTAGTAGTCTTCTAGAATATCACTAGCCATAGTAAAGGAGAAGGAGTTATCCTATGGATAGAGATCCACAAACCAGATTTAGGGGATCAGCATCTCCATAAACATTGTAATAGGGAAAGTATTCCCAAGAGATTATTTGAGAAATATTTAGAAGAAATATTTTCTTCGTGGAGGTAGCCATATTTGGGTGAACCATGTTAAATATGTGTCTCTATTGTGTGTGATGATTTGTTCATTGTTTTAGTTATTGCTATTGATATTGCCATTGATTATATTGATTAATAATATTTGAGAAAGAAAAGTTAAAATTGGTCTTATAATGTTCACCCCCCCTCTCAGTATAAGCTTGTGTTCTTCATGAATGCACCATTGACTAGTCAACACCTTCATTAAATAATTTTTAAATGATGTTCACCTCCAAAGTGGTGCGAAGGAATTTTTCGCCCCTACTTTCATGCAAACATGCTTCCTTTAATTCCGCTTGTGCTTCAAATTTTGGCACCTTCTCCATTAATTTTAAAATGGATTTTCACCCCAAAGAGAGACGAAAGGGACTTTTACCCCTCATTTGGGGCGAAATCATCCCCATTCGAAAGTTAGCCCTTTTTTCCATTTTATTTATATAAAAATATCACGTTCACTCTAGAATAGGGTGAAATCGTCATTCACCTTGAATTAGAGATGAATATACCCTTGTCACTCTTTTTGCTTCATGATCCAATTTTTAAAAATAAAGAAATCGTTGTCGCCCAGCGATGAATTTTGAAGCAGTGCCCTGTGTAATTTTATTTGATGATTTTACCTAAATTTCTCACATTGTAAACATTTTATCTCTCAACGCCCACTAATTCCAAGAAAGAAGTGCATGAAAACAAAGTAGTTAATATACACAAAAACTGTAACATATCATATTGGCCAAAAACACTAAAATATATTTGCCAATTTTACATCAATAAAAATTCATCAAAATTTTAATGTGGCATATTGTAAAACTGCCAACAGAGTTATATGATACAAGATATATGAGGTTTTTGTTGCATAAAAAATAAAATAACTAAATAATTAATTATGTTATCACCCTAGAACAAGAGTACTAGAAAATATTGGTATTACAACTATAGGAGGTGCCTTTGTTAACACATAGTTATAGAGAAACCAATGCTCATGCATAGTCATACACAAATAAAATAAAATATATATTTTTTCTTGCATTAACATCCATTTCACACCATGTAATATGTTATAAAATTACTAACAAAAAATAGAGGTTCAAATAGATGGATCATATTTCCAATTACAACCTGTAACTATTAGTGGAATATCAAATGATGTACAATCATAAAGATATTATACCCTTATACAATAATAACAAAAAAGAAAAACTTTATAGGTGAATTTGCTTGTATATTCCATTGCCAATTAAAGAGAGTGGATCTTACATCAAGGAATCATATGGCATTTAAATAATTATATTGTGTTTAAAATATCAAATCGGATATATCCATATTGGAGGTTGAAGAGCTTATTTTTTATGCTCCGAGGCACTTATTTATAGATTAAAAAAATTCTTGGATCTAAGCTTGAGAACCAAACTTCTACTTGCTATCATAAATGCTTGTCTAGCCTATAACCATAGATATTTATATTATCAAAGTAAATCTACCTAGATTATCTATCTACTATGGGTATATGATCACTTAATGATCTTGAATCTTTGGGTCTAGTGTATCTTCTTAAAAATTAACTTACTTCACATGTCTCCTTTTTTACCTTATTTGTTGGGATAAAGCATAAAATTCTATTACATTTTATTTTAATTGTTGATTTATTGGATTTGATGTTTGGTGATTTAGGATAAATTATTTCTAATAGATTTGTAGGTACCATCCTTTGAAACGAATGATCCTTTATAATTCTTCTTCAAATTGAATAGAATTTATTAATTTTATGCCTAATCCCTCTTTTCTTATTGACATGATTTAATAATATTTAAAATTTGATATCTTCTACCCTTTTGGACTAATGACATCAACATGAGTATTTTGATATCATCATGTGGTTACCTCATTGTATGGTCATTCTTTCTTTAATCACCACTTGGGTCATTGACATGCTTAGAATTTTATTATTGTCATAAATTATTCTTGCAACTACTATGATGAGCGCTTAAAATTTTGAAGTGTCTAAGAAATTTTCTACTCATGTGATACACTTATAGATTAGTTGATGATTAGCATAGTTGATACCAACAACTAAGCTATATGTGGGTATTTATTTTGAAAAGACCTTGATGGGGATGTGTATCCTAAATCTATGGCTTAATATGTCTTTTTAGTGCTTCGATAGTTTAGAATCCAAAATAAGGCTTAAATCCTTCATTTTCACTCTTTGGTTAGTTCGGCATTCTCTTGATGACATTAATTCACTTGTTTTTAATTGCATTAGGCAAAATCAAACTTGGTGTGCTAGCCCAATTTGCTATTATCCTCATCCCTTTTGAGTACCAATTCAACTACTAAAAAATCTTGTGTTGTAGCCTTCTAGTAAAACCATTTCTTAAATATTTCCTTAGGATTTTAAAAGTGTTCCTTTTTGTCTCCCTTTGCTCTTCTAACTTTAGTAGATCTCCTAATCTTAATGAGATAGCATTTTTTTCTTGAAGCTCTAGTTGATATAGCAATTGTAATGTAGGAAGCTCTAAGGAAATGGAAATCTTGGACTCCCAACCATAAACTAAGTATGAGGAGTATCTAATACCTTTATTTGGTGTGACCTAGTCTACCCACTGTTGTGACTACTTCACAACGACCCCAAAATTGGGGACCCACCTTAAATTTTGTGATTTTGGGAAATTTTTGTTTATCCAATTTTGCTCGCATCAAGGTCTTTGAAAATTTGCTTTCACTTTGGAATTGTTGACATATTTGCATTTTGAAGGTTTGAATGTAGTTGCAATGCTTCAAACTGAATATTTTTATTATTTGCATATTAATTGCATTATTTTAAATCAAATAATTTGATTAAAATCATTTTCAAAGGTTTCAATGATTTTTTTTTGAAAAATTTGAAAAAACTTGTATTAAAACAAAGATCAATTACAATATGGTAAGAGACTCTTCCCAGCCGAAATTAGAGAGAATACAAGCATACAATAGTAGAAGAAGATTTGCAATGGAGCCAAATCTCCTGAACCATTAACTAGCTAGCAAGGGGGACGACATGGACAGATGATGCAGCTTGTCATGAAATCGCGACACTATTCTTCTCCTTAGGCCGCGAACATGCAACATGTCACGATATCATGACACCTTTCCACTTTGGTCGTGAAAAAGCAACATGTCATGAATTCGTGACATTTTCCTCCTTTGGCCGCAAAAATTCAATAAGTCACGATATCGTGACACTTTTCTCCTTTGGGCACGAAAGTGCAACATGTTGCGATATCACGACACTTTTTCTCTCTCGACCGCAATGAAGCAACATGTCGTGATATTGCGACACCTTTTCTCCTTTGGCTATGAAAATGCAACATGTCGCGATATCGCGACACCATTTCTCCTTTGGCCATGAAAATGCAACATGTCGCGATATCGCGACACCATTTCTCCTTTGGCCATGAAAATGCAACATGTCGCGATATCACGACACCTTTTCTCCTTTGGCAGTGAAAATGCAACATGTCGCGATATGACGACACCTTTTCTCCTTTGGCCATGAAAATGCAACATGTTGCGATATGGCAACACCTTTTCTCCCTTGGCTACAAAAATGCAACATGTCGCGATATCGCGACACCTTTTCTCCCTTGGCCGCAAAAATGCAACATGTCATGATATCATGACACCTTTTCTCCCTTGGCCACAAAAAAGCAACATGTCGCGATATCGCAACACCTTTCCTCCCTTGGCCGCGATGAAGCAACATGTCGCGATATCGTGACAACTTTCCACCCTTGGCCCCAACGAAGCAACATGTCACGATATCGCGACAACTTTCCACCCTTGGCCACGACGAAGCAACATGTCGTGATATCGTGACAACTTTCCACCCTTGGCCACGATGAAGCAACATGTCAAAAAGGTTTCAATGATTAATTTTCATTTAATTAATCATTTAAATAATTAAATTTTATTTTAGGGTTAGCCCTAAAATTAATGCAAAATTGAAATGGACATATCTTGAGGTAGGCAACTCCGTTTGATCTCATTCAAAACTTGGTAAAAATATATGGATTTTCTCTTTCTAATGATACCAAACTTGCAAGATTTCAAATGTCAATTTCACCAAAAAAATAGCAGGTTAATTTAGCAATATGAGAACTTTGAAATAATTTTGGAAAAAAAAGGAAAGTTACGGGAAAGTAAAGTTTGGTTTTGTTTTAATATTATGATTATTATTTCATTATGCAGGTAATACAAGGGCAAGGGTTGAAGAAGATAGTTATAAAATCCGTTCCCGGTGATGAAACAAAATAACTAAACTTTTCAAATTATAAATAAATCATTGAGATTCATGGAAAAGGTCGGATATTTTATACAGAGAAGGAGAGGAACGATTGGGAGGAGCAAAGCTACATCTTCGTTGGAGGAAAACAGAGAAAGCCATTTGCAGAACAGTGGAAATTATTGTAAGATTTTATAAATTGTTTTAAGCATTTTGGATCCAGATTTGTGCACAGACTGTATTTGGAATTAATAAAGTGTTTATTACAATTTCTTAATAGTTTGTATACCTTAGAAGATTGCATCAATTCATTTGATTTCACTGTGTGAATACTGGTGAACATTGGATTGGTTTTAGAATTCTGTAGATGGAAATTTGTTCTGTTGAATTTGTCCGAGACATTAGTTTAATTTCTAAAGCTTAAATATTTTATTATTTTATTTTCATTCTGAAAACTATATATTATAACCTAGTATAATTTTTATAAAGTGAAATTATATGGCTAGGTTATAATTAAATTTATTATTCGAATATTACATTAATTAATATTCGAATTAATAAATTTAGGAATGGATAAATGAATATTCTAATTCTCACCTTAATCTCATAAGGTTGAGGAATTAGAATTAATATCTTTAGAATTCAATTTGGATTTGATTTTAATATAGTTCCATTTATTTTAGAAATCCAAATTTCAAATCAGAGATCACATTTACTCTTTTAAATATTTAATTTCATAAATATTTTAAAAGGTAAATATTACAAGCAAATCTAATTTATAAACTTTATTTTATCATAAAATCCAAAGTTTATAGATTAGTTTCATATCAAGCCCTGTGTTTTAATCATTAATAAAGGTTTTAATACCTTTTGAAATTGGGCAAGACATTATAGCAATTTGTTTACCTCTTTGATATTTTGGACATAATTTCATAAGGAGATACGAACAAATAGTTGCTTTATCAAATAGACCTTGGAAGTTGAATCATAATAACTTGTGCTATTTAAAGGTCTATTTAATTTCCTTAACTTTGATCTTGTTAAAGTTAGGTGAAGTTTGTTTTAAAATGCTAAATTTATTTAAAAGACATTTTATTGAGATATTGTATCCAGATAACGAAGTAAATGTTGCATACGTAAATTTAACATCATAAAGTAAACTTTATTTCATTATTGGATAAATAAATGGGTATGAAAGGCATGTTTTACATGATGAACTTGAAATCATTTACCTAATTCCCAGGCCCCTTGTTAACAGTAACCTGCAAACCATAGAGAGTTTTTCAAGCACTTATTTACATGCATACACGATATATAAAACATTAAGTGAGAACCTTGGAGAAACTTTATTTTCTTTGCAAGAGAGAATTGTAAATTCTGAGTTGTCGAGTGGTTTCGTAACCTGACAAAATCACACCTCAACAAATTGGCGCTAGAAGGAGGGCCTGAAAGGTAAATATTTTATTTTCATTTGAAGTCTTTCAAATCTTAGTTTAAAAAAAAAATGAAAATTTTTTATTTATGTTGCATTAACGTTAATCTGTCATAAATTCAAAAATTTGGTTATGATTCAATTTTTGCAAATTTTTCATATATAGCCTTGCATATTAAAATTGGTTCAATGGCAGAAAATGATTTACCCTATTTTAAGCATGATGGGATGATTACAACTGAAGAACATATTCAGGCATATAAAAACATTATGTTTCATTTTCAAATTATGCAGGAAGATGTTCTCTATAGAATGTTTCCATACACATTGGATGAATTTGCTAAAGATTGGTTTATCAATTTACCTGCAGGTTCTACCGCTTCTTGGAATCAACTAGAAACAATGTTTCTTGAACATTTTGGAACATTGGTTGACATGGATTTGTTATCAAATCAATTTTCCTCTATCTGTAAAAAACCTAATGAATCCATGAGTCAATTTAATGATAGGTTTCATGAGTTGTATACTGAAATAGAAATACACTTTATCATTTCAGAAGAAGAAGTTGTTCAAATATACTTGGAAGCTTTAGATCCTTTTACTGTTAAGTTGTTAGAAAAGCTTCCTAAATATTTATCCTTATCTAACGTCTATGGTGGGGCAGTAGCTGTAGAACAATGGTTGATTTCAAGAGGAATTGATGTGGGTAGATTATCATTACTTAACCCTAAGATTTCAAATCAATTACCACCTATGAGTCATGATACACATTTTTTGACACCATCATATAAAATTGAATGTCCTAGTTTTTCAACTACTTTTGATATTGTTCAAGAGGAAGTTCAAGTTTCAAATCCAATATCTATCAATGAGGATTGTAGTAATCAAGTTTATCAAAATGTAGAAATGCATGAGTCTGCAGATATTGGAGGAATCTTAGATCTAACTAGCTTTGAAACATATGATAGAATAGAATCTTCCTTAGAGTTGAATGAAACAATTGAAGCTACAGAATTGCAAGATTCTAGAGGTAATTTCATTAATACTGATCATAAAAGTTTATTACTTGAGGAAGATGAATGTTTCATTGAAGATAAATTTTTTGAAAGTGATGAACGTGAACTAGAAAAGCTTTCGATTGTTGAATTTGCAGAGTGTGAAGAAGTGGTTGAACATCACTCCCTAATTTTAGAAGATGATTATTGTTGGTGGAATAAATGGGAAGATTTTGCTTCTCTTTCTAATGAAGTAATTGCTTCACCTAAATTGTAGGACAAGTTGCAAAGGTTAATTCTACAGCTTAAAAGAAACAGTGATCAAGCACAGGGACAGATGCATCAAGATGCATATCTGGATAATTATATAAATCATTCTCATGAGACAAAGATCGAAGATGCTAAAAGTGATATTCTTTTAGACAATGGAGAAGTCCTAGAGTGGGCTAGTTTTGAAACACATTATAAATCAGGACCTTTCATAAATTTGGATGAGATCATTGAAAATAATGATCAAAATTTTTAGTATTCTCAAAATAATGATCAAGAAGAAATGAAAGAAGGGATGCAATCTCATCAAATGTTTCAAGAAGATGATTATTATAATGGTTGGGGAAGATATGAGAAATTATTTGTTTCTAATTATCCTACTGATGAATTTTCCATTTCACTTGATATGCAGGATGTTGAAACTTCTATCTTGCATGAAGATTTGGCAATTTCTATCCAATTGGAAGATGACATGTCAATTTCAGAAGTAGAGAAGGTTCCAAGATTTGATCATTTTGAACATGAGTTTGTAGAACATTCTTCTGCAATAGAAAGGGAAGAAATGGTAAATGTTTCTTATGATTCATCTATTTTAGATGAAGAAGAGGTAAATTATTTTCTTTCATTCTCGAATACTAAAGATTTGAGTGAAAATTTTCATGATTGTATTGAATATTCAAATGAAGAAACTTCATGTATGGCTAACAAAGAACTAGAATTTCCTATTCATCCTAAAGAAACTATTGCTTTGTTTGATCAACAAGATTTATGGTTTGAAAAATATGGACATATTCTTGATTGGATGCCTAATTTTGATGCTTCTGAAAAATAGGTCATTGATGAAAGAATACGAAATGATGGTGGTGATGATAGAGATCATGAAGAAAAAGAAAAGACTATAATGGCTTATCAAGTAATGGTAAATGAAAGTGTACAAAAGGTAGAATCTTATCCTTTGTATTCAAACATTCAAGAATCAGGTAAAAGTTTGTATAATCATTTATTGGATTTAGATGTTGTTTATAATAAAATGCCATTGGAAGTTGATCAAGAATTAAAGTGGATTTATTTTCCCACTACAAATAAGATTGCATTGCTAAATGAAAAAGAAGATATGCTTAAATCATTGAACCAAGTCCAACAATAGTTAACAATTCAATCTAGGATACAAAACTATAATGATTCTTATTTTGTAAATATCCTAGATTCTTGTAAATTGTTATTTGAATATGATTGGCCTAAAAACATAGATGATGATTTTGCGTTAAAATTTTTAGAAGTTGCTTCTTATTTGAAAGGAATCTTATATGCTTGTGAAAATGAGAATTTAGGTCAAAGCGATGAATCAAGGTCTGAAATTCCCATCTTGTTGAATAAGCATAAGATCATGGAAGATCATGTATTTACTTGTAAGGTTAATGAATCAAATCTTAAACATGGAATGGCTTATAAGTTTGAATTAAATCAGTGGGGTGTGAAAGACAAAATGAGGATTACATCATTTCACTTCATTTTGTTTTGGTTGGATTTATGTAAAGTTTGGAATGCAAATCATATATGTCTTTTACAGTGTGCCAATCGTATTTGGGATCTAGGAAGGTGATAGCATAAATTTGTTATCATTTTGTACATAGTGTATTTTTCTGTAAATAGCTTTTTGGTTTTGTGTGTTTTTGTTTTATTTTGTACATAATTTGTTGTTTCGTGAAATTTTGTTGTGTATGTTTGTCTACATATTACTCAATTTTGTGAAAAGTTTTGGAAGTTGTCAAGGACAGTAATAAGTTGGCTTTGCCAGATTTTGGGAGCTTCATGTCATTCAAGTTGGTACAGTTTCAAAGGGGTTTTCAAATATTAAGGTAGTTGTTATTGAGACACTTGTCATTTGATGGCTCTGTTTGGTTTTTGATCCTGGACCGCATAAGATGAAGTTACTTGTTTTGAAAACCTGTGAAATCTGGAGAAAAGGGAAAATGAGATATTGGTTTATGTCCTCATGAATGTGAACTAAGATAAGGCAAATATGAAACATTGGAATTGTATTGCAAAAGCTCCACGAGTATCACAAAACACATTAAAGAATATTGTTTGAAATTTGGATGCGTGAAGTTGTTGGTTTTGCAAATTAGGGCAAAATATCTTATATACTCTTTCAAATATTACCTCATCTCTAACCCGGGTGGCAGGTGGATTTGTTGCAAAGTACCATTCTATAGGATAAATGTGAGACATAAAAAAAGAGATAAAAAAAGAGGGATAAAAAAAGAGAGATAAAAAAAGAGAGAGAGTTGGAAATAGAGTCAAATCTATTACTAAAAATAGATAATCTTCACCGGAGCTATAGATGCTCGGTTGGTAGTGAAGCAATGTCTAGAGAAAAATGTCATGAAAAGAGCGATAAAGATAAATCTATTATCTAGAACTAAATAATCTTCATCGGAGCTATAGACGCTCGGCTGGCAGTGAAGCAATGTTTAGAATAAAGGAAACACAACGTCCACCTAATATCTGGGTATTTCAGATAATCTCTACCGGAGCTATAGATGCTCGGCTGGTAGTAGAGCAAGATCTGAAGAGAATCGGGTGTAGGTTTTATCTTCAAAGAGGAATTATTCATAGCTTGAAATGTGGAACTGACGATGGAATGTTGAATGATTTCAGGTGATAAGTAATGAATCACTTCGCACACACTGAGTTGATGTTGAATGATTCTGGTGGTTCATGTCAAATTAGTCTATTCTCATTCTCTGGATACTTACTGATGCTTGTGATTCTAATATTTGGGTTTTGTGTGTTTTCAGAGTTTGGTTTTTGAGTCCGAAATGTCCAGGGACATTTACCAAGAGTCACCATTTGTTGTGACTCCTTCACAATGACCCCAAAATTGGGGACCCACCTTAAATTTTGTGATTTCGAGGAATTTTTGTTTATCCAATTTTGCTCGCATCAAGGTCTTTGAAAATTTGCTTTCACTTTGGAATTGTTGACATATTTGCATTTTGAAGGTTTGAATGTAGTTGCAATGCTTCAAACTGAATATTTTGATTATTTGCATATTAATTGCATTATTTCAAATCAAATAATTTGATTAAAATCATTTTCAAAGGTTTAAATGATTAATTTTCATTTAAATAATTAAATTTTATTTTAGGGTTAGCCCTAAAATTAATGCAAAATTGAAATGGACATATCTTGAGGTAGGCAACTCCGTTTGATCTCATTCAAAACTTGGTAAAAAGATATGGATTTTCTCTTTCTAATGATACCAAACTTGCAAGATTTCAAATGTCAATTTCACCAAAAAAATAGCAGGTTAATTTAGCAATATGAGAACTTTGAAATAATTTTGGAAAAAAAGGAAAGTTACGGGAAAGTAAAGTTTGGTTTTGTTTTAATATTATGATTATTATTTCATTATGCAGGTAATACAAGGGCAAGGGTTTGAAGAAGATAGTTATAAAATCCGTTCCCGGTGATGAAACGAAATAACTAAACTTTTCAAATTATAAATAAATCATTGAGATTCATGGAAAAGGTCGGACATTTTATACAGAGAAGGAGAGGAACGATTGGGAGGAGCAAAGCTACATCTTCGTTGGAGGAAAATAGAGAAAGCCATTTGCAGAACAATGGAAATTATTGTAAGATTTTATAAATTGTTTTAAGCATTTTGGATCCAGATTTGTGCATAGATTGTATTTGGAATTAATAAAGTGTTTATTACAATTTCTTAATAGTTTGTATACCTTAGAAGATTGCATCAATTCATTTGATTTCACTGTGTGAATACTGGTGAACATTGGATTGGTTTTAGAATTATGTAGATGGAAATTTGTTCTGTTGAATTTGTCCGAGACATTAGTTTAATTTCTAAAGCTTAAATATTTTATTATTTTATTTTCATTCTGAAAACTATATATTATAACCTAGTATAATTTTTATAAAGTGAAATTATATGGCTAGGTTATAATTAAATTTATTATTCGAATATTACATTAATTAATATTCGAATTAATAAATTTAGGAATGGATAAATGAATATTCTAATTCTCACCTTAATCTCATAAGGTTGAGGAATTAGAATTAATATCTTTAGAATTCAATTTGGATTTGATTTTAATATAGTTCCATTTATTTTAGAAATCCAAATTTCAAATCAGAGATCACATTTACTCTTTTAAATATTTAATTTCATAAATATTTTAAAAGGTAAATATTACAAGCAAATCTAATTTATAAACTTTATTTTATCATAAAATCCAAAGTTTATAGATTAGTTTCTGTTGGCATTTTTGCAACATTGAAATTTTGTTGTAATTTTTTCAGTAAAACTTACAAATGCTTTTTGAGTGTTTTCACACATTGAACATTGTTTTTTGAAAATTTTTGATGGGTATAATTTTGGGTGTAATTAAAGTAAAATATATTTTCCTTCTTCAAAATGCTTTTTGTCTGAAATGGCCATTTTGCTCTCTGAAATGCCTTTCTCAATTTCTAAAATGCCTTTCTCGCTTTTCGAAATAGCTTTTCACTCTCTGAAATGCCTTTTCGCTCCAAAATATAATGAACATTCTTTCTTTTGGGTATTTCATTGGTGAAACTATTCTACCGACAGTTTTGTTCTCATTAATTCTCAAAGAAATCAAGTTTCCAAGATTGGCCCCACTTATGGCAGTAGAAGATTTTCCTAGAAGAAGTCGAAAGAAAAGGACAAAGATTGGGGTAAAATTTCATTTCATACAGGATAAAAGTATTAAGTGCACATTCCAAGCAAAATCTTGTTTCAGGCAAATTGAAGATGAAAGCCCTTTTTGGGTGAAATTTCATGTTTTCAATGAAAATTTTCTTTGAAATAGGATTAAGATTGATAAAGTTAATTCTTGTGGCAATATTATCTCCAAAACTGCTAGGTGCTCTTGATTCCAGTGCAATATTGTTCATTTTCGAGGCACCGACCACTTCGTGGGTATGCATTTCCAAGGCGCCACCATAGAGATTGAAATCAGATCGTTGATTCCTACTGAAGCCTTATATGCCATGTGATAAAATTAGTAGATATTTTATTTGGCATTTGCTCATTGGTTCGTTGTTGTTGCCGAGGAGAGAGTTGTTGCTATTGGTGGTTGAGTGGCCGACACCTTGCCTCCACATGTATTTAATGAAAGAGGCGAAAACCTCTATAAATACTAAGAAAATTTTCATTGTAAAAAGAGGAGAGACATTTTGCAGAAAAACTTATCAAGTTCTCTGCGTAAATAAGAGATATTTGGCTTCTGATTTTGCAAGTGACTTTATGTGTGATTTCCTTCTATTTTATGCATTTCTCTTTTATGCTCGTATTTCTTATCTGCTATTGAAATTTAAATTCTGCATCTGAGTTTGAATATTGTTGGTGAGGAAGTGAGTTTTGGAATGCAATCCTGAAGGTTATTTGTGCAAGGTTGTAAGTAAATTTTGCTACTTTCTTTTATTATATGCTAATTATATTCTTGAGTGGAATTCCTAATGTTAATATTTCCCCAATATTACACCTTCGGCTTGTGGCCATATTTCCCTTTCTTTCCATTATTTTCAGTTTCTTTCCCGCAACTCTAGTCTTCAACAGTGTAGGATTTAGTATGGGAACTAGCCTTCTCTGGAGATTGGTCTGAAGGAATTTTCTCTTTCCCTCGGCCTTTCAATGTTGGTCGAGTCTAGGGTGCACAAGTGATAATATCTTGTACTTGGGCAAATTTATGACCAACAGGTTTTGACATGCCCAATGGGACTCAAAAGAGTCCATTTCCAGTAGAATTTAGGTTTGATGTTCACCTTTTTCTTCCAAATTATTAGAACATCTGGCGACTCGATCATATCCAAAAATCTTTGAAAGTGAGGACGGTGAAAGATATACTTCATGATCACAAGATCGAAGGCTAAAAAATCTAAAAACCTCGTTGATTTTTTTGAACTCGATATCCAAAAATTAGGTGAAAACCCTAGGTTGGTCACCCCATCACTTATGTCATTTGCAACATACTCACAAATAGTTGGTGTGTTTTCTATTTCTCCAAGTCCAATTAGTACTGCCACCAGCTTTCCTCCACCCCCACCTCATATTCTAGCTCACATGGCACAGTCGCATCAACAACAACAGCCACTAAGGTAGTTCCCAACATGGAACAGCTTAGAAGCCTTGAATTTACAAGAACAAAATTTGATCCCTTAAGCTGCATTAAAAGTTTTGCCTACCAATGATGGTACTAGAAAAACTACATATGATCATATCTAATATGTAGTTGCTTTGACGATGATTCATGACATTACATATGAGGATGTGATGATCAAGTTGTTGGTCCTATTGCTGAGAGAAAAATTGCTCTATTGGTACCAATCGTTGGAGCCTGGCACCATTACTTCATGGGATCAGTTGGTCGAGTTGTTGATCAAGAATTTCCATGAGCAAGTTGATCCATATTCTTTGTTGCACCAATTTACCACCATTCAGAGGTATCCTCAAGAGGATATTGTAGATTTTAATGTCCAATTTGTGCAAAGTTGGCAAAGAGTTTCTAGATGGTTTGAGGCCTACGCATGAACAAGTGGCGTTTTATTACCTTCGAGCACTCAACATTGATATTGGTATGGTAGTGCACTAGGCCAATGTGAACATGTTTCCAGATTTGTATACACAAGCTCAAAAGGTTGAAGTTGATTTTATTGTTGTAGGTAGGCTTCCTCTGAAGGTAACCATACCCATTATTCTTGATCTCCCACAATACCTTCATTCCAGTGTATTCTTGCAGTCGATTTCAAAAATGTATTTGATCCCCTCATGGAATTTAGCACCTCCTCCGATCGCTCCTATCCCGGTACCACAATAGTCAGCTCCTAGTTTCCCATAATTACCTGCCCTATCAGCTCCTCAATGGCCTCCATATGTCCCTTTTCTTGCATTACCTGCACCACCAACACCTCTTCCTTTATTGGCACCTCCTACCCCCTCAAATCTTGATCCTTACATGAAAATTTTGCAATAAGTAATATCTGCTAATTCAACTATAAGAGCAATGGGCAATAAAATCATAGCTATTGAAAGAAATCAAGCCGAGAGAGATTTCCAACCTAGGATATTTCAACCTTTGCCAATCACCAGGGAACAAGCGGCTTCAACAAGCAAGGTGCCTGAGAGGAACCCAACTGTATCAATGAATGAGGAAGTTGGCCCCATAGATAGAACATACTGGTGCTCTACATGTAATGATCCACACGACGAGGAGACTTGTATGGTTCATTTGAACTATGTGCAAACACTAGTTGTAAGCTCTTCTGGAGGTCAGGTTAACATGATTACCGAAATGGATCACAATTTCATGGTTCCATCCAAAGAACAAGTTTTAGTTATCACAAGATTTGAGAAGAAGCTGGACACAGTAGATCTAGTTGAGATGGAACCATTAAGGGTACCCTCTGACCCAAAGATGCAAAATTATAAGAAACAAGTACAAGTGAAAGCTCCTACTTCAAGACCAAAGCTAGATTCACCTATTTTGTTAAAATATCTTTTACCACCACAAGCAAAGGAAATATTGCAAGAAAAATCCTCGACTTCATAGGCAAGAGCTGAAACAGAGGAACAAGCCAGAGAAAAGCTCAAGTACCCATATTTGACTAAAATACAGAGGGTAGAAGCCACACAACAATATCGGAGCAAATATGAGGCCACTAACAAAAAGGAGTCTGGTACATCTACATACAACATTGTTGAGGAGTTGAAGAAGATTCCTGCTAAGGTTAGTCTTTATGATGCATTACAATTACCTGGGCAAGTCGATCTGTTATAAGAATCATTGAAGTCTGTGAAAGATAATGGAAAGAGTCCTACCCAGATAATTTTTTCTCAAGCATTAACTACTTCAGCCACTGGAAAGAATAGACCTCCCCCTTTCTATTTGTCACTCAGGATGGAGGGTTGGATAGTGCACAATTGCATGATTGATTCTGGTGCTGTGAAAATTATCATGCCTAAGGCAGTTTGTGAAGTCATGGGTATGGAGTATACAAGGAGTAGCCCTAGAGTCTTGCAGTTGGATGGGACACCTATGAAAATAGTAGGTGTGATCAAGAATATTCCCATTGTCCTCCATAGTATGCCACAAATCATGGTCATCCAGGAAGTGGTAGTAGTTGACCTGGAACCATACTTTAGCATGTGCCTCTCGAGGGAGTTCACGGCTAAGCTGGGGGGATATCTTTCCTTAGACTACTCACATTTGGAGATACCATTCAAGGGAAAGAATATTTGCATTCATAATGAGAAGCCCTCACCTTTTCATATTGAGAAGTTGGAGGAAGAAGAAAGTTCCCGAGGAGCGGTTAACATGATGACCGAGGAGTTAGGAGAAGTTGATTTAATGGAAGAAGCACTAGGTGAGCTTCAACTCGAGGATGAGTTTTCACTCATGGACTTCAATGTGATGGTTGGAATGGACATTGGTTGCTATACTATCAAAAATCCAGAGCAAATTGAAGAGAAGGTTTTTTATTCTCTCGATCTTGTTGCAGATCAATTATGGAGAATGTATTTTGATGGCACCAGATGCAAGAATGGTGCAAGATTCGGCGTTGTATTGTTCTCTCCCGAAGGATTGTAAAATACCTATTCTTATAGGCTAACTTGGGGTTGCACAAATAATGCAATGGAATACGAGGCCTTATGCCTTGGATTGAAGAAAGCTAAAAATTTGGGTATTAAATAGTTGTAGATTTTTGGTGACTCTAAACTTGTTATTAATCAGATCACTAATAGGTGTGTGTCAAAGCAACACTACTTGAAGGCCTACCGCAATAGATTCTAGGACTTGTTTGAATCTTTCACTACTTTAAATGTTTAGGAGATTTTGAGAGAGCTAAATAAACATGCAAATATTCTTGCCTCTCTCGGTGCTAACTACTCTCCTATGGAGCAAGTAGTTAGAAAGCCTAAGACAATTAGGGTAATTTATAGACCCTCGATTCCTGACAAAAATCTCTATTGGCAAGTATTTGACAATGATGAGCAGATAGTTAACTTCTTGCTTAAAGAAACTGCAAGTGCTAATGATAGAGTTCTTTCCGAAGAAGAGAGAAGGGATGATTCAACTAAAAAATAATCACATCCCTAGGGGATTGATTACACTTGAAATTTTGTTCGACCAGAGTGATCGGGTTGAGAAGCACAAGATTAGAATTGATGCGAAGGATTATAAAGAGTTGCATTTGGAGCCTAAGAAAATCATCAAGGTTGGAATAGATGGCACCTCAAAAGAACTCGAAGATATCAAAACATTGTGTTTCGAGTATCCAGATATTGTTGCCCAGAGCTACCATGATTTGAGGGTTTATGATAATAATGTGATCCAACATACTATAGAACTGCAGGAAGGGGTAAAACCTTTTCATCAAAAATAGTGGCCTGTCAATCCCAAGATTGAAGTCCTCATGAAAGCGGAGTTGTTGAAGATGTTGGAGGCCAAGATAATCTATCCAATCAAGCACTCAACATGGGTGGCTAACCTAGTCTTGGTATGGAAAAAGAATGGAGACATTCGGTTGTGTGTCGACTTTCACAATCTAAACTAGGCATCTTTAAAGGACCATTACCCTCTACCTTAGATCAATCAAATCCTTCATGTAGTAGATGGCACCCAAATATTCTCATTGCTTGATGGTTTCTCTGGGTATAATCATATTTGGGTGAAATACGAGGATCAATATAAAACAACATTCACCACCAAGTGGGGTACTTTCGCCTACTAACGGATGCCATTTGGACTTTCAAATGTTGGTGCCACTTTTTAGAGGGCTATGGACATTACTTTCGGTGAGTTATTGAATAGGATTATTGTAATCTATCTTGATGATATGACTATGTTTTTGCATCATAGAGAAGACCACATTGCTCATTTGAGGCAGGTGTTTGAGAAGTGTCATGAGTTTGGGATCTCGATTAATCCTAAGAAGTCAATATTTACCGTTAAATAAGGGAAGTTGTTGGGCCATGTGATCTCGCAAGAAGGATTGGAAATCGATCCTACAAGAGTTGAAGCCCTCCTGAGGCTACCATTATTGGCCAATAAAAAATATTTGCAATATTTCTTTGGCCAAATCAATTTCATTTGTAAGTTTATCACTGATTTTGCTCAAGTGGTGAAACCCATGACTGAGATTTTGAAGAAAGGTGTTGAGTTTAAATGGACTAAAACAAGAATATAGGCTTTCAAAGAAATCAAGGAGAGGATTACTCAGGCTCCAGTATTGATTAATCCTAATTATTCTAAATATTTCATTCTCTATGCGGTCGGTGAACAAGAGAGTTATGCTGCAGTTTTGACACAACCGCAAGAGGATGGAGGTGAGAAGCCAATTGCTTTCTTGAGTCAGGTTATTTCTCCTCATCAAGAGAAATATAATTTTATTGAAAAATAAGTATATGCAGTAATGAAAGTATTGAAGAAATTCTAACAATTTGTTTCTTAGAGTAAAATGGTCGTGCATGTCATACACCCTGATGTCAGAAATTTTATTCTCCAAGGAGAATTAGGAGACAAGAGAGCAGGTTGGGTCTCAAAAATTCAAGAATATGATGTGGATATCCATCCAACCAAGTTAGTTCATGGGAGAGCTCTATGTCAAGAGCTAGCCAAAAGTGTAGCTTTCGAGTCATTAGATATGGTGCATGAGGATAGTCTGGACGAGAACATTTGTGCAAACCATACCGCCAACGATCTTGATTGGACCGAAGAGCTAATTGATTATTTTACCTTCAGGCATATTTCCATCTCACCTTGATGCTTCACAACGTCGGAGATTCAAGTTGTAAGCTCTCAGATATACTTTGTTGCCTGAGGGGCTATTTTACAAAAACATTGATGGAATTCTTCTCAGGTGTGTGAAGGACTCTAAAAAAGAAAATATTTTAGAAGAATTTCATTCTGGACTATCGGGTGGTCATTATGCAGGAAGGCCCATGGCCTTAAAAATCATCCGAGAAGGCTATTTTTGGCCTACCTTGTTTTCTAATGCTCACAAATTAAGTACTCATTGTGATAGTTGTCAGAAATATGTTGGTAGAATCAGAAAAGGAGCATTACCTCTTCGCTCGATTCAAGTTGAAGCACCATTTCAGCAATTGTGCCTAGACTTTATCGTGATCATTGATCCTAACTCGTCTATTAGCCACAAGTATATCTTGACTATGACTAATTACTTCACCAAATGGACTGAAGAAATTTCAACCAAGAAAGCGGATCAAGCCACAGTCATCACTTTCCTTAAAGGGTTGATCACTCGCTTTGGTTTCTCGAATGCAATTATAACGGATAATGGAACTCCTTTCATAGGTTCCAAAATCAATGAATTTACGGGTATGTATGGAATTTATTTGAAAACTTCATCTAATTACTATCCGTAGGGGAACGACCTGGCTGAGTCAACAAACAAGAACCTGCTCAAAATTTTGAAGAGGACCCTTGGCGACAATAAGCGGAGCTGGCACTTGCTTTTGAACCAAGCATTATGGGCTGATCACATCTCGATGAAAAAATCTATCAAGACGTCCCCTTATTCCTTGGTATACGGTAAAGAAGTTGTTTTGTCTATCCATATTGAATTATCGACCCTCAAAATTTGGCATTTGATTAATGATGAGGATGATGAGTCTGTCCCCATGAGCATGAGGTTGGCCCAACTTTTACAATTGGAGGAAGAAAGGGAGAAATCATACCAAGCCTTCATAGAGCATGCTAAGATGACAAAGAAGTGGTTTGGTAAAAAGATTTCAGAAAGGACCTTTAAGGTTGGTGACCTTGTATTGAAGTGGAATGGAAAGAATTCAAATCCTAGCAAACATCACAAGTTCGAGGTAATATGGGAGTGTCCATTTCAGATCACAGGTGCCAATCAAATTAATTTTTTTATTTGCAATATATGGACGGTAATGCACTATCAATTCTAGTTAATGGTCTTCATTTGAAGGCCTATTATCAGTGAAAATAGAGATTATGGATGTAAATATGTACATATTTTCATTTTACATTGTTTCTTTCTGGTTTTGATTAGAAAAAGAAAAAATTGAAAAATTGGTCAAAGCCCGAGACTTCCCAAGAGGTCACCCATCCGAGTGCTACTCTAGGAAGGTTATGCTTAACTAGGTAGTTCTTAGAAAAATTAAAACCAGAAAATCAAATTGGATGATGTGTTTTGAGGATCCAAAATTCTAGAGGTGTAAAAAAGAAAACTCCCATTCTTTTTCCCCCCAAAAATTCAAAATTTGAATTTTAAATTTTGAATTATCCCACCACTACTTTCCCACCTAAACCTCTTCCATCCTTCCTCTTCCTTTTCTGCTTTTCATTTTTATTATTTTTAGTATAAAAAATATACAAAATCCAAAATAACATAAAGTGGATCCCGAAAAGCCTATTTCGGATCCCAAAATTATTGTTTTGGATCCCAAAAATGAATTTTAAAAACACGTCCTCCTAACACTAATACTTCTCCCTTCTAAACCACCCTTTTCAGATTTCGAAATGCTTGTTTCGGATCCTAACATTCCATTCCGCCCAAAAAAAAGAAAAAATGCAAAAACAAAGACAAAACAACAAAAAACTCTCTCTCTCTCTCTATATCATATATGTATATATATATCTATAAAAAATATATATATATATATATGTGCTTATCCGAGATCCTTTTCCTCCCCAAAATATTCTTTTCGAATCTCGAAATGCCCCTTTGCTCCTCCTGAAAATACCATTTCAGGAATTCTAAAAAAAAACCCAACTTCCATTCCTTTGTAAATAAGCTTTCCCCTTCCCCTGAAAGCTCTTTCTTCATCCCGAAAATTGTTTTTCCCTTCGCTTTTCCCTCCTCCCCACTTCTTTAAAAAAAAAAAAAAAAAAAAAAAAAAAAAAGCCCCTTCCATTCAACCCCTTACGCCCCATTTCAACCTCTTTTTCTTCACGAAACTCCATTTCCATATTGCACTGCCCATAATTTGTGCTAATTTCCATTTCTCGCCCCATGTCATGCACTTTGTCCACTCATCACACTTTCCTATAATAATAAAAAAAAAACATCATTGGAATGCATGCAATACCCATAAAATTAGAAAGATATCCGATGGATACTAATGAAAAATTATAAAAGGAGGCCAATTCTTCGGTTCTCAATCAAAGCATTTGCAAAGTTCCTGTGTAGAAGTCTTGTCAGTTTCCTTTGCTCCAGGGTTTGTTGTTCTTCATTGCATATTCAAAGAAAGCTAAGGATGGGGAAGAAAGCCACAGAAGCCAAGAAGGTGAAGGTGCAAAAAAATCCTGAAATCGAAAAGAAGCAATGGAAAGCTCGAGAAGAGGAGGATGAAGATGTAGAATTAAAACCCTATGATGATCGCTTGATGCATATTAATGATTGCAATATCACCAACAAAGGAGTGGAAAAATTGTGTTTGGATGTCGAGTTTGCTGCACAAAAGATGTCTGCTAAGAGTCCCCGTACTATAGCATTTCATTCTCATCTCTCTTGGTACCTATGTACACCTATGCACCCATGTCCCAAGCTAATTTGGGTAATTTTGCAATGTTATAATGCTAGTTCAAGAACTATCCAAAATGCCCATAGAGAAGAGTTGTTTAGTATTTTGGCTAGTTCCATACGAGATGCATTTGCTTGTGGTGTGAAACCTCCATCTTATGCCACATACAAAAATATCAACTTTAAAGAAGAGGAAGAGAGGTATCAATCAACTATTCACATGCGAAAGGTCATGGAGAGCCAGTTATTGAAGACACCATGATTTGGAGAGTTGCCAAAACTGCTAGCACCATTAAAGAATTTCAAGAGCCCATATTTGTATTCAATGATAGCATGGCTGACATGACTATCTTAAGATTCCATAGTGCACAAGTGGTAAGCATCATTGGTGTAGCACATTTCACAAGTAGGGTTTTACGCTCTGACTACCATGACAGCAACTCCAAACCCGTTTTTCTTTTATTAGGCAAATTTCTTGGAATGGAGGATACACTCACAATTGCAAAAGATACAAAGTGGAGAAGATATTACTTTCAAGAATTGTTCCCTTTTGGCATGGTATTTTTTCTATCATATGCACTCTCATTTTGCCTTCATAGCAATAAATAAGACAGATGAAGAATGAAAAGCATTGCTAGTATACTCATGGACTCAGAATTTGTCAAAGGAGTCCTATTATAATTTCAACAGGATATTTTTAGGACCCGCTTTGAAATTAATTTATGGAGTATGTAACATATTGCCTCGGGAAATGCAAGCAGAAGTGGTTGATCAGAAAAGAGACAATGTCTTTTTACTGACACAAGATGTGGTGGTTAGAATATTTGGTTTTACTAGTAAACCTTTTCTACTACCATATTTTACAATTGAACACATTTTTGCCTTGGAAATAGCCCGACAAAGTGATTTCATAAATGATACCTATGGGTTAGGCAGGGGAAAGAAGAATACATGTGCTATGCCTTTCAAGTTTGGTGATATAACGGTTACTCAAAGTGGGCAGAATGAATTAATTGTTGAGATGCTCTATGACCATGGATTGGTTGAGCTTCCTCAACGATGGAAGTATGATCCTTTGGGTATTTTTGCCAATCACATCAAGGCCAAGAATTTTCATTGTTGCCCCAGAGAAGACATCGTACAACAAAGGAATAATCCCAAAGAGCATGACCTTGAATGGAATGTGGAGAAGATGATGTCACTTCCTCCTTGGCATGATTTTTATGAGATGGAGATCGAATATGATCCAAAAAATTATCAAGAACAGGTTCCTCCTTCAGGTCAATTTGAAAAAATGAAGGTAAAATTGCCTGATTGGTCTGATGAGAATATTTCCAGCTGGTGGATCATGAGGATTCACCGAAATAAGCCCAAGGAAAATTATCTATTGTTTGTGGATGATGCATTTTCAATGATCTATGATGAACAGTATGAAAATTACCAGCCCCTCTCCCTTGCTGATTTAGTACCTAGAAGCATTAGTAGTACAGATAGAGAGGAAGATATAAGGAGATAAGAAAAGGCATCAAAACAAGAGAGGATAACTATTGAAGATGAAGAAGAAGATCAATTACCACTAGAGGAGAAAATTTCACAAAATAAGAGAAGCACATCTATGAGATTTCATTTCCCTAACATAGATAAGAAACCCATAATTGGGGCACTTTCTATGCTGAGCACCAAATCGCTTCCTTCGCAAACAATTGAGCCAATTATTTATTCGGATATATCTTCTTTGGCTCAACTGGGACAATCAATTCCAATGGTGCTAACAGTAAATCCAAATGTGGAGAAGGCAATATTGGAAGGAGAGGACAATATTATGGCACAACAACATTCACCATCAGCTCAAATGATGTTATAGCCCGTAGGTATGTATTTTCTTTCTTCTTCTCTTTCTGACAAGCATTTGGTGACCACTATATTTTCATCTACAGTTCCCATGTCAACTTCACCTCCAGTTTCTACATCCACCTCTTCCATTCCCATTTCTATCCCATATTCATAGGTCACTAGTGCTTCCCCAGTTTCATCCATTTCATATTTTTCTCTTTCCTTCAGTTCATTCGCATCCATCCCAAATCCATTTGTCCTTCCATTACCCTATGTTTCATCTTCCATATCATCTCATCCTCTTTCTTCTATAACCACACAAGCCCCTCTTTGAGTAAGCATGGCTGAAGTATCCTCCACTTCCATTATTGATGTTGAATCAAATCCTCAATAAGCCCTTTTCTTGTCTTCCCCAATGTTTGCAGTACAAGAGTCGCTGGCTTCTGAAATAGAGTTGCTACCCGAGTGCACTATAGCATAAAAAATTAGTAGGGTGCAACAAAGTTCATCAATATGTTTGAAGAATCACAAGAGAAAGGATGCACTAGCCATGGTAAAACCAATGAAGAAAGTAACTTTTGATCCAACGATAATGGAGATGCACACAATAACAATGGTTCCTCAAGTTCAGAAATCCCAAGGAGAAATGGAGCCCACTGACTATTCCTACCAAGCAGTCACTGAGGACCTCACAAAGATGGATCCAGTAGAGCAAATGGGTACCATACAAGTGGCATCAAATTCAATTTACCTACAAGTTAAGCATTATAAGGATTGTTTCATCTAGGTTTAAGCAAATATTGAGGATCTAGAGGAGGCCTTGGCAGCACAAAAGGTCAAACTAGATAATGCACAGTCTAAATCTCAATAGTGGTAGTAGCAGGCAATGTGTTTGGAGGGTGAAATCATGGAGATCAAATAGGTAGCTACTTAGTTCCAGAAAGCAAGGCGAGAAGCACAATTGAAAATGTATGCCTTACATGACTAGCTCCAGAACTTGCATAATTAGTTAGCAAAAAAAAATCAATGCAATCTATGACCCTCACCAAGGATAAAATTAAAGAAGCTCACAGTCAATTGTTGAATGATTGTAGGAAAATGGCAACCAAGGCTACATTAGTTCTCATGTTTCTTTAGGAGTTACATGCAGTTGTCTCATATGGTGGGCCTGTAGTGGACAACATAGAGCAAGATTTAGATCCAAAGTTGGAAATGGCCACAAAGATCCAGTAAATCACTCAAATGGATCTTTGGTTTCATCTAATGAGTGAAATAGCCCGTGATTGGGCAAGTGCCAAGATCACCGTGCACAATTTTTTCTCCAAGATGGAACTACTTAAAGAAGCCCATAAGCTACATGAAAAATTTGAGCATGAGAGGCGTATTTCCTTGGTTCACTTTGAAACCATCACAGCTAATGGTTTCCCTAGCTTTGTTGATGATCAAGGGAATATTCTAGAGAAGAAGGACCTGGATGCATTATGGACTATTTTCATGGATGATACCTCATATATTGATAACTTGGAGGATCCCATCACTGAAGAGCATGTACTACCATTAATGAGAAAATTCATTCACATTGAGTCTGGATTACTGGAGCTTAGCCAAAAGGCTAAATATATTGATCTAGAAGAGGTTGAGACTTTTTGATATATTGTGGATAAACTCAAAGTTCGTGAGGCAATTACTATAGATGCATGGGTTGATGCAGTTGTAGTGTATGAATCTATAGTGGCACATCTCAAAAAGTAGGATGAAGCTAGTACCAGTAGCCAACCATCAAATGCAACTGATAGCGGGGACTCTGTGCCTAATGAATGAAGGCCTGGAATAGATTTAATTTAGGCGAGCTGAATACCCCACGAGCCACTAAAAATGTTGGCATTTTTTGACACATTGAAATTTTATTGTAAATTTTCCAGTAAAACTTACAAATTCTTTTTGAGTGTTTTCACACATTGAACATTGTTTTTTGAAAAATTTTGATGGGTATAATTTCGAATGTAATTAAAGTAAAATACTTTTCCCTTCTTCGAAATGCTTTTTGTTTGAAATGGCTATTTCGCTCTTCAAAATGCCTTTATCGCTTTCCAAAATTCCTTTCTTGCTTTTTGAAATGCCTTTTCACTTTTCAAAATACCCTTTTGCTCCAAAATATAATGAACATTCTTTCTTTTGGGTATTTCGTTGGTGAAACTATTCTACTGGCAGTTTTGTTCTCATTAATTCTCAAAGAAATCAAGTTTCCAAGATTGGCCCCACTTATGGCAGTAGAATATTTTCCTAGAAGAAATAGAAATAAAATAACAAATATTGGGGTAAAATTTCACTTCACACAGGATAAAAGTATTAAGTGCACATTCCAAGCAAAAGCTTGTTTCAGGCAAATTGAAGATGAAAGCCCATTTTGGGTGAAATTTCATGTTTTCAATGAGAATTTTCTTTGAAAAATAATTAATATTGATAAAGTTAATTCCTGTGGCAATATTATCTCCAAAACTACCAGGTGCTCTTTATTCCAATGCAATATTATTCATTTTCGAGGCACCAACCACTTCGTGAGTATGCATTTCCAAGGCACCACCATAGAGATTGAAATCATATAGTTGATTCCTGCTAAAGCCTAATATGCCATGTGATAAAATTAGTAGATATTTTATTTGGCATTTTCTCATTGGTTCGTTGTTGTTTCCGAGGAGAGAGTTGCTGCTATTGGTGCTTGAGTGGCCGACACCTTGCCTCCACATGTATTTAATGAAAGAGGTGAAAACCTCTATAAATACTAAGCAGATTTTCATTGTAAAAAAGAGGAGAGACATTTTGCAAAAAAACTTATCAAGTTCTCTGCATAAATAAGAGATATTTTGCTTCTGATTTTGCAAGCGACTTTATGTTTGATTTCCTTCTATTTAATGCATTTCTCTTTTATGCTCGTATTTCTTATCTACTATTGAAATTTAAATTCTACATCTGAGTTTGAATATTGTTGGTGAGGAAGTGAGTTTTGGAATACAATCTTGAAGGTTATCTGTGCAATATTGTAAGTAAATTCTATTGCTTTATTTTATTATATGCTAATTATATGCTTGAGTGAAATTCCTACTGTTAATATTTCCCCAATATTACACCTTTGGCCTATGGCCATATTTCCCTTTCTTTCCATTATTTTTAGTTTCTTTCCCACAACTATAGTCTTCAATAGTGTAGGATTTAGTACGGGAACCAATCCTCTCTGGAGATCGATGCAAAGGAATTTTCTCTTTCCCTCAGCATTTCAATGTTGTCCGAGTCTAGGGTGCACAAGTGATAATATCTTGTACTTAGGCAAATTTTTGACCAATAGTTTCATATCAAGCCCTATGTTTTAATCATTAATAAAGGTTTTAATACCTTATGAAATTGGGCAAGACATTATAGCAATTTGTTTACCTCTTTGATATTTTGGACATAATTTCGTAAGTAAATACGAACAAACAGTTGCTTTATCAAATAGACCTTGGAAGTTGAATCATAATAACTTGTGTTATTTAAAGGTCTATTTAATTTCTTTAACTTTGATCTTGTTAAAGTTAGGTGAAGTTTGTTTTAAAATGCTAAATTTATTTAAAAGACATTTTATTGAGATATTGTATCCAGATAATGAAGTAAATGTTGCATACATAAATTTAACATCAAAAATTAGAATTTATCTCATTATTGGATAAATAAATGGGTATGAAAGACATGTTTTACATGATGAACTTGAAATCATTTACCTAATTCCCAGGTCCCTTGTTAACAGTAACCTGCAAACCATAGAGATTTTTTCAAGCACTTATTTACATGCATACACGATATATAAAACATTAAGTGAGAACCTTGGAGAAACTTTATTTTATTTGCAAGAGATAATTGTAAATTCTGAGTTGTCGAGTGGTTTCGTAACTTGACAAAATCACACCTCAACACCCACAAGGATCATCAAAGTTGAAAATAGCATTACCATTGGATTTCATGTAGATGCCATTTCAAATAGAAAACTGACTTATCTCAATTCTAACAAATGATGGATCATTACCTATGATGATAGTGTTGGGTACACCAAACTAGGTGATAATTTCCTCCAAGAAATTTATGATGAATTTTTGATGGCCTCTTTTAGTGGAATCAGCTATGTCCACCTTGTGAAGTATTATATGGCTATATATATCTACTGGTGGAATTCACGTGAAGGTAAATTTATTTCTTCGATGAATTCAAGCCCCTACTTTAAGAAAGGTTTATTGACAACAATGGGCTTTAGCAGCAAGGGGTATTCTAGTTTCTCCTAGTTAAGAACTTACACTTATCACATTATATTACCCACCATTGCACATAATTGAACATAGTAGGCCAATAGTATCTAGTCTACATGATTTTTATCATAGTTGTATTGCCCAAATAATATCCACAGGAGAATCCTTGGTGGAATTCCTAGAGCAATGGGTTTATTTGTCTAGTTTTGACATATCTTAAGGAATATTGTCAAAAAAATTAAATAAAACTCTATCATTGAGATTGTAATGAACATTTTGTAGCCCATACACCATTCTTTATGTCCAGTTTAGGTCTAGTGGGTATCGACCTTGCTATATGTAATCAGTCTGATATCCTAGATTTGGTCTTCTCTAGTACGAGTGAATATGCAGGTTTAATTTTCTTCTATTGTGGTCATAATTCTTGGGTAAGCTATTGTAATAATGCTCTTCCTCTAATTAATTTAGTGGTCTTGATTTCTATATCAAATTCAAGGATCTTTGTGATCCATCCAACTCTTTTTTCACTCATTTCTCCATTCATGATGTAATCTTCGATACTTGAATGAATGACTTTAGTAGTAATTTTATTGTTTTATTAAGGCATATAACTATTTCTCCATAAAATTATATCTCTCCTTGTATATTTTTTATTTTAGATTAAAAAAAAAATGGGACATTCCTTCTTATCATCATCCTTCTCTGGCAACTATACTCATTTGCCTCCATAGACAAAGAGAATAAAATCCTTGCTAAAATTTGGTTTGACTAGTACCAATGCATGCATCATGGCTTATATGATTTCTCAAAATTCCTCGTTGCCTTCCTTATTCCATTTAAAGTGTTTCCCCCTTTTTAATATTTGAGTAATTGGTTGGACTATGATGGCAAAGTCTAGGATGAACCTATGAATAAAATTGATCTATCTTAGAAAATATTAAAGAGAATTCTTATGGTGTGCTAGTGTTAGATCGACAATGGACTTAACATGGTCTGGTTCAATGGTTATCCCCTTTTTTGGACATAATGTGTCCCAACAACTTTCCTAATGGTTTGTATAAGGTGCACTTCTTAAAGTTTAGGCACGCTCCAAACTCTTGGTATTTCTCAAATACTTTTTCCAGGTGTTTCAAATGGTCTTCTTTTCTTTTTGAAAAGACCTTGAGGTCATCTAGGTAGACTAGGATGATTTTGTTGATGAGATTATTTAAAGAAATATCCATAGCTCTTTGGAATGTTGCCTCAGCATTAGATATACCAAAAGGTATGCATTGATAAGGAAAAGTGCTCCACTTTGTGGTGAAGACTATTTTGTGTTGATATTCATCTTTGATCATGCCTTATTGTACCTTGAGAAACCATATAGAAAAGAAAATATTTTATATCTAACCACTATTTGTAATATTTTATCCATAGAGGGGAATGGGTAGTGGGCTCTTAATGATGCTCAATTTAGGTCCATGAAATATACACATAACTAGATTTTTACATTCTCCTTTTTGACTAGTACCAAATTGGATACCCATGTGGCATGCTTGAGTAGGTATATAAGATTTACTTCTATGAGTTTAATCAGCTTATTTCTCATCAGGGGTTATCTTTGGATTAAATGGCCTCTAATTTTATCTTATAAGCTTGGCATCTAGATCCAACTCTATTATATGTTGTATTATCTCATGATCATGTTCCTTTACATCCTTGTAACTCCATGATATCTCTGGCATACTTTTGGCACAAGTTGACTAAGCTTTTACTCTTTTCTAGAGTTGTCACTTTTCCTATTTGCAAGGTTTGTTTGGTTGTAATATCCATATCCTAGTAATCATATTCATCTACTATAATGTTTTTTTCCATTGAAACCAGATATTAGGGTTGTACAAGGACCTAAGTATGATAAGTCCTTTAAAGGGTTTATTTCCTTTGAGTTGAATGATTTGGTTCCCATAGGCTTCTTATATCTTCGATGCTAATTCTTATGAAATTATGATTCTTGTTGGATAAACCATATAATATGCTCATCACTATCAAATGAATCCTAGGATGCTTCATTATTTAGGATGGACAACTTGATGATGGCTCTGACATACTATCAATTATCTAACAAGTTTTCTACTATATCAAAGTGGGCCTTGATTACTACCATGTGATTGACATCCATATTCTAATTTCAGGGAACCATGAATAGGTTGACTACTTTGAATACCTAAATTAAATCCTAGAACTGATACCCATAATATTTCATGAGCTTGTTCTTTGCTATCCATTGGGACCTCACTTGTTTGATGATGAATTTATTATCTTCATATAATTATAAATTCTTGATGTCTTTTCTAGCCACTAGCCAAAGGTCATGTACTAATACCTCATTCTTGATGATATTGTTAGAATAGTTGAATTACAACCAGTATGTATAGAAATGCTTCCCCTATTTAGGTGGTACTAGATAGATACCATTACTTAATCCCATCCTTTATCTGTCCCCATCAAAGTAGACCTTCCAAATCCTAGTCAAATATTCTAAAAATTGGATGACCTCGATAAGGATATATTTATCCTCTTGGATTAGGTATGTACATATCTTTGTTGATTCAAAGGTAACATATGGGTCCAAATACTACATATTAGTGGCTCATTCATCCATTCATTCATTAGGAAATAGAGTGTATACTTTGTCTAGTTGTAGATCAAACTATAACCAACTCTCTTCTATTAGGAACATCTGCTCTACTTTAGCCTTAATTATTGGTGCATAATCCATATGATGGATATGAAGTGTTTTAGTGGTCCCATAGAGAGTTCTATAAATTGTATGTCTCTAGTATAAATATAGATATCCTCCAATTTTGGTTGTGAGATCATGGGTTAGGAAAATATTGAAATATGCTAGTAACTCAATTACTACTACATCCTGGGTGATAGTTACATGTGGATAGGTGTGGAGTATGAGATAGAGGTCCCTTATAATGCTAAATATTTGTATTAGAGTCTTATCAATCTATATGACCCCTTTATTGACCGGTTGATAAGCCAATTCTAATGCATTAGCCACCCACCTATGAATCATCAAAGTGCTTGATCCCAAATCCACTAGGAACTTATGGATTAGTTTGTCCCTACATATAAGTGTTAAGTATAAATATAGGTGTTTTGGTATACGAGGACAAAAACTAGATATTTATGGAATAGTAAACACCTTTTGCTTCCTTGTTATCCATTACCTACCTAAGGCTTCCTCCAACTACTTCATCTATTCTACTAAATTGAGGATGTCCCAAAGTGGCATGGGAACTATGGACTTCCTTAGGTGCCCCATGAAATTGAATGATTCGAGTGATTAGATCGTAAGAGCGCTATTATCTATCCATTATGATATTGTCCTTTTAATTATTAGAGTTAAGACTCTACTTGATATGAGTCCTCTTTGCTCCATTTGATTATCTTTTTGGTGTGATCTAGTCCCATGGATGCTAGCTTCTGGTACCACAATTGGAGTCCAACTCACCCTATCTATTCCTCCTTATATATATTTTTTATCCTAGTGAGGATACCAAGTTGCACTTATGATATTTTTCCTATTGAGATATAGGTCCTACTCAAAATGTTGTATATTTTGTCTTCATCCCATGTTTGTAGCATTTGTTTCATCGATCTAGCTCTGAAGTTTTGAGAAACATTCAAGGTTAATATTTGGATGGTCTACCTCAATATTTGTATGGTAAATTTAGGATAGACAATATGAATTATAGGATATATGATCTATAAGAGTTATAACTAGGACAATAGGTATTTAAATAGAAATATTTCCAAGCATATGAGTCTTCCACATAGTTGTTCTGAGTAGGTATGATATCCTTAATAGGGTTAAGAGGTGACTATTGCAAAGGGACCAGTGCATGCACAATTTGTTGCTCAAAGAATTGAGATTGATTAGAATCCTTGAAGGGCTATAGTGAATATTTTTTATAACCATTTGGATGAGGCTAGTAACCTTCGTTACTTTTTTGGAAAGGAGTATTTGGGTAACTTTAGTAATGGAATTGTAGTTATCTCTCACGACACTATATTTTGATCTTAGATAGAGGATAAGATAAATATAAGATGGTAGAAGGCATAAGAGTGCCAATGAAAGGTAAGTGCTACTTTGAAGAAATATCCAGTAAAGAAGAAAGGAATTTTTTTTGAAATTCCACATGTAACTTCTCTTAAAGGGATGAAAAATAAATAAAGGGATTAACTAACATTAATAAATAATGAATCTCAACAATTGAAAACTTTTCTTTCATTAAAAAGGGAGTTATAAGGTTATATCCTAGGGTTTAAGAATTAAAGGAAATCAATATTTATTTGAAAGAAAAACTTAGGGAAATTAAATATCGAAGTAATTGAATATTTGTAAAACATAACCTATGAGAAATAAGGGATACTACGTGGAATTAATCCATTGATATTTACAGATATTAATGTGTTCTAATTTTCCAAATTTGGGAGTTATAAGGGTTACAACACCAAACTAGGTTATTGAAAATTAGATACACTAAAATTAAATCCTAAAGGGATATTAAAAGAGGTTTATCAAAGCATTTTAAAGGTTGGAATTTAGCAATTTACTTGTCTCAAAATTTCACAAAAAGGGACAAAAGAGATCCAACATTAAAACCTCTTCAAAATTGGAAAAGTGCTTAGTTCAATAGGAGTAATAAGGTGTTAGAAAATATTTTTGATATTTACAAAACTTTGCAAAATCAACCATAAATTGAACTACAATTTACAAAAGCACTATATTCATCTTATATCTTATCCAAAACATACTAGGGAGTCATAAGGCATTCTACAAAACTTGATAATAATAGCATCTACCAAATATTATCAAGTTATAAATCCATTGGGAAGATATAACCTTTCTACAAAACCTAAGATTTCATTAGGTTTATATACTCTCATTACTAGGGAGACATAAGGAAGACTACAAAAACCTAAGGATTAATAAAGGTTTTATCAAATCAAGCTTATATATTAGGGAGTTATATCCTTCCATATCTAAAACTAGGGAGCTATAAGGATGTCTACTTCCCAAAATACCAATAAGAATAATTGCTTCAAAAAGGAAAAATCCAGTGCCATAAAACTTGGGATCATAAATCTACTCATGAAATCTGAAGGAATGTTAGACCTAACTTCAAAAGTAATCCATAGTGAAGCCTTAGAAGATAATTTTGATACTATGGAATGCTATCTTCAAGCCCATCCCAATGAAGCAATTGACAATGGAAAAAGTAATATTTCACTTTCCTTAAACTTTGTGAGCATATTATACATGGCATTGCTCACATATAAACACTACAAGGATGAAAACGTAGAACAAAAAGGATTTATAGAATTACTCAAAAAGAAGATAAAACTTAATGAATCATATCTAGAAAATATTTTCAATCCTCATTCAGAATTGGGACTTTTAGTTCTACTAACTCAAGATCTTATCATGATGCCCTAAGTGGTTGTTCAAAAGTTTCTATACATATTGAAGATAGGAAAGGAGAATTTTCCTTACAAGAACCAAGTAGCAGCACAACCACCTATGAGAGCACAAAAACTAGAATCAAAGGCAAAGCTAAATATGAAGAAGAAGATGAAGCATATAAAGGAGGAATACAATGCAAATTCAATTGAAAGAAGAATCTTCAACTATATCTTTGCATCATATGAAGACACATATTATCTGTCGAACTTAATCATAGTAAGCAAAAAAGGAGAATACAAATTTTTTTATCCAATGGAAGAAGATCCATATTGAAGACTAAAGTCTTCAATACCCAAATAATGTAATATAAGGGGGTTTTAGAAATAGATTATTTTACATCATTTGGGTCATGTAAATGTACCTTCCTAGGTATATAGTTAGGACATTATATTAATTTAGGGGTAAGTTATCTAGTTACTTCACGCAATGTAATAAATGCACAAGTGTCAATGTAAAAGTTGTATATGTGCAACCTGTCCCTTGCACAGCTAGGTAGATTGTTGGCCAAGGAACCTATCTTCCCATATAAAGGACCTCATTGTAACAAGTAGAATATACAATATCATAGTATATTCGTAGGTATTAGCATAGTGATGTGTGCATCACCATATATTGGTGATGGGTGCAATGTAGTTTAGTAGCTTTATTCATGGAGTGTTCATTTTCTCTATAGCTACATTGTATTCATTTCTATCATTTCTATTTATAGCATATTTTAATCATCTCATAGATTTAATTTCTTTCATATTATTTTGCATCTTGTGATTACCATATCCTATTGCACATTGCATCAAAATATAACAAATACCAATAGGTTTAGATGCACACCCAATAGCATGAGTAGCAAGTAACAACTTGAAAAATGACAACCACCCATCACCCAATTAAGAACCAGCTATCTCCCATTTTTTGTCTACCATCTCCAAGGTAAAGGGTAAGATGCTAGTCCATAATTTTTAAATTTCTACTATTGAGATCAATTTCAAGGATGTTGGATCAAAGGATAGGGTTGATTTTTTTATGAAAGAAAATAAACTAGTAAGTCACAAATATGTGATGCAAGAAAGAAAGCTATAAGGAAAGGAGATAGATTTAGAGAAGACCATGGATGCATTCAAAGCCTCCTAGGCTAAGAATAAAGTGACAAAGGCTTAGATAACCCATATCATGACTCAATTGGAATGGGTAAGGTAGTTTTGGAGGAGTAAAAAATGATCTCAAAGCTAGAACAATGGGTGATTAGTGTTGAACAAATGCCTAATATTAGTTGAATGTTATGGGATGGAATTGAAAGCACGAGATTCTGGGCGAAGGAAACACTAATTGCAATGTATTCAAAATCAAACACGCTTAAGTCCTAAAATGTAGAATGCATGAAGTGAAAGAGACAAATTGAACAGAGATACAAGAAAATGGAGAAATCACAGCCCTTTTATTTAACTCTCTTGATCTCGGTTACAAAGATGCCTCCTCCCTTTTTAGGGGCTAGGAGCGTTAAATGAATTTGGTTACAATCAAGACTTAATGTTCCTCCTTCTACATGCCCACATTTGAAATGGGCGGGCTAAAATGTTGTCGCCACTGGTGTTGATGAGTCCTTAACCTTTGCTACTCCTCTTGCGATCAAAGAAACAACAAAGATGTTAGTAGCACCTGCTGCAAATAAGAAACATTTGTTCTCTAAAATTAATGAAAGATGCATGTAAAAGATTAGCCAAATTGATAGACAAAATGACTCTAAATGACCTGTGAATTTGACAGAGACCAGAAAACATTACTAGAGGGTCGTTTCCATCAAAAAAGTCGACCAATTCACACTCAACTATAATTCGTCCCTGGTCAGGACGAATTCGACTGTAATTCATCCTCAGGTAGGACGAATTCGACTGTAATTCATCCTCGGGTAGGACAAATTTGATTGTGTTAAAATGTTGAGTTGATGTCGCTCAAATGTCACACCTCGGGATCTCCAAAGTACCTGCAAACATAGGGGTTAGCTAATTGGGGGCATTTTGGGATGACCCAGATGGTCGGATTCTCCCAATTTGACCTCCATCAGTAGGAATTTGACACCGCTACCTGCAAGTTAGTGGGACAACAAAGGCGACAAGAACATGATGAAATCTGATCAAAACATTATGAAATCGAACATATGAACTATCTGCAAATAAGAAACGTTTATTCTCTAAAATTAATGAAAGATGCATGTAAAATATTAGCCAAATTGATAGACAAAATGACTCTAAATGACCTGTAAATTTGACAGAGACAAGAAAACATTACCAGAGGGCCACTGCCATCGAAACAGTCGGCCAATTCGCATTAAACTGCAATTCGTCCCTAGTAAGGACGAATTCGACTATAATTCATCCTCGGGTAGGACGAATTAGACTGTAATTTGTCCTTGGGTAGGACGAATTTGACTGTGATAAAACACCGAGATAATACCATCCAAATGTCGTGTCTCGGGATCTCCAAATGACCTACAAACATAGGGGTTAGCTAATTGGGGGAATTTTTGGATGACCCAGATGGTTGGATTCTCCCAATTTGACCTCCATCAGCAGGAATTTGACATCGCTACCTGCAATTTAGTGGGACAAAAAAAGCGACGAGAACATGATGAAATCTGATCAAAACATTATGAAATCAAACATATGAACTATCTAGACAACATAAAATGGAATGAAAGATGAACAAATGACAAAAGAACAAATTAGAATGAGACTTAAAAGAAAATTGCGGGGCGCCCAAGTGGGTTGCCCACCGTTGGAACTTGATTTTGGCACCAATCCACTTGGGATGGGCCCAAAATCTCTTAGGATGGGGTTGTCAACAAATTGGTGGATTAAAGTGGTCAAATGTCAGGTTTTTGGGTCCGAATTCACACTTCCAATAGCCACCCAATAACCTCTCTTGCGAAAGATATTAAGGATGTGGAAAATGTAAATCAAAAGGGTAAAGGCATGGTATCAAATCGGCAGCACTTCATTGCTTGAAAATGCCTCCTCCTTGTCTCTTTTTGGGTGGGAAAAGTCCACCATTTTATAGACCCAGGGGGTCTCTTTGGAGAGGCATGCATAAGCGCCATGTGGTGGTCATAGGTGCCATGTGGTGGTCATGTCTTCTCATGAGAGAGGAAATTCCTCCATGAATTGGGATTTCATGACTACCCTTGTGATAGTCCTCTAACGGCCCATCTGCCCACCTACATGCACGTGCGAGGTAAGTGTCATCAATTGACTATCTTTGGCTGCCACTTGGCGTCATTCTTCTTTTTGCCTGTTAAACCTGGAATTCATCTTGACCAAAGACGAATTAAGAATTCATCCCTGGGTGAGACGGATCCCAGTTTGAATTCATCCTTGGGTGAGACGAATACTGAGCAAAGTGCCTGAATGTGCCAAATTGCCTTTTGACCTTACAAAATTGCTATAAAAATGGTTAGGACCACTGTTTAACCTCTGGGGGCTGCCCTGGGGGCTGTGTGTGTCAAATTGATCAGTGTTTGCAGTCACATAATCGGATTGGTGCTATTTTGGTGTCTACAAGAGTCATCTAGATGATCGAAGGTCTATTTTTAGTACTTGATTATATTTCGTCAATAATTGCCTAAAACTTTGAGCTTGACAAGGATATTGATCATATCATGAACAATATACACCTATGGTTCTAGGAGGTATAATTATTCAAGACTTTCTTAGCCCAAACTAGCCATTAGCAATGGGTAATGATAGGAATTACTAACTAGGACATGATAACCTATTAGATCATTAAGGTCCTAGTAGTACAACAAGTTGCCTAGAAATATGAGGATGAGATCAAATCTCTGGCATGAAGAGCAAGATAATAGAGAGAGTATTTCTCTTGTTTGTTATTGATAGGTTTTCCCTCTCCTTTGGCTCTTAACAGTGATGTTCTACCTAACGAAGAATTTCAATAGTTGCTAGGCCAAGGTATGGATATCAAACTACCATAGAACTCTTCTATTGATGATACAGTGACCTAGACTATGAAACTTATAGTATAGATTGAAATGTACATTTGTAAGGTCATAAGAGAATTCACCCCATTCATCTTGGAAGAACCTTGGGAGCTCAAAAAATCACTTTTAGCTTACCTAGGTAAGACTACCTTTTGTAGAGGAGTGGAGAGAAGTGATAAAGTTGATAAATAATATGAAGTCCTTAATCCTTACCCAATTAATAAATTTTCTAAATTATAGGTCCCTTATCACTAACAAGCTAGAGATCCTCTTTGAGTCACCATAATTTTAGTGAATTTTTAGTACATATAAAACCTGATGACAATTTCCCACTCAAACAAGGATTCCAAAAAGGAGGTAGTACAATAGGAGCATGAAAATGAAGAAACCAGGTTTCTGAATGAAGTCAAAATGAAAGGTCTCTACAAAATTATGGTAACCAAACCAATGGAACTAAAGACAAATAGGGAGCTAGGATAACCAAATCCTCAATGACATATCAAAATTGCATCACCTCCAAAATTTTAATCTCTAGGATTTCAATTAAGGGTCATCCCATTCCAATCAAATATAGTAGAGAGTTTGAGGGAATGGCAGTCTATGAATATGGCAACAGAAGAAGTGAGCCCACATGATTAAAGTTTATCTTGGAATTAGAAAATAAATCTCCCACAAGTAATTATTTTTTTTGTAAGTGCCACCTAAGTCCCAATTTCCAAAGGAGAAAAAGTGCATAAATGCAATATTCGAAGGGAGCTACCCCTTCTATAGAGCATATATTGTAAGAATACCCTAGATCATCTTTCATCCTACTAGACTTGAATGCAATATGTCTCCTCAATTTCAATAATAGGAAGGATGCATGACTCTCCCATCCACAAAAAGATAGAGGGAATTTCAAATTTTAAATTTTGAGCTAAGTTCTATAAATTTTTAGTTTTAATCCCACTAAAGAGGAGAGAATTGTATTTTTATGTCTACTATCCAACCTTGGATATAATCTTCCATTCACCTTCTTTTATGTCTTGATATGGAATCAAGCCTTGATTCAATCCATGTACATACATTCAAGCCTTTTATTTATATTATATGTGTATGAGTATTTTTAAATATATATAAGAGTTGTGACTACTTACTTTCTATTTTGGTCTTTGTATGTATACATATTTTTATAAGAAGCTATGACTAGTATCTATCTTGGTATTTATACAATTTTTATGAGCAACGATATGTCATTCTAAAATCATCTTCATTCTTGTTGACATTGTTGATGCATGTGTCCATTCATGCCATCAATGCATAGGTATTTGTAAATTGGTATATCACCACCTATAGCTTAGGATTGTTTTATTGTAGGTTTCTTTTCTTTTATTTTTCCTTGAAAGAACCTAGTAGGTTAGGAGTGGCATAGAAATTTTAGTGTGCCAAAATCACACCTAGAATAAGGAGCTAGCCTTGCAAAAAAACTTGGAGTCATGTCCCACACTCCTCAGACTTTTAAAATTGTGTGCTCTTTGTAAGGTGTGAGCACCAGCTACATCCAATAGATGCAACATATGTCCATTGTGCTCTGAGCATTACTTAACACAATTGGTTGTCCAAATTTTTTAACAAAAGCCATTGTCTTTCACCCAATCATGAACCTCCACTATTTCGTTGAAAAAATGTACAATGAAATGAGACCTTGAGTTCCTACTTTCATCCCTTATTATGGCATAAATATGGTATAATATTATGAACCTAAAGAGGAAAACTACTAGATTCCTCAAATAGCTTATGAAGCACAAGCCTATGTAACATTTGACGTACCTAAAATTGGTGAATGTTATCTTCCTAGCCAAAATACCATCATGTGTAATTCTTCTTTTTATGATTAACAATTCCTTTGGAGAAGTCTGTACCTACTTACCAGGTTAAAATTGAAGATTCTGATGATGATGGATTAATAATTCTTGTAGAAAAGCATCATCCCTCCCATAGTATTCATATTTTCCCTCAAATTGATAAAAGACTTGAGATCAAAATCAAAGATCCTAAATATGAGAAGTCACAACTTATAAGAGATTATGATTTTTTTAGTTATCTATTGAATGATGATCCAAGGGTTATAGAATAATATGAGGTATTTGGTTTCCATTTATAGGAAGAAACACCAATGGATGTAATAGAGGTAATTTTACAACCAAAAATTGAGGCATTTATACTCCCTTTAGATGATGAATTGAAACCTACATGAGCAATGGAAGGAGGAACTAAGCCTAATAAAAAGGGAAAAAGTCTAAGATTTGAAGAGTTCACATGTGATCCCTATTTATAAATGTATTTTACTTCTTTCAAGAGTAAATTCTAAAACTAGACACCATTTAATAAATAGAGAAGGATTTACCTATAGATCTCGAAAGTGTTTAGATGATTTCAAAAGAAAGAGTCAAAATGAGTACTGAATATGCCATGATTCTAAATATGGTGTAATTTCCTATAATATTAGGGAATAAATATTATTTTCTAGCATTTTGGTGCCTCAAAATATAACAACAAACCTCTTAAAGATCAATATTAAGAGAATTTATAACTACTGAGTAATGACCCATAGTTTGGCTACATAAAATAAAGGATCTAAAGTGATTGTTAGCATGTAGGTTCACTAGGGAATGAGATGAGGAAGGAATATATCATAATTATAAAATTCAAGTACCTATTGGATATTTTGAGTCCCTAAGTCAAAGTTATCATTGATGTCACTGGATGAATTCATCATTAATGTCAAGGAATCAAGAAATAAAGTCATCAAAGTTGTCACTAATATCTAGGAAGAAGGTTCAACAGTGCAGAAGTTAAAGGTAAAAGGGCTCCATAATATTTTAATATTATATGAGAGCATAAGTTAAAAGGGTTTTCAAATTTAACCCAAGGAAGGCCTTAAAAGCCAAAGGATATAATTATAATTTATAAAATTTAAACTCCTTGGAATTTGAATCATTTATAAATTATAAAGGTTAAATGGACTGACATCATCAAAATTAAAATGTCATTTATAAAGTTGTTTTAACATCGACATCATCGAAGAATTTGGAGCACCGACGTTCGAAGACTATGGAGGCATCATGTATAAAAGGGTGGCTAAAGGTCTTTACAAATTATCCCTCATTTATTTGATTAATGCAACCAAGGAAAACTTTACTTTGTGATTCGCTGTTTCGATTGAGGAAGAAGACAAAGGTTTTTGTCTTATGCACAAGGTTTAAAACAAAGAGAATTCATTGCTTAAGGCATTTTGTACATGGTGGTCCGTTGGCAACACATGTTCTAAGAAGGCGTTAGTGGAAGAACTAACCCATGTTCGAATCCTGCAAAGTGGTAGTGCCAAAGGGAAGTTTTTGATTTACGTTCTTTTGTTTGGGTGCCAGGAGAGGAATAAATTGTGCTAAGAGCTTTTAAGCTCTTAATGTGCATTGATCACATGTGGTTGTGGAGCTCATGGCTAGGGCGTTTGCAGAGGTAGAGGTTAAGGGTTCAAAACCCGTGGAGGCCAAGGTAACTTTTAAATAAATTTTGTATTGCCTAAGGTTTGATTAAATATTGTATTAGGAGTTATAAGGGAGTTTAAAAGGTTTTTAATTGGAAATAAATTAGTGATAAGGAGACATAAGGGGTGAAATAAAATTGTTTATGTGTTGATTTGTGATCTATAAAAAGAGAAATATATACTTTTAAATTGGATTAATAAGGTTATAAATTAGTTTGAATTGAAGATATATAAAGTGTTTCCTAAAGGCTTATTTTGGGTGTTATATTTAATGTTGAGATTGTGGAGATTATAAGGTGTATATAAGACTTTTTATTTTTGTATAACAATAATTATTGTGCAAGTTTTTACAAGGGGTTTTAAAGTGAAGATTTTGCTACCTAACCATTGAAGTTTTCAAGGAAAATTGAGTGTGACTGAAACATATTTTGAGATATATTATTTACCACCAAGCAAAAAGGTATGGGCAAAATTCTTCCTTGGTTGAGTTGATTGAGTGTCTTTCTACAAAGTAAAGTTTGGAGTGAAAAGGACTTGAACTATGGTTTGAAAATAACATGAGTCTCATTGTTATGTGAAGATTATTTTATGAGCATTGTTGTTGAAGTGACTTGTTGAGCAAAGAACTTGAACTAGGGTTTGAAAATAACATGAGTATCATTGTTATGTGAAGATTATTTTATGAGCATTGTTGTTGAAGTGAGTTGTTGTGCAAAGAACTTGAACTAGGGTTTGAAAAGAACATGAGTATCATTGTTATGTGAAGATTGTTTTATGAGAATTGTTGTTGAAGTAAGTTGTTGTGCAAAGAACTTGAACTAGGGTTTGAAAATAACATGGGTATCATTGTTATGTGAGATTGTTTGTTGAGAATTATTGGAAACATTTTGAGTTGGTGATTACATTCTTGGACTAGGGTTTGTGAGAAAGGGTTGTTTCTTTAAAGTGATTGGTTGAGTAGATTTGGTTGAGCCTAGTCAAGTGGTTGTGAGGAGTGATTTTTCAAGTTCCTTAAAACAAACTATTTTTATATTCTGATTTGAATTGAAAAAGTGATTGAGCATTAAGTGTAGAACATATTGAGTCTCTAACAATTCTCTTTATGATTATGATATTGGACAGTTTTATGTGGACTTTTTTAGCATATTTGAGCAAGTCCTAAGTGGACTTTTTGAGTATATTTGAGCAGGTTCTGAGTGGACCTATTGAGCATATTTGAGGAGGTTTTGAGTGGACCTGTTGAGCAGATTTGAGCAGGTTCTAAGTGGACCTGTTGAGAATATTTGAGCAGTATCTGAGTGGTCATGTTGAGCATATTTGAGTAGGTTCTAAGTGAACCTATTGAGCATATTTGAGCAGGTTCTGATTGAACATGTTGAGCAAATTTGAGCAAGTTCTGAGTGGACTTGTTGAGCAGATTTGTGCTAGAATGAATGGACTATGTTTAGTATAGATTTGAGATAGTGCTTTGGATGTGATAGAGCAAAGAGGACAGTAGTCTCCAGTGGATATATATCCATCATCCAAGGTAGTGAGGATAGGTCTTCTGAGTGGGGACAAGAGTCTTTAGTGGAGAGATATCCACAAGCTAGTGTAGTGGAGGTAGTAGTATTATAGAAGATCACCATCCAGAGTAAAGGAGAAGGATTTCTCCAGTGGATAGAGATCTACAAACCATATTTAGGGGATCAGCATCTCCTTTGGATAGAGGTCCATAAACATTGTAGGGAAAGGATTCCCAAGAGAATTTATTTGAGAATTTTATAAGAAATATTATCTTCGTGGAGGTAGCCATATTTGGGTGAACCACATAAAAATTATGTCTCTCATGTGTGTGATGCTTTATGTGATGTTTACTGCTTTAGTAATGTTGATGCTATTATATGGGTTAAAAAGCAAAAAGTTTTATTGTATATTTTTTACCCCCCATATCAGTATAAGCACATGTTCTTCAGTTGGTATCAAAGTGGGTCTCTTCATAAAAATACTAACATCTTGGAAGAGGATCCATCGATGGCACACATGACTTTAGAAATTGAATAAGAGACTATGTTTGACATAAAATAAGAATCCTTTGCTACTCTCAGAAAATTGGAAATATTAAGAGAGAAAAATTCAAGCTTGAAGGAACAAGTTCAAGAAGATGAAGAAGCAAGTATGGAACTTATATAAAATCTCATAGATCTCAAAATTAGGGTAGAATAAGGAAAGAATATTGAGCAAGACATGATAGATCTATTAAGAGCTAGGGAAACAAAATTTGAAACATTGGAAGTAGAAATTTTTCACCTAAGGAATAAAGTTGAAAGGACCAAGGTACTACAAGATAAAAAATATGAGAAACAAAAAGAGGAATCAAGTCTTCAGAAAGCAGAAACCTCAAAAAAGGATAAGCAAGCAAAGGATATCAGAAATGAAGAAATTAAAGGAGTGTTAGTCTCACAATGACACTGAGAGGGGGGGTGAATCAGTGTAGCTATTTAAATTAAAATCTACAACTCTTAAAGAAAGTATAACAAGAGAGCATTCCACAACACACGATGTAATGAGATTCACCAATTTGGCTACTCCTCAAAAATGACTTCTTGGACTCCCGTCCAAATCCAACCTTTGCAAAATACCAATTATACAATCAATTTACCAGCACCCACTGGAAGGAGCACCAACCCTTGATTTATTAACACCAATAGAAAGGAGCACCAACCCCTAATTTATCTGCACCAACAGAAAGGAGCACCAACCCCTAATTCCAAGAACCAACTTGGACTACAATTTTGAGACTATATGATTGACATAAAAATGCCTTCGCTTATACAAGACCCTGACTGGTCTATTGCTAACCCAACCTCTCTTTTCGTAGCACTTTCACACTACTTTCGTAGCACTCTAATACTCCACGCAGACCTTTTATAACAAAGTTCTCTGTAACTGCACCTGTAACTATCGTACTGACTTCTGTTAACTTTTCTTATTTTAACTACATTATTTTCTTTTGCGTCTTCACCTGTAACTGTCGTACTGACTTCAGTTAACTTTTCTTATTTTAGCTACATGATTTTATTCTACGTCTGTACCTATAACTGTCGTACTAACTTCAGTTAACTCTTATTATTTTATTTTGGCTGGGTTCTCATTTTAGCTCACGCCACAACGACTTGTCATGAAATCATGACATTTTTGCCTCTTTGTCCTCTTCTCGGGTTTCACCTACGAAAACACATGTCACGATATCGTGACACTTTTGCCTCCTTGCTACTCTTCTTGGATTGTACCCACGAAAACACAACATGTCACGATATCGTGACACTTTCACCTCCTTGCTACTCTTCTTGGCTTGTACCCACGAAAACACATGACACTTTCACATTTTTACTTTCTCTCTCCTCCTTTAGTCGCGAAAATACGACATGTCGCGATATCACAAAACTTTTTCTCCTTTGCTCTTTCTCTTACCTTCGGGTCGTGAAAACTTGACATGTCGCGATATCATGACACTTTTTCTCCTTTGCTCTTTCTCTTACCTTCGGGTTGCAAAAACTTGACATGTCGCGATATCGCGACACTTTTTCTCCTTTGCTCTTTCTCTTGCCTTTGGGTTGCAAAAACCTGACATGTCACGATATCGCGACACTTTTTCTCCTTTGCTCTTTCTCTTGCCTTCGGGTCATGAAAACCCGACATGTCACGATATCACGACACTTTTTCTCCTTTGCTCTTTCTCTTGCCTTCGGGTCGTGAAAACTCGACATGTCGCGATATCGAGACACTTTTTCTTTTTGACTCTCTCTCCTGCAATATGTCATGAACTCGTAACACTTTTTCTTCCGTACTATCTCTCTTGTAATATGTCATGAAATCGTGACACTTTTTCTTTCGGACTCTCTCTCCTGCAATATGTCACAAAATCGTGACACTTTTTCTACTTGCCTTTCTCTCTTCCAACATGTCGTGAAATCGTGACAGTTTTGCTTGCTTGCGCTTTCTCTCCGAACATGTCACGAAATCATGATAGTTTTGCTTTCTTCTCAACATGTCGCGATATCGCGACAGTTTTTCTTTCTTGCTCTTTCTCTTTGAACATGTCACGATATCATGACAATTTTTCTTTCTTCTCAACATGTCGCGATATCGTGACAATTTTTCTTTCTTGCACTTTGTCTTCGAACATGTCACGATATCGTGATAGTTTTTCTTTCTTCTCAACATGTCGTGATATCATGACAATTTTTCTTCCTTGCTCAACATGTCATGATATCGCGACAGTTTTCTTCCTTGTGATTTTCTTTTGATTTTTAGCATATCAGCCACTTCGATCTTTTAGAAAATCACTATACATACTCTGAAGAACCTCTTAACTCCTGTCCATTGCATCAACTAATCTGTCTGATTGTGTTGACAACAATGACAATACTATTGTTGCACCTTGCTCAACAATCTCCCCCTTTGGAATTGTTGGCAACACACGTGCAATTTCCTGTAATTCTTCTCCCCCTTTGACAATAATACCAAAGGGTTGTTGCAGACTCCCCCTAAGTCCATGCACAACATTCTCAGGCACAAATTATTATAGTTAGCAGAAATTAAAAACATGAGCAAAAATATAATCAAATATATACACGTTCACCCTGAGAATGTGGTCCCGATAGCTAGTCAATTCTTAGGACGCGTGACCACTCCCAATTTATTGTGAAGGTACTCAAAAATTTCCTTGGGCAGCGGTTTTGTGAAGATATCCGCTACTTACTCTATAGTTGGGACAAAATCCAACTTAACCTCACCTTCCGCAACTTTCTCCTTCAGAAAGTGATATCGAATAGCAATATGTTTTGTGCGAGAATGCATGACCGAATTCTTTGAGATGTTAATGGCACTGGTGTTATCACACTTAACTAAAATTGGCTCACTAAAGTTAATACCAAGATCTTTTAGGGTTTGTTTCATCCATAATACCTGCGTACAACACATTGTCACTACAATATATTCTGCCTCTATTATCGATAAAGAAACTGACTCTTTTTTCTTACTATGCCATGCGACCAAAATCTGTCTCCAAGATAGAATGCACCTCCACTAGTACTCTTTCTATCATCGACACATCCTGCCCAATCTGCATCTGAATACAAAATAAGGGTGAAGTCCTTACCTTTCGGATACCATAACCCATACTCCATAGTACCCTTTAGATACCGAAGAATCCTCTTCACTGCTATCACATGAGTCTCCTTGGGACTAGCCTAAAATCGTGCTACCATGCAAACTGCTTGCAAGATATCTGGTCTGGTAGCTATCAAATATAGTAGGCTCCCAATCATAGATCTATACATGGTTTGATCAACATCTGGAGATTTATCATCCTTGCTCAACTTGCAACCTGTCATCATGGGAGTTCTAACAGGCTTACAATCTTCCATTGTGAACTTTTTTAGCATCTCTTTCACATATTTAACTTGAAAAATAAATATGCCCTTCTCATTTTGATTAACTTGAAGTCCGAGGAAATACGAAAGTTCACCAATCATTGACATTTCAAATTCTTTCTGCATCTTATTTGCTAAATCTTTACACGACTCATCATTGCTGCTGCCAAAAATGATATCATCTACGTATACAACAAGGACAATGAGATGGCCATTATCTATTTTAACATATAAATTGCTATCCACCATACCTTTTTTGAACCCTTGTTGAGTAATATAGTTGTCTAGCCTTGCATACCATGCTCTGGGTGCATGTTTCAAGCCATACAATGCTTTCTTCAACTTGCAGACGAAGTTGGGATTATCACCGAGTTGGAAACCATCTGGCTGCTCAATATAGACTTCTTCAAGTTTTACATTTAGAAATGTTGATTTCACGTCCATTTGATAAACTTTGAAATTCTTGTGAACTACTAAAGCCAAAAACATTCTAATTGCCTCTAGTCTAGCCACTGGTGCAAAGGTTTCCTCAAAGTCAATACCTTCAACTTGTGCATAGCTTTTATAGACCAATATTTGCTTTATTCCTGACTACCTATCCATCTTCATTCAATTTGTTTCAAAAAATCCATTTAGTACCGATTATATTTTTATTTGCAGGTCTTGGTACTAACTCCCAGGTTTTTTTTTTCTCGATCTGATCTAATTCTTCATTTATTGCCATCATCAAACTTTCATCTTTGCTTACTTTAGCAACATTTTTGGGCTCAATGTTGGATAATAGAGAGTAGTTACTTACTACTCTTCTTCTTGTCTAAACACCAACTGTGGGGTCTCCAATTATTTGCTCTCTAGGATGATTTTTCTACCAACTACCTGTTTTGAATTTCTTGTTTTCTTCCTCTTTCGAATCACTACTTAAATCATCTGAGTCAATTTTCTATTTTTTTTCCATTTCCTTTTCCTCATCTCCTTCAATAACCTCTTCATAAATTTGGTAGTTTTCTTCATAGCTTATTTTTTGTTCCCTACCTTCATCAACTTTAACATTGGCACTCTCCACAATTTTCTTTAGCCTCTTGTTGTAGCATGTGTAGGCTTTTCTTTTTGTCGAATAGCCAAGAAAAATACCTTCATCAACTCTATCTTCAAACTTACCAAGATTATCTTCAGTTCTTTTGATGTAACAGTTGCTTCCAAAAACTTTAAAGTATCTTGCTATTGCCTTTTTCCTGAACCACAGCTCATACGGAGTTTTGCTTTCATGTGTCCTCAACATGCACCTATTTTGGATGTATACCGTAGTATGGACTGCCTCTTTCCAAAACATGTCTGCTATTTTGTTCTTAGTCAACATAGTCGATGTCATTTCCTGCACTGTCATGTTCTTTCTTTCTACCACACCATTCTGCTGAGGTGTCCTTGCTGCTGAAAACTATCTCCTAATCCCATATTTTTCATAGTACTCTGCAAACTCCTCTGAAATGAACTCTCCACCTCTATCTGATCTTAAACATTTAATCCTTTTTCCTGTTTGATTCTCAACTTGTTTTTTGAAAATATTGAACATCTCAAAGGCATCTAATTTAAGCTTCAAAAATAGTACCCATGTCATCCTGGAATAGTCATCTATGCACAACATAAAGTATTTGTCACCATTTATGCTTTGAGTTCTTATGGGTCCACATAAATCAATATGTATTAGTTCTAAAGGTTTGCTTGTGAAGTACTCTTTTGTTTTAAATGTGGCTCTAGTTTTCTTCCCCTTTTGGCATGAAGCACAAATGTTATTTAATGGTTTTCCAATGGTGGGAATATCTCTCACTACCCTTTTTGAGCTGATTTTTACTAGATTGTCAAAACTGATATGACCAAACCTCTTGTGCCACAGCCAATTTTCTTCTTCCTGTCCAATCAAGCATGCTCCTTCTGAAGTCTATGAGAGAGCATACAGGTTTCCAGATGTCCTTGATCCAGTTGCTATCAACTTTCCATAGTTTTCTATTCTGACTTCACAACCCCGCTTCTTGAAAATTACTTCATGACCTCTGTCACAAATCTGACTTACGCTTAACAATTTATGCTTCAGACCAATCACAAACAAGACTTCTTTTGACTTGATTTTTATGTCACTGATATTAACTGATCCTTTGCCAACTATCTTAGCTCCATCATTATTTCCAAATTTTACAAAACCACCTTCATATTTAAAGAACCATGCATCTCATCCATACTAAAAGTATTTAGATCTATAGCTTCCTCTATTGTTGAAACTTTAGAATCAAATCTTTGGGGAAGAGATCTTAGTACATTTTTCATGACGACAACATCTTCCATTTCCTTGTTGAGTCCTCTAATCGCATTAATGATTCCATTAACTCTCGACACGTATGTCTCTATGTTCTCATCGTCATTCATCTTTAATGCTTTGAATTGAGCTCGATGCATTTGTAACTTGGCCTCCTTGATCTTGCCGTCTCCTTCATGAATGCTCCTTAGTTTGTCCCACATGTCTTTTGCTATTTTACAACTCATAATATTTATCAGTTTGATGTCCACTAAATCGCACATGATAGCATTCTTTGCTTTAGAGTTATTCTCAAACAGTTTCTTACTGGCAGCATCGGTTGGAGGAGTGGTGGCTATTGTGTATCCATTGTTTATTGACTCCCAAATGTCATATCCCAAAGCACACAAATATGTCTACATCTTGACTCTCCAAAATGCGTAATTAGTTTTTTCAAACAATGGTGCTTTGTTTGATGAGAATCCTTCACCACCTGCCATTGTCTCACTTCCAAGATCACCTTAGCCAATTAAGCTTGTTCTAGAACTTGGCTCTGATACCAATTTTTAGTCTCACAATGATACTGAGAGGGGGGGTGAATCAGTGTAGCTATTTAAATTCAAATCTACAACTCTTAAAGCAAGTATAACAAGAGAGCATTCCACAACACATGATGTAACAAGGTTCACCAATTTGGCTACTCCTCAAAAATGACTGCTTGGACTCTCGTCCAAATCCAACCTTTACAAAATACCAATTTTACAATCAATTTACCAGCACCCACTAGAAGGAGCACCAACCCCTAATTTATCTGCACCAATAGAAAGGAGCACCAACCCCTAATTTATCTGCACCAAAAGAAAGGAGCACCAACCCCTAATTCCAAGCACCAACTTGGACTGCAATTTTGAGACTATATGATTGACATAAAAATGCCTTCACTTATACAAGACCCTGACTGGTCTATTGCTAACCCAACCTCTCTTTTCGTAGCACTTTCACACTACTTTCGTAGCACTCTAATACTCCATGTAGACCTCCTTTTATAACAAAGTTCTCTGTAACTGCACCTGTAACTATCGTACTGACTTCTGTTAACTTTTCTTATTTTAGCTGCATGATTTTCTTCTGCGTCTGCACCTATAACTGTCATACTAACTTCAATTAACTTTTCTTATTTTAGTTGCATGATTTTCTTCTACATCTGCACCTGTAACCGTCGTACTGACTTCAGTTAACTCTTCTTATTTTATTTTGGCTGGGTTCTCTTTTAGCTCATGCCACAGTGACCTATCACGAAATCGTGACATTTTTGCCTCTTTCTCCTCTTCTCGGGTTTTTCCCGTGAAAACACATGTCACGATATCGTGACACTTTTGCCTCCTTGCTACTCTTCTTGGCTTGTACCCACAAAAACACAACATGTCACGATATCATGACACTTTCGCCTCCTTGCTACTCTTCTTGGCTTGTACCCGCGAAAACACAACATGTCATGATATCATGACACTTTCACCTTCTTACTTTCTCTCTCCTCCTCTAGTCGCAAAAATGCGACATGTCGCGATATCGTGACACTTTTTCTCCTTTGCTCTTTCTCTTGCCTTCGGGTCGCAAAAACCTAACATGTCATGATATCACGACACTTTTTCTCCTCTACTCTTTCTCTTTCCTTCAGGTCGCAAAAACTTGACATGTCACGATATCACGACATTTTTTCTCCTTTGCTCTTTCTCTTGCCTTTGAGTCATGAAAAACCGACATGTCACGATATCACGACACTTTTTCTTTTGGACTCTCTCTCCTACAATATGTCGCAAAATCGCGACACTTTTTCTTTCGTACTATCTCTCTTGCAATATGTCGTGAAATCATGACACTTTTTCTTTCAGACTCTCTCTCCTACAATATGTCGTGAAATCATGACACTTTTTCTACTTGCCTTTCTCTCTTCCAACATGTCATGAAATCGTGACAGTTTTGCTTGCTTGCACTTTCTCTCCTAACATGTCACGAAATCGCGACAGTTTTGCTTTCTTCTCAATGTCGCGATATCGCGATAGTTTTTCTTTCTTGCTCTTTCTCTTCGAACATGTCATGATATCATGACAGTTTTTCTTTCTTCTCAACATGTCGCGATATCACAATAGTTTTTCTTTCTTGCACTTTGTCTTTCAACATGTCGCAATATTGCGATAGTTTTTCTTTCTTCTCAACATGTCGCGATATCGCAATAGTTTTTCTTCCTTGCTCAACATGTCGCGATATCGCAACCATTTTCTTCTTTGTGATTTTCTTTTGATTTTTAGCATATGGGCCACTTCGATCTTTTGGAAAATCATTGTACATACTCTGAAAAACCTCTTAACTCTTGTCCACTACATCAACCAATCTATCTGACTATGTTGACAACAATGACAATATTGTTGCTGCACTTTGCTCAACAAGGAGAACCTTGGATAAGAGTTAATCACAAGAGGAAGATGACTTCTCCACAAGTTCTAAGACATCCAAATAGATTACATAATTTCTTCCATGGTCATTGATTTTCTTGCAATAAATATGGTCATAAAGCTATACAGTGTATTCATTATGCAAGATACAATATAAATTTCACTTCCTTTGCACCTCTTATGGATGATGATGTTACATGTTACAAATGCAATAATTTTGGACACAAGGCTAGATGGTGTAAAATGATACTTCCTGAGTCTAGAAAAACAATTTCAACAACTGAGAAATATGAAAAGGAAAATGTTAAGGGTAGATCAATGTTAGTACAAACAACCCTTCATGCTTAGGATAAATAATAACAATGGTATCTTGATAGTGGTTGCTCTAGTCACATGACAGGAGACAAAGACAAATTCATTGTATAGAAATAAATAAATAGAGGATCAGTAAGTTTTGGTGATAATGGATCAACAAGGATTGGTGGAAGAGGAACTCTAAGTTTAGACAATGGGAAAATAGGAACAGAGAATTTTTTGTATGTTAAAGAATTAAAACACAATATGTTGAGTATAAGTCAACTTTGTGATCAAAGATACATGGTTACTTTCCATACAGATAGATGTGATATAAGGAAAATAGAAACTGGAAAAATCATTGCCAATGCAAAAATAACCCCAAACAAATTATACATGCTCAATGAGATCCAAGGGAAAAAGAGCTTTCTATCACAAGAATATGAGAGTTGGTTATGGCATAGAATATTGGGTCACTTGAATTTTGACAGCATAGTCAATATAAGTAATAAACAGGAAATTAGAGATTTACCCAAAATAAGAAGACCTCAAAACATAATTTGTGCACCCTGTCAAAATGGAAAGCAAACTAGGATTTTAAGTCAAAAGGTTATATGTCATCTGAGCCATTGAGCCTAATACACACTAATTTGTGTGGTCCTACCAGAACCCAAAGCATTCAGGGTGAGAGCTACTTTATGCTTTTTATAGATGATTATTCCATAATGATTTGGGTAACCTTCCTGAAAAAGAAGTTAGAGGCCTTTGAAAAATTCAAAGCATTCAAGGAACTGGTTGAAAATGAAACTAGCAAGAGGATTAAGTGCTTGAGATCTGATAGAGGAGGAGAATTTACTTCAAATTAATTTGTAGATTTTTTTGAACAACATGGAATCAAGAGATAGTGTTCAACAGCAAGAACTCCTCAACAAAAAGGGGTAGTTGAAAGGAAAAATAGGACTTTTGAAAACATGGCTAGAGCTATGTTAAATGAATCTAATTTATCAAATGGTTTTTGGAGAGAGGTTGTAAATACAACAATATACATAATCACTAGGGATCAAATGAGGGTAAATCATCACAATACTCCATATGAGATTTGGAAAGGAAGACATGCCACTGTAAAACACTTAAGAATTTTTGGAAGCAAATGTTACATAAGACGGGAAGACCAAAACTTAGGCAAGTTTGATCCAAGATGTGATGAGGGAATTTTTCTTGGTTATTCCACAAAGAGTAAAGCCTATAGATGCTTTAACAAAAAAATACGCACTATGGTGGAAAGTATTAATGTAACAATTGATGAGAAGATAGATTCAAGAGAACCAGTTCAATAAATTGTGTATCAAGAAGATGGATGTTATCAAGAAAAATTTTGTGAGGACTCAGATAAAGAAGAAGAATAAATATGAAGACTTCTTCCCAAAACTCCATCCAGGTATGTACAGAAACATCATCCAAAAGAACATATAATTGGGAATCTAGAGGAAAGACAAACAAGGAGAAGAATAATAAAACCATCCCAACAAGCAAATTTTTCTTTGCTTTATAATATTGAGCCAAAAGACTTCACTCAGGCAAGTGAGGATGAATTTTGGATTAGGGCAATGAATGAGGAATTGCATCAGATAGAGAAGAGCAAAACTTGGGAACTTGTTTCACGACCAAAATACAAAAATGTGATTGGCACAAAATGGATATTCAAAAATAAATTAAATGAAGATGGACAAGTGGTCAGGAATAAAGCAAGGTTAGTATGCAAAGGTTATGCATAGGTAGAAGGAATTGAATTTGATGAGACTTTTGCTGCAGTTGCATGACTCGAAGCTATAAGGATATTTCTAGCATTCTCAAGTTTCAATAACTTAAAGGTATATTAGATGGATGTCAAGTCAACATTTCTAAATGGGGTTCTATAAGAAGAGGTTTATATTGAATAGCCAGAGGGATTCATACTAGCAGATAAACCATATCAGGTATGCAAATTGAAAAAGGCATTGTATGGTTTAAAGCAGGCTCCTAGAGCATGGTACTCAAGATTGTATCAGTATCTTCAAAAATAGAGATTCAAAAAAGGAATGGCAGACAATAATTTATATATCATAAATGAAGGAAGTGATCTTCTAATAGTGGTTGTTTATGTTGATGACATAATTTTTGGGTGAAACAATGATAAGATGTAAGGAATTTGCCAAGAACATGCAAAATGAATTTGATATGTCTATGCTTGGTTAATTGTCCTTATTTATTGGACTTCAGATTTCACAATCAGAAAGGGGAGTGTTTCTCTCACAAGCCAAGTATATAAAGGAAATGTTAAAGAAATCCAGGTTAGAAGATTGTAAACCGGTAAGTACTCCTATGGTCACAAAATACAAGTTGAGTAAGGATGATGAATATCCATAGGTAGATAAGAGATTATATAGATCTATGATTGGCATATTATTATATGTTACAGCTACAAGACCAGACATAGTACAATCAGTGGGATAAGTGGCAAGGTTTTAGGCAACACCTAAGGAAACACATGTGGTAGCAGTGAAAATAATTTTTAGGTATCTAAAAGGGACTATGGATTTTGGGCTTTGGTATCCCAAAAGTGAAAGTTTCACACTAACAACATATACAAATGTAGATTGGGCTAACAGTATTGATGATATAAAAAGCACAAGTGGAGGAGAATTCTTTCTTGGAGAATGTTTAGTCTCTTGGTTAAGCAAGAAGCAGGTTTTAGTATATTTATCTACAGTGGAATAAAAATACATTGCAACAGTATACAGTTGTACATAGGTGTTATGGATGAAGAGAACTCTAGAATATTTCAAGATAAAGCATGATCATCCCATCCCTATACTATGTGGTAATACAAGTGCCATAAGTATCTCAAAAAATCCAGTGATGCACTCCAAGACAAAGCAAATTTTGATTAAGTATCATTTTATAAGAGAACAAGTGATAGATAAATAGGTCAGATTGGAATATGTCACTACAAAGGAACAAATAGAAGATATTTTCACTAAGCCACTTTCAAAGGAAACTTTTGAGTATCTTCGAGGAAAATTGGGAGTGAGACTCCCACCCCATAATTAACCACCTCAAAAGGAGGTGGGGGAGGGGCTAAGCTAAGAGGCTCATTTTTAGCCTCGAGTCCCAAATATGACCCTTTTCCATTGATTTCAAAGGAGAAGAGATTTGAGTAATGGGGAGAGATTCAATATTTGAAGAGAGCATTGAGCCAGGGGGAGCAGTGTCCTAGGGGGAGTAGAATAAAATAAAGGTCAATTTTTTGGTAAAAATAATTTGAGTTGCCATCAATGACAAAGGGAGAGATTGTTGGATATTTTGAGTCCCTAAGTCAAAGTTGTCATTGATGTCACCGGATGAAGTCATCATTAATGTCAAGGAATTCAACAAGAAATAAAGTTGTCACTAATATCCAGGAAGAAGCTTCAATAGTGCAGAAGTTAAAGGCAAAAGAGCTCCATAATATTTTAATATTATATGAGAGCATAAGTTAAAAGGGTTTTCAAATTTAACCCAAGGAAGGCCTTAAAAGCCAAAAGTTATAATTATAATTTATAAAATTTAAATTCCTTGGAATTTAAATCATTTATAAATTATAAAGGTTAAATGGACTGACGTCATCAAAATTAAAGCGCCATTTATAAATTTGTTTTAACGTCGACATCATCGAAGAAATTGGAGCACCGACATTCAAATACTATGGAGGCATTGTGTATAAAAGGGTGGCTAAAGAAATTTACAAATTATCCCTCATTTATTTGATTAATGCAACCAAGAAAAACTTTACTGTGCGATTCACTGTTTCGGTTGAGGAAGAAGATAAAAGGTTTTTGTCTTATGTGGAAGTTTTTTGATTTATGTTCTTTCGTTCGAGTTCCAGGAAAGGAATAAATTATGCTAAGAGCTTTTAAGATCTTAATGTGCATTGAGCGCATGTGGTTGTGGAGTCCGTGGCTAGGGCGTTCGCGGAGGCAAAGGTTAAGGGTTCGAAACCCGTGGAGGCCAAGGTAATTTTTAAATAAATTTTTTATTGTCTAAGGTTTGATTAAATATTGTATTAGGATTTATAAGGGAGTTTAAAAGGTTTTTAATTGGCAATAAATTAATGATAAGGAGACATAAGGGGTGAAAGAAAATTGTTTATGTGTTTATTTTTATCTATAAAAAGAAAAATATATGCTTTTAAATTGAAGTAATAAGGTGATAAATTAGTTTAAATTGAAGATCTATAAAGTGTTTCCTAAAGGCTTATTTTGGGTGTTATATTTAATGTTGATATTGTGGAGATTATAAGGTGTATATAAGACTTGTTATTTTTGTATAAAGATAATTATTGTGCAAGTATTTACAAGGGATTTTAAAGTGAATATTTTGCTACCTAACCATTGAAGTTGTCAAGGAAAATTAAGTGTGATTGAAACAGGTTTTGAGATCTATTATTTACCACCAAGAAAAAATGTATGGGAAAAATTCTTCCTTGGTTGAGTTGATTGAGTGGCTTTCTAGAAAGTAAAGTTTGGAGTGAAAAGGAATTGAACTAGGGTTTGAAAAGAACATGAGTATCATTGTTATGTGAATATTATTTTATGAGCATTTTTGTTGAAGTGAGTTGTTGAGCAAAGAACTTGAACTAGGGTTTGAAAAGAACTTGAGTATCATTATTATGTGAAGATTATTTTATGAGCATTGTTGTTGAAGTGAGTTGTTGTGCAAAGAACTTGAACTAGGGTTTGAAAATAACATGAGTATCATTGTTATGTGAAGATTATTTTATGAGCATTGTTGTTGAAGTAAGTTGTTGTGTAAAGAACTTGAACTAGGGTTTGAAAAGAACATGGGTATCATTGTTATGTGAGATTTATTATTGAGCATTGTTGGAAATATTTTGAGTTGCTGATTACATTCTTTGACTAGGGTTTGTGAGAAAGGGTTGTGTTGAGAAGCAACACACCCCCACTGAAAAATAATTTTCCATCCTTTGAAAACATTAAGCTTTCATTTTGTAGTAGAGACCCTCTTGATGATTTTTAGGTTTTAATTCCAATTTTTACTTGCCTCTTTCTTCTTCAAGTTTTGTCTGTTTTTTTATCCAAGTTTTCTTACATTCTAGATTTGTTATCTCAAACTTCACTTTTTACATGCTAGAATCATTCATGGATAAATAAAATCTTACACCGGTACAAAAAAAATGCAGAAAACAGATAGATAAATTCATTGAAAATCAAAATTTTCTTTTTTTGGCAAAGTCACGAAATCGTGACACTTCCATTTATGGAAATGTCACGAAATCGCGACAGGTTTTCAGAAAATCGGCTAAGCCAGAAAAGTGTAGCGAAATCGCGACACTTTCCATTTTTGGAAATGTCGCAAAATCGTGACACTTCCATTTTTGGAAATGTCGCAAAATCGTGACACTTCCATTTTTGGAAATGTCGCGATGTCGCGACAGGTTTCAAGAAATCGGCTAAGTATGAAAAGCGTAGCGAAATCGTGACACTTTCCATTTTTGGAAATGTCGCGATATCATGACACTTGCATTTTTGGAAATGTCGCGATATCGCTACCGGTTAGGAGAGAGAAAATCGAGTTGTACGGAACATCACGAAATCACGACAAGTTTGGAGAGAGAAGGAGGAGTCGTACGAAACGTCGTGAAATCACGAGTTTGGAGAGAGAAGGCAGGATTGTACGAATGGTCACGATTTCGCGACATGTCACGAAATCGCGACATGTCACGTTTTCGCTGCAGAATGAGGGAAAAATTGACTAAGGCATGAAATGGTCGCAATTTCGAGACATGTCGCGAAATCGTGACAGGTCACGTTTTCACGACAAATGGAGGCAGAAGGAAGCAAGTCAAGAAGCAGGTCACGATTTCGTGACACATCGCGAAATCGTGACATTTTTGGGGGAGAGCTCGGAGGGTGTACGGACTGTCGTGATTTTGTGACATGTCGCGAAATCGCGACAGGTCCGAAGCAAAGCAAGCAGGCCAGCAAAAGAGAAATCAAAGTTGCCAAAAGAAAATTCTAAGGCATGAAAGTGTCACAAAATTGTGACGTCGCGATTTCACGACATCGCGAAATCGCGACACAGTTGAGAGAAAGGGGTAATCGTCGGGAGGTGTCACGAAATCGTGACACAACACATCAGAGGGAGCCTAAGGATGGTCGTGCCACGAGATCGCGACACGGCAGGGAGTGCCAACAACAAAAGATGCCACCATGTCGCAAAATCATGACATGGTGGAGGGGCAGCAACAAAAGATGCCACCATGTCGCGAAATCGCGACATGGTGAAGGGGCAGCAACAAAAGATGCCACCATGTCACGAAATCAGGACATGGTGAAGGAACAACAACAAAGAATGCCACCATGTCACGAAATCGCGACATGGTGAAGACAAGAACAACGCAGGGAAGAGTGCAAGGTAAATGCTCCAAGGGAAGACAAAGAAATAAGTGCCCAAGGCAATGTAAAAGGGGTGTCGTGAAATCACAACGTCGCGATTTTGCGACGTCGCGAAATCACGACACATCAGCAAAAAGTTGCTAAAGGGCGGGGGATGTCGCGATTTCGCGACATGTCGCGAAATCGTGACATGTCGCATTTTCGTGACCCTGGCAGAAAAGACAGCACGTAAAGGAAGACAGCTGGAAGTTGACACATGTCACGATTTTGTGACACGTGTCAAAGCACGTATCAGATAAATAAGGTCGACATGCAAGTAAACATTAGGGTTTTTAATCTAATTTAGTAATTAAAGTTATGATTTAATATTTTTAAAATACTAATCCGTCTTTTGTTCTTTCATACAAGAAGCCATCTGTCACTTGCATGATAACGGAGAAAGGGCCATAAAGACAAAGTCGAATGCAAATTAATCAAAGACAGCCATATTGAAAGAAAAGATGCCGAGAATTGTTGTTTCATTCAGTTTTTTATAGATCTGGCCGCAAAGAAGCTTTACGGTGACTAAGCTACTGCCCATTTGATGGAGTATGTCGGGAATTGGCCGGAAAATGAAATATCTGCACACAGTTATCGGGATTTGCCGATAAATACATTTAATGAAGATTTATGGCAGAATTAATGGAGTGCAGATATTTTCAACTCAGGGATGGCTCTGCGGAGATGAAATGTCGAAGAAGTGGTGACTCATCCAGCTTACCCAAGGGAATTAATGAGGGCATTTATTCACAGTTACGGGTGAATGTAAGTGGCATTCGAATTCTATCGTCTCCATTTATGGCAAGTGACTGCACTGAGTTGCAGAGTGGTTAAGTTTTATCGAGACTTTGTTTTAAATGGCTTTATATTGTAAAACCTGGGTCCTAGGGTTTAATGTGATAAGATTTAGGGTTTGAGAAGAGGATATTTTGAAAAGATCAGGGTCTGTCCTGAGTCTATAAATACAACTTCTAAATGTAATCGCAGGAGGCGAAAACTTAGAAATAAAAGGCTATTGAAGCAATTTCTTGCAAATTATGTTAAATACTTTATTTTCTGGACTTGGAGTTGATGTGCTTTTGTTTTCTGTGATAGCATGGCCAGGAGCCTAATCTTTTGCAGATTGTGATAAGTTCATCTTCTTTTGTTATCCGTTTCTTTAAAAGTTTATTAAATATATGCTGTAAATTTGTGTTATCAAGGTTAAATATGATGTTAGGCTTCAGTTGTTCTATTGTATGCTAGATAAAATTACAGATTTAAGGTTCAGGCCTATTCTAATTGCTCTGTCCTCACTGTGCGAGCTAGGTTGTCGGTGAAAGATATCAATTTTAACCGACTTCCCTTTGGTTTATAATTTTTTGTTAGATCTGTTCCATATCTGCCTTCTGCTCTTAGTAGAAAGTTGTCTTAGAAAACTGGACACTTTTTTCTTTGATTTATTCTGTTGTGAAGTTGATAGTATAAATAAAATTGGTATTTTTGTTTTACAGTTAAGTTTGATAAAATTCTCTTTCTGCCTTACCCTGCCCTCTTTGTTTTACTGTGAAATGATCCATTTTTATTTTCTTTATTTGTCTTTTATTTAAATCTGCTGACCCATGAGAGCTAAATCAAAGAATTAATTTTAAATCTGATTGTCAACAAGTGACAACTTCTGAACATTACTGAGCAAGTTCAGTGAGCCCGTTGTAAGGTACAGACAGTCCATATTGAAATCTATTCTAGAAGTGAAAAAGAGTGAATTGACATTCGACCCGACTCTGTAATTCACACCTTGGATAACTAGCTAGATCCTAAAGTGAGTGGGATTTATCCCGTATAAGTGTTATCAGAGTTTTGTGCTCATTCTTCACAGGGTGTGTATGAAAGTCGGACCAACATTTAAAAATGGCGCTAGAAGGAGGGCTTTTGAACTCCGTTCAAGTATTGTAAGTTGTATGTGCTGAGTCTAGTATTTTATCTTTTGAATCCTTTTCCCTCCTCTTTGGCTCTTTTAAATTTTGTTGTTTGAGTTTTTGCCTGAACAGCAGGACTTAACACCAAAATTTAAAAATGGCGCTAGAAGGAGGGCCACAGTGAACTCCGGTCAGTATTGTAAGTTGTCAGTATAGTATTTTAAGATTGCCAGAAAATAAAACCTCAAGTTCAGTACTTTGTTAAGAACTATAAGTTTGTAAGTGCTTGTGAAAAGCTGGATTCTACATACAGGGTAACAAGGTCCCACCCCATAGCCGGAGAGCTCCTTGTCCCTGAATTAGAAACTCCGAAAAGAAGTAACCTCAGAAGGGCTAAGTCTCTGTCAGAAACAGTTTTATCATCGCTGATAGTTACCCCAACCACAACTTAGAATATCACTAACAACCAAGTAGTGATGGCAAATTGGTTGGGCTCCACTGCTTTGAATATTTCGGGTATTGCCCATGACCTGCCCAGAAATTTGGAAAGATATCTCCCCAGATATAAACATGATGGGACAAGAACTGCAGAAGAACATTTGGTTGCATTCAAGAATGCTTTGAAATTATTAAATGTACAGCATGAGGATGTTGCCTGCAGACTATTCTCGTTCACTCTCCAGGAGGGAGCTTATGATTGGTTTCTAAACCTCATTAATGATTTTGTCACCAGCTGGAATGACTTAGAAAAAGTTTTTGTGTCACAGTTTAGAGAAGTGATAGATCCTAGTATATTAAGTGAATCTATCAGATCCTATAATGTTAGATTCCAGAAAGCTTATGGTAGACTTACTGGCTATTATGTACTGAATGCTGACTTGGCATTAGAGATTTTTAGAAACTCTCTGGATCCCATGACCTCTGTCTTCTTGAAGAGAGATCCCACTATTACTAATTTGACAGAAGCTTATAAAGAAGCTTTGATTCTGGAAAGACAGTTGGGACCCTAGCCTTTAAATGCTCAGCAAGTTCCTCTGGTTACACAAGCTGCCCCTGTGTTCAATCTCATTCCACATCAGATGATGCTACCAATTTGTCAAACTCTACCATTAGCAAATCCATTGGCTATAGCACCTGTTGAGAATGTACAGAACCCAGTGAAAGAGGCTGACAATGCAAGAGTGGAAGAAGTCTCAAAGATTGTTCAGAAGCTGGTCAATGATTTCTTGAGTTTTAAAAGGCAATTTTCTACCGGGGACAACTCCAACAGATATTCATATCAACCAAATAGATTCAACGAGCCCCCATATGAACCTAATAAATATTACAAGGGCAAAGGCCATGATGTGAACATTTGTGATTTAACTCGCCTAACCGGTGCGGAATACATGCCACTTCACGAGCATGGGGAGTTGGATTGTCTGGAATTTTGCAATGCATTTGAAGCTTTGTCTAGAGATTTGATCTCCCCTAAAAATCAAAGAACTGTTGATGGCCCAAGTTCATCCGACCACAGTGCAGCTATGGTCCTGGATTCTTTCACTTTCTCGGATGAATCTGAGAATGTAGTTGAAATGCCTATGGATGAGGTGCATGCTTTTCAGCAGTACAAAAGAGATAATTACAACCTGAGAAATAGGAATCCGGAGCCTAATACTACATCAACTCCTCCGGACAACTCTCACAATGTTCCTCCCGACCCCTCTCCAAGCAATAATCCATCTCCACCAAAAGGAGGGAATTTGAGAGGACCAGATGCTTTTGTCCCTCCACTTAACAAAGGATATAACATAGTGGAGGATATGAAAAATATTAAGGCCAACATTACTCTGCATGAGCTGGCACAGATTTCAGAGTAGAGAGACAATTTGATAAAAACATACTCTGGCCCTGCTACTAAACCTATGGACAAAGGAAAGAAAATAGCACATGCCAATCTAGCCATGTACAAAGAAAAAATCGAAGTTCCCCCCTTTTTACTGACTGTCCGTATTTTTGGGAAGAACTTACATAATTTTTTGGTAGATTCAGGTGCATCTACTAATGTTATGCCTTTGGCCATTTGCCAGCAGTTGGGTCTGACCCCAATGAAGTCTGAAAGGAGAGTTGTCCAATTGGACAAATCAGAGGTTAAAGTTGTTGGAGAGCTTCAAAATATTCATATCCAATTAGCATCTGAGCCAAGGGCTCAACATAAAATTAAAATTCAGGTTGTGGATATCCCTGTGGGGTACGGGATGTTGTTGAGCAGGGATTGGTCGAGATCTCTGAATGGATACTTGGCAACAGATTTTTCACACAAGTGGTTGCCGTGGAAAGGAGTGGCAAATCAATTACGGGTTGAAAGAGAACCCGGTACAAGCATACAATTACAGAATACAATGCAGAGAATGAAACTGTAAATATTGTAGAGGTAGATATTGGAGTCTACAATTTAACAACTGGGCAAAATGACAAGTTTAATAAAGCCCATCCTGTACATACTAATGAAGTCTGGACACTTCATGTGGATGGAGCTAGATCTAAACAGGGTTCTAAAACAGGGGCAGTCCTCAAAGGGCCTGAAAGTCAGACATACTTTATGTCTTACTGCCTGCAGTTCCCGTGTACAAATAATTTAGCAGAGTATGAAGCTCTGGTATTATATTTGAAGTTTTCTTTGGACAAAGGAGCAAGAAATATTAAATTTTTTACTGATTCAGAATTAGTGGCAAATCAAGTCAAGGGTAAATTCCAGTGTAAACCATCTTATTTAAAAGGATACAAACATCGGGCTTGGGATCTTGTAGAATACTTTGATGCTTTTAATCTGACACATATACCCAGGGAGCAGAATTCATATGCAGATGTCTTGGCTTCTTCAGCTGCAAATTTAAAGCCATTGGAAGAATTTAAATGGAACAAGTTTTCAATTGAGTTAGTCCCTTGTCCTTCAGTTCCAAACAATATAGACAATTTTCAAGTTTTCTCTGATGATCAACATATTGTAAACTTTTTGCAGAGTACTAACACATTTGAAAATGCTATAATTGATGAGGGCCAAAGAGATACCCTGCTAGAACAGTTATATGATGACAGAGGAATAATGAGGTTGAAGGACAACAAAATTCCAAAAGGAATGGTGGAGCTAGAGCGGCTCTTTAATGTTGACAAAATCAAGCAAAAGGTGAATTCTGAGGATTATGTGGCTGCCATAGACAGTGAGACTAAAAATTTGAACATAGGGACTGAAGAATATCCCAGGCACATCAAGTCGGCTAAGAACTGTGATCCAGAAATAAAAAGAAGTATGATTGATTTTCTTCACAGGTCCAAAGATGTTATGGCCTGGTCATACAAAGACTTAAAGGTATTTGATCCTAAAGTTTACACTCACATTATACCTTTAAAAGAATTCTACAAACCTTTCAGGAAAAAGTAGAGGCATGTCAATGCTTTGTTAGAGCCCCTCATCCAGAAAGAAGTAGAAAAACTGCTGAGTGCAGCCATTATTTTTCCCATCAGGCATTCTACCTGGGTGGCCAATTTGGTTCCAGTCAGAAAGAAAAATGGAGAGATCCGCCTGTGTGTGGATTTTAGAAATTTAAACAAGGCATCTGAAAAATATAATTACCCTCTGCCCTCCATGGATGAGGTTCTGCAAATTGTCAATGGTTCAGAGATGATGTCTTTCTTGGATGGTTTCTTAGGGTACAATCAGATATTGGTTGAGAAGGAAGACAGAATGAAGACTGCTTTCACAACTAAGTGGGGAAATTTTGCTTACAAGAGGATGCCATTTGGATTAATAAATGCTGGAGCTACATTTCAAATAGCAATGGATCATACCTTCAAAGGGCTTATGGGTAAATGTATTGTTGTTTACATGGATGATTTAACAGTCTTCTCCAAATCTCGGTTTGACCATGTAAAACACTTGGAGTCTGTGTTTAACAAGTGCAGGGATTTTGGCATTTCCTTGAATCCAAAGAAGTGAATTTTTGGTGTAACAGAAGGGAAGCTCCTTGGGCACTTGGTCACAAAAGATGGCATTTCTATGGATCCGGCAGAGTTGAAGCCATATCCGGCATACCATTTCCCAACTCCAAGAAAGAGTTGAGGTCCTTCTTTGGAAAAATTAACTTTGTCAGGAAGTTCATCTCTGGTTTTGCTGAGATAGTCAAGCCAATGAATGACATGCTAAAGCAAACTGCTCAGATTGTTTGGACCACAGAAGCTAAGACTGCTTTCCAAGAAATCAAGACAACCATAAAACAAGCACCAGTTCTGGTAAGCCCAGATTTCAGTGCAGATTTTTATCTGTACACTTTTTCTTCTGAACACACACTTGCTGCAGTTCTGACCCAGCGGAGAGATACCGGAGAACATCCAATTGCTTTCAAGAGTACCAATTTGAAGGGGGCTGAGCTGAAATATTCTCGTTTAGACAAACAAGCTTATGCCTTGGTAAGAGCAGTTAAATAATTTAGGCACTATATATTAAGAAGCAGAATTCATGCTATAGTGCCAGACCCAGCTATTAAATACCTTCTAAGTCAGAATGAATTGGGTGAATTGAGGGGTAATTGGGTTACCAAGCTGCAAGAGTATGACTTAGAGATTCAGCCTGCTAAATTGATTAGAGGACTTGGTTTGTCCCGACACATTACCGAAGTACCTGTACGGGAAGAAGTTAATCAGTTAAATTCTGAATTTGATGACTGGTATGGGGATATTACTCATCTGCTGCAATCTGGAATTCGCCCGTCTCACTTGAACAGAACCCAAAGGAGAGCATTAAAACTGAAATCTGCTCATTATCTCCTCAAAGCAGGTAATTTGTATAGAGAGAATTATGCTGGCATTTTCTTGAGATGCATTTCTCGGAGTGAAGTCAATGAAGTCATGTCCAGTTTTCATGAAAAGTTAGGGGCAGGGCATTCATCACGATCTGCTACTATGCATAAAATATTGAGAGCAGGCTATTACTGGCCTACACTATTTAAAGATGCACATCAGCATGTAAGAACCTGCCATCAGTGCCAAACTTTTGCAGCCAAAGAGGCCAACCGGGCTCTACCATTGCAACCTGTTGTAATAAATAAACCTTTCATACAGTGGGGACTTGATTTTGTGGGAGTGATTAATCTGAATTCTTCATTAGGGCATAAGTATGTTCTAACAGCTACTAATTACTGCACAATATGGGTTGAAGCAGCAGCCACCATAAGAAGTACAGCTCATGAAGTGATTGAATTTCTAGAGTCAAATGTCATAACTAGGTTTGGGGTTCCTCTGAATTTGGTGTGTGATAATGGGCCAGCCTTCCAATCATTGGAGTTTGCAGAATGGGCATACCATATGGGGATAGTTATCAGATTCTCAACCAACTATTATCCCCAAGGCAATGGACTGGTTGAGTCCACAAACAAGAATTTAATGAATGCCATTAAGAAATCTGTAGCAGAGAAACCTAGGCAGTGGCATACATTATTGAAATATGCACTTTGGGCTGACCGAATAAAATATAAAGTGGCTCTTAAAACTTCTCCTTTTGCTTTGTTGAATGGTATCCAACCAATTGTTCCCATCTCTCTGAAGTTACCTACTTACCAATTTGTCTTAGACTATTTTGAGGATCAAGATGATGCAGAGGCTCGTGTTTTAGATCTAACTAACTTGCAGGATGAAAGACTCCAAGCCCTAGAACACTTCAGTCGGCACCAAGAAACCGTCAAGCGGTGGTTTGACAAGAGGGCCAAAGTGAAATCTTTTAGACTGGTAGACTTGGTGCTTCTATGGGACAAGGCCCATGAGAAGAAGGGTAAGCATACAAAGTTGCAGCCATTGTGGATAGGCCCCTACCAGATTGCCGAGATTCTGGGTAGTAATGCATTTCGTTTACAAGACCTTGATGGTAATTTTCTGGACCTCCCTGTTAATGGTCAATACTTAAAACATTATTTCTCGGCTGTCCCATCCAATATATCATTTGAATGAGTCATAAAGAAGTTGTAACATGTGTATACATTGTAAATAGCTCTGCAGCTGCCTGTACAATTGTTTAGTTTAGTTTACTTTTAATGTCTGTACAGTTGTTTTAGTTTAGTTTACCTTTCATGTCTGTACAGTTGTTTAGTCTAGTTTACTTTTAATGTCTGTACAGTTGTTAGTTTAGTTTACTTTCATGTCTGTACAGTTGTTTTAATTTTAGCTTAGTTGCCTGTACAGTTTTTAGTGTTCTTTTGTTTTATTTAATCCTAATTCTCTATGCAGTTTTAGTCTGTCTTGAATTTATGTATTTTATTTCCTTTGTAAATAACCCTGTAGTTTTAATTCCTTTCAGGTCTATACATTTATGTATTCTATTTCCTATGCTATCTGTACAGTAGTTGTTTTATTTTAAAGTTCTGTATTTTATATTTTATTTAAGGTCTATGCAGTTTATTTTCTTTGTAAATAGCTCTGCAGTCTTGTTTTATTTCATTTCCTTTAATTGTCTGTATAGTTTTATTTTGTTTCCTTTGTAAATAACCCTGCAGTTTTGTTTCTTGTCGCTGTACGCTTTTATTTTAAAGTCTGTGCAGTTTTATTTTATTTTGTTCTTAAAGGCCTGTGTTTATCCTTGGAAGTCTGTACAAATTTCTCTGGCTTTTAAAATTATGTTCTTTGACCTTTGCCTGAGCATCAATAAAAAAAGGGTCAACCTTCCAAAAAATTGTTTTTATTCTGAGCTGATCAATCTAGTGTTCATTATCACAATTGTGAGATAGTCTGTTTGAACTGAACAGTGGAACTATTTTTTTAGTCAGAACAACAGTGGAAGGATGATTGGATTTTGTGTCTTGCTTGCCACGCTTGTTTTAATCATAAAGAAACTGCTATGCTGTTTAGGTGGAGGAACTCCCGAGGAATCCAAGAAAAGTTGGTTATAATAGGGGACTATGATTCATGTAATTATTTGAGTATCCATAGAGACTATCAGTGCCTAGGCTGAAACAGTTCCAGATTGATGAAATATTAAAAGAAAATTGTTATTCTTTCTAAGGCTTTTTAGATGTTGATGTATTTCAAAAGAAAGAGATGTAAGTTGAATTGGCACTCTGTTATTTCCAATATATATAAAAAAAAAAATAAAAGATAAAAAAAAAAGAGTTATATAATGAAAGAGGCAGCCAAGATTTCAAAAGATATTTTTCTTCTACCAAGTTGTAGATTCTACCTTACAGTTGTAAATTTGGGTCGTGTAAATCTAAAGGGTAACTCTGTCGGGGCTGTTAAAGGCTAAACTAGTAAATAGAGCTCTACTCGGTTTCCCCTTTTTTACAACCTAGAAAAGCTGATCAATCCAGAGTTCAACATTCGATCCAGTCATTCTTGAAGAAAGTTTTATACCCTTGTAATTGCACATCAGAAATCTTCCTTAAGTAATTCAGCCTAGTATGTCCTTGGGAAATTTTAACAATTATCAGTTAGTTGTCAATTTATTTTGAAGAATATCTGTGGTAAGGCTTGATGCATGGTCTATGTTGTTTTGAAACTAGAGTCCTGGGTTCTAAAATAATGCTACTATTTTACCCGCATATATCGCCATTTGTTGAGAAGCAACACACCCCCACTGAAAAATAATTTTCCATCCTTTGAAAACATTAAGCTTTCATTTTGCAGTAGGGACCCTCTTGATGATTTTCAGGTTTTAATTCTAATTTTTACTTGCCTCTTTCTTCTTCAAGTTTTGCTTGTTTCTTTATCCAATTTTTCTTGCATTATGGCTTTGTTATCCCAGAATTCACTTTTTACATGCTAGAATCATTCATGGATAAAGAAAATATTACACTGGTACAAAAAAAATGCAGAAAACAGATAGATAAATTCATTGAAAATCAAAACTTTTCTTTTTTGGCAAAGTCACGAAATCGCGACACTTCCATTTATGGAAATGTCACGAAATCGCGACAGGTTTTCAGGAAATTGGCTAAGCCAGAAAAGCGTAGCGAAATCGTGACACTTTCCATTTTTGGAAATGTCGCAATATCGCGACACTTCCATTTTGGAAATGTCACGATATTGCGACAGGTTTCAAGAAATCGGCTAAGTATGAAAAGCATAGCGAAATCGTGACACTTTCCATTTTTGGAAATGTCGCGATATCGCTACACTTCCATTTTTGAAAATGTCACGATATCGCTACACTTCCATTTTTGGAAATGTCGCGATATCGCTACCGATTAGGAGAGAGAAAGTCGGGTTGTACGAAACGTCGCAAAATCATGACAAGTTTGGAGAGAGAAGGAGTTGTACGGAATGTCACAAAATCGTGACATGTCGCAAAATCACGACGAGTTTGGAGAGAGAAGGCAGGATTGTACAGATAGTCATGATTTCGTGACATGTCGCGTTTTCACTGCAAAATGAGGGAAAAATTGACTAAGGCATGAAATGGTCACGATTTCGTGACATGTCACGAAATCGTGACATGTCGCGTTTTCGCGGCAGATGGAGGCAAAAGGAAGCAAGTCAAGAAGCAGGTCGCGATTTCGTGACACATCATGAAATCGTGATGTTTTTGGGGGAGAGCTCGGAGGGTGTACGGACTGTCGTGATTTCGCGACATGTTGCAAAATCGTGACAGGTCCAAAGCAAAGCAAGCAGGCCAGCAAAAGAGAAATCAAAGTTGCCAAAAGAAAAGTCTAAGGCATGAAAGTGTCATGAAATCGTGACGTCACAATTTTGCAACATCATGAAATCATGACACAGTTGAGAGAAAGGGGTAATCGTCGGGAGGTGTCACAAAATCGTGACGTCGCGATTTCACGACGTCATGAAATCATGACACAACGCATCAGAGGGAGCCTAAGGATGGCCGTGTCACGAGATCGCGACATGGCAAGGAGTGCCAGCAACAAAAGATGCAACCATGTCGCAAAATCGTGACATGGTGGAGGGGCAGCAACAAAAGACGCCACCATGTCACGAAATCTTGACATGGTGAAGGGGCAGCAACAAAAGATGCCACCATGTCGCAAAATCATGACATGGTGAAGGAACAACAACAAAGGATGCCACCATGTCACGAAATCGTGACATGGTGAAGACAAGAACAACGCAGGGAAGAGTGCAAGGTAAAGGCTCCAAGGGAAGACAAAGAAAGAAGTGCCCAAGGCAAAGTAAAAGGGGTGTCACGAAATCACGACGTCGTGATTTCGTGACGCATGAGCAGAAAGTTGCTAAAGGGTAGGGGATGTCGCGATTTCGTGACATGTCACGAAATCGTGACATGTCGCATTTTCGCGACTCCGGCAGAAAAGACAGCACGTAAAGGAAGACAGTGGAAGTTGACACGTGTCACGATTTTGTGACACGTGTCAAAGCACGTATCAGATAAATAAGGCCGACATGCAAGTAAACATTAGGGTTTTTAATCTGATTTAGTAATTAAAGTTATGATTTAATATTTTTAAAATACTAATTCGTCTTTTGTTCTTTCATACAGGAAGCCATCTGTCACTTGCATGATAACGAAGAAAGGGCCATAAAGACAAATTCGAATGCAAATTAATCAAAGACAGCCATATTGAAAGAAAAGATGTCGGGAATTGCTGTTTCATCCAGTTTTTTACAGATCTGGCCGCAAAGAAGCTTTACGGTGACTAAGCTGCTCCCCATTTGATGGAGTATGTCGAGAATTGGCCGGAAAATGAAATATCTGCACACAGTTACCGGGATTTGAGGGTAAATACATTTAATGAAGATTTATGGTAGAATTAATGGAGTGCAGATATTTTCAACTTAGGGATGGCTCTATGAAGATGAAATGTCGAAGAAGTGGTGACTCATCCAGCTTACCCGAGGGAATTAATGAGGGCATTTATTCATAGTTACGGGTGAATGCAAGTGGCATTCGAATTCTATCTTCTCCATTTATGGCAAGTGACTGCACTGAGTTGCAGAGTGGTTAAGTTTTATCGAGACTTTGTTTTAAATGGCTTTATATTGTAAAACCCAGGTCTTAGGGTTTAATGTGATAAGATTTAGGGTTTGAGAAGAGGATATTTTGAAAAGATCAGGGTCTGTCCTAAATCTATAAATACAACTTCTAAATGTAATCACAGGAGGCAGAAACTTAGAAATAAAAGGCTATTGAAGCAATTTCTTGCAAATTCTGTTAAATACTTTATTTTTTGGACTTGGAGTTGATGTGCTTTTGTTTTCTGTGATAGCATGGCTAGGAGCCTAATCTTTTACAGATTGTGATAATTTCATCTTCTTTTGTTATCCGTTTCTTTAAAAGTTTATTAAATATATGCTGTAAATCTATGTTATCAAGGTTAAATATGTTGTTAGGCTTCAGTTTTTCTATTGTATGCTAGAGAAAATTACAGATTTAAGGTTCAGGCCTGTTTTAATTGCTCTGTACTCACTGTGCGAGCTAAGCTGTCGGTGAAAGATATCAATTTTAACCGACTTCCCTTTGGTTTATAATTTTTTGTTAGATCTGTTCCATATCTGCCTTCTGCTCTTAGTAGAAAGTTGTCTTAGAAAATTGGACACTTTCTTCTTTGATTTGTTCTATTGTGAAGCTGATAGTATAAATAAAATTGGTAGTTTTGTTTTACAGTTAAGTTTGATAAACTTCTCTTTCTGCCTTACCCTGCCCTCTTTGTTTTACCATGAAATGATCCATTTTTATTTTCTTTATTTGTCTTTTATTTAAATCTGCTGACCCATGAGAGCTAGATCAAAGAATTAATTTTAAATCTGATTTTCAACAAGTGACAACTTTTGAACATTACTGAGCAAGTTCAGTGAGCCCGTTGTAAGGTATAGACAGTCCATATTGAAATCTATTCTAGAAGCGGAAAAGAGTGAATTGACATTCGACCCGACTCTGTAACTCACACCTTGGATAACCAGCTAGATCCTAAAGTGAGTGGGATTTATCCCGTATAAGTGTTATCAGAGTTTTGTGCTCATTTTTCATAGGGTGTGTATGAAAGTCGAACCAACAGGTTGTTTCTTTGAAGTGATTGGTTGAGCAAAGTTGGTTGAGCCTAGTCAAGTGGTTGTGAGGAGTGATTGTTCAAGTTCCCTAAAACAAACTATTTTATATTCTGATTTGAATTGAAAAAGTGATTGAGCATTAAGTGTAGAACATATTGAGTCTCTAACAATTCTCTTTATGATTCTATGAGATTGGACAAGTTTTGTGTGGACTTGTTGAGTATATTTGAGCAAGTCCTGAGTGGACTTGTTGAGCAAATTTGAGCAAGTTCTGAGTGGACCTGTTGAGCATATTTGAGTAGATTTTGAGTGGACCTGTTGAGCAGATTTGAGCAGGTTCTGAGTGGACCTATTGAGTATATTTGAGCAGGTTTGTAGTGGAACTATTGAGTAAATTTGAGCAGGTTCTGAGTGGACCTATTGAGCAGATTTGAGCAGGTTCTGATTGGACCTGTTGAGCATATTTGAGTAAGCTATGAGTGGACTTGTGCAGATTTGTGCTAGACCGAATGGATTGTGATTAGTGCAGATTTGAGATAGAGCTTTGGAGATGACAGAGCAGAGAGGATAGTAGTCTCTAGTGGATAGAGATCCATTAGCCAGGGTAGTGAGGATAGGTCTTCTGAGTGGGGATAAGATTATTCAATGGAGAGAGATCCACAAGCCAGTGTAGTGGAGGTAGTAGTCTTCTAGAGGATCGCTAGCCAGAGTAGAGGAGAAGGAGTTCTCCTATGGATAGAGATCCATGAACCATATTTATGGGATCAACATATCCTATGGACAGAGGTCCATAAACATTGTAGGTAAAGGATTCCTAAAAGGATTTATTTTAGAAAAAATTATAAGAAATATTTTCTCTATGGAGGTAGCCATCTTTGGGTGAACCACATAAAAATTATGTCTCTCATGTGTGTGATGCTTTATGTGATGTTTACTGCTTTAGTAATGTTGATGCTATTATATGGGTTAAAAAGCAAAAAGTTTTATTATATATTGTTCAACCCCCCCTCTCAATATAAGCACATGTTCTTCAGTACCCACCCATGTTCTTAACCACTTCTTGGTTGAAGAGGAGTATCATTTTCAAGGTGTCTAGTTTTAGATCAAAAGGGAGTAGGAAAATTTTGTTTTAGCTTCTCAAATTTTGGCATCCACATATGGATCTACACATTTTTTTGGAATATACTATTTTCTATATTGTATACATGAAACTCTAAATTATGATAGACCTATTGTTAGTGGCCTTACTTATACACCATAGATTCTATTTAACTTGTTATGATCATATACGTGTTGTAAAATCTTAAGTTATGGCATTGGCATTAGAAGAAAAAGTAGTTATTTTCTTGAGCTCATAAGTGGAACTATTTTTTACTCAATGAAATAGCTACTAATAAATTTATCATTGGATATTTTTTTCTATGATTCCCATTTATAATTCCCCTTATTCAATATTTTATAAAAAATATAAAAAGAGTACCCAAAACAATTATTTAAAAATAGAAAAAAAAAACTTGTCACAACTTATTTAGATAAAAATATTGAAAGAGGAGTTAAAAATTCCCTCTTCTTCCTATTTGTTTCTTGAAAAGATCTTTTATTTGTTGTTACAAAAGAAAATATAAGTTCAACATTTCAAAATTTCCTAAGTGATGAGAAGCATTATTTGCTCCATTCTCAATTAGCAATTTTCTCTTCTTTTAGACAAACCTACTAGAGGTTTGAATACTAAAGAGGGCAATATTGTAAGATGAATTCAACGAACAACTATCTATAGTATGGTACAAGTACCATGGAAAATAGAAGAAGAAAAAATAATTGTAGTAGACATCCAACCATGACCCCTGATTGTACTCATGACAATGACACCAACTACCCTAGTCCTAATTAGTAGTGTAGTCTAGGAGACATATACCAAATTTGATAAATATGGTATACTTCTTGAGGCTATAATCATGGCATAAAGGTATGATGAGGCTATAAAATTAAAAATGGATATGGTCGACAATCTTGAGGAAGAAGGTGTAGGGAAAATAGAGAGTCCATCTTCCAAAGAAGAAGAAACATGATAAGGATGCAAACTCCAACTAAGCATTTATTGAACAGCAAGAATATATAGACATAAAATATTCCAAATAAAAAATATAATGTGGTGTATCTCATTAGAATATAAAATCATCCATAGCAAAAAGATAAACAAAAAACAATTTAAACAACCTAATCTAACTTAAGCTAACAAATAGTCTAACTTAGAAACTAATTCTAGAAGAGGGACTTAACAACCCAATATGAGATTTAATTTGGAGTCTCATATTTTACAATAGAAATCCTAATATAAAATGCATAAAGTACTAAATTCCTAAGCCTAAATATATGTTCTCATCATACCTCCCCATGATAGAAGTATTGGACTCTAATGCTTTTTACAATAGAAAAATCAGCCTAATGTGGAATAACCCTGGTGAGATGATGAGGTGGTATGTTTAATGCTTGATCATGATTCAATGAAAGCTATAAATATATGGAGTTAATAGGAGGAATGATTATTTCAATAATTATAAGAGGTACCTTGTCTACAATACATCACTTGGTCAAAATATTATCACCAACCTAGGATGAAAGAGGAAGGTGGTGATGACCCATGGCCTACTGCTATTGTTCTTGAGTCTTCTAGATAATTGGAACCTACCTAGATGAAGGAGGTTGTAATTAATGTTTTTTCTTAATTATAAAAGAAAGCATAGTAGGAGGAGGAGGAGGGGGTATCCGTGGTGAAGGAGTGATAGGCTCTTTGTGAGGAGTATGTGTAGCTATTGCTATTGTGTCTTGATAATGTGACATACTATAGATTAAAGTAATATTTTATGGTTGATTAAAATGGAGCAAAAGTGTGGTATTTTTGATGTAGTGGATGAGAAATATATTGTGCTCATGATGCAAATTTTAGTTGTTGTGAAAATCATCATATTGAGCCTTCCTATTGTATTGATAGGATTTACCAAGGAGTAAGCAAGGAGTAAGCCATAATTATCCATCAGAGTCACATCACAAGTGACTTAATCCACCAAATGTGAGACAAATATAAAGGACACTATGCAAATATGTGTGATTTGTGAGGTGGAACTGTTATACTTTTATCTAAGTAAGTATGGATGAGGGTGTAATTTTAGTGGTAAAACTACAACTTATAAACAACAAATATTGTAATTAGATTCTTTTACAAATCATTGTCAATTATACAATCTACCAAAAAATATGGGTGAGGTGAGCTCTCGTGATGAAAAAATCATTATGGTCATCTTTAGACAAATGATGAGACATCAAGGTGATATTATTGAGTTTTTCCTTGAGCTCATTGTATTCCTTATCTTCTCCTATAACCTCAATGGGAACATTTTGTGGTTCCTCATCTTGATATTTTACAATCAAATTATTTTTCTTCCTAAAATATTCAGATTCTTCATGACCTCTTCTATTATAATAAGTACAAATATTTCTATGATCAAATGAAGAATATGGTTTTTGAGAAGAAGGATAAGAAGAATATAATGAAAGAAAAGAAGGAGAAGAAGACTTCTTCACCTTGAATAAATTTTCCTGAGAGTTTGAAGCTCCTACAGAGAATGAATATCAAGAACCTCTTGATTGAGCAATATGTTTCTCTTTGTTAAGTTGTGCATGATTGAATATAGCATCTAATATGGAGAGGGAGTGTACTTAAATTCCCCATATAGATGCTCTTATAAACCACTTGAACTTTATGATGAGTGTTGAAGCCACATCTACCACACCAAGCATAATTCACAACATGTTGAATTAAAAAATATAATCTTGCACAAACATCTTATTAATTTGCATTAATCAAAACCATTTGACAATGATATCCTACTCATAATTGAAAGGATAAAAATATTCCTTCAAGGCCTTTATGAGGTCTTCCAAAGTGTGAAGTGGGTTTTGGCCATCTTAATATTCCATAAACAAAAATTTTGCTAACCCAAAAAGATTAAGTTTAGCAAAAAGAACTCTCTCCTCATTAGGAGTTTGAGTATAGGAGAATCATGTCTCATGTCAATGGTCGGGCTACTCAAGATGCCTAGATCTCGAGATCCATCATAAAATTTGACCTTGCACTTAAACTTGGATCAAAAGTCATTATTATAAATTTTTACATCACTTGGGCTATTTTTAACATATACGTTATTAACCTTGTTGGCCAAAGCACTCACTACATTGGTCAATTCAACCATTTGTTTAGCTAAATTAATGGTCTTTGTAGAAGGAGTAAAATCCAAACATGCCTAAATTGAAAGGTTGATAAAAAACTTTTACAAAGGGAATGGCTTAATAATTTCTAAGTAATTACAAATAAGGGCCTTCATTTGGAAAATTCATGCATTCATATAATTTTAGGAAATACTCTTTCTGCAATGAGTCAATTAATTAATTAGATTAGATTAAATTAAATTAAATTAAATTAATAAAATTTATAGCAAACACATATTGAACCTTTATACCTTGCAAATGTATCAACCAATTGCATTGGATGCCAATGGTCATTCAAATGTGATCCAATGGTCAATTTTTCCTAGGCTATGCCATATGTCATTTGATTGAGCATTTTGGTAGAAATATTGCATGTGCATAGAGTGTAGTTGTTTGGTGGTAGTACTTATATGTACAACTCAATGCAATGGTCATAGATCACCTTTGAATAGTAGAGACTCATTGTACCCTTGAATCAAACTCATACTCAAATGCATATTTGGACTTACAGATCTTTCAATGAATGATTCTAATACATGGTCTATGGTTAATATGCCAATCTATTGAGTTACAATAGTAAACATCATGTTTCAATATAGAATATCAATAGGTAATCAATAAATTTAAGGGGAAATTTTTTTTAAATCAGCTATACCATGTGGTGTATGTCCACTTTGAATTAGATGTTTTGTGCTTGGATGAAGAGTTAGTGCTCATAGTCTTAATTTTAAAAGTCATCATAATAGGAAACATGAAAAAGGGTTGACACAAGAGGTAGATTTGGACTCCATGATGTAGGAGAGAGTATCTAGTATACACAAGCTATGTCGGGTGTAGAAAGATAGCTAGCACCAATTGGAGTTCCCATGTTGTCCTTATTGAGGCACATGAATAGAAAGCTTTGAATTTCAAATTATTTTGATGGGATTCTACTAAAAACATGAACAGGAATCACTAAAAGAAACAATGTTCACATCATAGGGGGAGAAATGTTGTTAATTAAAGTTTAGTTAATGTATTCTCAAGTAGGTGAGTAACTACTATAAAACACATAAAATTAAAAATAAAAAGTGTGGTCTAAGATAAATCAAGAAAGACTACTGACAACCTTCTTTGATGAAGTTTCAATAGTAGTCATTGAGAATTTTATGACTATGTCAAATAATGAGTTTACAAATATTGCATATTAGTCTGTAAGTAGCTATGAAGTATCCAAAGCCATGATGATAAGCAAATTAGGATGAATCAGATGGATCCTTACATATATTTTTTTGTTTTTGGTTGTAAATTCCTTGAAAAGGATTTTGATAGAAGTGCATTGACAAGATGTAGAAACAACAAATGGTTGATTACTTAAGACCACCAAAATGCCATAGCCGATGTAGAAATAGGTGATTCTAGGGAAGGTTAGGGTGATCCAAAAACTGGATGGAAAATAGAAATTCCAAGGAGGCAAAAATTTGGACATCATCTACGTCAATACAATGTTGGACTATTAGTTGTGGTGGTATCCATAGAAAGACTTTGTCTAAGTGACATTGAAGTGCTTGTGAAAGTGAAGTCCATTAGCATAGATAGAATTATGAAGGACATATAGTAAGAGGTATACAACTACACTAAGAATATGTAGAGCTTAAGAGGGTAGAAATCCATGTCATAAAAGGTATGATGCCAAGATGTTGTGCTTGGCTAGAAAGAATTTTCTACTAGAAATAAAATATCAATGATCACTATTTATTGACAAGACCAATGGAGTGTGCATGAATACATTCATCATGTCATTGCATAATTAAAAAAAGGGTGTTTCACCCTCAAAATCCAATATGCATGCCTCTGGACACTATTCCCATAGAGTGGGAAACAATTCCTAGACCATTATACTACTATGAACATAGTGTCACTCCATTGAAAAGCAGTCATCGAAGTGGATGCATCATCACAAGTGCAAAGTGGTAAAAATTATCTTATGAGAAACATCTTCCAAAGTTGTAAATATAGCATGTTACTATGACATCCAAATATGTGAACCATTTTAGATCCCACGAGGAGATTCAAACGACTCTTAGATCCAAGTGTTGGTGCCAATGATTTTGGTGCACCATGGATGGTGTTAAATTGCTAATGTGTAGTAATTGTATGTGCACTCGAATATGGGTCATCTAGACTAGTGCATCATAGGAATAATTTTTTTTCTCATCATAATATCTTCAACTCATAGGAATAAAATATTTGAAGCATGTCCAAGCAACAAGCTACAACTCAAACATGGCTATGTAACAATGGTGAATATCAAGGCTAATTGTCTTGCCTGGGAATGTGCAATACACATGATCATACAAGATGCTAATTTAGATGTAAGAGAGAAAACTAGCAAACCCAAGAAGTAATCCTAGGCCACTAATCTAAACATGTGCTCTAATACCACTGATAAGGATGTAAACTCCAACTAATCATTTTACTGAAAAACAATATTATATAGACATCAAATATGCCAAATAATAAATAGGAGGTGGCATATCTAATTAGAATATGATATTGTTCATAGTAAAAATATAAACAAAAACTTATCTAAACAACCTAAGCTAACTTAAGCTAACAAGCAGTCTAACTTAGAAACTAATTCTAGAAGAGGGACTTAACAACCCAACATAGGTAATGATGATCTAGACATGGCTTAATGGGGGTGTTGGATGTGGCTCCCAAGATAAAATGATTTATAATTATGATGAATTAAGATTTAATATTGACTTGGTACAAGAACAATTGAAAGGACATTTGAACAAGATTGATTGGTATGTTGTAAATGATGCAAATAAGACTTTTTCTCAAGAAGTAGAAGAGGTAAATTAGTTATAGTTTTTGGATTGATGTAATCTATAATGCTTCAGTTTTTTTGGGGATATGTTTCAGTTTTTTTATGAAGTCTAAAATATTTTTGTAAATAGGTTTTGGGGACCCTATACAAAAAACCCACCTCTTTATTTACCTAATAAAAAAAAAAAACAACCCAACCTAAGCTTTAATTTGGAGTCACACATTTTACAATAGAAATATTAGGATAAAATGCATAAAATAATAAATGCCTAAGCCTAAATATATGTCATCATTAGAATAATAATAATATTTGTAGCTTAGGAGGCATAATTCACTTCCATCATCCCTCCTACAACCACTTTTCTGCTCTTCCATATTCCACTTCTTCTATTTTTGTATTTTTTCTCTAATCCTCCCATGCTTCTTCTTATCCTTATTATATCCCCCTATTTCTTTAATTGCACCTAATCATCACCAAAAAGCATCGCAATAATTCCAATTATAGTAATAGGATATCCAACCTCTATGATAATGCCATCATCCATAACATGGATATTAATTATCTCATCATAATACATTCCTCCATAATCACACCCTACCATTACCACCATTGTATCACCTCATATATCTTAAATTCTTACATCACCTACTATTAATGTCTCATAATGTTAAAATTATCCATTGTAGTAGCTCAATGCACTTGACACTTGCACCTCACAGAGCAACATAGCAAGAAGTCTTGAGAACATGAGACATGACTTTGAGGATGACCTCCAAGATTGTTTTATAAGTTCAACGCCTTATTGGATGTGATCTTCAACACTCACCTACCTAAAATACTTTTGTACACAAATAAAAATGGGATAGAAATAACAAAAAATAAATAAAAACAAGCAAATCCTTAAGCTAATAGAGTTGATACACCAAGATCATGATATTCTTCTACATATCGATGGGATGAATGAACACATTCATCATTTGTTGATAGGGAAAAGTGAACATAATTTTATTCAAGCAATGAACATTTACACAAAAACATATATAAGAACTAATAATCTCATATATATATTTCAAATTTAATTACAATCATGCTAGAGAAAAAGGCTTGAATGTTGCTAACAAAATGACTCAAGGCTTGAGTCCAAACTATTATACATAAGAAAATGAAATGAACATTACATACAAGGCTAGATATTAGGCATGAATAAGAAACTTTCCAATGCCTTACATTACCTAATAACTCACTATGTATAGATAATATTGGAAAATATTTCCCTCGTACGCCCTATTCTAAGGTTGCATTGGGGATCTGTCCACACTTGGCATATTGATCTAAATATTTCTAGATTTAAAATCATTAAATTTGTACGATTTTGGATCCTTGGATGTGCAACTACCACCACTAATTTCAACCACCTTTTATAAGGATCCCCACAGTCTATATGCAAATACTCTCTTTAATTAATTCTCTAGGCTTAAGGTTGTTATATTGTGGCTCACATGTTATTGCTTTTAACTTGTTAACCACTTCCCTAAACTACCACATGCCTAAATGACAAAGGTAGATGGATTTGGTGCCTTTGTAATTGTTAACTTAATGCACTCAACTCCTTTCTAGAAAGTTGTATGTTTGCAATAGTGCCTGGAGGTTTCTTTTTGTAAACTCTGATTAGCTTTCCTTATCACTTTTAAGCATTGAATTTTGACAATTTGAACTACCTTTTTATTGGAATACTAACCTTTGTTGGCTAATCTCTTCTATAGATTTTTGGGGTAACTATCATGTGTCTCAATATTGGCTATCCTTAGAGTTTTTCTTTGACTTCTTTATGATCTCTCTAAAGCAATGTGGATTGTTGATCTCTAATCAAATGAATTATGGAAATTTTATTCATTATATTTTATTAGGGCTCTCCTAAAACTCTATAAGCCATTTATCATTGATTGAATGATACATGAAATATTTCTTACCAATATTTCATAAAAACCTTATGAAATTTTTATCCCTTAAAATTTTCTTTGCCATATCTCCTCAAAACTTTTTTGGGACTTTGCAGACCATTGATCTTGAATCTAACAGCCTATGAAACTTTTATCCCACTTTCTCTATCAAACCTTTCTAAAATTGTGTAGGCCATTGATTTTTTAATTGAATGGTTTATGAAACCTTTTGCCTTCATTCTTTTTCTAAATTCCTTTGAAATTCTTTGGGTCATTGATCTTTCATCAAACAATTTGAAAAATATTTGCCTCACCATATTTCATTGAAACTTCTTGAAATAGCATGGGCCATTGATCTTTAATTGGACTATCTATGGAAATTTTCTTGACCAAATTTTATCAGAACCCTCTTAAAATAGTATTGGTCATAGATATTTGGGATTATATGGTCAGCAAAGTTATAACTGGTTGAGTTCCATCAAAGCTTCTTAAAAATAATGCAAATTGTCAATTGCTAATATCTAATAGTTAGTGGAAATTTTGCAATCAATATTTTTTAGAAGCATCATAAAATAGTGTGGGCCTTTTATCATTGAGATCTAAGAGTATATAGAACTTTTCCTCCTTATCCACAATTGTACTTATAAAAATCCATGTGGTATTGATCTTTCATTGAATGGTACACAAAACTTTTCTTTGCCAATATTTCATCAAAGACTTTTGGAATACTTACCCCTTAGAACTTTTCTTTCCCACCTTTGTTTAAAAATATATTGAAGCTTCATGGATCATTGATCTTGAATCCAATGGCCCATGGAACTTTTCCTTCACAACCTTTCATCAAAGTTTCTTGGAATGATGCAAGTCATTGATCTATGATAGAATATTTTATGGAACTTGTCCAAATAGAGTACTTTCCTATATTTAATTCAACCATGTATTTAGACTAACTATAGATCTTCCTTTGCTTATTTCCCTCAGGGTCAATGCTCATTATTTAATGAATAATATCTATGGTTTGTGCCACCTTGCTTCCTCTGTGTTGTGCCAATTCTTCAAGATTTAACATTCTTAATGGATCAACAAGAACAAATGGTACATTAAGTTTTATTTTATGAAATTCTCCAATATATGCTTCCATATTTTAATGAACCATTAAGTATTGAGATCCTCTTTATGGAAATATTGATGCAAAGGAGCTTCAATTATTATACCTTTGACCAAATGTTGAAGATTTATCTATGGTAGGAGTTTCTTGGACCATCATATGATGTAACTTGATAGTTCATAAAAATTTTGTATGATGAGCACTTCTAGGTCCTTTTCTATATTATATAGTTTCTAGATTCTTCCTACCCTGATATTTTTCTAATTGAGTCCTATGAGTATGGTGGAGAGTTGACAGACATGTGGGCAACCACCATGAAACTAGTTAGATGCAAAATATAATTAGGTTTGTGGTCTCACCTATAGGTAAGGTATAAAATATATATCTATTGTATGGATGGAATCCTAGCCAATGGTATATATGCTTTAGTTATCACTGAAATGGCTCCTAAAATATGACTAATAGCAAGTATTCATCTATTTATCACCAAAAATGTTATCAAATTTTTTTGGTTGAGGTGGCCTCATAATCACTCTTAGCCTTTGTTAAATATTTTATCTCACCAATCTCTTTGGAAACTTTACACCTTGAGATTCTTTATGAGTTATGGAGATTTGAGGAACTTTTCATGTTGTCCTTCCAAATCAGCACTTGTTGATGATTGTATGACCTATCAAATTCATCCTTTTAGCAAAATTTTCTAGGTGTAGTGAATTTTTACTATAGATTTAACAACTCATAGGGGTATTTTGCTTGCAAAATATAAGTAACCTAAAAAACAAGGGCCTTATCCATTGGGCATAGATTAAATTAAGGCAAATCTAAAGGTAAGGGAAGACAAGAGATGCAAGCTTACTAGGGCAATATTCTCCTTCTTGTATCTAGATAGTAGCTCTATTTCAACTTCTCTTTGTGAAAAAAATAAATATAAGGAAATACTTTTATAGGATTTTCTTTTAATTTGGGTGGCACATACATGTATTAAATTCACCTTATGTGAATTCATACCTTTTTTGTCTACCATCCTTTCACTCATATTGAATTCATATTTTCTCTAGCAGTAGTGATGTAGGAAAATCACCATCCCATTCTAGGTATTGGATTCACATTATGTGAAATTACTCCCTTTATGTGTTAGGTATAGGAGGAAGGGTATCCTTGGATAACATTTTGTCTAGTGTACAAAATATTCCCTTAGACCACATCTAAGATTAGATGAATATAATTTATTCTAATTCAATCTCTAAATAAGGTTGATTCCTCAAAATACTAAAAATGAAAGAATATAGTTATAGACTAAAGTAAAAAATACAAGGGTTAAAAGGAGAGATAAAGGGTTCAAAAATTAACTGAAAGATGGCCAAAATTAGATAACAAGAAAACACAATCTCTATAGACACTTTGCAAGTTAACATCAATTAGGGCCTAAAAAACTAGTTACAAAATAGAGCATTTAGTATCCATTATGAAATTATACCATGCCTTATATAATATTCTAAGTACGAAAAAAAGTTCAAACAACAATCTAGATAGAAGAATTTACTTAAACAAATTGTTCTTACATGTAGTATTAAACAAAATGATTGAACAAGCATGGATAAAATATACTTTATCATTTCAAAACACATCTGGCTATAGGATCCAAACAACATCTCATTTCCTTAATTGCAAAGCATAATACAGAGTATATAAGAGGTAAACTCTAAATTGTTGACCCTTATGTTGATAAATTCTTAGCTAAGACTGTACAATGCTTTCTTTCTCTCTTTTTTATAATTACAATAAGATTCATTTTTAAGCCTAACATAGTTAGGCACGATATGATCAACACACTTGAGAGTCATGGCTATCACTTTCTCTCTCATATTGGAAAAAAATGACTTGATTCTAATGGCAATGTAGCCAGTTCTAATCTCTTCCCAAATACTAGGCATCCACACGTCTTGAAGGGACCTAAGCATTTTTGGTAGTTTCAACTTTCCACCACTATGCATTTTTGTTGCGCTAATTTTTCAAAGGTACCAACTAAGCCTAACTACTTTGATATAGGTGACTGAGTGCTTTATAGGTTCAATATTTTGACATGTGCTATCTTTATTAAGGGGATATGTTCAAGAGACTTCTATTTATTTCTAAATTTTAGAGACTTTCTTAGGATATTTTGATTGTTGTAGAGGCCTTCAAGGTTTGGCTAAGGTCTTGTAAAGATTTAATGATTTCTTTGCTTAAGAATCCTAGTATAATGTTTATCCTAGGTCAGTATTTTAGAAGACTTTGGCTCACATTATTATTTGAAAATCCTAGGTTCAAGTTTTCTTGGGTTAGGATTTCAGAAGACTCTAAGTGACATCATAGCTCAAAAATCTTAGGATTGCTCAATTCTAGGCTTCCTTTGTTTTGGGCTTCTGATGGATCAGGCCAAAAATTTTAAGTTACCTAATATCATCATATAAAAATCTTGGGATTTCTTGGTTATGGCCCTTCAACATCCTGTACTTTTATAGACTTCATGTTAGCATCATCCTTTTATAATTATGATATTGATTTCTTCCATGCTTTGCTCTACTGAAACCTTAGTGAATTTACTACCTATCTAGGTACATCTTGCTGTCTAGTTGCTTTTGTGAATCTGGTGATTCTGAGAAGAAAACATTGTGTTTGGACCTTGCCTTGGTAAAATTTTATTAAAAAAGTAGAGTCTACCATGGCTTGTAGGGACTATGAATGTGGGCAGTTACTTTAACCCACATTATTGGTGCTTTTTGGGTACTTTTTCTTACAACAAAAACCCACTAAGCCTTATCGATTGGAAACATGATTCAAAACAAGTAAGAGGAATGAAAACTAGAGGAGATACATTTAGGGATGTTATGTGATCAAAAGAGGAGGAAAAGAGCAAGAGTGTGCAAAAATAATTGTATCTTACTTTGGATATGGGATAACAAATTTGGAGTACTAGGTAATGAGAAATTGGAGGAAAGGGAGTGATCAGGGGAAAGAAAAGTAAACGGATACAAATTATGGTGGAGAAAGGAAAGGAAATGAATTGAAAAAGGAAGAAAATGAGGTTATACTTAAGTGATTGTGTCTTCTTAAGTGGTTATACTTAGCCCTTCTATTATTGTCCTTTATTTTGGGTGAAATAGTTTGGATATTGTGCATGGTGGAACACTTCATGTTGTGATTGAGAAAACCTCTACAATTTGTAGAGTTTTGATATTTAGAATTCATGTGCTACCACAGACTGTAAAACCCTATATTTTTTTTGTAATTTCCATATATTGAAAATAAAATTATGTTTGGTTGAGTAGGCTTTACAAGGTTACTAATCACTCAAAATTTTCCTCTTCGTTTCTTTCTCTTTTTTCCTTAATATCTACTCTTATTGTTGTCATTTTAAAAGAGTGGATCCCAATTACCAAAAGAGTGTGGTTGTATCTGCTAGCCCCTATCACAAGTTGAGAGGCATGCCAATAGCTACACTTTAGATGCAAATATTTTCAAATGAAGAGCCCATTTAGCTAACATTTGTATGGTTATTGGGTTCCTACCTATGATAATTCCTACTTTAGCTACCATTAAGAAGGCTAAAATTCATCGTTATTCTACTCCAATAGGTCAACAGATCCTTGTGGTGTAGGTGTTTTAGGCCTACTTACAATCTAATTTTATAGACCTTCATTGTGAACATATTTGTTATCTTAACAACATAAAAAACTTAGAAGCATTATAGAGACTTGGGATTTCTCATTTCTCCTTAACCTTGAGTAGAAATATGGTAGTTATGAATAATTAGTACTTCAAGAGTTGTATTATATCATGGGGAGGGGTATCCTTATATAGGCTTCTTGATCTTGGAAAGTCATCAACCAGTTGTTGTGTCCATCCTCTTTATCCTTGGTTATTTTATTGTTACCTCATCTCAAATGGCCTTTTCAATGTATATGAATCAGTAATCAACATGATTACCCATCTTGAAACTTTCAATTTACACATGTGATATATCTGGTGCATTTTTAATACTTTGTTTCTATGAGGATATTATATTACTACATGTTTGACCAATGACTTTATTCCACTTACTTGTAATTAGATTTATTTACATGTCACCTATGTACATAAAATTTTGGCATGCCTACCTATGCCAACTTTGCAAAAACATTTGGTTTCATTGGAATCTATAATTACCCAACCACATAGTCCTAAAATTTTGTTTTTCTCACTCATTATTTATTTGGAACATGTGACTTGTTTTGGAAAAGAGCTATTGTCAAGTTGGCTATGAGGGAAAATGAGTTCTAAATCCTATGTGGCATTCAACATTGGAACTCAATGTAGGTATTTTTCCTTTATCTTGCGATTCTTTTGCTATATTTTCCTTGCATTTTTTGAGTTTCAAATCTCATGAGATTTATCGTCTCAAAATGGAGCGTGAAACATCCTTCAACTAAATGTAATTCTTCTACTATATTTCCCATATTTGTTGTGAGCATTTGTTGGAAAATATTACCTACCATACCTTAAAACTGATTTCAAATGGACCCTGGATTTTTTGAGTCCCCATGTTTGACCAAATCACCACATTAGGACTGATCATGGAAAACTTGTTCCACATCAGCTCCTCTTTCCCTTCTAGCCAATGTTGTATCTCCACCTTAGAATATTCCAAACTATTTTCATCCATATTGATATTTTGCTCCTCATATATTTCTATTTGATAAGGGATAAGCTTTTCAACATAAATTTGGGTCATATTTTGTATATGGGGAATGATCATGTAAGTGTGGTACTATACTAGGTAGCCTCCAAAATACCCCATAAACTCATTTGATAGGCACATACCAAATAGCAAGAGTAATTATACCACAACCACATATTTAATCTCTAAAATATCTGGCAACTTGTGCAACAATATTAGAACATTATTCACAACCCCCATAGTATATACTAGTATTCTATTTAAGTGTGGTATTCCAAAACTAGCTCTAGAATATTCTAAATCCATGGATTCACAAACTATCTAAGGCATGATTATGAAAATAGCCCTCAGATTTATTATGCAATTATGTATTATCCATCCTTATATGAATAAAGATAAATATAAGGGTAGAGGGTTAGTCTTACCCATGCCAATATATGGTTTCCTAATTTCTTTCTTGAAGTATGGTGGAGAGTTGACAGACATGTGGGCAACCACCATATTGAATACTAGTAGTCATATTAAGCTACCAATGCTTTGTGTTGAATCTTGACAACAGTAATGGGTCCTTCATCAACTTCTCTAATTATCATGATTTGGTCCTTTGAGCCATGTGGAGACTCATTTTGATTGTATTTTTTTAATTTATTCTCAACATCCTGCTACTTCAAAGTATCAAGCTCATTTGTTAGGTTTTGGACCACAAATCTTAACTCTTGTAGCTCCTTAGATTTTAATGTGAGCATGGTGGGTATAGAATTTTCTAGAGTAATATGATGAGATATATTTTAAGAAATATGTTTGATGAAGGGGAAGGCATATCCAAAAAGGAAACTTGTGGAATGGACTAATAGATCTAAGGCACATCTTGCATAGGAATCCTAGGATGAAGCTTTCTAATATATATGAGCATATTTTTGATCATGATAGCCACCTAAAATAATTATGGGAATCTCACCTCATTGAATTGTTAGATCTAAATGCTTAGGTCTAGGTTGAAGGTATGAATATAATATATATAGACTTGGGTATGTGATGGTTTTATATCCTAAGGTATTCTTCCCCTTCTTCTTTTGAATAAAATATTAAAATCAATAGTGCTCCCCCATGGGTGCTTTTGAATAAATAAAAACTAATTGATGATCATGAAAGGATCCCCTATATCATCAAACTCCAATATGAGATGTTTAGCAAGGTCAGCCCAATTCCTAATGCTATCATCTTCTAATGACATGCAACATTCCAACACTTTACCTTTAAAATATAGTGCAAGGAGTCTTACCATTACATATTCATGGGAAATATCATAAATGGTAGCCAAAGCAACAATATCTTGACAATATTTGTAAGTTGTCTTTCCACTACTATCATAAGAGGGCAATGCTTTTAGTGTGGACTAAGGAATTTAATGAGTATTAGGGAGTTTTAGGGGTCCAATACTATTGTCAGCTGGATATAAATATCCAACCATGAATTTGATGTAGAAGGTATTATTCTAGAGGAGTTTTTTGATCTACCTTAACATAAAGCACCTATTCTGGGTGACCATGCAATATTTGAATCTCGTTCCTTAGTAGAGTCACCAATATTTTAGGTTTTTAATAGCAAATTTGCTAGGTGAATAAATTTATTGATCTCAGAGAAAAAACTTCACTAATATTCTACTCCATAAATATTTGAATCTTCTAATCAAGATGGTGAGAATAGAACTTCTTACTATGGATTTCACTCAATATCACTAGTGATTCTTTATAGAACAAATCATACTGGTATGGTCCCATAGAACATACCAAAAACTCTTGGGTAGAATAGTGGAGGCATGAATTTCTATCTTTAATCTTTACTCAGTTCCACATGTGATTCTTTGTGAGATAAACCAAATTGGTTTAGTCCCACCAGACATACCAAAAACTCTTGGATAACAATCTACCTAATCTGGAAAATGCACCCTTAGATCACATCATAGATTGGATGACTACACTTTATTCCAAGTCAATATCTAAAGAAGGTTGGTTCCTTGAAATGCTAAAAATAAAATAATATTGTTACAGACTAAAGTATAAAATATTAGGGTTAGAGGGAGAGATAAAGGGTTCAAAAATTGACTGAAAGACAATCAAAATCATATAACAACAAAAAATAATCTTTGTAGACACTTTGCAAGTTAATATTCAATCAGAGCATAATAGACTAGCTATAGAATAAAGCATTGAGGATCCATTATGAACTTATACCATGTCTTATATAACATTCCAAGTATTGTGTGAAAAGTCCAAACAACAATCCAAATAGAAGAATTTTCTTAATAGAATTGTTCTTACACATAGTATTAACATAAATTATTGAACAAGCATAGATAAAATATACTTATCATTCCAAAATGCATATGCTTGTAGTAGCCACACATTTCATTTCCTTCATTTCAAACTAGAATACAGAGTATACAAGAGGTAAACTCTAAAGTGTCAACCCTTATGTTGATAAAGTATCAACTATTTATAAGATTGTACAATGCCTTCTCTCATTTTTTATCATCATAATGAGAGCCTTTTTTAGACCTATGGATAGGCATGATTTTATTAGTATGCTTTAGAGGTATGGCTATCACTTTATCTCTTAGAATAGCTTAAATTCTTTTATTTTTATGGTGACATAACCAATTCTAATCTCTTCCCAAATACTAGGCATCCATACCTCCTCAAGGAACCCAAATATCTTTGGTAGTTTTATCTTTTCATCATTATGCCTTATTGTTATGTTGATTTGTTAGAAGTACTAGCTCAGCATTACTACTTTGATATGGATGGTTGAGTGCTTTATAGGTTTAGGATTCTAGCACATGCTATCTTTGTTGAGGGGACATGTATGGGAGCCTTCTATTCATTTCTAAATCTTAGAGACCTTCCCAAGATCTTTTTACTGCTATAGAGGCCTTCAAGGTTAGGTCAAGGAATTAATGTAAGAATCCTAGGATAATTTTTATCCTGGGTTAGGATTTTAGAAAATTTAGCTCATGTCATCATTTGAAAATCTTGGTCTAGGATTTTTGGAAGACTTTGAGCGATGTCATCACTCAAAAATCTCAGAATTGCTCCATTCTAGGTTTCCTTTGTTTTGGGAGTATGATGGGTTGGGTTACACTTTTTAAAATCTTGGTATTGCTTGGTTTTAATCCTTTAACATCCTATACTTTTTATAGGCTTCATGTTGACATCATCCTTTAATAAGTTTGGAATTTATTTCTTTCGTGCTTTGCTCTACCAAAATCTTAGCAATTTTTTTACTTGGCCAAGTACATCTTGCTTTGTGGTTTCTCTATGAATCCAACCATTTTGAGAAGACTTATCCACTTTGAAACTTGGACCCATACAAATGCATATATATTTTTAGCAAGTTGCTCATGCAAAAATGACAAGCCCAAAATTATGTTTGGACCTTTCCTTAGAAAAATTTTAGCAAAAAAGTAGAGTTTGCCATAACTTGTAGGGACTATGAATGTGAGTAGTTACTTTGACCCACAGGAATCACCATATTTTGTATTAAATTTGCATGACATGAATTTGAGGGGCTACTTTTTCATCAATCAAACAACTTTCATATTACCATATTTTTTCAATCGATGGTTGGTAATATTATTGAGGTGACATCTTTTTTATGCATGCTTGATCATTGATGGTCTTGATTTAGAAATCTACATTTCCCTCATATATTTTCCTACCCATGTAGTTTCATCCATTCTAGTCATTGATTTGATATCATCAAAAAATTCATATTACCTTGGATCCATCCTAACATAGTATGGACTATCAATTCTGGTCACCTATAGACTTTAATGTGTTCTAATTTTTCCATCTTGAGATCTTTACTCAAGGCTTCTCCTACTTCTCTATTTTTTTCTTTTATAACCCATGCAGAATCAAAATTTAACCCATACCCATTGACTCAAAAATCCTATTGAAATCTAAATACCAAGTTTTGGTTACCCATTGATCCATCTAATTGTCAATAATAATGGAATGTATTTCATCCATAGACAATTTTGATCTAAATTTCTAATTTTCAATTATAAAAGTTTGGTCATTTCTTAGCTCAGCTACAGGTAGGTGTTCAACATGATATTGCAGAGCAGTTTTAATAGAATTTTGATATTGGTCCTATATCATGTCCTAAGGACCATAAGTGTCTCATATAGATATAGATAGCCTCCTAGTTTAGTGGTGAAATCCCTAGATAATAAAATATTGAATGACACCCGAAGATAAATCATAACTATATATTGAGATACAATGAGGCCTAGGCAAGCATATAATATGAACATGATGTTTTTGGCTACCCCTAATAATTGAATAGGGCTTCCATATAGTTACACCACCCTTTTATTTATTGGTTTATAGGCTAGTCCCAATACATCCACCGCTCTTTTTGACATTACTAAACTACTTGACCTAGAATACACCATGCAAATATGGATCAACTTGTCTTTGTAGAATAGGATCAAGTAGAAGGGTATTGGTTTGGCTTGGATTTATTTTGGACCATATATTTTTAAGACCGTAAATTATTTTTAATGTCTCAGTATCTTTTGTTCCTCTAAGGCTTTCTTAAGATGTTCCTTTTACTTGGAAAGGTACAAAATATTTCATAGAGGTATGGCTACCATGGACCTTTTTAGGTGATCAACCATGTCAAATGATCCAAGAGGATAGATCTTCTGGGTAGTACTTGATAGCAATTGATTTATGGGCTTTCCTATAGATAATTTAAATATTAATAAGCCTAGGTATGGTTGCATGTTGCTTTGGAACTTTGATGATATTTCATTTAGTGTCTATTGAAAGCTTTAGTGCATTATGATTTGGTGGGATCACCTTCCTTGGACTATTTGTCCTTCTTTGGATATTGGGGCCACTTGGTTGCCCTTATATTTCTCTTCCACTACCCTCTATTTATCCCTTTCCATATAGTATGATTGGACTTGTGGCCTACTAGGTACTAGAGTACCCACCTCATCAGATTCAACACATACCTCCTCTTCATCCTTTGTGACCAAATATTGCTCTAGAGGAGCAAAACTTGAATTAGAGAAGGATGGATTAAAGTAGGGTTGATTATGTACTTGCATATATGCCTCTAAATAATAGGTAGATTCTTGGGTAGGTATAACCTCATTTAGCATTATTGAGGATTGCTAAGGGCTTCTTTCAAAATAGGTATTGGAAGGGTAGTCATTAATATATGGGCAATAACATGTAGTAGAGTCCTCCACATAATTGTTTTGCATAGAAAATATCTTTGTACTAGAGTTATGAGACCTCTACTATAGTGGACTTAGAATAGGAACTATTTCTTGCACATGGATTTTATTCTGGTTAGCATCGTTATTGGCCTAAATTTGAGGTTGTTGGTACCCATTAGAAGGAGGTCTATATCCCTGATTATTATATTGTAAAGGTCTTAGATTATTCTTATACTAAAACCTTGAGATATTTTATTGTATCCTTAGGGCCAATATTTCATTAGATATTATTCTCAATAAATTTTTCATCTCATCCAAGTTAGAAGAGTAGATACTTGTATTCATATGTTCAAGAGCAGGGAGAGGAGTTGACATTACAACTAGGTTCATTATCAGGGTAGGTTGAAAGGTTGTAGGGTGAATAATTGGAAGAGATTGGTATGGAAGTTGAAGATTAGAAAATAGAGGTATGGGGGGCTTGGAAGTTAGCCTATATTTCTAAATAAGGTCATTCTTAGCTTGAATAGCTATCCCATAGACCACTAGTAAGGATTTTCCCCCCTAGACTTGATCATCATGCTATTTCTAAATTAATAGCTTTCAAAAAATAGATAAATATCATACTTAGAAGGGAAAAAATATCACCAGATATTCAATGCCATATTTATGGAATTAGGATTTGAAGTCATCCATTTCCTTCATATGTGAATTCTTAATAGTCATTAGCTACTCCTTTGGCCTTCTCCCTGAATCTATCAGTGAATAAGTTAGCAAGTTGGTCCCAATCACCAATTGAATATAGAGCAAGGATTGTGCCCCTCTCTTAAGAGTTACCTTTAAAATATACCACTAATAATTTTAGAGATATGTTCTATTCTATGATGTTGTGCACTACACAAAGGTTAGCCATACGATGTAAGTGCTCCCATGACGTAGTTTCATATTCGTTGACGAAGTAGGGTAGGGACTTTATCCCATGTGGTAGGCAGAATTTGTGGGAATAGGGGTCCTCTATAATTCTAGGTTGGGTATCTTCTATGAGATTAATTTGGTAGTATAGCCATGTTTTGGCATCAACTTCTCCTCCTTGGAATTAGATTTAGATTGACATCAATGCTTTAGGATTTGCAATTGTAAAGGGCCTGGTGGAAAGTCTCATATATTTTTGGGTCTTTAGTTCTCAAGGGATTCATTAGGTAAATCTTCAAAATACTTTAGTAAGCTGACAGACTAATATTTATTAGAATATTAGTTCAATGTCTTCTCTATGTAGTTGCTTTTGGGTTAACTTTTTTAGTAGAGTTGTCAGGTGAATCTTTTAGATGCTTCAAAAAGTAGATAACCTAAGACTTTCAATAGAATATCAACCTAATATTTCTTATTAGTGGGAGTAATCAATAATATTGGTCCCAATAGGAATTCTATTAAACTATTGTCATCTCAAAATATCACGATCATCCATTGCAGTGGTTGAATACATTTGACACTTATACTTCATGTAGAGCAACACAATAGAAAGTCCTGAGAGTGTGGGACACGACTCATAGGATGACCTCTAGGATTTTTTACAAGGCCATATTCTTATCGAATGTGATCTTCAATACTCACTTACTTAAACTACTTTCATACACAAAGGAAGAAGGGAGAGAAATAACATAAAATAAACAATAGCAAACAATGCCCTAAGCTGGTGATGCACCAAGATCATGAGATTATTCTATATATTAGTGGGATGAATGAACACATGAATCATTTTTTAATAATACAAAATGAACATAATTTCATTCAAGTGTGAACATTTACACACATACATATTTAAGAACCAAGACAAAAGGCAACAATCAAAACTTCTCATATATTTTTTTCAAATTTAATTATAATCATACTAGATAAAAAGACAAAAATGTTGCTAAAAAAATGACTTAAGGCTTGAGTTTAGACTATTAAAAAAAATAAAACTAAAGTAAAATTACATACAAGACCATATATTAGACACGAATAGGCAACTTTCTAATGCCTTACACTACCTAATAATTCACTATTTATTGACAATATTGGGAAGTATTTCCCTCCAAAGCCCTTTTCTAACATTGCATTGGGGATCTGTCTAGACTTATCTTATTGATATTCTTGAGATTTTTGGATGTGGAATCATCAAATTTGTAAGGTTTTAGACCCTTGGATGTGCATCTACGACCACTATTGTTAGCCACCTTTTCTGGGGATCTCTAAATACTAGGTATCAAGGCTCTCTACAATCAATACTCTAAGCTTTAGGTTGTTATATTGTGGCTCACATGATGCTACTTTTAATATATTAACCACTTCCCTAGACTTTTGTGTGCCTGAATGACATTGGTAGGTGGATTTGGAGCCTTTATAACTTTTTTTTTTTTGAATTTACATGGTAGAATCGGTAGCCGCCATGAATTCGGGCAGGCTATCTAGATTTTTATGGCCACCACAGTATTATGTGATGTCTGCCCCAGAATTCGCCACACAGATCTTCACGCAGTCCGCCCCTATAACCACCATGCCACAATCATTTTAAACCTTTTACGCTGCTGAAAGCACCAGGAAAGGGACAAGTGTTCAGTCCGACGAGGCCCGAGATTTGAACCTTGGACCTCCGCCCCCCTTATGGGGTTTGGATGAAAACCTTTATAACTATTAACTTGATGAACTCAACTATTTTTTTAGAAATTTGTGCATCTACAATAAAGTTCCTAGAGGTTTCTTGCTTTGAACTATAATTGGACACCCTTGTTACCTTTAAGCCTTATATTTTTCCAAGTTGAACTATATTTTGATTGGACTATTGATATTTGTTGACTAACATCTTATGCATATTGTTGGAATATTTTCCACATGTCTTAAGCTTGGATATCAAAGTTTTCTTTGAATTCTCCATCATCTCTTTAAAGCAATGTGGGCCATTGATATTCAATCAAATGACTTGTAGAAAGTTTATTAATTTTTTTTTATAGGGGCTCTCCCAAAACTCTATGAGTCATTGATCATTGATCAAACGGTTTATAGAATATTTCTCACCAATATTTCATTGAATCCTTATAGAAGTATCATCCCTCAAAAATTTACTCTATAATATCTTCTCAAAAATATTTTGGGACTTTGTGGGTATTTGATCTTGAATCTGATGGTCTGTAGAACTTTTATCCCACTTTCTTTATTGGAAATTTTCTAAAATTTTGTAGGCTTTTGATCCTTTAATAAAATTATCCGTAGAACCTTTTTCCTTCATTATTTGATGAAGTTCCTCTAAAAATCCATGGGTAATTGATATTTTATTGGATGGTCCATAAAAATTTGACCTTGCCATATACCACAAGAAATTCTTGACATAGTCATCAATATTTAATTAGATGGTATGCAAAACTTTGCCTAACCAACTTTTGTTGGATCACTCCTAAAATAGTGTTGGTCATAGATATATAAAATTGAAAAATTAGAAAAATTTCAATTGTCTTAGCTCCATTAGAGCTTCTTAAGAATAGCACAAATTATGGGTTGCTAAGATATAACAATCAACAAAACTAAGATATAACAATCAACAAAACTTTTGTAATCAATATTTATCAAAAGCATCATAAACTAGCATAGGCCATTGATCATTGATATTGAATGGTCTATAAAAACTTTCCTCCTTATCCATCATTAGAATTCTTCTACAACTCTATGGACCATTTATCTCTCATTGAATGGTCCATAGAACTTTTTTTCACCAATATTTCATTGGAGCCTTTTGGAAGACTTGACCCTTGAAACTTTTCTTTTCCACCTTTCTTTATAAATATTTCAAAACTCTATGATCTATTGATCTTGAATTTAATACTCCATGGAACTTTTGCTTTGCCACCTTTCATTGGAGTTTCTTGGAACATAATGGGCCATAGATCTATGATCGAGTGGTCCATGAAACTTTTCCAACCTAGATACTTTATTATTTTAAGTTTTTCCATTGTCTTTGGACTAAGTATAGATTTTCCTTTGCTTATTTCTCCTAGGGATGGTTATCACTATTTTATTTATGGGGTCTATGGTTTACAACACCTTTCTTCCTTTGCACTACCTCAATTCTTCATGATTTAGCATCCATCATGGATCGATAAGATCAGACGACTCATGAATTTGTGTGACTTGAATTGATCCAATATGATTTTGTGTTTTGATGAATAAATAAGTGTTGAGCTCCTCTTGATGGAAATATTAATGCAAAGGAGCTTAATCTATTGTACCTTTGACCAAATTCTAAATATCTATCTATGGTAGGGATCACTTAGACAATCATATATGGTGATTAGATAGTTCATCAAATTTTTGAGTGATGAGCGCTTATGTGTCCTTTTCTATATTTTATAGTTGCTAGATTCTTCCTACCTCAATATCATAATTATTGTTTCCTATGATTGTGGTGGAGATATGACATCCACATGGGCATCCACCATTAACCTATTTAGATGTGAAAGATAATTAGGTCTTTGAGCTTTCTCATAGGGTAAGGGATTGAACCTATAATTATTGTATGGGTGGAACCCAATCCAATGGTAGAACCACTTTAATTATTATTGAAATGACTCTTGGACTTAAACCAATGACATGGATTGATTTAGTTATCACCAAAAATATTGTTGGATATCAATGCATCTCTTTGGTTTAGGTGGCTTCATAACTGCTCTTAGCCTTCATCAGATATTTTCTTCCAAAAATATCTTTGGAAACTTTACACCTTGAACTTCTTGATGAGTTATATAGATTCGAGGATCTTTTATTTCATACTTATTCTAAATCAGCACATATTGATGACTATATGACTTTTCAAATTTTCCTTTTTTGGTAAAATTTGCTAGATGTAGTGAATTTTTACTATACCTAGTACCACACAATTTGTACCATAATTGATATCCCCTACATAACTAGTGGATTTATCACTATAGCTCACTAATTCAATATTGTTACAACACACTCTTCACTAGCATTGTAGGGAGCAACAAAGGTAGGAACAAAAGTACAAATCAAGAAAACTATTTGGGTCATATCTAGGAGATAGAAGCACAAAATAAATCACTAGAATGGTGTAAGATTCTAAGGGATAAATCAACAAAGATATCACCAACATATAAGCTTCCTCATATACTACTCCTATGCTCATCCAATCCTAGCTAGATAAAAAATGAAACAAATCATCGATTGCCAAAGCAATACAACTAGATCCAAGTAGACCATCTATTACATCTTTCGATTAGGTAACTAGGGTGTCTACTTTAGATATCAATAGGTATAATCCACTCCAAGTTGTGAATGTGATCAAATATTTACACCAAGCAATGGAAATTGGGTGTATGCAAGCAACTAGAGAAGCAAATAAGTATAAGGAAGAAGTCCCAAATAATTCCCAAGCATTGAAGTAAATATGGGTTTACTATAAAGAGAAAAAGAATTAAAACTCCTACCAATAGTATGAATTGAAAGTTGCAAAGAAAGATAATGGTAATTTGAGGAAATGCCTAGAACAAGAAAATAGATAGGCTTAAACGCAAATGGCACTAAAGTTGGGTGAACTCAAAGAACAACTTACACAAGAGAAGATCAATTAAAGTAGTATCTCAAGAAAGAATAATTGTACTTCAAATCCAACTAGACCAACTTAAGGCACATGTTTAGGATAAATAATGCCAAAAATATGAGGAAATGGTTGCTCTCAAATTTAAAAAAAAAAAATAGTTGGTGAATAAATTATAGAATATGGAAGTTAAGATCTTTATAGTAGTATAAATAAAATTTATATGGAAACAAGTACAAGTAGAGGTGCACAAGCCATGGCATACTTTTGTGTACCTCAAAGAATGTGAAATGCTAGTTTGTCAAGATTCATCCACAATAAAGAAAGTGGAAGTTGAGTTAGATTCTAGGGAAGAATATGTTGAAGTGTTAGAATAGTTGTGTAAAGTGCCCAAAAATAAAGTGAAACAATTGGGTATAACAAATAAGAGGGTGATGATAGTCTAGCTAGAAAATGTATTTTATCAACAAATAAAACTAGAAGAACGTAAATCCATATGTAATGCATTAAAGATGTGCATAGATGAAATGAAGAAGGAAGTGCATCAATTGTTGGACATTTGTTACCCAATTGCTTATCAAATAAAGGAGAGCTACTAATAGCCAAATAGTTAGTCAAGATGATCAACAAAGAAAAATCCAAGATGAACAAGTCACTTACATCATTGCACTAAATATTTTTGATGAAATCTATAAACTAGAAGGGTTACTAAAAAACATAAAATGGATTTTAGATTAGAAAGAAGACCTTCTGAGAGATTAGTATGAAAAACTAGTGACTGACATTATAATATTAGACGTAATAAAGGTTCCTCTAGATGATGACTGTAAAGTGTTGTTAATGTTGTCACCATCCAATTAATGTAAAGAATAGTCCTACAAATTTATAATTCTAGTATAAACCAATTCTAATTTAATGCAGCATATTAGATCTCTCACCAATTGTATTTAACATCTAATGAGTCACCAAAAATATATTACTCCAATTATTATGAATACACTCCAAAAATAAAAATATCCATGTAGAAAGAGGTAGGTATAGAAATTGATATAATCCTACTCAAAATAGAGTTAAGAAGGTAATTTTAGGTAAAAAATGAGCAAGGTATAATTTCAACTATGACTAAGGCATGACAAAACCAATTTATTCCTAAGCACAAATGTGGATGGACCAATTTATTTTTGAGAAAAAAATTAACTAAGTATGAAAGAAACCAATTCCTTCATTAATGTAAGAGTGAATAGTTGTTATATTATTACCCAGGTGTTGTAGATGAGTTGGAGAGGAGAGGGAAATCCTCCAAGGGAGGTCCAAAGTTCAAATCTCCACCCTACCAAAAAGTTGAATTGGGTATCTAAAATCTAATTGATAATTTTGGTGCAGGTAGGGTCGGATGCGACCCTCGGGTGACTTTGACGGTGTATAACCCCCTGTTCATGGTCTCTCAAACCAAAGCGGCTCCGCAAGGGGTTTTTTGCTTTAAAAAAATATATAGTTGTTATATTAAAAAGAGTGAATCGCTATTGTCATGAAGAAAGAATCACTCCCCAAATTAAAATATTAAAATGGGGGGATTTTAGAATATAAAATAGGAGGTAATAATCTAGAAAATAACATTTTTGTCTGTAACTAGTGCTAGTGAAATAATTGGAGCTACTAAAGCCATGTAGAATGAGTTTAGAGGTAATTTTAGTTGGTTAAGGATCAATTTTACCAAAACATATTGTCAAATTAGAATTTTCTAGATGTAGAATTATTTTACCTCTATTAAAATGATTAATTTTACTAAAATATGTTGTCAAATTAGGATTTGCTAGGAGTAGAATTATTTTACCTCTATTAAAAGTTAGGTTAATATTTTGCTATAAATAAGAGCCAAGAGCTCACTTGTAAAGATCCTTTGACTAATTTTAGAATACTAGAACTACTACTTATGATCAAATATTATGATATTGGTATCAAAATACAATTAACAAAGAGATTGTGAATGGATTCTATAGAATAGTTGTGTTCTTTGACATCTTTTTTCATATTTGTTAGATCCTTGTGGATTTGCCTTCCCATCTCCTATTAGTCCTTTCAATTTCTTATTATAGGTTATTTTTGGATCTGATCACACCAAAGTTATTTTATGACTTCCAAATATTTTCATTGGATTAGTACTCACACTACTATAGTCAAAATTGTATATGCATTGTTTATTTGCATTTTACTTTACATTCTCATACCACTTTTCCTAAAAATATACTTAGATTAGTTAGTTTAGTTGGGAGCTCAGTCATTAATCTAGAGACTAGATATTTACTTTAATCCCTTTTCTATGTTGAATCTCGATCTTGCAAGTACATATATCATATCAAGTATTTACACAAATAAACAAGTAGGCAACAAAACCATCTTTCATGACTTGAAAATTTACCACACAAATAACTCCCATGACTAAAACTACTACATTAGACACTACTAATTATATAATTTTTTCCTATTTATACTTGTAGACACCAAAATCTAGCCACTTGTCATCCATCCATGTCCTCCAATCATAGCCACCCATTATTTATATATATGTATGTATTTGTTTAATATATATTTAAATATTAATATTTTATATATTATATTTATATATATTTAATAAATATATATGTATTTATATGAATTAATCCTAAACCTATTCTAGTTTTAATCTTAGAAATACAACCATATCAATCCATGCCACTTACCCAAACTTAATCTCCACCCTTCCTCATGTTTTAATCTCGATCGCTCATTTTGTGTCGTCGAAACCCTAACATGTTCAAAGGCAAATTATAAAAGATAAATCATTCTAATGAATCAAACCCTTAATTACTTAATAACTTTGGAAATATTTACAAACCCTTAAACCAATTTGCCATCCCTTTCATCGTTCATCACCATGATCGCATTTCCCCTTTTTCACTACCACCAAACCCGCACAAACCAGATATTGTTTTGTGACTTTCTCTCCATCCTCAAACACCCTCCAGAGCCTATAGAGCACCCATGAGCATCCACATAGTGCTCATGGGTGTTTCTAGAATCCTCTGGTACATGTGGACCATCGTAGAATACATCTAGGTATTTCCCACAATAGATTTGTAGTCCTAACACCCTTGGGCACCGTTCGGACATCCTTGTGACCATCATCGATAGGAGAAAAGGTAAAAATTTGCATTTTGAAAAGGTAAGAAGTTATTTTCATTTATTTTATGTTTATGTACTTTTTTTTACAGTATTGCATTGCAGCATCTAGGGTTTTAGTTGTTTTATCTTTTTTGAGGGCCTCACATAGTGGAGCCCTTGCAAGTACTTCTAATATTTTTTGTTGTGTTTCTATTTGAAATTGTAGGAATCATATTTCTAGAAGCTATTGAAGCTAGGAGGGCCCACCAAGGATACACAAGCCCACCCACAACTTTTGTTTGGATCAAAGAGAAATGAGAAGACACCAATAGTGTATTGACCTAGGATTTTGAAGAACCCTGGTATTTGTAAATTTGTATCACAAAAGCATTGTAAAACCTCATATTGGGGAAAATTAATTGTATAATTTTGATATCCACCTATGTTAATAAAAATCTTATTCATCTTGTGCAATCTTGTGTTATTACTGTGTTTTTTATTATTTTATCTTTGTATTGGTGTTGTTCGATTTTGATTTACAAAATGGCAATCACGGTGGGACCCCCAAATGGTTCTTCATGTTAATTTATCTTATCACTAATTTTTATTTTTGTTTTCATATTTCATGTTCTAGAAATTTGATAGCATAAAAATCACAAAAAATGAGGGTTTTTGGAGGTTGTAGAATTCGATCAAAGGTTGCGTGGATGACCTACAACACTCAAGGGATTCCCTACAGTGTTCATGAGATTCCCTATGATGTTCCAGAGACTCTAGGGTACATTTCAGATAGTGGGGAAGAAATAAGTAGGCTTCCTAGTAAGCCTGCTTCAAACCCTAACCCATTTTTGTCTTCATTTTTTTGTTTTTTACAGTAAAATTTAAAAAAAAAAAAAATTAAAGCATTTACATTTTTATTTGCATCTTAGGCATTTACATCATCATATAAATTGCATTCACAGTAAATCACATTTATTTTATATTTTTGTTGCTTTTTGGTGTATTCATTCACTATTTATGTATGTTGTTTGCATTTGAAATTACAAAAGCATTACTAGCTACATAATAGAGCTAAAAACTTCCATTTTTAATTTTCTAATTTGGAAAAATATCATAATAATTAAGCATACTCCTGCTGTTGGAATCACTTGATGATTTAGGGTAGAAGAACTAGGTAAACCCTCCACTGTTGGAATCACTTGATTCAGGATGGGTCTTAATTGGTGTACCCCTAAGTTCTTTTGAGGAGCTTAGTGTTGACATTATTGGATTATATATTAGATGAGTGAAATAGGTGTGTTTTCAATATTGAGTGAACACAATAGATAACATAGATCTTAAAATGAATCACACACATTGCATGTTTCACAATAAACAACAATGAGTTGGATTTCATCACCAACCATTGTTTGAGATTTATAAATGGTGGGTTTAATATCCATCCATCAATCTCTACCCTCAACAACCATAGTCACCCATGAGAAAAATTTCTAGACTTCATCACCAGGAAGAATATCATTTGCCATCTAGCCTTAGATTTCACCTTGCATAATAGTTTAGGTTAGAACATCTACAACACACAAAACTCAAAAAAAAATTGTTGCAAAGCATAGGATTAAAATTGCTTGTTTGATTCTGTATATTATCCATTTGCACATTCCACACACTTCACCACCCTCATATGACTCATTATCTTATGGTTTCAACCTAAATCCAAGCAAATATTTTGATTCAAGCCCTTGCCAACCAAATCACTTCATCCATGGAGTGTTCCACTTCTTCACCTGCCACTTATGTGGCTAACCTTGTCAGTGTGATACAAATAAGCTATTATGGTTTGTTTGTGGATCCATCACTCACTATGTACACTTCAAACACTGATGTGTTACACAGAGCCACAAACATCCCCATTCTAGAAACTAAGTCATCATCTCCCATAGACCATAACATCACCCACATAGACATGGTTAAAGTGGAATTTTTTCGAAGATCTGCTAACTATGTTCTAGATAAAATTAACATTCCACCTAGGCATGATCCTTATTTTTAGTAGGAAATTGCCTACTCGTAGCCTTCCAATTTCACCCAGGTGTACACTAACCCTCTTTTTGAGGCATCATCTAAACCTTCCCAACATTGGTCCATTCCACATTAGTCATGTGCTCAAAGCACTTCCATTCTATCTTCATACACCACCACCTATGGCAATCCATTATATGAAGTACATGTCAATGGTACTTTACAAATGCCAGCTTCCACTACATCCACTACCTCACATTTAGTTGCAATCCCTATTGCAACTTATACTCCACCCATTTCATCCATTCCAACCACATCCATACCATCTCCTTCAAATATTGCCATACAAGATGCATGAAAAAACCTTAATAAATTGCTTAATGAGTGACAGAATGCTTATTCTTGTCCCCAACAACAAGTATAGGTGCCAAATATTAAGCCTCAATCCACTTCCACTCAACCTACATTCTTTTCATCAAATCCATCATGGATATCACAACCTTCTATGGTTTCCATTCCCACACCTCCATAAATTCATACTCATTCCATTCCAACAAGTCAACCCATTCATATTCCTCAAACATCATCTCTATTCCATTATTTAAAATCATTCAATCATCTCACCAAATTTAATCCAATCCATAAAATCATCAAAATATCATCATACCTTAGCATTTCACCACTTCATCACCACACAATCATCAAGTGATTCAAGGCTTCCAAATACCTGGGGAAGACCCTAGAATTTAATCAATGCAACAACAAATTGATAGCCTGATGCAACATACTCCTAGTTTGATGAACCAAAAACCAACTTTAAGATAACTTATCAATCAACCAATTCACTTTTTGGTACCATCACCTCTATCTCTGGTAGATTTTATAGTACTAAAATTTGACAAATTCAAGGATACTGAGGACCCTAGAGAGCATGTGAGCACATTCATCCGTTCATGTTTTAGAATTCAAAATAAATATGCCCTACTACTCAAAAAATTTCCTCAAACATTGGGGGGAGATATCGTAGAGTGGTATAATCATCTGCCTCATCATAGTATTTATACTTTTGAATAGTTGGTAGATCAATTTCTCAAAATATTTTCCCTCTATGCTAGAAATCAAATTTCACTGACTAAATTATATAATTTGAAATGATTTGATGAAGAGTCAATCTATAATTTTAGCAACCGTTGGAGGGTTGTTATCACAAAACTACCATTCCCCCTACCAATGGAAGAGCTAACTCGATTTTTTACCAAAGTTGTTTAAAACCCATAACTTGGTTATTACAATTACAATAGTATAGATCATTTGAAGAAGCTCTTGAATAGGCTAGCATAATCAAAGAAATAAAAATCCAAGAATGTGTGCTAAATCCTAAAAAGAAAGAATGGTAGAACAAGGACCAATTCAAAGAAACCTATTCCATCCAATCCAATACAAATTGGGCTAATCAAGCAACAAATCAAGTAAATCAAATGGTCATGAGCTAGCCGATAGTGGCTCAAAACAACAAACTATACAACAACAACAATAACAAATTGTATATTAAGTAGTTCCCTCACCAACACAAGTCTAAAATATAATGCCAACTATGGAAAATCACCAATGTCGACAATATGTTCGATAAAATTGCCAATACACCCCCTTAGACGAGTCATATGCCTCCATATTTCGTAGGTTATATGACACCAACCAACTTGCCTTGCTTGAGGTCAAACTAGATGATCCCACCAATTATAGAAAAAACTATTGGGAGCATCTGTTTTGTCCTTATCACCGACAAAATGGGTATGATATCAATGGCTGCTACAAATTTAAAGATATGGTGCAATACCTAATTGACTTAGGGGCCATCAAGCTTGATAGTCCCTTAGCTCAACAAAACCAAAACATTGGCATCTATCAAACACCACTTCCTCATCATGAGGAAGCACAACCAACAACAAGAGGGTCAAATACCAAGACTCCTCCTAATCAAGTTAACCATGTTCAACAATACTAAGGTTTTTGTTAGAAAAATAAAAGACTTGATATTATTCAATGACAAAGACCTTGCTTAAATAGAAAAGGTGTACAATATGATCCATTGGATCATAACTAACTGAGTTAATCTCAGCCACACAGATTATCCTAGTAACAACTTAGGATATAATATATATTCTAACACCCCCCTTAAGTGGTACTAGGATATACTAATACCCCCTCAAGTGGTACTATGAGGTAGTGAAAAAGAAAACCAAATAAGTGGAATATCCATAGATATGAGTCCTAGAAACAAGGCCTGATAAGGTACTCATGTACAATATTAGCATAAGAAAAATCTATTGGAGAGATGAAGAAAAAACCATCACCATAATAGAAAGAAGAAGAAGAAGGAATATGTGCAAGGAGGATGAAAAGTAAGAGGTCCTCTTCAACCCCCTAGGACAAATTCCATCAAGAAGGGCCTACAAAGGATCCATGAGATGTCTCAAAAAATATTAGAAATGCCTCATCACCAAACTGAAAGAAATATCACTCCCATACTGGTGTTGGTGATAATGATCAAGGCAATGAACCATGAAAAAGAGTCACTAAATAAAACTCCTTGAAACCAAAGTGTCTCACAAAAGGAGAGTGTGAATATAGGATGGAGAAAGAACTACAAAAATCGCAAGGGTAGTCAAAAATGACTCCACAAGCATAAGTATGTGGTTTCCACCTATATGAACATAATGGGTTGATAACAAGGTCCAAAACTTGTGTACAAACAACAAAACAAAGGGATCAAAAATTTAATGGCACAAATGTATATGTGGAACATGTCCTTATGGTGACCTCCTCATCCTACTAGAATGCATGGGTAACCAGTCATTGCAACCACTAGGTGATATAGAGGAGATGACTAGATACTAGGATCACATATAAATGCCTGGAAGTGTCGGGTTCAACCGAGAGTGCACTCCATGATACAATATTTTTGAGTTAAAAAAATATGTTAAACTGCCTCAAAATGGAATTTGGACACCACCAATGTGTTCGTATTGGAAAAACCTTTTCGACGAATATAAACACCCTTATGTTTGGGTGTCAAATGACCTTCAACTGTAGGAAAAACATTACTCTTCTTATTTTTTTCATAAGGGAATATTCTGAAATATTGGAATAAAGCATTTTTTTTAAATTCCCTCCCATAAAAATACATGGGCCATCATCATTTTGAAATTACAATTTCTAAAATGGAAGAAAAAATCATGTGCCACATAAAAAATATTTTATGGCCCAAAAACTCCCTCTTATAAAAAGTTCCCCTCTTCTTTTTAATAAAAATCCCTCAGATAGAAATAGGCGCATACTACCCTTAAAAATTAAAGCATATTTTTAAAAAAATATTTCATGGCCCACTTGTTTTAGTCGTTGTAACCAGCACCAGTCTAGGAGTGATATTTCTTTCAGTTTGGCGACAAGGCATCTCTAATATTTTTTGAGACATCTCATGGATCCTTTGTATACCCTTCTTGATGGAAGTTGTCCTAGGGGGGTTGAAGAGGACCTCTTCCTTTCCATCCTCCTTGCACATCTTCCTTCTTATTCTTCTTTCTATTCTAGCAGTGGTTTTTTCTTCATCTCTCCAACATATTTTTCTTATGCTAATATTGTACATGAATACCTTATCAGGCCTTGTTGTCGAGACTCATATCTGTGGATATGCCACTTATTTGGTTTTGTTTTTCACTACCTCCTAGTTTCAAAGCTGGAGTAGATCACAAAGTTGGTACGGTTCAAGATCAAGAAAAGGACTCCAAGCTCTGATACCATGTTAGAAAAATAAAAGACTTGATATTATTCAATGACAAGGACCTTGTTTAAATAGAAAAGGTGTACAATATGATCCATTGGATCATAACTAACTGAGTCAATATCAGCCACATAGATTATCCTAGTAACAACTTAGGATATAATATATATTCTAATAGTTTTGTGGGTTCTATTCATATAGTCACTTGAGGTCAATAATGCAATAAATAGAATACACAGTAGCAGCCTGTTCAATCTCCCATAGCACCATCGACAAGTGTATCTCCACAACCTACCATTTCATCGTCACCCATTCAATTCTTTTCCAATCCTTCCCAACCCATTCATATTCTAGGTCATCCATCTCCACCCATCCATCCTTCCAATCATCCACCAAGGCCAATCATCTCTCTGAGTAGTCGGCTAACCACTAGTCTTAAAATAGTTTTAGCTAAATTGTGTATTTGTGAGCTAATTCAACAATATCCCCACATCGTGAGGCATTAATGGAAATGGAAATTTCAAAATCCATTGAAATCCAATCTCAATATGCCAATTGTAGCACCCTAAAATTGGCGCAGTAAAATTCCAATAATTACATTCACCTTAGTAAATAATTTAAAATTCAAATTTAACCTCCCAAACAGCCTCGTTAACCGTCGGGAAATTCGTTTCCCCCTTTTTTGTGCCATTTTTAGAGGTTGTTTTGACCGTTTGACAATATCGTCGCCGATCAGACGATATCGCCCTAGATTTGATGATTTCATCTGGACTAGGACGTCCAGACGATCTTGTCGCAAAACTGATTTTGCAAAGTTGGAATCTGTTCCAACGGGTCTCCAATCTAGGCAGAAGCATGTCTGCGCCGTTGGGACCCTCCCCCAATTGGAGATCTCCCAAATTGGGATGATCTCCAACCTCCTAACTACTCCCCTAAGCCTATTTAGTCTCTAGGATTTTCCCTTCCCAACCCCTGGCTAAAAATTATCTGCAAGTTAACTCCATTCATGTTAAAACATCCCTATTTTCCATTTGCACTGGTCCCATACCAATTTTATTGCAGGTACATCACTATTTTTCAGCCGGAGCCAGCACCTATCATCGTCGACGAACCTGTTTAGATCGGAGGTGAACCTGTCAAATTCGAGGTGATTTCATACTGATGCGAGATGATCTCGACTGCAGTCCGTATTAAGGCAATCAGTGCCTGAAGTTTGCATTTCTCAACCTTTTCTCTATCATTTTATTCTACAAATTAAATAGTCTATTCAATTTTTTATGTCATTTTGCATTTGGAGTTCACCCATTTCGATTAAGTGCATAATTAAATCCTAATTATTATCTAATTAGCACGATTCATTTCTGTCTCTGTGTTTAAGTTTCAGTTTGATAACATTACTGCCATTTTATATCATTTCCCTCTGTTAGCACTGTAGCACTTTTTGTATTTTGCATCTATTTTCGATTTTGTAGGTCTCTGACGAATTTTTCTGACGAATTCGTCAGATCTCAGACGATCTTGTCTGATTGCAAACGATTCTATCGAATCTCAGATGATCCAGACTGCTTCAACATCAGAATCTTCTTCAGACATCCGGATCAGGTATTCCTCAATTGTATTTTGTAATCTCTCTATTTTTTTGTCTTTAAATCTATTTTCTGTATTCATTGAACTTGCATTTTCATATAGATTAATCTAGATTCATTCGGCCAAACCTAGGATATGAATGCTTAAGGTTAAAAACGAACACATTTAAACACATTCCAAAACCTAGGCGTGGAAGCTGCCGTTAAATGTTTCCTGGTGAACCCACCATCCGTCAAAAAATCATCAAAATACACCTCCCTTGAGAGGCGGGACCTTCACAAAGTCCTCTCAGTCCGAGGTACCACGACATCATTTTCCCATCCTCCTTTCGGGCGTGGATCCAATAGCCTGAAGGTAGGGATGCAAAAAATTTGGAGCGATACATTTTGGTGAACCCGACGTGAATGCATCATAACCTTTTGAAAAACAAAAACATCTATAGAACAACTAAAACATAGATGCATTTTAAAACATTCAAGTTTGAAAACATGTTTAGATGGTAGCTCCTAAGAAAAGGTTAGCGGTTACTATAAACGTAGAAAATCAATTGGCAGCTATAGAAGTTAATTCTGTCCTTAGTGTGCCTGAAACAAGTAGAAATCAATTCCTATGAAATGAACTTGATAGAAGACTTAGTCTCATATCATCTAGGTCCACACAACTTAAGCAAATCAAGAGGCTAGTCCTAGATAGAATCCTGGATCCTCATCAATTAGTTTTTTATCATGAACTTCAGAGAGCCTGCCATAGATGGTTAGCTTATAGGAAAGCTCTTGTATCTTCAAAAATTTTAACTCTCGAGGAATATCTCAACGACACAACTGTGGTACACCCATTTCTAGTTCATGTAGATTCCCTAGAAACCGATCTTATGATTAGAAGAAGATGGAACAAAATTCCTAGAGCTATGTTGTATCGCGAATATTGTCGTGAGAATTATTATTATAAACCAGAATCTGAAATACATGGTATCTCTACAGCTCTTTTCATCAAATTTTTAAAAGAAAACTTTCAATTTGAAGAAGAACACTTCATGACTCCTGAACAACTCGAACCTATTAATGATATTCATAAATTGTTTATAGAAAACTAGATTATTATTTCAGTATTATTTCTTGCATTTATTGTGTTATTTGTTGTCTTTATTATATTGTTTCAAAAAAAAAAAAAACTAAAAAACTAAAAAAATCAAAAAACTTAGCAAAAACTTAAACATTTCATTTTCAAATATTGTAGTAGGTATATAGTAAATATATACCTCTTAATTTGTTGCATATATATATATATATATATATATATATATATTTTTTTTTTGAAATCAAAACTTAGCACCATGCCTAAACTTAGGAATGGTAAAGAAACTTTAGGAGAAGGAGAAGATTGGTTACAAGATACAACTAAAGACCCAAATGTCCTTCTTGGAGATTCAAATCCGAAAGGAGAAACCCTAGGTAAATTAGACGAAGACTTAGGTGAAGATAAGGAACAAGAAGGAAGTGTTAAAGAGGATGGATCCTCATCCCCTAGAGTAGCTCCAAATGGAACTATTGCCTTTGACAATGCAGAGAATTTCAAGAAATTTCTCATGGATAACATTGATGACCTTAATGTGGCAATTCGCCTTGATAAAGGGCAAATTAGTAACACTCAAGCAGCCATGGAATATATTTACAATATGCGCACTAATCCCTTGTCTTTCATTGATCAAGAAAGTGACAAGGCTAGGCCATCCAATACCGATATGGTCACTATGGCTCAAAACATGTCAAAACAACAGGTTACCCAACCTCCTAAGGAGCCTGTTATTCAACCTAAAATCACTCCCATACAAAAGAAACCTTCCTTCACTACTTTATTCCGCCAAACTATTGAGCAATATGCTTCAAGTAAACAAAAACCTAAAACAAAGCCAAATACAAACTTTCAAAAATCTGAAATACAACATAATCCAACTTCAAAATTCCTCCATAATACTTTTCCTACCAATACTTTACACAACAGTAACATGGCATCTAATCTTCATGTTCCTCCATCATATGCCCATAACACTCATGTCAATGCCCTACCAAACCAATATGGGGGGCAAACTAGTAATCTGGAAGCCATGGTGAAACAATTAGCTTCATGTATGGACCAAATAGATCCCTACCGTCCCTCGTATAATTATCAAGAGATATGTAGTCAACCTTTGGACCCCATAGTTGTAGCTCAACCATACCCTAAGCATTTTCCCATGCCCGTCCTGCCTATATATAAAGGAACCGAAGATCCCATAGAGCATCTTCGCATGTTTAGGATAGCATGTCACGACATATCGCATGACGACTTGCTATTACTAAAAATGTTCCCCAAAATTTTAGGTGGAATGGCATTAGAGTGGTACTATCAATTGCCCACTCATTCTTTGAGAAACTTCAAAGAAACAGCCGAATCATTTGTCCATCAATTTAGTGCTTACATCGAGAGGCATGTAACTATTAAAGACCTATAAAATTTAAAACAAGACAAGGATGAATGCTTTGCCAATTTCTTAGCTAGATGGAGGCAATTGACAGGAAAACTGCACTTTGTGCTACCTTATAGGGAAATGTTGGACATTTTCATCAACAATTTACAAGAACAGATATCTTATGAGCTATCGACTGCTACTTTAACTACCTTCGATCAAGCTATAGATTTAGCTCGAAGAGTAGAAGATGCCCTCATTAGGAGATGCCAACTTAGGAAGAAGGATGATGAGAAAACATCCAAAAATCAATATAAAAACAAACAAGTTGTCGATGACGGAGTCACTGACAGCAGAAACGTTGCTAATATCAATGCAACGAAGACAACAAAAAAATTCATATTGAAACCTCCTGACAAGCCTCCTCGAGAATTCACTAGATTAAACCAACCCTTATCAACTATTTTACCTCAATTACTCAAAAGAGGTTTGATCCAATTACCAGCCTATCCGGGAACCTGACCCAACTATACCCGGATATAGAGCTGACTTGCACTATGATTTCCATAGAGGACCTGGACATTCTACCAACGCTTGTAAAAGGTTAAAACATAAAATACAAGATTTGATTGACAATAATGAAATGGAAGTGCAAGCCTTCCAACCTAAACAAAACCCTCCTAATAATACTCAAAATACCATTCCCAAAAATCAAAATCAAAATGCCAATCAAACTCTAGACATATTTCAACACCCTTTACCAAGACATGGTAAAGAGGTAGCCAATCAAATCGAACATCATAATGTTCCCCCTCCTACCCGATATGTAGGAACCATTAGTGGAAAATTACCTATTCAAGATCCTCAAATATTTGACACGACCTTATCCCTGGTTACGACCAGGCCCTTACATAATTTTCAAACTTCTGATTCTAGTGATATAGAATCAGATAGTGAAAGTGAACTAGACATTACTTCAAACCAATCGAATAGTTCTGAAAACGAATCAGATCCTATTCAACCCATCACAGATGCTATGGTTCCAGAAGAACCATTTCCTAGAAGAGTCACTACTCGACCTTCTTCCAATATATTCCTTTCTAATGAAGAAGCCATTAATGCTTAACCGATACCAGTTCAACGTCTTCACTATAACATTGTAGGTACCATTGGAGTCGTTACTCGACAACAAGCTCAAAACTCTCAACAAGAACCAAATCAGAATGATGGATCAGCTCCATTCATTTTGAAAAATCCCAATAAAGGGAATCATGTTCCTACTATTCCATCTAAACCCCCTTACAATATTAATGAGCAATTGTCCAATACTATGGCCAGAATTTCCCTCTTAGATTTATTAAGATCCTCTCCCACCCATAGGGATGAGTTGATGCTTACATTGAGCCAAATGATGGTACCTCAAAACATTCAACCTGAAGCTATGGCCAATACTATCATCACACGAGAGATTGATTGTATTGACTTCCGGGATAAAGATATCCCACAACACAGTTTACATAAGGACAATCCCTTATACATTACTACTTTAATTGGAGATGTAGCCATCAAAAGAGTTTTTATTGATAATGGCTCATCTCTAAACATTTGCACCTTTGACTTCTACCAACGATTTGGCTTTATAAGTGATGAAATGAAGAAAACTGATATGATTATCAAAGCTTTTAATGACGAAACACAAGAAACGTGTGGAGTTATTACCCTCCCATTGCAAGTTGGTCATAGAACCCTAGAAACAACCGTGTTTATTGTACATTGTCCAGCATCGTACAATATACTTTTGGGTTGCCCTTGGATCAACGCCATGCGAGCGGTCCCCTCAACTTTACACCAATGTGTTAAATTTGAGTTTAAAAATCAGTTGGTCACTATCCATGGTGACCCTAGACCCTTTGATATGTGTGCTTTGGTAGAACCCATTGGAGTGCAATTTTGCCCTGCTCTGTCATCCACACATCCTAGTTCTTCTTTTTCATCCAAAACTGTGAAACATAAACCCATAACTTCACCTATTTCCCTTCCTTTAATTTCATCCTCCTATGTAGACCAACAACCCTCTAAACAAATCATTTTAGAACCTCAAAAAGATTTTAAATCTACAACCAATCCTTCAAGTTCTATCCCTATAAATTCAAAACCTATAGACACATCTATCATACCTTCCACAACTAAAGACATAGGTAATAAGCCTTCTACATCTTATGCCCTTTCTGATGAACTCTTACCAGATTTATCTACAACCTTAATATCAGAAAAAATGAATGCTTTCATGTGATATTCAAACCTTTTAAATGACTTACCGCCATCTCCTCGTACTTTGGGCCTCCCACAACCTATGGGAAGTACTTACCAAGTCGGGAGTTGTGCCTTCATTTATAAAGGATATGATCTGGGAAGAATCCCTCGGAATATCAAAACTCATCATGAGGGATACGCTCGGTGTTATTTTACCAATGATTATATTAAAGCTAAACCCATGATGCTTAAAATGGGATATGAAGGGAAAGGCTTGGGACCTTCCCAAAATGGCATGAAAGAACCTTTCGAGGTAGAACCGTGGCCTGCCCGCTATGGTGTGGGCCTATTTCCTAGTAAGGGTCAACCCTTTCCTTTTGAGGATGATGATCATCTCATATGCTATCAAGATTATTTGGATAGGCATGTTGATTTGCCTATTAAAAATCAGTTGTTTTCATGCAACATGCTGTCCATAGCATACCCTGAAATGATTGCTGACCCCGATGAAGAATTGGAAGGAGATATCTTCCATGATGTCTCTGTTGAAGAGATGTTACACAATGGATTTTATTTTGATGGTTCTATACCAACTATAGCCCAACTTGAAGCCACTAATCCTCAGAATGACTTATCTAAATTAACCTTACAAGAATTGGGCGTTTCACCTGCCCCACCTAACTTTGAAAGAGACCTACACATGAAGGTAGAAAATGTCATTAAAATTAATATTGGAATTGAGGATCATCCTCACATAATCAATATTGGATCAGAATTAAGCCAAGAAAAACAAGAACAATACATTACGTTCCTTAAAGAGTATGAAGATGTCTTTGCTTGGACATATGAAGATATGTCAGGTCTAGACCCTTCTGTATTCATGCATCATCTAGTGGTCCATCCGGATGCTAAACCTGTTAAACAAAAACTTAGAAAAATGCATCCCAAAGTGGCTTTGCTAGTCAAAGGGGAGTTAGAAAAACTCTTGAATGTTATCTTTATACAAGCTATTTATTATGTTGAATGGATCTCAAATGTAGTTCTAGTCACCAAGAAAGAAGCTACCAAAGTTAGGGTTTGCACAGATTTTAGAGATATTAATGCTGCATGCCCTAAAGATGACTTTCCTCTTCCAAACATGGACCAAATCATTGACTTCACTGCCGAAAGTGGGATGATGTCCTTAATGGACGGATTCTTCGGTTTTAATCAGATCAGGATAGCTCCTGAAGACCAGGCTAAAATAGCCTTTATTACCCCCTAGGGTACCTTTTGCTGGAAAGTGATGCCATTTGGCTTAAAGAACGCTGGTGCAACTTATCAACGAGCTATGACCTACATTTTTCATGATATGATGCATGATATCCTACATGATTATGTAGATGATATTATAGCTCGCTCTATTATTGAAAATAATCATTTAGATGATTTAAGGAAAGTCTTTAATCGATTACGAGAATATCTCATTTGATTAAATCCAGCAAAATGCATATTCGGAGTTAAATCCGACAAACTATTAGGGGTTTTAATTTCTTTACGTGGTATTGAAATCGACCCTCTCAATATTGCGGCCATCACTGATATGCCCGCACCTACTAATATATCTGAGTTACGAAGTTTACAAGGTAAGCTTCAAGTCATCCATCGCTTCATCGATAAGCTGGCAGATAAAACCGGTCCCTTTCTTAAACTCCTTAAGAAGGATGTCCCCTTTAATTGGGATACAGAATGTAGAGAAGCTTTTGAACTTCTCAAACAATACCTCCTTAATCCACCTATGCTTTCACCACCTAAATCTGATCGCCCATTTCTCCTCTATATTTTTGCTTCAGATTCTGCCTTAGGGACTATGTTAGCTAAACTTGATGATGAAAAGCGAGAACGTGCTAATTATTATACTAGCCGAACCTTCATCAGTTATGAAACCCACTACACAGTGTTGGAAAAACTATGTCTAGCAGTCGTGTTTGCTACGCAAAAATTATGACATTATATGCTTAGTCAAAAAACTTATGTCATTGCTAAATATGATCCCTTAAGGTATCTCATGAGTCGACCTTATTTATCGAGTCGCACAGCCAAGTGGGTTCTTGCTCTAAGCGAGTTCGATCTCACATTCATAGGACAGAAGTCTGTTAAGGGTCAAATCATAGTAGATCAATTAGCTGCTGCACCCTTAGAGTCTACCCATCCCCTCATCATCGAGTTTCCAGATGAATGCCTTCAATTAGAGGCAGACCATCCCGAACAATGGTCCTTATACTTTGATGGAGCCCGATGCATGAGTGGGGCGAGTGCGGGTATTATTTTAATATCTCCGCAAAAACATCTTATTCCTTCGTCCTTCAAATTGACATTTGCTTGCACCAACAATACTGCTGAGTATGAAGCTCTAATCCTTGGATTACGAGCTACCCTAGCGCTAAAAATTAAACACCTTTTAGTTTTTGGTGATTCCCAATAGGTTATAAACCAAATTAATGAAGTTTATCAAACCCGATATGATAAACTGTGCCCATATAAGGCCTATGTTTTACAATTAATGTCTTTATTTGATCAAGTTACCTTGGAAGCCATTCCTCGAACTAGCAACCATGCAGCTAATGCTATGGCCGCAGCTGCATCTCTCCTGCCCTTGGAGTTAGATGACGAATATGCCACTATCATTATTCGTCGACTCCAGGAACCCGCCTCAAATAAGTCATGCTTAGAGCCTTTGGATGTGTTTCTAATCAATGAAAAAACTCCCGAGCCTTGGTATACATACATATTTTATTTTCTTCAAAATGGGACTTTCCCTGCCAATTCTAATAGAAACCAGCGTCGGTTATTACGTCGACGAGCAAGTCGATTCGTAATAATTGGCAATACTTTATATAGGAGATATTTTGAAGGTATCCTATTAAGATGTTTAAACTTAGAAGAGTCTAAATCAGCCTTGAGTGAAGCCCACGATGGATCTTGTGGAGGACACTTTAGTGGTAGTGTTATTGCTAAAAAGCTCCTTTGGATAGGATACTTTTGGCCTACCATGGAAACGGATGCACATGAGTATGTGCGCCATTGCGACAAGTGTCAAAAACATGTTGACCTTGTCCATGCACCTGCATAAGAGCTTCAGGCTATTTCATCTCCATGGCCCTTTTCTAAATGGGGCTTGGATATTATTGGCAAAATTAATCCTGTGTCATCTGATGGACACAAGTTCATCATAACCACTACTGAGTATTTCATGAAGTGGGTCGAAGCTATGCCTTTAGCTTCCTGCACTGGCACACAAGTTTCTAAATTTATTTTTAATCAAATCATTTGCAGGTTCAGAATCCCTGCCAATCTCATCTCTGACAATGGAACTTGTTTAAAAAATAAATATGTTAAAAAATTATGTCAAAAATATAAGATTCAACATCGCTGGTCCACTCCCTATTATCCTCAGGGTAATGGTCAAGCAGAAGCATCTAACAAAACCTTAATCAAAATTCTCAAAATATTGGTCAAAAAAATGGCCGTGACTGGCACATTCAATTATATCCAGCCTTGTGGGCCTATCGAACTAGTGTTCGAACCCCCACTGGAACTTCACCATTTGTTTTGGTGTATGGTGTTGAAGCAGTTTTTCCATTTGAATTGGAAGTTCTTTCATTGGCTCTGCTACTTCAAGATACTAAAGTAGGAGATGAATATTGTGCTGGCAGACTCAGTCAGCTGGAAATCCTAGATGAAAAACACATCAATGCTTTGGAGCATCTCCGTGCTTACCAAAACAAGCTTAAAAGATCATATGCTAAAAAAATTTGTCACAGATCCTTTGAGATCGGTGACCTTGTTTTAAAAGAAAATCAAAAAAATACAAATGCAACTAAGGACCTTAAAGGTAAATTCGAGCCCAATTGGCTTGGACCATACATTATTACTGCTAAATTTGAATCAGGAGCATACAAATTATCTACCTTAGATGGTAAAGAACTTAAAGAACCCATGAATATTTTGCATCTTAAACGTTACTATGCATAAATTTGGTCATATTTCATCCTTGTATATAACTTGTTTTCAAAAAAATTTATATATTTCTTTCAAATTTATAAAAATCCAAAAACATCAAAAATATTCATAATCATCCAAAATCTTCAAAACTATCTATTGCATTTATTTAAGGCACTTGTTAAATTTTTTCTGCTCAAAATCAAAAATAAAACCAAAAATCAAAATAATGATACAAATATAATAACAGCTATATGCTTGAAACCAAATAAAATAAAGAAGAAAGAGAGAGTCCACATCCTCAAAAACTTTCTCAAAAGTGTTCATATATATTTTCTTACAATCATTGCAGTTGTATGTTTCAAATTATTTTGGGATAAATTAGCATTTATTTTGAATCCCTCACTTGCACACTCACAACAAATAAATATCTTGATTTTATCTGGCATGATTACTAATCTCTCTTATATCAAAGTTCACAAAATTCACTTAAATAAAGTTTGAGCATAGAGAATTGATCTTGTTATTTACTTAAACCAAGCACATCTTTTCACAATAAAATGATTATATTTGTAATTTCCATGTTTTGCTACATAGTAGAACTGATTTCTTGAGCGAAAAGTTTCCCCTGCTATCCTATCATGCACATGGTCTAGAATATTTGAGAATTGGCAAAAGGACAAGCTCACCCCTACCCAGAATAAAAATCCCTTGCTCTACAGCTAATCCGAGCAAGTATCCTTAGCAAAGAAAAAGAAAAGAAAAGTTCAAGAAAAAGAAAAAAGAGAAAAGAAAAATGTTATTTCAGCAATGTTCCAAGCATTATCAAGCAAAAGAAATACAAACAAAAAAATAAGAAAAGTTCAAAAGAAAGCAAGAAAGAAATAAAATCCCTTTCCCTACCCTTTCAAAATAAAAGAAGGGTTGATGAGCTTGAATCCCTGGAATTCTCAATTATTTGAAAACTGTGAGGTAAGCCCCATAACAGGTGGTTTGTTCCCAACCTGCTTGGCCTTGGGTAACTCCTAGCGTGGTGATATGTCCGTCACATTAGCGACCTTCTTTTGTACGAGACCTATGTCCGCTTATGGATTAGCTAGCTCTTGATAATCCGACCTACATAGTAGCCTAGTATGGTTATATGCATCTACATCATGGTTAATGAACACTTATTTGGTTTCTTCAAATCACTTGTATCATATTATCTTGCTCAAAACTGGTAAATGAACAATGCAATTGCACACACATTTGTATTTGAGAGATTTTGTGTATCATTATGATAAATCAAGATCGGAAATGAACTCACATATGCACATGGGATTCCTTATAAATCTAACTTTTGTCTTCAAAATAATTTGAAATATTATTTTTGCAACTTGTTTGGAATAAATCAAGTACAGTTGTTTACCATAAAGACAACTATATAATACAAAAATCAAAAATTTCTTTCAAAATATACAATCAAAAACATAAACATATATATTTGGTTGACTTTCGCGACGATGGTATAGTTTCAAAACCAAAATTGGAATTTTTATGCCTAGCGCAAGTCCTCCTTTTCATATTTTCTGTTCATCAAAAATCAATCAGGCAATAAAACTATTTTTTGGATTTTCGTGATGATGGTATAAGTCTATACCTACATATTCTATGCCTAGCGCAAACCATTGTAACAATTTTATTCCCCATTTATTTAAAATCATGAAAACCATATGACTTAATTCATTATTTTACACAAATTATGCTTTTCAAAAGCAAACACATTTTCATTATTTCATGTCATTATGTCAACCTTTTGCAATGATGGTATAATTCCTAAAGAATTATCCAAAAAATTTATCACACTTAGGAAATTATGCCTAGCAAAAAAATCATTTGAACATCATTTCATGCACAAACATTTTTTATGAAAATCTAAAAACAAACCATCATCATCATCATCATTTGCACCATTGCACCAAAGTCTTAAGACAGTTTCTTAAGCACTCTTTTATTTTTTAACAATATTTCTATAAATGGGACTAGCTTGACGACCGAGTGAGCAGCGACTCCATGAAATGGTCTATAATAGCGACAATGTCCTTTGAAATTATTGTTAGAAATATCTTTTTTTTATTTTTACATTTCATTACAACAAATCAATTTGTTACATCAGATTATTTCATTTAAAATATCACCACATGACATTCACATTGCAATATCTCCAACGACATAATTACATCCAATTATCAAATCAATCAATCAAAACATAAAAGCATCATAAACATACACAAGACACAAGTCATATGATCAAAAATATCTCATCTATATATATCACAAATATATGTACATCATCAAAACTGGATTGGTATGCCACAATCTGAACCTCGGCATACTCAATCCTCTATCAACAAAAACAAATATAATACAAATACGAGTGTCCAGCCCTCTAGCCTCGAGAGCCCCTCGAGCTCTCTGCCTCATCTCCTCCCCCACCCTGAGGTGGACGAGGTGGCCCCATCGCAGTCTATGTAGTCCTCATCCTCGATCGGGACGTGGTCCTCGATGACCCGATCCTGATCGAATCTGCGATGTTAGCTGGCAGGGGTAGTCTATCCGCCTCTGGCACCAGCTGGAAGTATAGTGTCTGGTAAAATGTTAGCTAGGTGATAGCCCGTGTCAACTCCCCAGAGCTCGCCCCTCCGCCCCATGCCCTGAGGCATGCAATTTCATCCCGCAGCTGTGACACCTCAGCCCGATGTTGTGCAGCCGCATCCTGTAGCGTCTGCACCTGAGCCTACAGATGATCTCTCTTCGCTTGGAGAGTAGCCATCTCACTCCTCTCTCCTGTGTCCACACCCTTGCCCTTATCGGGCAATGGTGGCCTCTATGGAGATGGGGGTCTCGCCTCCCTCCTCTCCCTCTCTCTCTGTCGCGGTCGCTTCTGTGCCTGTGGCCTCCTTGCCTCTCTCCTGTCGTGACCATGGGCTGCCTCCATCATTGCCTGGCACAGCCTCCCTATCCGACGCACAACTATGTGGATCGGACCCTATGCCCTTGTCATCTGAGGAGGGAAGATGCCTACATACCAGGCATCGTAGCCATCGGCTACTCCTGCGTCATCCCCATCCACTGGCTGGATGGGGGCATCATCTGTGTCCTGGATAAAAAACTGCTGCATGTCTGGAGCCCCGCTAACTGTAGTGTTATCTCAGATAGTCCAAGAAAACTCGTAATCTCTGAGGGATGGGATCCCCTGCTATAGACCGAATTGTCACAAAACTCGGTCATACCTGTGGAGCTCCACCTCTCCCCTCTCCATCCTCAGCCAGCAAACTCGCCTAACACGAGCTAACTCCTGTCCGTCCTCTGGCCACCCTGGATGCTCCCTCCATGGCCTCCAGGTGATCTGGTCCAGGACTAAGTCATCTAGTAGCCTCTAGGACATCGACAGGTCGATCCATCGTTGTGCCCCTCTTCGGAGCCACCAGTAGAAGACTCGGGGCCTCTCCCCGTCAACCCCTATCAGAGGAAGCCCTACCGGCCTCTGCACCGCAATGTGCTCCCAGCACCAAACCTGTAGGAGCGATGTCATGACTAGACATCGATCGCCCTTGTACACGACCCCATATAGGATCCTGTACAATCGACATAGAACAAAATTGCCCCATGAGAACCTGTACCCATGGTCCCACATATCGTAGATCACATCTACGAGCATCCACGGCACCCTACACCCGCTCTAGTGGCACAACAGAAGTCCACCAACTACTCCAGCTAGAACCCATGTGAGTGTAGATGCCCCAGGCATCTGGCATAGTGCCTCGATGTTAACTCTGCCCTTCTCTAGGGCGAAGCTCGGGTCACCGCACAGTCATCCCATAATGCGGCCCTGATTGGCCGTAGGTGTAATCAGCTATCCTTGTATGGGGATTCTCAGAATCCTCTATACATCCTCTAAAGTGGGAGCCATCTCCCCTATAGGTAGCCGAAAACATGAAGAGCCCGGATACCACCTCTCTACTAGGGCCGTTAGTAGCCCCATGTCTGTAGAAACTTGTGGCATCTCTGCCACATGCAGTAAGCCGGCCTGTGCTAGCTGATCCCGCTCTGCCTGTGTGAGAGCGGCCAAGTCATCTCTCAACCCGTCGTATTTCCACTCCCTGCTCTTTAGTAATCCTCTCTGTAAACATAAACAACAAAACAACAAGCAATCATTAATAAACAATTCAAGTAATCAATAATGCAAGTTAAAAATTTAATCTTGTGCAATTGATGATATCGCCCACTATTGGACGATATTGTCCCAAATTTGAGCATAATCGTCTTCGATTTCGTAGTTCGAAATCGTCCCTAATTTGATGAAATTGTCCCCCTTTCGACGATTTCGCCCTCGGGCGAAATTGCCGAAATTGAGACGATTTCGTCGAAATCGAGATGATTTCGTCCAGACGACGTCGACAGCCCAAAAACGGTTGCGATGCTCAAAAATCATCTAAAATCTACCTAAAAAGCATGTAAAATTAAATTAGAGCATTCTAGAACAGTCTGGACTCTTACCCGTAGACCGCGTCGGACCTCTGTCGATCTGTGCGTCGTCTCCACCATTTTTGCTTCAGAGCTCCAAAAACCAGAAAATGAACAGTAAAAATGAATTAGGGTTTTACCCTATTTTTCTTAATTTTATTCAAAAATATTTTTTTGCTTTTTCGCGTTTTTACCTCAAACGTTCGATTTGGGTAAAAACACGGAGGGGGCACCATAGTAAGCTGTCGTACGATTCGACTAAGAATCATCGCCTAAAAATGGGAATAATTTTTGCTTTCTCGTAGATCAAGAAGAACTCATATTTAACGCATTTTCTTCGAAAAATTTGCTAAAGAGGGGGCAAAATGTAGCACCCTAAAATTTGCGCAGTAAAATTCCAATAATTACATTCACCTTAGTAAATAATTTAAAATTCAAATTTAACCTCCCAAACCGCAGGGAAACCCGTTTCCCCCTTTTTCGCACCATTTTTAGAGGTTTTTTTGACCGTTTGACGATATCGTCATCGATCAGACGATATCGCCCCAGATTTGACGATTTCGTCTGGACTAGGACGTCCAGACGATCTTGTCGCAAAACTAATTTTGCAAAGTTGGAATCTGTTCCAACGGGTCTCCAATCTGGGCAGAAGCATGTCTGCACCGTTGGGACCCTCCCCCCATTGGAGATCTCCCAAATTGGGATGATCTCCAACCTCCTAACTACTCCCCTAAGCCTATTTAGTCTCTAGGATTTTCCCTTCCCAACCCTTGGCTAAAAATTATCTGCAAGTTAACTCCATTCACGTTAAAACATCCCTATTTTCCATTTGCACTGGTCCCATACCAATTTTATTGCAGGTACATCACCGTTTTTCAGCCGGAGCCAGCACCTATCATCACCGACGAACCTGTTCAGATCGGAAGCGAACCTGTCGAATTCAAGGCGATTTCATACTGATGCGAGACGATCTCGACTGCAGTCCGTATTAAGGCAATTAGTGCCTGAATTTTGCATTTCTCAACATTTTCTCTGTCATTTTATTCTGCAAATTAAATAGTCTATTCAGTGTTTTATGTCATTTTGCATTTGGAGTTCACCCATTTCTATTAAGTGCATAATTTAATCTTAATTATTATCTAATTAGCACGATTCATTTATGTCTCTGTGTTTAAGTTTTAGTTTGATAACATTGCTGCCATTTTATATCATTTCCCTCTGTTAGCACTGTAGCACTTTTTGTATTTTGCATCTATTTTCGGTTTTGCAGGTCTTTGACGAATTCATCTGACGAATTCGTCAGATCTCAGACGATCTTGTATGATTGCAGATGATTCTGTTGAATCTCATACGATCTAGACTGCTTCAACATCAGAATCTTCTTCAGACATCCGGATCAGGTATTCCTCATTTGTATTCTATAATCTCTCTATTTTTCTGTCTTTAAATCTATTTTTTGTATTCATTGAACTTGCATTTTCATATAGATTAATCTAGATTCATTCAGCCAAACCTAGGATATGAATGCTTAAGGTTAAAAATGAACACATTTAAACACATTCCAAAACCTAGGCGTGGAAGTTGTCGTTAAATGTTTCTTGGTGAACCCACCATCCATCGAAAAATCATCAAAATACACCTCCCTTGAGAGGCGGGACCTTCGCAAAGTCCTCTCAGTCCGAGGTACCGCGACATCCTTTTCCCATCCTCCTTTCGGGCGCGGATCCAATAGCCTGAAGGTAGGGATGCAAAAAATTTGGAGCGATACACCAATGCCTTTAGCAATTTTTTTAGAAGCATCAAAACATGTGTGGAGCCCACCATTACATTCTATAATTTTGAAATCAAACCAATATCGCCAGGATCAGTGGACCCTCCATTGCATAGCATAGCTCAAATTTATAGGAAGCCATTCAAAAAAAATTTTATTGATATCAACTCCTCCATCAATATTATCATCACATCCACTCTTCAACATCTTAATATCCTGCAATCTCACATCATCAAGTCAATCTTCACCCTAAAATCATTTAATGATGCTCTCTATTCCATAGTTGGAACTATAGTTTTACCCATAGAAGTGGGGGTAAAAATGTTGCACACAATGTTTCACATCTTGGAAGGGTCCATGGCGTACAATGTACTCCTTGTATATCCTTGTATTAGGAAAATGAGATGTGTCCCTTCTATACTTCATCAATGCTTGAAATATGTACATGAGGGACAAATTCATTGCATACCGATGGATGTTGAACTGTTTAAGTATTGCAATTTCATTTCAAATCCTTATGAATTCATGCTTCCATCCACCCATATTTTCCTGACATCACCAACCACATCATCCACTACACCGTCCATTTTTTCATCCAAAGTTCCTATTCCTGAGAATCTTCCCATCACTACCACACATCAAGCTTCCACCTCCATGCCCCCATATTCATAATCATTGACTACATGTACATGTGGTCAAACTCAATCCACATCAACCATATCATCATCATTAGCATCCTCCATAATTACTCCCTCCATATCATCACCCATTCATCAAATGCCTCAGTCTCCATTCACATCAGCTGATGTCTCACAAGTTGAATTAATGGATTATGAGATGTCATTCTAGTCCATACCTCTCTTATTATCGAAGTCCCAATCCAATCTTGAGTCTTCTACATCCACTTCCACATCATCCCAAGTCATGGTCCACATCACTAATCTTGGTATTGGTGAATATGTGGTCTAAGACATCACTGTCACACCGCTTAACATCTAAACTTCTAGGGATTACAATCACCCACGTGACTTATCCTTATCCATAGGAGTGGTGTACAACATTGGTTCAATGCCCAGTAGCATAAATTTTGTATATGGGGGGATTGATTCATCATCCAATCCATATTCCCAAGATGAACCCAAGCAACCAACACCTACCAACATAAAACACATATCAGGTTTTCCATCCTAGTATTTTCATCGAGTCAATTGGTGAGGTTATGGCTTAGGATGACATGAATAGGGAATGCAATACCTCATTGATACTCCATAATGAGAAGCACATGATCATTCAGATCCAGGTTATCATCCTTATTCCTTCATCTCTTCTTTTGAATAATCTTTTCAAAGTCTTAATTTGAATTCAAAAGAAGAAACCCGTCACCCTGATGACTTTGAAGATGAATTATATGAAGAATACAATGTTATATTGATAAATTCTAATGAATCTGATAATAAATTAGTACCCGTCATTCCATTCACCGAATAGGATGAGTTTTACCTCAAAATGTTCTCCATCCATCAACCCATATTTTTCTTGCTTCTTCCATAAGAGTGAGTTGAACCAACCGGTGAACCACATCCATTTCATTAATCCACCTCACCAGAAATTTTTCTTGTAATATATATACATACATAAATAAATAAATAATTAACACACAAAATTTTAAAAATAAATTCAAAAACAAAAAAAACATTGCATTGCATGTGCATGGCTTTTTACCTATTGCATTTATTTGTGTTGCTCGTTGTTGTTTAGGTTCCTAGATTTCTCGCATCGGTTCTAGCAGACAGATCCATCCATCCTCCACATTACCAACCACCAATTTCCCCCTTAAGTTAACATGAATCCTATTGAATTATTCACCCCACTCCATAATCCATACGATTTGACAAAGCCAATTCCAATTGACATGAGCCTTATTGATATAGATTGTATTTCCTCACCTCCATACTTTTCCAAATTTATCCATTCCAAGGAATTATTAAGGGCTTCAGTCAACTACATTCCTCTGTTACCTCCACCTTCGCCTTCACCTTCACCTTCAGATTCTGAGTTTTTCCATGCAGACATAGAAGAGGTTGAGTCAGAAGAGTTTGATAATGTCATGGATGACATTCATCTGATCCCAACGTCCCATCAGCTTGATGAAGATTATCATATGTCCATTGAAGATACCATCAATGTGAACCTTATTTTAGATGTAGAAAATCCTCAAATTATTAAACTTTGCAAAATTTTATCCACCAATGAACAAGAGTAATTAATTGCTCTCCTAAAGAAGAAGTGCATTTTTGCATGGTCCTACAAAGACATGCTTGGTATTGACCCTAACTTGGTTGTCCACAATCTCACCTTGCATTCTTATGCTAATATGATAAAACAAAAGTTGAGAAGGATGCATCCTACCATTGCCGTCATGGTCAAATAAGAGCTTCAAAAGCTATTAGATGTGGGTTTCATTGTTCCCATTTATTAGCCTGAGTGGTTTTCAAACATGGTACCCATTCGTAAGCCTAATAGGGTGATACGCATTTGCACTAACTTTTGAGACCTTAACAAAGTGTGTCCTAAGGATGAATTTCCTCTACCAAACATTGATACTCTTTTCAACACTTGCATTGGCCATGAAATGCTTTCCCTAATGGATTTTTTTAGGATACCACTAGATTCAAATTAATCTGTATGACCAACATAAAACAACAATCACTACACCTTGAGGGAATTTTTGTTACAAGGTGATTCCCTTTGGCCTCAAAAATTTAGATGCCACTTATCAACATGCCATGACATACATCTTCCATGATTAAATGCATAATATCATCGAAGATTATGTGGATGATCTCTTGGCAAAATATGAAACTCGACAATAGCACATTGGTGTCTTGGAAAAAGTCTTTGATCATTCTAGAGCATAATTTAAGGTTGAACCCAAAAAAGTGTGTCTTTGGTGTTACCTTAGGCAAACAATTAGGATTCATTATCTCTAAAAGAGGCATTAAGGTGGACCCAAAAAAATTCAAGGCCATCATGGAGATGCCTCCCCCAAAAAACTTGAAGGAATTGCGTAGTTTACAAGGAAATATCCAATTAATATGTTGTTTCATTGCACAACTTTTTGATAAATGCAGACCATTCAATCACCTGTTACAAAAGGGGGTGACATTTTTAGGGATAGATGAATTCCAAAAAGCTTTTGATAACATCAAGCAATACCTGGTTTCTCCACTAGTCTTAACTCCTCCTTGTCTGGGGATCCCCTTCCATATTTATGTTTCAATAACAAAATTTGCATTAGGGACAATGCTTGCACAAAAGAATGAAAACAATCAAGAGCAAGTTATCTATTACATTAGTCGAACATTGGTAAGCTATGAAACCAGAATTTCTTACATGGAAAAATTGTGCTTAGAAGTGGTTTTTGCCATAAGAAATTCAGAAATTACATGCTTAGTAACACCACATATGTCATAGCTCATGAAAATATTATGTGTTATATGATGTCTCGACTTACAATAACACCCGCACTGCTAAATGAATAATGCTTCTCACTAAATGTTATCTTGATTTCATTAGTCAAAAATCCATTAAAGTTTAGGTCATAGTTGATCAACTTGCGGAAGCTCCACTTCCTAGTGATCAACCCTTGATTATTTATATCATAGATTATTCGGTATTCACCATCAGTGAACAAGAAGAAGATGTCATTCTAGAGGAAGATGTCAATATCACACTATTATTTGATGGTTCTAAGTGCAAGAAAGGTCAAGGTGCTAGATTCATGTTTCATACACCCCAAGGGGTACCTATTCCTTTATCATTCAAACTTGACTTCCAATGCACAAACAACAATGCATAGTATGAACCCTTAATCTTAGGTCTTCAATTAGCCATAGCTATGGGCATAAAGTGTATCAGGATATTTGGTGATTCTCAACTTATCATTCGCCAAGTAAATAGATAATACCAATGCAAAGAACCTACCATAAAGCTTTACCATGAAGTAGCAATGAAATTTCTCACCAAATTTAATTGGCATGAAATTAATAGTTTACCATGTTTGACTAATATATTTGCATATGTGATGGCCTCTCTAGGATCATTGATTCCAAATAACTCCATAGGAGAGGTACAACCACTCATTATCACAACAATCTCTAAATCTGCAATTGTACATGCTAAATCTAAGGATAAATATGATGTTTGCTTTAACCATTCAAAGCCATATGAGCCTTGGTCAAACCAAATAATAGCATTCCTCAAATTTGGAACACTCCCATTAGACATATCACACACTGCTAAACACACTTTCAAGCAAAAGGTAGCTTGTTTTACTTTCTTGGGGATGTGTTGTATAGACATGGTTATGATGGAGTCCTCCTCTATTTTCTCAAGTCTATGAAGGTACAAAGAGCCATAGTTGAAGCTTATGATGGTACTTGTGGTGGTCATTTTAGTGGAATGGCCATTGCAAAGTGTATTCTATGCATGGATTATTATTGGCCCACCATGGAACGTGATTGTTGTACTTATGTTAAGCATTGTCAGCAATGTCAATAACATGCTAATTTAACTCATGTGCCATCACAAGCATTACAACCTATTCAAAGCATTTGGCCCTTTTCACAATGGGGTCTTGATTTGATTGGAAAAATCTCACCTCCTTCCTCGAGATAACATACATTTATCATCACATCTACTGAATACTTCACAAAGTGGGTTGAGGTAATTCCTCTAACCAATATGATAGGACCTTGAATTGTGGACTTTATACTTCATCACATCATCTACCATTTTGGTATTCCCTCAAAAATCATCTCTAAAAATGGTAAGTCTTTCAAGAACAAGGATGTTCGAGCACTTTGCGAGAAATATAATATCCAACACAGTTTCTCGACTACTTACTACCCACAAGTAAATGGACAAGTTGAGGCTACCAAAAAGACCTTAATTGCTATTCTCAAGAAACTAGTCAAAGAAAATCATCGAGATTGGCATACTCAAATCCTCTTGGCATTATGGGCTTATCGAACAAGCATCCACATGCCTACTAGGGCAACATCATTTTCATTGGTCTATGGAGCCGAAGCAATCATGCCTCTTGAGCTTGAGATCCCCTCATTGTAAATTTTATTGCAGGAATTCATAGATGACGATACTGCTAGACAAGAACGTTTTGACCAACTCATGCTTCTTGATGAAATATGGTTCAATGCTTTAGAGAATTTATGAGTTTATCAGGACCGCCTAAATCATGCTTACAATGCCAAATTTTATCTATGTGAATACCAAGTAGGAGATCTCGTTCTTAAATAGAATAAACAAAACACCAATGCATTACCGCATCTTCATATAAATTTACGACTAATTGGTTAGGTCCATACATTATAGGCTTTCCAATCTAGAGGGAGTTGAAGAGCCCGAACCACTTAACATCATCCACTTGAGATAATTCTATGCTTAATGTGATATATATATATATATATATATATATATATGTATGTATATATACATGTCTAATACACAAAAACACATTGCATTCACAACCATTTCATTTTATATTAGAGGGTTATTTATTCAGTTCAAATAATAATTGGTCCAATAAAAGCATGTTATCTTAATCAGGGGTACCTTCAAATCATCTCATTGCACCATTCCATAAAATCCCATTGTCATTTGCAAATCATATTTTCATAATCCCTAGGTGTTTTCGATCACTCAACCACTCCTAGTGTTTTAGCAACCTCCAATACATGTTGAGTTTTCTCTAGGACCAAGACACATTTTTCACTAAGAAAATATTGAGTTCTGGGAATTGACTCTAACACTCTTGAACCAAACACAATCACACACCTAAAAAAATCTTGTGTCAAAGAGGGATAACACCATAATTGGGTTGAACCTCAAAGAGAAAAGGGTATTCCTTGCTTGTCCCATTATGCACATAGTCCAAAAATAAAAAATAGTGGTCTTCACCACTATCACAATCATTTCCAAATAAAAGATAGAGTAGTAAGGATAGGGTAAAATTCTCTTCATACTTAAATTGAGAATTTGATTCTCCAAAGCTATAAATATTTTACATATCACACACCACAGATGCTCAAGTTGTAAGGATAGAACTACACTTTCGGTTAGATGGTTAGGTAGTCCGAATCCCCAAAGCTTAGAGATCAAATTCTTAGAATATGGAGCTAATCTCCACCAAAGCTATAGACACTTGACTGGCAGTGGAGTACTCCCATGTGTGATGACACGTCTCTTTTTAAGAGACCTTTGACCACACATAAGGACAATCTACCTTCTTAGTATCCTCCATAACAGGTTTCATCTCAATTTGTTCAAGATGTTTTAATGAACTCACTTGCACACACACTAGTTCTTGATTGCCTTGAGTCATTACCATACTAATGATTCATTAAATGAATTCATTGCACACACATTTGGTCTTAGAGAAATTAGATAGAATTCATTGAGGTTGTTGATACCACTAGAATGTTTGAGTCTCTATAAAAAAATTAGTTTTCCATATCTTCTTCCATATCAACATCCATATCATTATAAGAGTCTTCCATTGCACATACCACCATTTTGATGCCCCTGATTAAACAACACTATACATGGTCAAGTAAAATCTAAACTACGAATGATCATTAGAGAATTAATTCATTTGCATTCATATACATTAGCATCGCATTATCATCCATCACACGTATACACATGAATTCACACAAGAGCATCCACATAAAAACATAACACAAAAGTAATATCCATGTGTATATATATATATATATATATATATATATATTCACATGTACAATGAATGCTCAAAGGCTATATACAATGGAGCACCAAGGATCATATACAAAAAGTGCATCTAAGCACTAGCTAACGCCTATAAGAGAACCCTTATGACCTTGAAGGAGACCTAGACCTAGAGCCACTATGCCTAGACTCACTATGCCTAACAGACCCAGATATGGATGAGGAGGGTGGATCTAGCAGCACAATGTGGTGCTCCATCAATCTATCCTCCAAACCTGAATATATCCATCTCAAGCCCGAAGGTTTTGTACATCATGTCTTTGATGATGATCACTCTCAAGTAGCTATGTGCCTGGAGCCTTACGATCCTATCCTTACCTCCACCTGTAGTTGTTTGTACCTCTAGATCTGTTCTCTACATCTTTGCATCTTGAGTTGTTATCTCTGCATCTTGAGTCACTATCACTACATCTTACTCTGCCACCAGATGCTTGGGCCTCAACCAATCCTCCTCACTTTGACCTGGAGGTCTCTCTAGAAACTCCTCCATATCATCATCATCGTCACCACCTTTGTCGCCTCCAACCTCTAAAGCCTGCTCTATTGCATCCCTCACCCTTCTTCCTTGACTGCTAGACTAAATATATATTCGACATCTAGGAGCCTCGCCTACCTCCTCCACCTTGGCCTCTATCTCATCTTCATCCCCATTCCCCTCATCCACTACTAGACTAGGTACCCATGGTGGTTATGCAGCGAACCATGCATCATACTCCACGGTATTCCCCACATCATTTACATTGGGGAGATTTATCTCCTCATCATCCTCATAGGTCACCCTCCATGCCTCAACACAAGGTATACATGTATCATCCTGATGGTACTCATACATCATTGGTGTCTCAGGAACCCCCTATCATAGCACAAATTGCCTTAGCACCCATGAGAATTGGATCAGCTCCACCTCACTTTTGTGCCTCCCAACCACCCATATAGCTTTTCAAACCCTCCACAACTGCTCTCCATCACTAGTCCAAGTGGTACCTCACCATGGTCTCCAAAGCACCTAGGTAGGTGTTAGTCCTACTCATAGATCCATGTACTCTTGGCCATTCCAGATAGGACAACTCGACTGCACCTACTCAACCACTTTCCACCTCAAAGCATATGGTTACTCCTCATCTCACTCCTTCATAGGTAAACCCATAAGCTAAGCCACATTGAAGTGCTCCCAACCCTAACATTGTAGTAGTGCACTATAGCCCAACCCCTTCCTCCCCTACCTCGTCACCTCATATATCTCTTGGTATAGTTGAGATAGCAAAGTAGGTGCCCATCCATACACCTGAGGCATATCGATAATATTATACACTAGCTCGATCATATTCCATGGGAATGACAAGTAGTGTTATTTAGGGCTACTATGTTGGCCAACACAAACATGAGCAAGGTAGGCAATGCCTCCAACTTCTTATCCACATACATCACCAAGTACCTTATCCCTTTGCCCTTCACACTCACATGCTGCCATCCATATCCAAATATCTTATTCATCTCATTCCCCTTATCGTGTCAAACCTTGACATATAATCCCTCCACTAGTACTTGGAGGATGCAGTATACATCCTTAAGTATCATGGTCACCTTTGCAATATGGAAATGAAAGGTCCCCCTATTTGGATTTCATCTCTCTACCCTCATCTGCCCTCACCACATCAATCTAGGCTACCCTAGCCAGCCCAACATCCTCTAACCACTCCCACTACTCATCCTATAATACCTTTCTCACCCCTTGTATGAGAGATGAGAACTAATACCGAGCCTCCAAGATCTTCATCTGTAGCACAATGCATGTACAATGCACCTACTTTAATGTCATATTCATTTGCATACTTATAAAAAATATTTACAAATCCAAAAAAAAAGTGCAAGGATACTTACCTTAGAAACATGAACCTTTGCTCCTGAATCTACATCCACACCCTCTCACCATAGCTTCCGCAACACCAAACTTCTTCACTCCACCTCAACTTCACTCATTCACTCCTTTATACATAGCTTTTGGAATTTTTGAATGCAAATAATGAATCTAATTTCACTTCTACAGAATATTTATAGCTATTTTTGGTGTATTCAAACACCCATGGGCTTTCACAGGCTCATTGAAACACTAACAAGAGTCTATAAATTTCCAGATGCTCACCGACGTTTGAGAATGCTGCGAATGTGAATCGGTGTTTGGTGTCAAAATTTGTAGAAAGACCAAAATGATTCAAAAAGGTAGCTTACCTCCATAAAATCATTCCAAATTATATTCATACATTCCTTTCATCATCATGTCATATTTTGTAAAAACCAAAATTGATTTGGATGCTTAATTTTTGCTTGTGACCAAAAGTCACAAAATCGCTTTACAACTTTCAAAATGCACCAAAATGGTCCAAATTTTCAAAAAATGACCATATTCATCATTCCAATCGTCCACTCCATAATTTCACTCATATTTGTGATAACATGAATTGATTTGGGTGGTTAACTTTTGTTTATGACCAAAAGTCACAAAATTGTCTTCCTTATTCTATTGGCTAATAGTTTTGTAATAATTTTATAGGAAGAGTTACATAGAGAAATTGGTCTAAATCTAGAGAAAGTAGTGGTGTTTTTTTCTTTATGAATCAATGTATAGAGATGTGCCTAGAAATTGGCGCTGGAAGGTCATTTGTGCATTCTAACACTGGGTGGTGACACGTGGAGTTGGTGCCACACTCTAAAAATGCTCCAAAAACAATGTAAAATTTCACAAAATCAGCAATCCAATCATCAATGCATTTCTCATCATCAAATATTCATTTCAAGTGAACCTTGTATCTAGTGATTTATTCTATCTCCTTGGTGATTACAAAAATTGGTTGTCCATGCAATTCGGTAAGATGGATAAATCACCATAAGAACTACTACCCATTATCACCATTCAATATCTCTTTGTTTGAAATTAAATTACGTTTTACATCCTTATTTTTGAGTGCAACTATGCTCTAATGCTATAATTTATGACCTTGTCCGTGGGGCTCGAAACATGGATAATTCATACTAAATAATTCTCTTTAATATTCAAGATTCAAGAATTATGCATAGTCACTAGGAGGGGCCTCCTAGAAATCATCTGATCTTAGGATGTTCTTGATATTTTGCATTTTCATCCCTTTGCATTTCAATGACGCCAAAAGGCACTTTCTTCAACAGTATGGAATCACCCCAAACTTGGGGCAACCAAATTTGATTTTGATTTTCCACAACGGGATACATCTGACATGATCATGGCATCTACAATTGGAAAAAATTCCCTTTCTTCATTGGGGTAAAAATGACATCACTTGACATCATTCATATCATCCACATTTACATCATACATTTGCACTTACACCACTCAACAACAATTTTTACCATACAATTCTATCAATTGATTTGTGAGATTCATTCTTCACTCATTCGCAAATTGAGGGGGTAAGCTAAACATAAAAATTATTTATTCTTTAAAATTTTCTTTACGATCCAAAGAAATAAAGTTGCTTCTTCATCATGCCAAATCAGGTGTCTCGTATTTTTGCACTGCATTGTGTTTCACACAACGCAATATAAAAAGGGGTATCTATAGACACCAAAATCTAATTGTTGAGTGGTATTTTCACCCGATTGTGAAAACACACTCTCCGATAGGATTTGGGTTCTAAATCCTCTCTTGCAAAGAAATTTAATAAACAATTTCTCCAAGGTTCCGCTATGTTAGCATTTTACATCTGTGTATTAATGATCTCAAATGAAGATATTCGATTAAAATGCTTGGAACACCTTAGTGGTTGCAAGTAATTGAAAACAAGGGGCAATGTCTGGTTTATTTTACTGTGAAACTTTAATGATTGTTCTTTGAACCCTAATAAAGCAAATATGATTTGATCTCTATATGACCAAGTTGTAATTTCAAAATGGAAACTGATGAAATGCCTTGAAACATAACCCCTTCAATGAAATTGGAATTTTATGAAGGGAATATCATCATCTGCTCATGAATGAAAAAAAAAACTGTAAAATGAAATTCTGGCCTAGAAATGGAAATTTTCTATTTTTTTTTTTTTTTTTTTTTTTTTTTTTTTTTTTTTTTAAAATAAATAAAATAAAATGCAAAAGAAAAATGAAATGCATTCGAGGTGATGCAATCCTATTCCGACAAAACCGAAGCTAATGAGGTTTCCATGCATGCAACCTAACCTATTGAACCCGCAAAACACGCACAATCCGGATAAGTTAAGTGCTGGTCTCTAGGGTTTTACTGTGATTTCCAGATTTAGACATTCGCATGAAGCAACCAAGAGAACTTGCATTAAACTTCACCTATAAGCCTAGAAATCTGAAAAGGGGAAAGATAAACATTTAATCCTCGCATGCAGAAAATAACTCCTTTCTTGCCAATGAGGTGCAACTCTCTCGAATTTTCTGTATTAAAAATTGGTCATTTTACAATAACAGAATCTCTAGTTTTCTCAAAACCAGAAAAAGGGGAAGAAAAACACTCCTAAGCAGGCCCAGAATGGCTTCTCGCCTTCGGCACTGCAACTCTGCTCGCAGCGGTTTTCGACCCTCGTACCAATCTGTGCTTCCGCTTTTAAAGTTCTGGTAAATTGCTTCTCCTTCCACGATGGTTCGTTTCGTCTTCCAGATTGCTTCGTTTCACCTTCCCCGCCTTTCCATTGCTTTTGACTTTATGCTCGACATTGAGACGCTTGATCTTCTCTATGAACTGTAACGCCTCTGCAGCCCTTACACATGTACGCCATGTGTTCTGCACTTTTCTGCATGTTCTGTAATGGCCCCGTGTAAATCGTGACAAAAAATAGCATGTCACGATATCACGACGTTTTTATGCATGCAGCTTTGCTCCTTTACTTTCATCGTGAAAATGCGACATGTCGCGATATCGCGACATTTTCTTGCCAACAGCCTTGCAAATGCAACCTGTCACGAAATCGTGACATTTTTCTATTTCGAGCTGTGAGGATGCAACCTATCGCGAAATCGTGATGCCTTTTCATTTTGTTGTGTTTCCCTGTACCTGGCCGTAAAAACGTGACATGTCATGAAATCGTGACACTTTTTCATTCGTACATTTTCTGCTTGTGCGAAATCGTGACACTTTTCTTTCATACACCTTGTCGCTTTTTCATGAAATCGTGACGCTTTTCATTCTTTGGAAATCGTGACGTTTTTCTTTTTTTTGTGAAATCGTGATGCTTTCATTTGGAGTATCTTGCTTTCTCTGAAATCGCGATGCTTCTCCGTTCCGTACCACTTTGCCAGCTTTCTCGTGAAATCATGACGCTTTTCTATTTCGGTTTGCTCTTGCTGTATTTGGTCGCAAAAGTGACATGTCATGAAATCGTGACATATTTTCCTTTCGTACCATTTTACTGCTTGGAGCCACGAAAACGTGACCTGTCGCGATATCGTGACGTTTTTTTGCTTCGTACCCCTTTGTTGCTTCCTGTCGTGAAATCGTAATGTCGATATCGCGACAACTTTAGTGCCTTGCCCTGTTTGACTAGTTTGACCATGATTTTGTGACATGTCACGATTTCGCGACAATTTTCCATTCTGTCTTTCTCTCTCTTCTATGACCCGCGATTTCACAACACGTCGCGATATCGCGACATTTTCTCTTCATGATGCATTCTGCTGCTCTTAGCCGCGAAAACGTGACATGTCACGAAATCGTGACAACTTTTCATTTCTAGCCGTGACGGAGCAACATGTCGTGATATCGTGACAACTTTTCATTTTCGGTCGCGACGGAGCAACATGTCGCGATATCGCGACAACTTTTCATTTTCGGCTACGACGGAGCAACATGTCGCGATATCGCGACACTTTCTTTTTCTTGCTATATTTTGCTCTTCCTTTGATTTTTTTAGCATCTGGGCCACTGTGGTCTTCTTTGAAAGCATGCAAAAAAGGTGGGTCCCCAATTTTGGGGTGTGTTGTGGATCAGCCACAACAAATGGCGACTCTGCTGTCAAATGCTCCTGAGCATTTTGGTGAGAACCCAACCTGAAATATAGAAGCTTAGATACAAGCGTCAACACATAAAGGATAAACTAATACCGATAGATCAGAAATACATGAAACATCAGAATCATTAAGTATCAGCTCGGTGTGTGCAATGTGTTTTCATTCCCTATCACTTGAACTTGATCAACATTCCATTGTCAGTTTCACTTATGATTTGTATGCAAGGCTATGAATAATTTGTGCAGGATTTGATGCATGATGAAGATGCTAAAGATATAACAACCTGCATTGCAAAGGCTCAAACCTTCTAATATCATGAACAAACATATCAAAACTGTCAAACCCTCTTAAGGCCAAATAAATATATGTATACTAAATTAATTTATTAGATCCCAAAGTTGGTTATGTGTCACTACCATCTTGAACCCATGTGCAAGTGTAAGTGAAATCAGAACTTTGGGGAATAGGATTCCCAACCTAAGCGAGATGGGAATTTAACCCTATCCTTACTATTCTGATTTGGAGTTCATTACCTCATCTTGAACAAAATGATTTAACTAGTTATGGATGAAATTTTCAAGCTATTCTATCCATATGAGCAATCAGTGGTCTTGCTTTTAGACAAGACATGTTGCCACGCATGAGCATACTTAACCCCATAATCCCTGACTTGGCTTCATTCATTCTCTTTCTTTTTTTTTTTACTTCTTGGACCTTTGGGATGACTACCCATCCTTGCTAGGGACATGTAGTACGATCCTTCCAATCCAATATTTAGATGAAATGGGAAATATTAATTTTATTTCTTGGACCTTGGGGATGACTACCCATCCTTGCTAGGGACATGTAGTACGATCCTTCCAATCCAATATTAAGACAAAATGGGAAATATTAGTTAATTTTGTTACTTGGACCTTTGGGATGACTACCCATCCTTTGCAGAGGACATGTAGTACTATCCTTCCAATCCAAGCTTTATGATGAAGTGGGAAAAATGGAAGCTTTGGGGAATCGGATTCTCAACCTAAGCGAGATGAGAATTATGTCCTATCCTTACTACTCCATGTAGGTCAAATCAGAGCTTTGGGGAGTTGGATCCTCAACCTAAGTTCGATGAGGATTTAACCCTATCCTTACTACTCTGGTTTTAGGCTTTAAGCTTTTATGGGAGTGGTAAAAACCACTTTTTCAAGGATTATGTTGCATGATAGGACAAACATGAAATATTCTTTTCACCTCACCTTTTCATCCAAGTATGGTTTTGACCATTTTGCTCAAGATTCTTTTAATGTGCATGGAATGTGCTTGGTTCAAGATAGTTCGGACATCAGTTCCCAACCTTAGGATTTTTTTTATGTTTTATGTTATAGAATAACCCTAAGAGGATTCGACACCTTCTCAATGATTGCACATGAAATGAAAATGTAACTTGAGATGACATGTATATATGCCATGTGGAATGTGACATGAGATGTGAATGCACTGCTTCTTTTGGAATATATCATCTACTTTACCATAATGTGCAAAACTGACAACTTCATGCATCACAAGATTCAAACGATATCATTTAAATGTTTGTGTTACTTGTGGAGCTTTCTACAACACAATTCCAATGTTTCATATTCTCCTGATTTTAGGCATAAGTTGACATCTCAAAACCAATTTTTTTTTTTTTCATAAACAAACCAAAAATGTCCAAAGGACCAACACACAACTTAAATCCAAATCCAAATAGCAATCCCAAAATGAAACTTGAAAACACAAACCCAAAACCAAAAACCAAAATCTATATACAAATGTACACTATAATACAAGATGATGCAAAGCTTGGACTATCACTTTCCTGGATCCCAAACATGATTAGAACATTTTAACAAAAATATAACATGATATGCATGCCAAATGTTGTGGGAATCCAACAAAAACAAGACAAGACCAAACAATGCAACCCACTTCAACTTTCCTCTCTCACCCCACCAATTAAATTTAGTTCCATTAGTATTCCCATAGGTGAGCTTCAAATTTTCAAATTGATTAGACAATGATTGATATTCAATTTTATCTTGTCTATTCTCTAAAACTTCCATTTCAAAACTCAATCTTTGATTTAGAATTAGGCTATCTTCTTCCAATATGCAATTTTGTAAGTAGGAGCCTATTTCTACAAATTTTAAAGCCAAATTATTTTCCAAATTTGTAGGCCAATCAAATTTGTGTAACAGTTTGCAAGCATCTAGGATATTTACTAAATTAGGATCATTAAAAGTTTTTACCCTAGATTCGATTAGCAATTGTTGATGAATTTGATTTAACAATTCAAGTGCATCAACTTCTTTTCCATTCATTAAAACAATGTTATTAAAGGTGTGATTAAAAATTATACCTTGTTTTTCATTTACCTTTAATGACATTTCACCATAAACATTATTTAAATTCAAAATATGGTCATCCTTTTCAATCCTCAAACATTCTTGGTCAAAGTGTATGTCCCATGACTCATCTTGATGATCCTTCATTTGAGTTGCTTCCAATTGATCAATCTCTTTGTCATTTGGTTCCAATTCTTTGTTCACTATCCATGGTATCTCTTCATTTGAATCCTCCAAATCATCATGCAAACTTGCATCCGCACCTTCAATGAATTTATATTCAACATGATCGAATTTTGTCACCTTTTCAAATCTTGTGAATATGAGATCTTCGTATGATGTAGAAGGTTCAACATCCCGCATATCAAGTGAAATATGAGTTTCATCTATAGGGATGTGAGAAAAGAATGCATTATCATATCTCCCCCAACCATTGTGAAAATTGTCATCCAAATCCATGGCATGAAATTCCATGATATTTGTGACATGATCTTTTGATTCATTCATCAATTCATTTTCTTCTTTGTCCTTGGTAATAGAATCATTATAATCTTCCAAAATTTGATGAGATTTGAAACCCTCTTCCAAAACATCCTCAAATTGTACAGGAGTTGTAATATCTTCCTTCGAGTAGGCGATTATGTTGTCCCGTATATCAATTGGCACACAAGTTTCATTAGTAGTTTTGGATTGAGTGTAGTCTTCCCACTTCTTCCAAGCATCATAATAATCCTCTTTCAAAATCAAGTGGTGACGTTCAACTACTTCTTCAACATCTTCCAATTCATCAATGTGTTTCTCATCAAATTCATCTTCACCTTCCTTAGATGGTTCAATTATTTCCAAAAGTGGGTCATTTCTTGAATTCAAATTTGTAAGGCTATCATCGTCCAAATTAGTAACCCATGATTCAATTTTATCATAATTTGGAGGGTGAAGAATTTCTTGATTGTTAATTTTACACATCTCATCAATAGTATCTTCCAAGAACAAGTGGTGAAATTCTATCATATCTTCAAATTTATTTATTGATTTTCTTTCCATTTCACTTTCAACCACTTCATTCAATTCTATGGTGGGTTCCATCCTATCACATATATCAAACATTGTTGAATTTAGAACCCCTTCATCCGGATAATCGTGTATCTCTATGAATGAGATCATTTCTGCATAATCCTCACTAGCGGATGTTGGCTTAGCAATTTGCACCTCCTCGTGGACTACATCTAAGGTGGTTGTAAGATTTGGATATTCAAATTCATCCCCTTGATCATTTACCTTAGATATCATTGGAGTGGAGGGTGCTATATTTGATGGTTGGTGTAGGTTGGCATCAAAAGAACAATCTCTCATATGAACATGTTGTGCCTTTTCTTCTTCAAGACCTTGTCGTTCTATCTCTTCCAAGATCTCATGGATTTTCTCTAGAGACAAACCACTCATTTTTTCCTCAATGTGTGAAGCAAGTGTGGGGTGTATGGCTCCTAGGTATACTTCCATGGCTTCCTCTTCTAATGTGTTAAAATTTTCCCACATTTGGGAGTGCAACTCACGAAATCTTCCATTGAATTGACTCAAGGATTCATTAGGCTCTTTACATATGGAGGTAAACTGATTTTTCAAGATTTCTAAGTCAACCTGATTACCAAAATGATAAAGATAGGCTGCTTCTAGTTGTATCCAAGAAGTCCTAACCTCCATGGGTAGTTGGCTATACCAAAAGAATGGTTTATCATCCAAAATGTATGCAAATAACTTACAAGCCACCTCCTCATAGAAAATCTGGAATTGACATAATGTATTCTTGTAGACATGCAGTCTTTGCAAGTATCCTAGTGGCACCTCTTGATTAAAACACCGTAAAAAATCCAATAACATTTTAGGAATATGATAGGGTATCACATGTATAGACAAACCCTTATAATGATCCTCCATTGTAGATACCATTCTTTCTCTTAGAGACACTATTTCAGCTCTTAGGGATACCATTTGCTCCTCAAGTGTTGCCATTGGTGAAACTTAAAATGTATTTTTAGAACCAAATCATGTTGAATATTCAACCTGCAATGTATAAAAAATCAAGTTAGCATCAACTAAGAGATGTATTCATTAAAATCAAATGAAAAGTAATTGCATGAAAACAACACTTTGTTAGTCAAAACCAAAATTTTCAAAATTAAATCAAATCACATTGTTTCTGTATGAACAATCAGAAAAATATACAGCATACCTGAATTGCTTAAAATAGAATAAAGTAAACCAATTCAGGCCGTCCTTTTAACAATCTGTCGAGTGTTAGAGGAGTAAAGATAACAATTAACAGGGCATGAAATATTCAAAATTTAAATCCCTGTAGCACTTAAATCACCATGAAATAAACCAGTTCAGGCCCTCCTTTTAACGCCAATCTGTTGAGTGGTGTTAGAGGAGGCCGAAGATGCTAATCAAATGGACTTGAAATATTTAGCAATGTAAAGCTCTTAAACAATTATAAACCCGTAGCATCTAAAATCATGATAAAATAAACCTTTTCATGCCCTCCTTCTAGCACCAATCTGTTGAGTGGTGTTAGAAGGCTAAAGATAACAATCAGTAGGGCATGAAATATACAAAAATTTTAAATCTCACTAAAATAAACCCATCCAGCCCTCCTTCTAGCGCCAATCTGTTGAGTGGTATTTTCACCCGATTGTGAAAACACACTCTCCGATAGGATTTGGGTTCTAAATCCTCTCTTGCAAAGAAATTTAATAAACAATTTCTCCAAGGTTCCGCTATGTTAGCATTTTACATCTGTGTATTAATGATCTCAAATGAAGATATTCAATTAAAATGCTTGGAACACCTTAGTGGTTGCAAGTAACTGAAAACAAGGGGCAATGTTGGTTTATTTTATTGTGAAACTTTAATGATTGTTCTTTGAACCCTAATAAAGCAAATATGATTTGATCTCTATATGACCAAGTTGTAATTTCAAAATGGAAATTGATGAAATGCCTTGAAACATAACCCCTTCAATGAAATTGGAATTTTATGAAGGGAATATCATCATCTGCTCATGAATGAAAAACAAAACTGTAAAATGAAATTCTGCCCTAGAAATGGAAATTTTCTATTTTCTGACTTTGAGATTTTTAGTTTTTTATTTTTTTATTTTATTTTAATGCCTGTAAATAAAATAAAGTGCAGAAAAAAATGAAAATAAAATGCAAAAGAAAAATGAAAAGTGCATTCAGGGTGATGCAATCCTATTCTGACAAAACCGAAGCTAATGAGGTTTCCATGCATGCAACCTAACTTATTGAACCTGCAAAACACGCACAATCCAGATAAGTTAAGTGCTGATCCCTAGGGTTTTAATTATGATTTTCAGATTTAGACATTCGCATGAAGCAACCAAGAGAACTTGCATTAAACTTCACCTATAAGCCTAGAAATCTGAAAAGGGGAAAGATAAACATTTAATCTTGCATGCAGAAAATAACTCCTTCTTTCTTGCCAATGAGGTGCAACTCTCTGAATTTTCTGTATTAAAAATTGGTCATTTTACAATAATAGAATCTCTAGTTTTCTCAAAACCAGAAAAGGGGAAGAAAAACACTCCTAAGCAGGCCCAGAATGGCTTCTCGCCTTCGACACTGCAACTCTGCTCACAACGGTTTTCGACCCTCGTACCAATCTGTGCTTCCACTTTTAAAGTTCTGGTAAATTGCTTCTCCTTCCATGATGGTTCGTTTCGTCTTCCAGATTGCTTCGTTTCACCTTCCCCGCCTTTCCATTGCTTTTGACTTTATGCTCGACATTGAGACGCTTGATCTTCTCTGTGAACTGTAACGCCTCTGCAGCCCTTACACATGTACGCCACGTGTTCCACACTTTTTTGCATGTTCTGTAACGGCCCCGTGTAAATCACGACAAAAAATAGCATGTCACGATATCGCGACGTTTTTATGCATGCAACTTTGCTCCTTTACTTTCATCGCAAAAACGCGACATGTCGCGATATCGCGACATTTTCCTGCCAACAGCCTTGTAAATGCAACCTGTCACGAAATCACGACATTTTTCTGTTTCGAGCTGTGAGGATGCAACCTATCACGAAATCGCGACGCCTTTTCATTTTGTTGTGTTTCCCGTGCACGGCCAGAAAAGCGACATGTCACGAAATCGTGACACTTTTCATTAGAAATCTGACCTTTTCTTGTCCCTTTTGCTTTTCGTGAAATCGGACGCTTTTTGAAATCGTGACGCTTTTCATTTGGAGCTATCTTGCGGCTTTCTGTCACGAAATCGTGACGCTTCTCCGTTCCGTACCACTTTGCCAGCTTTCCATCGTGAAATCGTGACGCTTTTCTATTTCGGGCTGCTCTTTCTGTATTTGGTCGTGAAAACGTGACATGTCGTGAAATCGTGACATATTTTCCTTCCGTACCATTTCGCTGCTTGGAGCCGCGAAAATGCGACCTGTCACGATATCGCGACGTTTTTTTGCTTTGTACCCCTTTTTGCTTCTGTCGAAATCGCGACAACTTTAGTGCCTTGCCCTGTTTGACTAGTTTGACCACGATTTTGTGACATGTCACGATTTCGCGACAATTTTCCATTCTGTCTTTCTCTCTCTTCTATGACCCACGATTTCACAACACGTCATGATATCGTGACATTTTCTCTTCATGATGCATTCTGCTGCTCCTAGCCGCGAAAACGTGACATGTCACGAAATCGCGACAACTTTTCCATTTCTAGCTACGACGGAGCAACATGTCGCGATATCGTGACAACTTTTCATTTTCGGCCGCGACGGAGCAACATGTCGCGATATCACGACAACTTTTCATTTTCGGCCGCGACGGAGCAACATGTCGCGATATCGCGACAACTTTTCATTTTCGGTCGCGACGGAGCAACATGTCGCGATATCGCGACACTTTCTTTTTCTTGCTATATTTTGCTCTTCCTTTGATTTTTTTAGCATCTGGGCCACTGTGGTCTTCTTTGAAAGCATGCAAAAAAGGTGGGTCCCCAATTTTGGGGTGTGTTGTGGATCAGCCACAACACTAACCATTTGTCATCCATATGTATCTTCCAATCACAACTGCCCATTATATATATATATAACATATATATATATATATATATATATATATGTGTGTGTGTGTGTGTGTGTGTATTTAAATATTAATATTTTATATATTATATTTATATTTATTTAATAAATATATGTATTTATATGAATTAATCCTAGCCGTCATCTCATCCATTCATCTATATCAATCCATGCCACTTGCCCAAACTTAATCTCCACCCTTCCTCATGTTTCAATCTTGGTCGCTCATTTTGTGTCGTCGAAACTCTAACATGGTCAAGGGTAAATTATAAAAGATGAGTCAATCTGATGAATCAAACCCTTAATTCCTTAAGTGTCTGAGAAATCTTTACAAACTCTTAAGCCACTTTGCCATCCCTTTCTTTGTTTGTCATCACCATCGCATCACCCCTTTTTCACTATCGCCAAACCTGCACAAACTAGATCTGGTTATCCAACTTTCTTTCCATCCCCGAATGCCCTCTAGAGCACGTAGAGCACTTGTGAGCATCCACAAAGTGCTCATGGGAATTTTTGGAATCCTCTAGTGCATCCACAACCATCACATAATACCTCTAGGTATTTCCCATAGCATATCTGCAGTCCTAACACCCTCAAGTATTGTTCAGGAGTCCTCGCGACCATCATCAACAGGAGTAGAGGTAGAAATTAGTATTTTGACAAGGTAAGAATTTATTTACATTTATTTTTATGTTTTTGTACTCTTTTTTTTAGTATTACACTGCAATATCTAAGGTTTTAGTTGTTTTATATTTTTTGATGGCCTCACATAGTGGAGCCCTTGTAGGTACTTCTAATCTCTTTTTGTTGTGTTTTTGTTTGCAGGTGCAGGAATCATCTTTCTAGAAGCTGTTGAAGCTAGGGTGGCCCACCAAGGATACACAAGCCAACGTGCAACTCTTATTTAGATCGAAGATGAACGAGAAGACACCAGTAGTGTATTGACCTAGGGTTTTGGAGAACCCTATTATTTGTAAATTTGTATCACAAAAGCATTGTAAAACCTCAGGGGTACATTGATTGTATAATTTTGAGATTCGCCTGCATTAATAAAAAGCTTATTCATCTTGTGTAATCTTGTGGTATTACTGTTTTTTTTATTATTTTATCTTTATATTGGTGTTGTTCAATTTCGATTTACATATACATATAAGATTAATATTGGAGGGATGATCTATCTTTATTATAATAGATTTAGCATAATATTCTATCGTTACATTGACATCAACTCCACTATCTACCAAGACATTAAAAATAGAGATACCTCTACATAGGAATTCAACTTATGGAGCATATGGGTCAACCTATATATGTAACAATATGATCTCAACCTTATTCCCCCATCCAGCACTAAGCCACTACATAAATTCTTCTACTTTTATTATGATAATGCTAATAACTTTCTATGCATACTATTGGCAGTCTGCTTCAATATATCCTTCATTATTGACTATGGGGCCTAACCTACTAAGACTAGATAATCTTAAACACTTAGTTTCCTTCTTTACATTTTTTGCTCTTCTTTCTTTTTTTAGTCTCTTTTTTGTTCATTGGTATTCTTATCAATATCACTTTATTACCATGACATTGACTTCTTATCCATTATCTTGAACAAGATCAATACATTGATTGAAGCTTTGCCTTTCTAATTGCTCTTTATTCCTAAAGTAGATGTCTTATTAAGAGAATATATTTTGTAATTGTTAGAGAATATTACATTATTTGGTAGAATTGTAAATGTACCTTACGATACAATTATAAATATGTAAATATTAGAATAGGGTTTGAGTCTATAGTTTAGGAGTGTGATTTATATTTCTCCTTTATGTATGTGTCTATGTGTAAGATGTGCACAAGTGTCATGTAACAATGTGTGCAAGTGTGTAGAGTAAGAAAGTGTGCAAGTAGATAGAGAGTCAAGAATCATGTATACAAGTGGAAATATGAGAAGCCAAAGGACATGTGAGGTTTTTCTTATGTATGAAATAGGAAAGGTTGCAACTCCCGGATATGTGAGGAGTGCAATAGTCAAGTATTGAAGAGTCATCTTTCTAAGGTTATATAATGGGTACAAGGCTCCATATATTGTATCGAATGATCAACATATTTTATGTATTTCAAGCATAAAAATATGGAGGCTTGTATATATTTTGAGCAATCTTCATGTTATTTCATGAATGATATTGGCCATTTATTTCATATTATTGTTGTTATTTTCATGAATGTTATGTTCATTGACATTGGCCATTTATATTGATTGCTTATTTGTTGAATGTTATACTTGATCCTAAATATTGGGACCTATGATAACCTGGTTGAAAATCCATCAATGGTATTAGAGCTACCACACTCTATCCATTCATTGGAAGAGATATATTTGAAGGCTAGAATTAGAGAATGAATCCAATGTGAATTTTATAAAAAGAGATGGAGTTGATAAGGAACCCAAATTGAAGACGTTCATCAATGGACGAGACCATGAGCCAACGTTGGATTTCTATCTTCGATATAGAAATACAAAAGTGTAAAGATATTAGAGCAGCAAGATTTTAAAGAAAAGATATTGGAGCAACAATAATAAAAAGGGAAGAATTACTACAAAATTGGGGCGGATAGATAAGAGAAGAATAGTTGGAATCAAAAGACCAACAACCATTTGAGTATAAGAATCCGATATAGAGCAACGTAGTCTATGAGCAGAAGTTTAGAGAACATAACAATGAAGTCTAAAGAGTTGATGATTGGAGGACAACATAGCCAAGCCTAGAAAGATAAGAATTTTTCATCTTTTCTATTGTAGACTTCTTTGAATTCCAAGTGTGGCTAGAATTGAACATATAAGTTGTATCTCTATAACACTTCTTCAATATTCATCAACACCTCTTCCAAATGAAAAATTCAAATGCACATGGACTTAAAGTGAAAAATACCTATTGACTACTATAAATATCAGGTGTACCAAATTCTTCCCCTAAGTTCTTTAATAAAATGCAATAAGTATGTACATTAGATAAAGATAGGATAAATTAGAGAATAAACAATGACAAGATAATCACATATATCTACAAGAATACAAGAGGATATAACAATTAGGTAATCTTCACTGTAAACCTACACTTGTGAGAACAATAAACTTAATCCACAAAGAGGGTATGGACTAGAGGCATCAATTGGCAGTTACCACTAGTAAATAAAATTTACTACACAATAAATTCTAAATCTAGTAAAAATGATTCGCCATCAATAAAACTGATTTATCATTGATAAAATTGAAATTACTCAACAGTAAAACTATGTAAGTTATTGTAGTAAAGTAACCATGATTTAAATCAAAGTTATTAAAGAGGTAAAGGCATAATTACACAACAACACCACCACCAAACAAAAGTGATCCTAACAAGGAAACCAAATATGTTAATTTGCGACATGAATAAAAGATCTTCCAAATCTCTCCTCTCATTATGATCTGCACAAACTTCGAATGGTGATGATATGTCACCAAACAACACTTTTATGTAAATGGAATATGCACAATATCATTAACAAAGATAGTGTATACTAACTTCTATGTAACTGGAATATGCACAATATCATTAACAAAGATAGTGTATACTAACTTCTATGTAAATGGAATATGCACAATATCATTAACAAAGATAATGTATACTGTGGAAAAGTCCAAACTCAATTTCAAATATAAAATCAATCACAAATGTAAGCAAAGGTAAACACTCTTTACACCCTCTTTGATTAATGGTGCTAAAGGAGGGCATGCTTTTTAGTATGAAAAGCAAAGCAAATTCTGAAGATTTATAGGCCGTCACCTATAAAATCTTTGTCTCGTGACTAAACTCTTAAACTAAAATCTTTTAATTAATTATTATAAAATTATATAAATTATTATTATAAAAAACAAACCCAAATCAATTAGATGAAGTTAACCGACATAACTATATCAAAGTCATTATATTTTTTCTATTAAAATAGAAATGTTGTTTATTGTAAAAGTATCTAACTTTATGTTGAGTGGTTTTGAATGTGTGAAGGTTAAAACTATAACACTATATTAAAATCATTTTAAGGGACTTGCTTCTGTATTTATTTTAAATTTATAAATGCAATGGCCTCTTTGTTGCCTATTGTATGTTTAAGTGGAAAGTGGAAATCTGACTTCATATGACTCAACTAAGCTCAAACAATAATGACTTTTTCTTAATATTGATGTTGTTTACCAACAAACCTCATCCACATTGAAAATTGTTGTCTACCAAACACAAAGCAGATTGGAAATGAATGTGGAAATGATGTTTGAAACACCAAACAAGTTTCAGAAATCAAACTTTATAATATTATATAAAATTACTCTTCACAAATCTAACATATTTAACATCTTATATCCATCATTCTTAATGTAATAATTATACTTTTTACAAATCACTTTTTTAAAATTTATATTTTATTTTAAATTTTTTACTTATGATTAAATATTTATCAATAAATTATTTAAATTTAATTCCTTTGCCCATAAACTATCCTTAAACGTCTAAATTCAATTCCTTAAACGATCAAAATCTTGTAACAAGATTTATAAATATTTTCTTAAAAGGACAATTATATCCCTTCACCATCTTTAAACAATGATAAACTTCCCTATTTTAATTTATGAGGCCCATGTGAAAGGCAATTGGATGGTGTAAGACTTTTTCCTGGGCTTTCAGCCGACAATCTGGAAGATGGCCACAAAATCAACTCATAATTATTAAACCCCGGTGTCAACCTGGGTCCCGTGGGTCCCACGGACGTCCATGCCTCCCCCTTGCTTCTAAACACAGAAAAATGAGAAGGGGGACATCCACGTTGGGCCCCACATCAT